>CM035842.1:260879934-261479934 GCA_020510985.1 Pholidichthys leucotaenia | reverse complement strand
TCCGCGAGGCCCCCTACAGTGACTCGCGGACCACCTTGTTTGGCTTTTCCGGACAATTCTCCACCGTGTGCTGGCTACCTCTGCAATACATGCAGAGGCCCAGGTCACGACGGCGCTGTTTCTCCGCCAGGGGGAGCTTTGTCCGGCCCGTCACCATTGGTTCCGACTCCTTGGTGACCTCCTGCGGCGGTAACGCCAGGTGGCGAGCTTGGGGCAGACATGCAGAGGCACCCCGCGAGCGAGAAGACTGCTTCCGCTCGGAGGTGCGCTCGCGCAGCCTGTTATCCAAGCTGATGGTGAGAGAAATCAGCTCCGCCAGCGTCTCCGGGGTATCCCGTCCAGCCAGCTCATCCCTCAGACCGGAGTTTAGACTGCGGAGGAAGATGCCGCAGAGCGCGCGCTCTTCCCAGCGAACTTCCTCCGCGGTAACCCGGAAGTCGATCGCGTATTCGGCCGCCGATCGGCTCCCCTGTTGGAGTCCGAGAAGACGGTCGACCTGGACACTGTCCAAACGCGAATGATCGAACACTTCCAGAAACTGTCGCACGAACTGGCCATAGGTGAGGGTAGCATAGCTGGGCTTCACCATAATGGCGTAAGCCCAGGTAAGCGCACGACCCTCAAGGAGATTTCCTATATAGCCAATTCTACTGTGGTCTGAGGGAAAATCTCCGGGAACGCGAAGAAACACGGACTCACACTGCATAATAAAACCCCGAGCTCCACCCAGCTTACCGCTGAAGCGAGCAGGAGTGGGGATTGGTGTGAGCCGTGTTGGCGCACCCGGAGCAGGCTGGACGGCCACCGGAGCCACAGGAGCCACGCCACCCGGACGAGCCGAGGGGAACGGCTGCTGGGAGTCCAAGCGGTCTAATTGGTTAGTGATGTTAATTAATTGATTTAATATCACCTGTTGCTGATAGGCTATTGAATCCACCCAAGCCTCGAGGGTGGAAAGACGGCGTGCGAGCCCGCTGTCTGCCGAGCCGCTCTGCTGAAGCCGTACTGACATAACGCACGGCCCAGGAGACACACACGCAGGCTCAGGATAGATTCAACAGCTTTATTAGCAACAGGGAAGTGTATGGCTGCGTGTCTGTGGAATAAGAATGTATTGGTGGTGGCGTCTGCGTCAGGCACGGGGGCAGGAGGCCGTACAGCCGGACAACCCTGTGGGAGAGAGCAGAGGGAGAAGGGTAACGGGCACCACACCAATACAGGGAAATGATGATGATAGCTGGCTTACTTGATTGTGACAGGTGGCTGGTGTTAACAAGGGCGAAGCCCGGGAGACAGCGACCTGCGGTACCTGTGGCAGCAGCATAGAGCCAACGGCGAGGTGATGAAGTCCGCCGCCGGGGATGTCCACCTGTGCACAGGGGAAGGCTAGAGGAGAGAGGTAAGGGGAGCTTACCCAGGATATCTTCGCTAGTAGGTTTGAGATCCGTAGTAGCAAAGGGGCCGAAGTAGAGAGACGGCTTCAGGCCGAAGCCCAGGGCAGAGTGGATTAAATACCTCGCCGCTGACGAGGAGCAGGTGTGCGCGCAGCTGGCGCCGCTGATGAGCGGCGAGTCATAACAATGATAGGATTAGTGGTTCAGTAGTTATTCACGAAAATGGCATTTTGCGTAATGGCGGTTTTCTTGTGGACGGTGATCTGGATCACCACCAAAATCTAATCATCTGTAGGATACCCCATTTCTGACAATCTGTGAAAATTTCATGAAAATCCGTCTATAACTTTTTGAGTTATCTTGCTAACAAACAAACAAACAGACAAACAGACAGACAGACGGACCAACGCCGATGATCACATAACCTCCTTGGCGGAGGTAATGAGGTCATCTAGGTAGTTTTGGACACTTGGGAGGCCTTTGAGAATTTCAGCCATCATTTTTTTGAAATGCAGAGGGAGCAGATGCAAGACCATAAGGAACTCTGCAGAATCTAAATAATCCATCATGCGTAATGAATGCTGTGCAATCTTGGCTCTCTTCATGTAGGGGAAGCTGTTAGTATGTATTAGCTAGGTCGGTTGTGGAGAATACCTTTGCTCCTTGTAAGTTTGCAAACAGTTTATCTACATGAGGCAAGGGGTAGCAGTCTGTAACCACAGCTTTGTTTGATTCATGGAGGTCTGCACACATCCTTATATCACCAGTTTTACGTCCTGTTATGACAATAGGTGAAACCCATGGTGAAGCATTGATCTTTTCAATCACTCCAGCTTTCAATAAACAGTCAAGTTCTGCAGGGACAGAAGCTCTCTTATAGCGAAAAGAAGGCGTTGTAGTTTCTGACATACAGGTTTGACTGTAGGGTTGATTTTTACTTTATGTACAAAATCATGTACACAACCAGCGTCAGAGGCTGCAGGAATACAAGCGGCAGGCAACAATGTAGCAGCAGTGAGTGAAGGAAGTACAATGTTTCCTTTAATGCAGATATGCAGATGATTCCATTAGGTCTCTTCCAAGAAGAGGGATGCCCTTTTTCACAACAAAGAAAGTGGCAGAGGAGGATGTTTTTCCTCTATTCACAGTTAAATGTAAGCAGCCTAACCCAGGAATTTTTTTCTTTGTGTCAGTAACTACCCGACAAACAGGTGAGCGCAGTGGAACATCACTGAAGTATTTTTCAAAGAAGTGATGAGGCAAGATAGACACTGCAAAGCCAGTATCAACAACCAGTTCAAGCTCAGTAACAAAGGAGGCCGATGTGCTAACATTAATCCTGCATAATAGTTTCTCATGTGCATGCTGAGGATTGTTTAAATACAAAAGAGTCAATTTCGGGAGTTGTATCTCGCTTACATCTCTAGTTTTTGAGGTGCGACAGACACGATCAAAATGTCCAACTTTTTGGCTTGCTTTATATGTTGCTTTAACAGCAGGACACTGGGGAAAATTAGCCAGATGTTTATCAAAACCACAGCTAAAGCAAGCCTGGGAAGAAGCAGCAGTATTGGGCAGCTATTTAAACGAGCGTTCTGTTAGTACCTCTTTTTAGAATGCTGTGGACGGGGCTGTACTGCCTGCACTGGGGTGCTGGTATCAGTCAATGTTTTAGCTTGATGAGCTGCAGATTCCATTTGCATGGCAACTGTAAAGGCTTGATCCAGAGTCAAACCAGGTTCCAGCAAAAGTATTTCTCTAATATCAGAGTTGGTCTCAAACCATTTCATCTATTTTATCTTCAAACCCACATTTTGATGCAAGGTCTCATAGTGCAGCCACATACAGTATTGTATTACAGTTTCAGGGGGTGCCTGTACTTGCTTCCTAAAAGTGTGTCTCTCCACCACGACATTGACTTTAGGGGTAAAGTGTTTCTCTAAGGCAGTCACAGCAGAGGAAAAAGTGTCACCGGTATTCGGTAATGAGTAGAAAATTTGCTGTCCTTCAGTTCCTAAGCAGTGAAGTAAAGCGGCTCTCCTGCAGGCCTCAGTCCAAGCATTTCCAGTTGCAATAATTACTAGCAGGTAATTCTGAAGCATCCGCATCCACATGTGAAAGGTATCTGAAGTTCTCCCGGGCAGGGCAGAAACATCGGTGGTGGAGGCACATTACCTGACATGTCGAGTCCGTTGCAACACGCAGGGTCACTCGTTGCCAAAATGTAGTGTAGGGACATAATAAAAAAGCAACAAAGTACTGAACAAGTCTCCTTTAATTACTCTTCTCAAAGTTTTAACAAAAGGCACCTTAATGTGCATGTTCTTCATTAACCACCATCTTGAACTGCATTACTTCTTCTACTACTCATGGTTACAATGATAGTAGCGCTACCCAGTGGTGTGGAGAATCAACTTACTAAATTTAAGATGCAACATATTCACAGGCCTTTTTAAAGGCTATCAATCAGGATTTAACCAGCTGAAATTAATTTGCACTGATGGGGGATGGGATGGCTTCCTAAATTCTAACAGAATTCAGCTGGTTTCTTGGCTTTCTATGCCTTTTTGTGCCTCTTTTTCTTCATGTGTTTAATACTTATTCCCTGTCGTTTCACTTTATTAAACAGAACTTGTTTTGTGAACACAGTTGCCTTGATTTCTTTGTATGTATGGATTACGTGGGTTGTTACTGATGTCTGGCGAAAATCTCAGGTCAGTGGCTCCATCAGAAATATGTTTAATGAGAAAAATGTTGACGTGTTCAATACTTATTTTCCCTGCTGTATAGCATTCCATTTACTTGTACGAATCGAAGCCAGCGAAGAAAACACCCCTGTAATGGAGAGACCCAGCTTATTCAAAACAGCTGCGTGGATGACTTTGTTCTCTTTTGTAAAAGTATATCTGCGTTAGAAGAAATGCTGAAGGTGTTTGATGAGGAGTTTACATGGTTTGGACTAACCATTTTGGCAGCAAAAACAAAGATGATGTGTTGCAATGTTTCTCCCAAAATTAAATCAATGAGCTTGTTATTAAAATGAGAGACACATACATTGAGAATGTAACTAGTTTCACCTACCTGGGTCACACCATCTTCAACGAAAAAGGTCACTCAGCATTTACCATCCAACGCATCACCTCAGCCCATTAGAAGTGGAACAAGCTTAAGACCGTACTCACAGACTGTCAAGTAAAACTTCTAACATGAGTAAAATTTCAAACTGCTTGTGTACGCAATCGACTTACCTACAGTTTCCAAGCATGTTATCTAAATATATGCCGGCTGGTAAAACTGGAGTCTACATGGATAAATTTTCTTCGGAATCTTGTTTATAATGGTTTTGAGCATGAAGTGCTCCATTAAGACAAAGGAGCAGCTGCAAAGCAACACCCACTGATGAAGATGACGTGGACTGGCGTTATCGATTCTCCAATAGCGACATACTTCTGCTCACCTACTCTATGCCAATTCGTAACTTCTACCTGTCTCAACACCTAAAATACACAGCCCATGTAACTACATTCCCGAACTCAGCGCTACAAAAACAAATTCTGTTCTGTAAAATAAGAAGCCGCGCAGTCGGGATATATGGAAGAAATATGAAACCCTCCAAGACGCAACTGCAGAGGGAGATGTAGGACAAAGAAAGGTTCCTGCCATTGTTGGACTGCCTCCTCGGCACCCAACCGGCTGCAGCAGTGGATGGGGAATTTTGATGATTATGATGTGGGGGGAAGGGGAGGGGTACACCCTGGACAGATCACCAGTCAAATGCAGGGCAGGTATAATTTTATCCATCCATCCATCCATCTTCTACCGCTTTTCCGGAGGTCCGGGTCGCGGAGGCAGCAGTTCAAGCAGAGAAGCCCAGACTTCCCTCTCCCCAGCCACCTGCTCCAGCTCTCCAGAGAGGATACCAAGGCGTTCCCAGACCAGCTGGGAGACATAGTCTCTCCACCGAGTCCTGGGTCTGCCCCGGGGTCTCCTCCCAGTGGGACGTGCCCGAAACACCTCAAGTGGGAGGCGTCCAGGAGGCATCCTAATCAGATGCCCATACCACCTCAACTGACTCCTTTTAATGTGGAGGAGCAGTGGTTCTACTCTGAGCCTCTACTGGATGACTGAGCTCCTCACCCTATCTCTGAGGGTGAGTCCAGCAATCCTACGGAGAAAGCTCATTTCAGCCGCTTGTATCCGCGATCTCGTTCTTTCGGTCATTACCCAAAGCTCGTGACCATAGGTGAGAGTAGGAACGTAGATTGACTGGTAAATCGACAGCCCTGCTTTAGAACTAAGCTCCCTCTTCACCACAACAGACTGGTACAACGTCCGCATCACTACAGATGCTGCTCCGATCCGTCTGTCAATCTCTCACTCCATTTTCCCCTCACTCGTGAACAAGACCCCAAGATACTTGAACTCCTCCACTTGGGGCAGGAGCCTGTCCCCAACCCAGAGAGGACAGTCCACCTTTTTCCGGCTGAGGACAATGGACTCGGACTTGGAGGTGCTGATTCTCATCCCAGCCGCTTCACACTCAGTGGCAAACCATCCCAGCAAGAGCTGTAGGTCATTGCTGGATGAAGCCAACAGGACAACATCATCTGCAAACAACAGAGATGAGATCCTGTGGTCACCAAGCATGACACCCTCCATTCCCTGGCTGCGCCTAGAAATCCTGTCCATAAAAATTATGAACAGGATCGGTGACAAAGGGCAGCCCTGGCGGAGTCCCACTCTCACTGGGAATGACTCCGACCGAGTGTTGGCAATATGAACCAAACTCTCACAATGGTCGTACAGAGACCGAATAGCTCGTAACAACAAGCCCGATACCCCATACTCCTGAAGCACCCCCCACAAAAAAACCACGAGGGACGCAGTCAAATGCCTTCTCCAAGTCCACAAAACACATGTAAACTGGTTGGACAAACTCCCACGAACTCTCAAGAATTCTCGAGAGGGTAAAGAGCTGGTCCGATGTGCCACGGCCAGGACGAAAACCACATTGCTCCTCCTGAATCCGAGGTTCGACCAACGGCCGGACTCTCCTCTCCAGTACCTTGGCATAGACCTTCCCAGGGAGGCTGAGGAGTGTGATCTCTCTAAAGTTGGAGCACACCCTCCGGTCCCCTTTTTTGAAGAGAGGAACCGCCACCCCAGTTTGCCATGCCAAAGACACTGCCCCCGACCTCCACGCAATGTTGCAGAGGCGTGTCAACCATGACAGCCCAACAACATCCAGGGCCTTGAGGTACTCAGGGCGAATCTCGTCCACCCCCGGGGCCCTGCCACCAAGGAGACCACCTTGGCGACCTCAGCCCCTGTGATAGGCGAGTCATCCCCCTCGTCCCCAAACCCTGCTTCCTCTGTGGAAGGCGTATCAGTGGGATTGAGGAGATCCTCGAAGTATTCCTTCCACCGCCCAACGATATCCCCAGTCAAAGTCAACAGTGTCCCATCCGCACCATACACAGTGTGGACAGGGAGCTGCTTTCCCCTTCTGAGGTGCCGAACAGTTTGCCAGAATCTCTTCGAAGCCGACTGAAAGTCTTGTTCCATGGCCTCACCGAACTCCTCCCATACCCGGGTTTTTTCTTCAGCAACCACCCGAGCTGCACTCCGCTTGGCCTGCCGGTACACCTCAGCTGCTTCGGGAGTCCCACAAGCCAACCAAGCTTGTGGGACTCCTTCCCACAAGGACTCCTTCTTCAGCTTAATGGCCCCCCTCACCACTGGTGTCAACCACTTGGTTCAGGGGTTGCCACCACGAGATGCACCGACCACCTTGCGGCCGCAGCTCTGGGCCGCCACTTCAACAACAGAGGTGGAGAACATGGCCCATTCAGACTCCATGTCTCCAGGCTCCCTCGGAATGTGGTTGAAGTTCTTCCGGAGGTGGGAGTTGAAGACCTCCCGGACAGGGGCCTCAGCCAGACGTTCCCAGCACACCTTCACTATACATTTGGGTCTACCAGGTCTGAATGGCTTCCTTCCCTGCCATCGGATCCAACTCACCACCAGGTGGTGATCAGTTGACAGCTCAGCACCTCTCTTTACCCGGGTGTCCAAGACATACGGTCGCAGGTCTGATGACACGATAACAAAATCGATCATCGACCTGCGACCTAGGGTGTCCTGGTGCCAAGTGCACATATGGACACCCTTATGCTTGAACATGGTGTTCGTTATGGACAAACTGTGGTTAGCACAGAAGTCCAGTAACTGAACACCACTCGGGTTCAGATCGGGCAGGCCATTCCTCCCAATCACCCCCCTCCAGGTTTCACTGTCGTTGCCCACGTGCGCATTGAAGTCCCCCAATAGGACAATGGAGTCTCCAAGAGGAGCACCCTCCAGCACCCCAGTCACAGACTCCAAAAAGGGTTGGTACTCTGAAACATCATTTGGTGCATAGGCACAAATGATGGTCAGGACCCGTTTCCCAACCCGAAGGCGCAGGGAAGCAACCCTTTCATCCACCGGGGAAAACTCAAATATAGAGGTAGCAAGGTGGGGGGATACAAGAATACCCACCCCTGCTCGTCGCCTCTCGCCCGGGGCAACTCCAGAAAAGGCCAAGCTCCAGCCCCTCTCCAGGAGACTGGCTCCAGAACCGGAGCTGTGTGTTGAGGTGAGGCCAACTATATCTAGCCGGTATCTCTCAACCTCGTACACCAGCTCAGGCTCCTTCCCCACCAGAGAGGTGACATTCCACGTACCAAAAGCCAGTTTAGAAAGCTTGGGATCAGTCCGCCAAGGTCTCCGCCTTTGACCGCCACCTAATCCACATAGCACCGGACCCCCATGATCCCTCCTGCAGGTGGTGAGCCCACTGGAGGGCGGACCCACGTAACTCCTTCGGGCTGAGCCCGGCCGGGTCCCATGGGTGGAAACACGACCACCAGACGCTAGCCTTCGAGCCCCTCCCCCAGGCCTGGCTCCAGGGTGGGGCCCCGGTAACCGCATACCGGGCGGGGTACACTGAATCCTTGATATAGAATTTATCATGAGAGTCTGTTGGATCGTTCTTAGTCTGGCCCTTATAATTTTATCAATAATTTTAATTCTAATATGATAAAACACTGAGTAGATTTTATTTTCATTTTCATTTTTAATTATGAAACTTTTAACTTTGCAGGATATGGAAGGTTTACATGTAAATCTGGCCCTTAGGAATGGAGGAAAAAATTTTATGGCCTTCACCACCACCAAGTTGCCCATCCCTGGTATGTACTATACATAACAGAGCATTACGACTAACCTCCAGCTTTTGTTTGCGGACCAAAAAGGCATCAACAAAGCATCTGCACTTTTGCGGGTTGAGGGTCTCTTTCAGCTGACTGAAGATGGCTAAATTGTGTTTTATGTTGGCAGCAACCAAACGGTGATATTCCTTCCTGTTAGCAACCCATTTGAAGAGCCATGGAAGCCAGTTGTACATCTGTCAAACATATACACACCAATCAGTTATTCTGGTTCAGCAATGAGGGTTTTCTTTGAAGGTACTGAATAGAACTTTTGTGAATTAATGTTTAGTGATACCTTGTGTTCACAAACTGAATTGCAGTCACGCCAATGATTTTTTGAAAAGAGTCGATTCTTCAAACATGGAACAAACCATGCCCAGCAGTTGTAACTGCTACTGGACAAAAAATTTAAATATTTAAAACTGAAGCTGTCAGGAAGGATTAACTATAGAATTCACTGAGCACAATTATTGCTTTCAATTTCATTGAATCACTAATATATTAAATTTAGGAGACTTATTGTCTCCCCTGGACCTCTAAAACAGCCTGTCCTGAAAGAAAAGTTTTAACTTTCATGTGCAATAATACTGCTTATTTTTTAAAATTGCTTTAAAAAAAAGAGCCAGTTTCATCAAAGAAACATCAAAGCAAAATAGTTTTTCATCAATATATTCATTTTTTACAAGGTTTTAAATGTGTGTCCAAACTTTATGTCAACTCCGTCAGACAATTATAAAAATGTAAAAAAAAAAAAAATCAGGCTGTTTTAGTGTCAGGTGTCACTCTAAAGGACACTCTGAAGGACAATCTAAAGATTTTTGAAAAAAATGCTCATTTTGTCAACTCCATCAGATGTCAACTCTGTCAGATCTGTCTGACAGAGTTGACATCTGATGGCGTTGACATTCACTGGAATGCATCATATTTTCATGTTTTTTGATACATTTTAATTACAGGAAATATATTATTATTTTATCTAATAATAAATACATACTAATTATCCACACATAATTAGTATGTATTTATTGTGAGAGGGAGAGATAGTCCATTTCATGTTAGGTCACCAATGTAGAGGGTGCGAAGGAAAGGATGTGGAGGCGAGGCACAAGCGTAGGTCAGCCCACATCCTTTCCTTTGCACCCACTATATTGGTGACCTAACATGAAATGGACTATCTTTCCCTCTCACCGCTCTGTGGATTCCAGAGACCGGGGATTGCCTACATCCTCCGCACCCACACGGGAGCGTGCGCGCCTTGTCCTCTCTCCACGATGGCGACCTCCAGGGCCGGACGGAGAGTGCAGCGCTGGGACCGAGACGCACGAGGATCAGCGACATGAGCAACGCACAGAAACAGCCTGAACAGGGAAGACAATCGGCGCCGACTGCGTTGATTTCCATCAAGCTCCCTGACCCTGACTCACCTCTCGGCAACGGACCTTCCGTGCACAGAAGCCACGCGCGCACACTGCAGGATTATGAGGACAGCGCAACTGGAAGCTTCGTGGCCGCAGAGCGCGCTATGCACCAGGGACAAACCAGCTCCATTGTTTGTGTGGGTTTCTCAGCCGCAGCACACAATGGGCATTTAGCTGATTGCTGTCCCTTCCACATCTACAGCCACACCGCCAAGTCCCTCACACAGCTACAGTTGTTTCACAGCTGCTACGCATCCTCGGCGAATTTGGCCACCTGCCTTCCCCACGTCCTCGCAGGACGAGCCACAAGAAAAGTCAGAAACTTAAGTTTTCTTTTCTTTTTTTTTTTTTCACAACCACTGGCTTTTCCACCCCTCCCCTTTCCCCCCCACAGACTTACAGGCCCTCCAACACTCCTCGCCAGCAGGCAGTTCGACCGGAGCAGCAACCCCTCCCCCCCATCCCGCAGCCTCCACTGGCGTCGACTTGAGCCCAAATGACAGGGGGGGGGTCACAGCTCTTTCTGGGTGTTTGGGGGGGGGGGGGCTGGTGTGGTGACACTAAACACAGCGGGGAGACATTCCTCTGGGACATTCTTCTAGAACTTGCCTCACACCCAGCGGGGGTTCGGAGGAAGCAGAGGACAATTGACACACGACCAAAAGAACCACAGGATACAGTCAGACGGGACTGAATGCATACATCTTTGTGCCAACCAATGTCATGCTAATCATGTGTATTGACCAATGGTATTAGATGACAATTGATATGCTAATGTGCCATGCATTCTCTCTGTCTGTATGACGGTATAAAAGAGCGGCTCTTCCTCATCTCTCTCTCTTCACTCTCAGCTCTTACACTCTGCTCTCATCATGACTAATTGGGCCCCAGTGGCCACGCTGGGGCCAGCAGGCTGTACTCATGTTAGAGGGTAAATAAAGAATCTGTGCTGACCTACGCTCGTGCCTCGCCTCCACATCCTTTCCATCGCACCCTCTACAGTATCAGCATTTTCTACTTTTTATCATTTTGCTGAATGATGGTCAGAAACTATCAGAGTTGTGTTGATGGAACATAGAGCTGAACTAATATAATGGTGAGAGTAGTTGGACACATTCCCTCTCTATTATAGGAAAATATGATTTAAAATGTTACTTTTATGTCAACCTTGTGCTTTTTTTTTCCACATTATTTTTATTGAACCTTTTTTACAAACATAACACAAACAATCAAACACTAACACTAAAGTAATAAAAAAAATGTACTAAAACACACCAACAACTACTAACAGGAACAGGTCTTCAACAATGCTCCTCTGTTTAGTCTAGGCAATCCATTACATAAGTATACATATTATACATTCACCAGTTTGGAATTTATAAGGTCCACACACATCATTCACCTTCTTCTTCAAAAGTTATGTTTAAATTCTTTACATAATCAATAAAAGGTCTCCATACATTCTCAAACACAGTTTCCTTTGATTTCAGTATGTATGTTATTCTTTCTAGTGGAAGGTTTGTTAACATCTGTCTTAACCACTGAGTCACATCTGGTCTATGAGTCTTTTTCCACAATAGTGCAACACATTTTTTGGCGTTAAGCAAACTGAGGTCTATGAATGCTCTTATTCAATATGATTTGTTTTGAAATTATTTTTTCAATTGTTCCCCTCACCTCTTCCCAAAACATTCTAATTTTCCTACATTCCCTTAAACAATGAAATAAGGTTCCTTTACTTTCCATACATTTTGTGCATGTATCTGGTATGTTTTTGTTATATCTATTTAATTCCACCGGTGTAACATACATCCGCATTAACCATTTAAAATGTATCAATTTTAGACGTACATTTATTGATTTGGTTTGAGCTTCTGTACAAGCCAATTCCCATTGTTCCTCTGAGATTTCAGTTTGCAGGTCTTCTTTCCAATAATTCAGTCTTTTCTGTGAGTTTTCACTTGAAGATAATGTCAATGAGTTATAAAACTCTGAAATAATACCCTTTCTCTTACTATCTTTCGTCAAGATTTTTTCCAAGGATGAATAAATAGGTCGAGTGAGAGCATTGTTTTGATTTGATCGAATAAAGTTCCTAATCTGAAGATATTTAAAAAAATGTGTTCTATTAAGATTAAATTTGATTCTCAGCTCTTCAAAAGACATTATGTTATCTGAACATGACAAATATAAATCTTGAATTTTTTGGATCCCTTTTAAATTCCATACTTTAAATACAGCATCCGCTCTCCCTGGTTTAAAATATTGATTACCCCATATTGGACTAAATTGTGACAGTAAGTGTGGTTCTTTTAAATATTTTTTAGTTTCACACCATATTTTAATCATATGTTTTACAAATGGATTTTTAACTTGTTTCTGTAATTTTTTTGCCAAGTCTGAATATATGAATATGGGAAGAGGTAAAGGTAAATTGTATGATTCCATTTCAGTCCAGTGAGGGAGATCATTTGATGAAAAATAATATGTCATAGACCTCAGTTGTGCTGACCAGTAATACAACATAAAGTTTGGACATTTCAGACCTCCACGATCAAATGGTAAATATAGTAAGGACAGACGTAATCTAGCCTTCCTATTGTTCCATATAAACTCCACTAACTTTTTTAATTCTTGAGAATAGATCTGAAGGTGGTGGTAAAGGAATGTATTGAAATAAATAAAGTATTTTGGGTAAGATATTACTTTTAAGTATATTAATTCTCCCAATCATCGACATTGGTAGTGACATCCATCTCTGAATTAACTCATTAATGTCTGTCATTAAGGCTTCGTAGTTGGCACTGGCGACTGATTCCAGCTTGGGCACAATTTGAATTCCTAAATATTTAAACTGATTTACAACATTGAATTGATTTACCTCAGAAGCTGGGTGCTTTCTCTGGGACTCATTTAGCATTAATATTGAAGATTTAGTTTTATTTATTTTATATCCTGATATTTCCCCAAAATTCTTTATTAAATTCAACAAGGTCGGAATTGATTTTTTAAGATTCGACATAAACAAAATTATGTCATCGGCATACAGGGAGATTTTATGTTCTGTTGGTCCAACCTTAATTCCATATATTTGTGGATGTAAACGTACTGCCATCGCTAAAGGTTCAATTGCCATAGTGAACAGTAAAGGTGAAAGTGGACAGCCTTGTCGACATCCTCTATTGATTTTTATTGATTTTGAGATATTGCTGTTTGTTAGGATTTCTGCTGTAGCATTATTATATATTATCTGAACCCATTTTATGAAATTATTTCCAAATCCAAACCTTTGTAAGACTTCAAAAAGAAAGGGCCATTCAACCCTATCAAAGGCCTTTTCGGCGTCCAATGATAGGAGAGCTGTATCCGGTGCTTCTTTATTAGAGTAAATAATATTGAATAATCTTCTTACATTATGGAAGCCTTGTCTTCCCTTGATAAAGCCATTCTGATCTCGGTTAATAATATTTGGTAATATTTCTTGTATTCGTCTGGCTAAAATTTTACAGATTATCTTAAGGTCAGCATTTAATAGGCTTATTGGTCTCATATTTTCACATTTATTAGAGGGTTTACCTGGTTTTGGCAACAGTATAATTAAGGCATTATTCATGTATGATGGTAAATTACTATTTTGAAATGCTTCTAAAACCATTTCCAAAAAAGGTTTTATTAATTTATTCTTAATTTTTTTATAAAGGTCAACTGGAAGACCATCTGGTCCTGCACTTTTTCCTGATTTCATATTATCAATGGCTAGCCCAACTTCTTCTTGACTAATTTTAGACTCCAGTATCTCCCTGTTTTCATTTGGAATACACGGTATAGATAGTCCGTCCAAAAACCCATTCAGTTTTGTTAAGTCAGTTTCATTTTTTGTATCATATAATTTTTCATAGTAATCTCTAAAGGCTCTATTAATTTCTAAAGGATCTACAACTACCTGTCTGTTACTTATAATACTGGTAATTGGTGTTTTAGATTCTAATTGTTTAATCTGCCATGCCAATAATTTTCCTGATTTTTCACCTTGTTCATAAAAAGATTGCTTCAATCTTAGAAGACTCGAGGCAGCTCTATTTGCTGATTTTTTGTCATATTCAGCTCTCAGAATTATTAATTCGTTCTCTAACTTTGGGTCACTTCCTGCATACACTTTTTCTTGAAGAATTTTTAATTTGTGATCCAATTGGACTCTCTCCTCTCGAGTCTTCTTAGATTTTGAACCTGTATAACTAATAATATGTCCCCTAATAAAAGCTTTGAAAGCCTCCCACTTTATACATGCTGATGTTTGTGTAGTATTAATATCGAAGAACTCATCTATCTGTTTTTCTATGTACTTAACAAATTCCTCATCCTGAAGCCATTTATGCTGAAATTGCCACCTACCTGGCTCCTTTGTCAATTTCTTATCTACATATATGAGACAACAGGGTGCATGATCAGAAATCACAATATTATCATAAAAGCAGTTTTGAATCTTGGACCTTAATTCTGTGGAGATCAAAAAATAGTCAATACGTGAGAATGACTTGTAGGTATTAGAATAACAAGAGTAGGCTTTAACTTGTGGTTTCATTTCTCTCCATATATCCAGCAATCTCAATTCTTTCATAGAATGCTTAATGATCATCCTGCATCCATTGTGTGTACAGTCCAGTCCTGTTGATCTGTCTATACCGGGATTCAATGTACAATTAAAATCCCCTGCTATTATATGTTGCCCTGTAAGTGATGATAAGATAAGAAATAAATTAGCAAAGAACTTTTGATCATCTATGTTGGGACCGTATAAGTTCACCAAATTTATGTTTTCTAATAGCAAAGATCCTTGAATAATTAGATATCTTCCAAATTTGTCTCCAATTACATTTTTCACTTGAAATGGGACTGATTTATGTATGAGAGTCATAACTCCCCTGGCTCGGGATGAAAATGATGAGGTGAATACACTTCCTTGCCATCTTCTCCTAATTCTTTTTACATCCTCCTCTATTAGATGGGTTTCTTGTAAAAACACAATTTTTGAACCTATGTCTTTTATTTTATTCATAACTTGTTTAAGTTTTTTTAAATTTTGTAGACCTCTGCAATTCCATGAAGTTAAATTAAGATTAACGCTTTGGTCTATGATCAATAGGGGGTTTAGGATTACCTCGCAATATACACATGCTCATACAGAGAAGCAAAAACATGAGTGGTTGAACATTCATCCTACAAACTACACACAAACAAATTCCCCCTTCCCACCTTCGTGGTAAACCCCCCAAAATCAAAAAAAAAATTCCGTCTCCCGCTATAGCCATCGACCGCTCCATACCCACGAGGATCAGCCAAAGCCACTCCTTCTTCATCCTCCCAATCACCCTAACTCTACTGCTTTTAATAACGTAACATTAACTCTCTTCTGTAATTTTCAAATTTAACTCCAAAATTTTATAGCAATTTTGTACATCTTAGTTTTTTTTTTTTTTTAAATATGTAATACAATCTATATTTTGTAATCTTGCTATATGCTTCAAATCAGTTAATTGCCTATGTAAATGCTTAAATATTCTACCCTATATTCTGTTCATACTTAGCTCCCACCAGTCTCTTCCTGAATCTTCTTGATGAGCTCCTGCGCCTCCTCAGGGGTCTTGAAGATGTGTGTTCTGCCCTCATATGTGACCAGAAGTCTTGCAGGGTAAATCACTCCATGACGAATCCCAAGGTTGCGCAGTTCTTTACGGATGGGGTCAAACTGCTTCCTTAATTGTTGGATTCCTGATGCCAAATCTGGGTAGAACCGCACCTGTTGATCTTGGTATTTAATTTCTCTTTGGCCCGCACCGCGTTGGAGATCGTCATCCTGTCTCTGTAGCTGAGAAACTTCATAATTAGCGTCCTCGGTGCTGCCTTGTTACCTCTCGGTGGGCCAATTCGGTGGGCGCTTTCCAAGACGACTGATGAATTTAGCTCCGCGTTGTTCAGCGCCTCCGGGATCCACCCCTCCAAAAAGGAGCATGAATCACGACCTTCGGCTCCCTCCGGTAGACCCACCAGCCTCAGGTTGTTCCGTCTTGACCGGGACTCCAAGTCCAGGACATTATTTTCCAGACATTTATTTTTTTTTTCCAAAGTGCGCACCTTTAATTGAAGTCCGCCGATTTCATCCTCCGCACTGGAAACACGGAGCTCCACCCCAATTCCTTTCTCATTGCATCCAGCGCTGCCATAATCCCATCAAGTTTAGCGGAAAAGTCTGTTCTCATTGAGCTAATGGCAGCCAGCACTGCACCTGTGCCGCCATCATCAGCAGTTACCGCACCACCGCTAGTTTCATCCGCCATATCCGCAGCTTTTCCTGCTGCACCACAGACGTGAAAGTCCGTTAATTTGGACTGCTTCGGCGGTTCAGTTTTTCCCCCACCTGATTTCCCAGCCTTAGGCTTCACCGGCATATCCTCGCCCAAACGCTGGGAAAAATTCTGTTCCAAATGAGAGAGTTATTTGCCGAATATTTATCTCTTGGAGCAGAGCAGAGTGATACGTGTCCTTCTAGGTGGCCGCCATAACCGGAAGTCCAACCTTGTGCTTTTTAGTCAAGCAGCCATTCAACACCTGTCTTTGGTGGAGAGTAGGAGCAGAAACCGAGAACATCAAAAAAGATGAGACAGAAAATCCATACCTTGCCAGAATTAAGAGAATAATTCATAAGACAGGAGAAACAGCGGTGGAAACAAACCGGCCTATCATGACGGTCTACTCAAAAGTGTGATGTCAAAAGTGCAAACATCATTTATGGGTGTGTTCAAGTCCATTTTGCTCTTACAGCCATGGAAGACAGCAGGAAAAGTGCAAAAACTCTCTTAATTAGGCTGTGTCCACCAAACATGTTTTTTTCAGCTGTGGGCAACTATTTTCTATTCATTCTCTATGTAGTCCAGCATCTACAGTGTTGAAACGCTCTCGGCGGTGGCCGCTTTTTGTTGCGGCGCTCAGGATGCTCAGAGCTAAAAAAATTTCAACTTTTCAGACTGCAGCTGAGCTTGTTAATGTCAGATCTTTCCAAGCAGCAAATCAGAATAAGGAAGGGTGGGACACGGGGCGCTGGTACAGTCTGTACTCAGACTTTCTGTGTCATCATATTTTGCATCCAGAGCTGCTACCAATGCTAGAATACGTTTTTTCTGTCCATTGTTATTTAGAGACTGCTATTAAAAAATAAGTAGAAAGTCTGACCATAAGAAAAACGGAAGTGCTGAGCTGTGAGTGACAAGCTGTTGCTGGGATACAGGACACAGACTTTTTTTCTCCAGAGTGCAGTGCACAAACGCTGAAAAAAAAGACAGTCAGGGAGGTCAGGCAACACAAAACACATTTGGTGGACATGCAGCCTTATTCAGATGTGTGTTTTTGGCATAACATGCAATAAACCAAATCAAATAGCTCTTCACCTCACCTTTTGCCATAACTTGTCCTTTCAGGGCAGGTTGAAGACAGCAAATGCCCGCTATGAGTTTGCAAGTTTAATAGTGAAAAACACAAAGATAACAAAGACAAAAACTTACACTAAACACAAACAGGAGGACATACCAGTAAGTGTGTAGGAATGCCTAGGAAGAAGGGGCTGACATCTGGAGGATGAGGGAGAACAGCCTGGATGGGACCAGTCTGAGGCGTACGGAAACACCAGGAAAACAAGGAGGAAAGAAGCTAAGTCCAAGACTGAGCACACCCGCACGGAAACACACAGTACGCCGCTGCAACGGACTGCATTGCAGCTGAGCTTAAATAGGGCAAAAGGAATCAGCCCAAATGATTACAGGTATGGATACAAGAGCAAGGATAATCAGGTTTAACTAGTGACAGCTGGGACAAACTGTGAAACTAGCTAGGAAATCAAGGAGGTAAACAAAGGACATTATTAAAATAAAACCATGGGAGAATTATGACAACCAGAATGAAATAACCAAATGAGATCCAAACAATAATACAAAAGATACTAATAATTCGCTAAGGCAAAGCTAGGATGAAATACAAAACCAAAGATATGCTAATTAATGCAAAACTAATATCAACAATACCAAAGGAGGACTAGAGGTAAAGGTGAAAGCAGGCTCTAATAAAAACACCGGAAGATAATATGAAATACAAGAACATCTGAAAATACATCATAATAATAAACACAATGATAATGACCAAACTAAGACGCAAAACAAACAGAAACAAAGAGCAACTCAGATTACCTCATACAACCCAAACCATACTGAGATACAATAACAAACTGAGATCAGGAAAACACAGAAAATAGACAGAAATTAACTAAGAGCATGAGCACAGCTCTCTTACCCGTGCTCAGCATCGTGACACCTTTAATAACCAGGAAAACATGATCTATGGTGGATTATTGTTATAATTAGGGATGCACAGATGTATCAGCCAATATATCGTTGTTGATGTTCAGCTTTTTGACTGATACCAAATATCAGCATAACAATAACACATCAGTAATGGCTGATATTTTTCTGGTGTGTCCCAGTTGTGTGGCATTGATTGTGCCCTGAAACAGACAACAGTTGATTACAGCTGCAAAGTCAGAAAACATCTACGTAAGACTAAACACTTAAAGTATTTTAGTTTAGTTATATTTTGTTTAATAATGAACATTTCTTTTTCTTTTTGGCATTAAAGATGAAATAGATGGAAACCAGTGGTGGTGGGTGATAAAAAAATTTGGTGTTTGGGGGTGGGGGAGCACTTGGATGTGATGGGTGAAATCATCTAACGACTCTCACAGACCAGAGCAAAACAAACAAATATAAAAGCAAAAGGATTAGAAAAGAATAAATTCAGAAAACAGAACACTTTAATGATGACAACTAAAGTACTTTGCTGTCAGATGTGATAAAGTAGTTGAAAAATTTAACAAGAACAATTCCATATCATCTGATACACTGGGCCTCATGCAAAAACGTGTTTGTATGTGAAAATCCCACATACTTTTGTTAGTAAGCCGCGTTAGTACAAACAAACTGTTTCAGATTCAACAAACACTCTTACCTCCTACAAAAGTGTGTCAACAGTCCAGGTAAATATGGTGAATCACACCCCTGTATAAGTAAGCGCGTTCCCTAGTATTGAAGATTTGCATAACTGAGGTCCTAAAACTACCATATAAGGCCCTGCTTCCCATTATCTGGCCAGAAGATTCATTCACAAAAATGGTTTCAAAGTCTAATAGGGAAACTGAACTTCTCCTGTCTGAGATCCAAAAGGTAAAAAAAATATAAGTAACATCAGCAGTGGAATCAAAGGACTGGCAAAAATGAAAGAATCCATCGGATTCTAGGAGATATTTCAGATGGTCCTGTTAGTGACCAACATGAAGACACACACACACACATAGAACCTTATATTTTGCATGGCATATAATTTGGACATTGATGAAATGATACTGCTTTTGATTATTTGTAATTATTTTAATTTTAATTATTACTTGAATCAAAGTATTAAATTTCGTCAACTGTTTAAGTTTGTAGGGTTTACAGGGTATAAGATATTCGATTCAGACAAAATACAGTACAAAGCCAATTAGTGAAAACTAGGTTATAATAACAGCAAACTAATTACACAAAACTCTTACAACTAGTCTGGGCCACTCCTAAATTTTGTTAGTACCAGTACTAAATTTCAAAATACAACAGATCACGTGAACTTGTAAGATTCACCAAATCGATGAAATATCACATTTATGAACAAATCTGTTTGTACTAATGGCTCTTGCATGAGCATCAGTACTTGTTCTCACTATCTGTACAAAAGTTTAGCTCTCCTGTCTATCAAGCTAGCAAATTTTTCTAAGACCTTCTGGTTAAAGTCAGTCATGTCAGTCACAAACTTTTTTTTA
This sequence comes from Pholidichthys leucotaenia, assembly GCA_020510985.1. Classification (NCBI taxonomy): domain Eukaryota; kingdom Metazoa; phylum Chordata; class Actinopteri; order Cichliformes; family Pholidichthyidae; genus Pholidichthys; species Pholidichthys leucotaenia. The sequence continues at coordinate 261,459,974 of CM035842.1, read as the reverse complement.
ATAGAGAGAGTGGCTAAGGCTAATGTTTTAATCCTTTTCAGTGTGGTCATCATGTTACAGTATGTCTGGAAATGAGGAACAGCGGAGACAGTGGCTGTGCTGAACGGTGGCTTTATTAAAAGAAAGCTAGTAGCACGTGGAACATACAGAACGGATAGTATGCTAGCTATACAGAAGTACAGGCTGGTGTTGTACTAGAGGCAGAGCTAAAAAGAGACCAGGCTGCCACCATCAGACCCCTATTATAGGCACGGCATGATGTCATCTCCTGTGCCTGCACCATCACGTCCGTGCTGCTTGTTATTATTATGGGAATACATAACATTCATCTCCCCCTTGGGAAAAAACAAAACCATTATGAACGTTATGGCAGGCATGTGAACTCACAATAAATCAAACCTGAACCTGGGAAACCAGGTGGACTACCGGTAGACCCTGCATGGCTGAGTGGTTTATTCTGCCACTGTAGTCAACCGTGCTCTGTATAAACATTGCAAAACAGAGTCATTGTTGCAGTTCAACTTCAGGGGCCTCTGGCAAGCCTGCGGTAGGCACGGCCCTGGAGGCGCTGGGTACAGTGGATCTAGGTGCCCTCTTGTAAAGTCCCAGTCCAGGTCCCACACTGGCTGGATCAGTTCAAGCGTCACAACTTGGTCTGGGGCAGCTGCTCTTACCTTTTGCAGATGGCTGGCATGCCATCTCAAACCATTGGCCATCTGGAAGGTGACTGGCCCCAACTGCACGGTGATCATCATTGGCAGTGACTGGACCATCTGTAGATCCAGGCGTTTGGATCGGCGTACCCAAACCCAATGGAATACTGTGTGGCTGCTCTCTCATACCCGATGGTGCTTGCTGATGTGGCGATGTACCATTCACGCCGGTGGCAGGATGCACTGTGGATAGGTGTTGTTGTGCTGGGTCTTGCTCAGCCACGAACTCTCTCTCCTACAGCACTGTGGTGGCTCCCTGAGGCTGATGCTGGGCGAGGATCTGAGATGAGTCTGATTTACGCCCTCTCTCTCCTGGTGCTGGTTGTGGTAGCTGTGGTGTGTTGCTTTCGCCAGCGACAGGATGCGTGCCAGGTTGTCGTTGTTCACCGGGGTCCCTCTTGGACACAAACTCCCTCTCCTGCAGCTCTGCGGCAGCTTCCTGAAGCTTATGCCAGGCGAGGATCAGAGGTGAGTCCGGTTTGTGCCCTCTCTCCGTGTTCCATTCTCTCTGCGGTGTCAAGCTTGGAGCGGCTGTACCCATATCCGGGTGTGATGTGCTCCTGTCATCAGTGGTCAATAGAGTCCCTGGGTGTCATGAATGGTAAAGCCTAATTCATAAAAAAGGTTGCACCCCAGGATGTTGTCTCCGTGTGTGACTACCTGGAAGGTGAACGCCAGGAGGACTCTTGACCCATAGCGAACCGTCAGCGTTATGGTTCGTACGAGCCTAATATGAGTGTGCCCATAACCGTAAAGCTGTCATATGCTCAGCATGGTTTGTGGACCATGCTCACACTTTCAGTTTGTTCCACTTATTTTTTGTACTTTTCCTATTTTGGTTTAATTATTGAATTTGAATATAATGGGCCCAGATGGCATCAGCACGAAGCTCCTCAAGTCCTGCGCAGACCAGTTGTGTGGGATTGTGGAGCACATCTTCAACCTGAGCCTGAAGCTGGGGAGGGCACCACAGTTGTGGAAAACATCTTGTGTGGTACCCATACCAAAGACTTCCCACCCCAGAAACCTGAACAGCTACAGATCAGTGGCCCTGACATCTCACCTGATGAAGACCCTGGAAGGACTGCTCCTTGTTCATCTCCGCCCCCTGGTGGGACCAGCGATGGATCCACTCCAGTTCGCCTACCAGCATGGCATCGGGGTGGAGGATTCAGTGATCTTCCTCCTTCACCATTCCCTGTTCCACCTACAGAAGCCTGGGAACATGGTGAGGATCATGTTCTCTGACTTCTCCAGTGCTTTCAACACCATCCAACCGGTGATCCTGAGGGACAAGCTGCTGTGCGCAGGGGTGGACCAGCACCTGTCATCGTGGATCCTGGACTACCTCACTAACCGGCCACAGTTTGTGAGAACCCGGGATTGTGTGTCCGACACGATCATCGGCAGTACAGGGGCCCCCCAGGGAACGGTTTTGGCTCCCTTCCTGTTCACCCTTTATACTGTGGTCTTCTCGCACTGCCATCTACTGAAGTTCTCTGATGACTCTGCAATCGTCGGCCTCATCTCCAACGGAGATGAAGCTGAGTACAGAGGACTTATCCAGGACTTCGTGGACTGGTGCCATCGGAACTGCCTCCAGATCAATGTGAGAAAAACTAAGGAACTGGTGGTGGACTGCCGCAGGCAAGGACAACCCCTCACAGCACCAGTAAACATACAGGGAACATACATTGAGATGGTGACATCCTACAAGTACCTGGGTGTTCATTTGAACAATAAACTAGACTGGTCACACAATACCGACGCACTCTACAAGAGGGGACAGCGCAGGCTGTTCCTACTGAGGAGGCTCAGGTCTTTTGGTGTACAAGGGGTGATCCTGAAGACCATCTATGATTCGGTGGTGGCATCAGCTATCACTTTTGGAGTGGTCTGCTGGGGCAGCAGCATCACAGCAGCTGATAGGAAGAGACTGAACAAACTGATCAAGAAAGCTAGCTCTGTCCTGGGGCAGCACTTTGACCCAGTGGAGTAGATAGGAGAGAGAAAGATACTAAGTTGTCATCTCTGCTGGAGTCCGAGTCCCACCCTATGCAGGGCATACTGAATGCACTGAGGAACTCATTTAGCAGTAGGCTACATCATCCTAGGTGCGCGACAGAGAGGTTTCGCAGGTCCTTCCTACCTACGGCTGTCAGACTCAAAAAGGTCCCCCTCCAGTATACAACTATGACAATATCAATCACGAGGGTGACAGTATGTATGGGTACATATTCATACTATGTGGGATAACTAAATAGACTGTTATACTGTTTATTCCATCTAGCTACAATGCTCTGCACTGTGTATATACAGTATATATATTTATATATTTATGTGTACATATGTATATTCACTGCTCTTCTGAGTGTTGCTATCCCTGTGCTGTTGCAATCCTGGAATTTCCCCATTGTGGGACTAATAAAGGCTTATCTTATCTTATCTTATCTTATCTTATCTTATGTACTTGTAATTTGTTATCTGAGGTTGCCTTTGTTTCTGTTTGTGTTGTTATTCGGTTATCTTAGTTATTATTACCTTGGTTATTACCTCCGCTAAGGACGTTATGTTTTTACTGGGGTTTGTCTGTTTGTCTGTCTGTCTGTTACCAACATAACTCAAAAAGTTATGAATGGATTTGGACGAAATTTTCAGGACAAGTCCGAAATGGGGCAAGGAAGAAATGATTACATTTGGTGATGATCTGAGAGTGCATACCTCCACCAAAGGCTTTGTTTGTATTTGTGCAGCAGGATTACACAAAAACTACTGGATGGATTTGGATGAAATTTTCACCAGAGGTGGTTCTTGGCCTAGAGAGGAACCCATTACATTTTGGTGATGATCTGAGAATGCATACCTCAACCAAGGCTCTTCTCACAGTGTGTCAGCCACAACACTCCAAAACTGATGGACAGACTTTGATGCAATTTTCATCATAAGTGGCTCTAGGCCTACACACAAACCCATTACATTTTGGAGGTGATCCATGACAGACTGAAGGAGTCTTGGCGGAGGTATGCGCTCTCTGAGTGCTTTTCTAGTTTATATCATGTGCCTAGGCTCACCTTGTTGTGCATTACAAATTTTATCTTCCTGTGTTTATTTATTAGCCTTTTTGCCTTCACCTTCAGTTCTCCTTTGTGTACAGTATTGTATGGTTATTCATTGTGTCTTTGCCATAGTGGGTTATCACCCTTTCTTGTTCATTTATCTGTATCATGATTTTCATTCGTCCACATCTGTGCTTTTATTTTTGACAGTGTCCTTTGCTTACTTCCTGTTGCTATTAGTTTCGTGGTTGTCCCCGCTGTTAGCATTTAGGTCAATCATCCTCACTCCTGTTTCCCACAACTGTGCATCATTCGTTTCATTTCCTTTTGTCCTATTTAAGGGACAGTGGCCCGCTGTTCGGTTCGGCGTCCTTCAACATTGTCACTATTGTTTGCCTGGCATGTGTCCCACACTTCGCTTCATTTTTCTTCAGACGTGAGTCCCACATCTTCTCCAGCGTTTCCATGTGCCTTAGCTTCTGTGCTATTTGGGCCTTCTTATCATCCTGTCTGTAAGTTTTTGCTCCTTTGTATATTTTTGTGTTTTTCATTAAACTTTTGCAAACTCACAGCTCCAGCATTTGGGTCTTCATTCCACCCCTGCCTGGACGTTTGTGACAAAAGCTCCGCTGCATTCTTCCGAATTGGATGACCAGGAAAGAACCTCTCAACCGTGACCCAGTTCATCATTGATCTCACAGCAGTGCTGTCCAGTAGTAATGGCAAGCTGATGTTGTCGAGCCTCACCGTGCACCATTTGTACACCGGTCCACTGGAGCCCACTGCATGGATGGTGGTTGTTAGTGGTGGTTCAGCTGAACTGGCTGGCAGGCTTGTTATTAATCGTGTTGAGTGGCACACTTTGGTGAGATGATTAAGCTTGCCGCACCATTGGCATTGCTGCCCCCTAGCCAGGCAGGAGCGTGCTCCCGCTCGGTGTGTCGGGAAACCGCAGTTACCGCACATTTGGTGTCTCATGATGTTCCATTGTCCCATGGTGTTCACCTTGGCATCCTCTGAGAAGGTCGCGGTGTAACCAGGTTCTTCTGCCGGGGTAACTGCTTGTGCTAGCAGAGTTTGTTGTTGTGGGTCACCTAGCTGCGATGTTAGCTTATCGGCGGCCTCCAGCTGAAATGCTAATGCCACCGCTTTCGCCAGTGACAGATCATCCGGTGCCATCAGTAGCTTCACCCACAGCCGCGGGTTACTGGTGTGTTCCGCTAGCTGGTCCTGCACCATTTCATAATCTAGTTGGCCAAACCTACCTGTGCTCGCCAGACAGCGGAGGTCTGCGGCGCACTGCTGGATTGCCTCTCCTGCTCCCTGTCGGCGCTGGCAGAACTTTATCCTCCTCACCAGCATACTTTCGGGCATCGCAAAATGTCCAGCCAGCAGAGTGATGCACTCCTTATATGTGTCCACTTGTCCCAATGTACTAAACACCTGCTGCCCCTCGGTACCCAGGCTGTGAATCAGGAACGCCCGTAGCTGCATCTTACTGACTCTAGCTAGGTCCATAGCCCACACGTACTGTACGTCCAAAATGAATCAAACTAGCTAGGCCACGGGATGGGTGACTCACCTGGGAACCCGAGGAATGGTGGTAGGGGTGCCAAGCATGCTTCTATGTCAATGTTTTAGAGGTTTCTCCTCATCACCACTGTTATGTCTGGAAATGAGGGGCAGCGGAGACAGTGGCTGTGCTGAATGCTGTCTTTATTAAAAGAAAGCTAGTAGCATGTGGAACATACAGAATGGCTAGTATGCTAGCTATACAGGAGTACAGGCTGGTGTTGTACTAGAGGCGGAGTGCCAAAAAGAGACCAGGCTGCCACCGTCAGTCCCCTATTATATGCACGGCATGATGACATCGCCCATGCCTGCGCCATCACGTCCGTGCTGCTTGTTGTTATTATGGGAATATATAACGCGTCTGTGTTGTAATAATTTTCCAGAGTGTAACTGTTTCTGAGAATATCTCTGATAGGTTATTGTCCATGAAAAACTGAAGCAGATCCACAGCACCACAACAGGATTTGAGTTCATCCTTGCTGTAGAGGAGGTTAAGTTTTGTCTTCAGCTTGCGTCCACTGAGCACTGGATATGCCTTCAAGGTGCAGCTCAGCGCAACTGCAGGGAATGCCTTGCAATATTCGTTAAACTGTTCCCCCTGAAGCAACGTGGCACTGAACAGGTGGTCTGAAAATACAAAGCTTTCCCTGGTGTGTCCTAGAATGGTCTCACAGACATACAGGGACAGAGAGCTTTTTTTAAAATGATGCTGAAAATAAATGGCTAAATTTATAGACCTACTGCCAACAGCTAAGTTTTTAAAAGGGAAGCGAAAGTTTTTGTAAGTAAAAAAAAAAAAAAAAAAAATATGTTATTTAATCAAAAAGTTATTTCAAGAGCTTTCACCTGGATCAAATGTGAAAATGTGAATACTATTAAGACTACCCAATAAAATCTGCTGAGATAGAAAGAAAAATCACATTATAATGGATTTCACATTTAACAGTTATAATGTATAACCACTAGATAGCAGGAGTGCATGAATGGACTGGCTACTATTGAAAAAACTTAAATATGAGTATCTTCTGAAAAAGTTACTTAAGTAGTAAGAACTTTACTCTCATTGATTTTAGCGAGGTTTTTCTATTAAAAAAAAGTGGCATTTTGTGGTTTTTTATGAATCTGTAACATTTTAGTCATAAATTTGAAACTTCCTTTTATAATTTTCTTCATGTTTCTGATTATTACCTTGTACAGCTGCTTTGCATTTACTTGAATTTTCAACTTGTCATTTTAAAAAAAAAACTCGATATATAATTTTGCAACTTTTTTATGTAAATTTAATTTACTCTCTTTATTCTGCTTACAGCCAACGATAGCTGTGCTTGGAATGTAGACACTGTAATAATCATTATCATTCTGTATTTAAGTATTTTTTGTGAACTACTGTTACTTTTACCCAAGTTATTAATATAACACTAATTTTACTTTAGTACAATTTCTGGTTGCTATACTCATCTCTGCTTATATTTCAGTCAGGTTTACAGATTATACATGGTTAAATGATACATTTTACAGTTTGTATCTTCTCAAACCAAGGAGATTTGGTTCCTGTCAAACTAAACTAGAGCTCTTTTTGTGGCTTTGCTTGTGGTTTTGATTTATATTGAAGAAATATGATTTCTGAATTCAAAATAAACATTTTGAGGAAAATACTGCATCTGTTGCACTTATACTGTAGACACAGAGAAACCTCTTCATTAACTTTTGTTATTATTTTCTGTAGTTTTAAATTCCTCAGATCAACTTGTGATCTTTAATTTGAATTTTAGATTCACAATTCTAGCCAGTTTTGTCATAAACCCTCCCATTGCATTGGAAAAGCGCACGGCGAGGGGTGAAATAATGAGGATTTATGTGCTGGGGTTACACCACACACATTTATTAAACACAGCGATACAGACGCACAGTTTCAACAATAATCTCCATACAAGCTTAAGGAGTCCTCAAGAACACTCAACAGTCTACAAATGAGATTGACCAGGGAAAACACACACAGCTGATACTCACAGAACTGGAGTTGTCCGAGTAAGTCCAAACAAGCATCAAAAGAAACAAAGTCCTTTAGCGATTTAGACTTTCATACAGCGATTAACGACCGTATGCTAAGTGCAATGACCTAGCAATGCGTGACTGGAAAAAGGCTCTTTAAGTACATGCATTGCTGGGGACTGTAGATTGGAGGCACCTGGGTGAGGACCGGGAAAGATGATCAACGGGGCTGGGAACAGCTGATGGTAATCAATGAGGGGGCGTGGTCGGACCAGCAGACTTTCAGCAGTACACACAGTTGCCGGCACCAGAGCAGTGGCTATGGATACGATCACACATTGGAAATACATACTAAACATGCATACACAACAGCACCGAGACCCACAGAGAAATCAGGACCGAGCCAGGGGAAAAAAAGCCAGCTCAGCTCCTGACAGAGTCCCCCCTTTAAGGGGGGAATCCCAGGCACCCAAGGAAACATCCCAGACCCCCCTCCCCCAACAGGAACAAACAGCACGAACCCGGGTGGGAGGTAGGGAGAACAGGAAAGGTGGGAACACAGCACCCCACCCAGGGTCCACAATAGCCCTCCTAAGTCCAAACACGTGGAGGCTCAGGGGGCTGCCCAGAGTCCCAGGCCCAGGTGGCAGTTTGGTGGACAGAGTCTGGTGGCCTGCCGAAATGCACAGGCCATCTGACCCAGAACTCAATCCCTCAGGTGGTCGGGCCAGCGCTGTAAAGCCACCAGGGCCAGCAGGATGAAGCAGGAGGCGGCCTGCCCACCGGGAGGCTCACAGGAGAGTGACCGGACCGTAGAGAGGGAACCTCCATGGCATTGGACAGAGAGGAGAAGGGAGCCACGGCGTCCTCAGGCAGATCCACAGCACCCTTGGTGGTCCCGGCTTGAGCCATGGCTGCGGACCCCAGCCGGAACGGCTCCGCTGCATCCGTGGTGGACCCCGGCCAGAGCGGCTCCGCTGAACCCTCGGTGGACCACAGCCGGAGCGGCTCTGCTGCACCCGTGGTGGACCACCGTTGGAGCTTAGCTGCACCTGCGGTGAACTCCGACCAGAACTTAGCTGCGCCCGTGGTGGTCTCCCCAATGGGGGAAGTCATGCTCCCCTTGGCCCCTGGCGCTGACCCCCGATCCTTCAAGGCTTCTGGTGGGATCAGCTGCTCTCCAGCGACCCTGTCAGGGGGCTCCGATCCAGGAGAAAGAGAAAGAGAGACCGGGTCAGGGTTGCCGGCAGTGGCAGAGCCCGGTGAGGCAGCCCCGGGGGCTACTGTGAGCTGCCCCGGGTCCTCCTCACCATGAGTTGGGCAGTGTGACATCGACATTGACATAATGGAGCACACTTGCTTGAACTCGGGCTCCACCGCTGTCCAGGAGTCCGGCAATTTAGGATGCGTGGTTTCCTCCGGTCTGTCGGGTGCTGCACCCCTGTCAACCTCCTCCGGGACCCCTGGGCCCGCGTCGTCGTCTGTGGGCAACCCAGGTTGTGACAGCTCCTCTCCGGCGACCCTAGGAAGGAGCTCAAAGGGGATAGGAGAGGAGGAATGGTTAGGGTTGCCGGCAGTGGCAGAGCCCGGCGAGGGGAGTCCAGATGCAGCTGGCGGCCGCACCTGCCTCTCCTCCCCAAGAGCCAGACAAGATCACTCCATCATTGACAAATGAACCACCAGAGAGGTTACTCGCCTGTGCTCAAGCTCTACCACCGTCCAGGACTCCAACGATGCCGACGATGCCGTTCCGGGTCCCATCAGCTGGTGGTCTGGTCTGGGGGATGACTCTGCTGCGGCAGCCCCTGCCGCAGGCGTGATAGTGGTAGCAGTTCTGGTGCTCCCATGTGCCGTCTTCCACTCCACCGGCTCCTCTGGCGTGGCTGCCAAAGACGGCCTCTCCACTGACCCAAGAGCTGGACCCTCCCGGGCCTCCGGTTCCTCTCCCCTCGAGCAACCTGGATCCAGTGGCAGCAAGCTTGTGGGGGTACACAGAAAGGGTTGGGTGAGGTTGGGTATGGGGGCACAACATGCTGCTGGGGTGGAGCACTCAGGGGGCTGCCCACCTCAAGTCTCCTTGCCAGGAGGCAGGCAAAATTGTTCAGACATAAAAGTTAAATGAGAAATAACTTGCCTGTCCTCCTGAAATGAGATGTCCTCAACGGCCTCCGAGACATCTCCCCCCTCTGGGCATTCCTCCTTGTGCAGCACCAGCGAGACCGGAGGCCTCCTCCAGTGGGGGCTCCTCCTCCTCTTCCTCCCAGATGGCTCAGGGACCAGATAGTCCGGGATGCGAAGCGCCGCGCTGGACAGCGAGTCAGTCATGCTGAGAAGCTCCGTCTTCTCTGGAGAGGGAAGCGGAATGGTCACGAGGAGCTTGAGTGCTGGGGGACCCTCGTCCGACTCCTCCTCGACCCGGCAGTTGAGCGCGGTGAGCAGGTTCAACCAATCCTCGTCCATCGGCAAACCAGGGGATTGAGCAGGCATGGGGGTTCGAACCTTCACAGCCGGGGAAGAGCATCCTTGGGTCTCCCTCTCGCGGTGCTCCTCCCTCTCATGATGCTCCTCCTCGACCTGGCAGTTGAGCACGGCGAGCAGGTTTGACCACTCCTCGTCCATCGGAAAGCCCAGGGATTGAACCTTCACAGCTGGGGAAGCGCATCCTCGGGCCTCCCTCTCACGGTGCTCCTCCCTCTCACAATTCTCCTCCTCGACCCGGCAGGATCGAGGCCGGGTCTCGATGCCTGGGCCACCTCCCGAGGTGACTGCCAAAGACAAGGAGGGCCCCCCCGGTGTCCCTTCGTGGGATGACGCCGCGTCTGGGTGGCCGAGGCTGATGGCGAAGCAGGTGAAAGAACGGCTGCAGGCTGTGGAGCGCGTTCCTGCTCAGGCTCCGCAAGGAACAACGCTCTCCCCGCACCAGGAAACATGCGCTGGAGCACGTGGACCGAAGCGATCAGGTCTGCGTACTGAGGGTAATCCCAGAGACCAGGATGTGCTTCCAGGATGCGCTTCCAGGATTCCCTCCGCTGTGTCCAGGCAGCTCCACTTCGCCTTGGGGCCATGGGCTTTATGGGCCTCATCCATAAAGTCCTGGATAAAGGTTGCCGCCCATTCTTCCTCCACCGTGAAAGGTCTCGCCACTGATTTCCTCCAGCCGGCATGGGTGCGGCGCGCCAAAGGCATAGTGGGGCAAGCTGGTGCGTGGAAACCAGTTCAAAAATAGAAAAAGAGCGATATGTGGGTGTACCCGCTAAATCCTCTTTCGGGGCTGGGTCATTCTGTCATAAACCCTCCCGTGTGCTTTTCCAATGCGCACGGCGAGGGGTGAAACAATGAGGATTTACATGCTGGAATTACACCACACATTTTTATTAAACACAGCGATAGGGACACACAGTTTCTACAATAGTTTCCAAACAAGCTTAAGGAGTCCTCAAGGACGCTCAACAGTCTACAAATGAGATTGACCGGGGAAAATACACACAGCTGATACTCACAGAACTGGAGTTGTCCGAGTAGGTCCAAACGAGCATCAAAAGAAACAAGTCCTTTAGCGACTTAGACTTTCATACGGCGATGAAAAAGGCTCCTTAAGTACACGCATTGCTGGGGATTGTAGATTGGACGCACCTGGGCGAGGACCGGGAAAGATGATCAGTGGGGCTGGAAACAGCTGATGGTAATCAATGAGGGGGCGTGGATGGACCGGCAGACTTTCAGCAGTGCACACAGTTGCCGGCACCAGAGCAGTAGCTATGGATACGGTCACACGCTGGAAATACATACTAAACATGCATACACAACGGCACCGAGACCCACAGAGAGATCAGGACCGAGCCGGGGGAAACCAAGCCGGCTCGGCTCCTGACAGGTTTTTCTTAACCATTGGAATGCCTCTCAATAATCTCTCTCTGGAGGTGTTATAGTTTTTCTGAGTCTGTTTCTTGATTCTCTCTGGCTATACTTCTTTCTCCTATTTTTTCCTCACTTACATCTTTAACTTGCTTTACTTTTCTTTCTGCAACTCACTGGGCCCTATTACAGTGATCTAAAGCAGTGGTCCCCAACCTTTTTTGCACCACGGGCCGGTTTAATGTCAGACAATATTTTCAGGGACCGACCTTTAAGATGTTACAACAAAAGAACATGATATGACCAGCATAAAAACGGTGGTATTTTCTAAATATAATAATAAACATGAACGTCCTCTTAACATCGCAACAACAACAACATGAGTAACATCCTCTCTGCCCACAACACTCTGGTCGCTATGGTAATGTTTAAACATGCCTTCAAAATAAGATACACCACAAACACAAATATAAAGTGCATGAAAAATACAACTCACCACAACGCGGAATTAGCAGCAACCCTGAGTTTGATTCTCTGCAACAAGACGGTCCCATCTAGGGGTAATGGGAGACAATGACACCCGAAGTATGTTGCTTATGTCCAGTCTACTTTGTAGTTTTGTTTTGGTTGCTGTCACTGCAGGATCAATTTTTCACCAACAGTGAATGGCTTTTTAGCCTTAGCAATATGATTAGCCACCAAGTATGATGCTCTCAGTGCACTCGCATTTGTTGATGTGGTGGCCCTCATTAATTGCTTCTGTCCTTCTTGTTCACGCTTTTACTTTCAAAATACTCCAAAGGCTTGTCTTTTAATGCAGGGTGCTTGGTCTCCAAGTGGCGAAGCAGTTTTGAAGGCTTCATTGCCTCATTAGAGAGCCGGTCACTGCATATTATGCAGAGGGCTTGGTGCGTAGGAATCTCCTGTCGAGATAAATCCGTATTTTAAGTAGGACTCCCGGTATTGTCTGTTAAATGCAGCTTTCTTTTTCTTGGAAGTCGTAGGCTCTTCTTCTGTCTCCTCACTGGGCCTTTTCCCCTTCGCAAAGAAAATTTCCAAAGACATTTGTTTTTTAATCAGTTTGCTAGCTCGTGGTTTAGCAACAGCGATTTTCGAAGTGACTATATGGCCTGGAGCCGGTCTCCTAGTATCACAATATGTGAGCTGGAAGCGCCTACAATTCGATTCTTTTTTTTTTATTCAATAGTAGAAAATACACAGTACACACAAATTACAAATATGCTAATAATACAAGTAAATACCTCCTAATTTGGTTATTTGGTTTAAAAAATATTAAAAAATGCACATATTTATTTATTTTCCATCAGGCGCGTCAGGGAGCCCTTTGGGTCTCTCGCTCCCTGACAGCTCGGCACTCGGGCACTCCGCAGCTCGGGTGTTGCACACACATCCACACTTCATTCATTCCCATTAACACGTTTTGGGGTTTTGTTCAATAAAATGCACGAAACCACTCCTGCCCTGGGTTTCTCATTCGCTAATTCCCGGCTTTGAATGTTAGCGGTAACGTATCACGTCACCGAGACAACCGTCTTGACGTGCGTCAAGAGTAAGCCATAGACGGATGTAATGGCGAGAATCCGGTAATTTTTCAAAGTAAAACATCATTCAGACTCAGATAATAAATAAAACGGAAGTAATGTAAGTTATTTATTCTTTCTGTGCGGCCCAGTACCAAATGGCCCACGGACCGGTACCAGTCCGCGGCCCGGGGGTTGGGGACCTCTGTTCTAACTGATTGATTCAATAAATTTTAGAGTTAAAATGACCACAAATTCAAGTTATTGTCAACTCTGTCACATATACATTAACTTCATCAGGTCCATGTCACCTCTGTCAGATTCCTATTTTGATAATTTTTCATTATGATATTTATTATCTTGTGGAGGATTGCTGGTCATGTGAAAATATAATCTGTCTCCTACCGTTATATTGTGTTTTCAAATTTAAAAATCATTTTAGTTGCTGTTGAAGTTATATGCAGTCCAATTAAAAAAGCACAGATGAAATCCTTCATAATATAAAAATATATGGATGTTGGAAGTAACTTTCTTCTAGGTTCTGTCAGTCTCCGTAAAAACTTGACGTTGGTTTACTTTCTGTAGGTCTGGCATAATGTGTATAATGTGGAGGCATAATGTGAGGGAAAATTAATTTATGTTTTTGCTGTCTGATGGTGTTGACACAAAATAAGTGATGGAAAGGCAAAAAGCACATTTTTTAAAAAAGAAAAAAGGTTTGTGGGTGTATCAAAGCATAGTTAGGTAGCCTAGTCCTTGGTAGATTCATACATGTAGTGTAATCAGTGTTGCCAGGTTTCATGAGAGAAACAAGCAACCAGCTCTATGGAAACAAGCCCCATAAAGCCCAACAGGCAACCTACTACACTGTGTAAAAGAAAGGCTGCTTGATAACATACACTACCGTTCAAAAGTTTGGGGTCACCCAGACAATTATTTTATGTTTTCCATGAAAAGTCACACTTATTTACCACCATGAGTTGTAAAATGAATAGAAAATATAGTCAAGACATTGACAAGGTTAGAAATAATGATTTGTATTTGAAATAATATTTTTTTCTAGATACTCAACCTGCTCAAAGGAAGGTCAGTTTTATAGCTTCTCTAACCAGCTAAACTGTTTTCAGCTGTGCTAACATGATTGCACAAGGGTTTTCTAATCATCCATTAGCCTTCTGACGCAATGAGCAAACACATTGTACCATTAGAACACTGGAGTTATAGTTGCTGGAAATGGGCCTCTATACACCTATGGAGATATTGCACCAAAAACCAGACATTTGCAGCTAGAATAGTCATTAACCCCATTAGCAATGTATATTAGATATTAGAGTGTATTTCTGATTAGTTTAAAGTTATCTTCATTAAAAAAACAGTGCTTTTCTTTCAAAAATAAGGAAATTTCTAAGTGACCCCAAACTTTTGAACGGTAGTGTATATCAGTAGATTTATTTTTGTTTGCAGTGAATTGACTAAACACAGTCAGCATTGAATAACGGAATTTTATAATATCTAATTAAAGGAAAATACATATGCAGTCTGCATAAACATCAGCAAATTTATAGCAAACACAGTCAACATAAAAACTTTGAATTAAGTTTTTAAGCTGATGAAAAGAAAAGACGTACATTCTGCATAAGTAACAGCACTAAACACAATAACAGTTTAGTGATCTGGGATGATGGGAGTTGTTGTCTGCTAGTTGTTTAAACAAAAACTAAATATTACTCTGTTAATATGCAACAGCCAACAACTTTAAGTACGTGGAAAGTTATCTTTTAAATTGGCAAACATCATATGTGTAACTCGTGGCAAAATTTGATTGGGATTCAACTTCAATTCAATTCAATTCAACTTTATTTATATAGCGCCATTTCACAACAACAGTCATCTCATAGCACTATCAACTGTAGGGGGGAACCCCCACAGTTGCAGAAAGACCCCAGCAATCAGGCGATCCCCTGTGAGCAAGCACTTGGCAGCGGTGGAGAGGAAAAACTCCCTTTTAACAGGAAGAAACCTCCAGCAGAACCAGGCTCAGGGAGAGGCAGTCATCTCCTGTGACTGGCTGGGGGGTGAGGGGATAGAGAAGAAGAAAAGAACAGACATGTAAAGAGCAAACAGCACGATGGGGACTCAATCTATGGGAGAGAACAAGCAAATGTTAATGACCAGCAAAAAAAATATTTCATTGAGAGTGAGAAAAGGAGTGAGGCCCAGTGCATTACTGGAGGTCTCCCGGCTGACTAAACCTATTAGCAGCATAACTAAGGGAGGGTTCAGAAACACATGATCCCTCCCTAATTGTAGGCTATATCAAAAAGGTAGGTTTTAGCCCTATTCTTAAAAACAGAGATCGAGTCTGACTCCCGAATCCAGATTGGCAGCTGATTCCACAGGAGAGGAGCTTGATAACTGAAGGCTCTGCCTCCCATTGTACTTTTGGAGATTCTAGGTATTACAAGTAATCCTGCATTTTGGGAGCGTAGTGCTCTGTTAGGATAATACGGTAGTATCAGATCTTTTAAATAAAAAGGAGCCTGATTGTTTAGAGCTTTGTAAGTAAGAAGAAGGATTTTAAACTTAATTCTAAACTCTATGGGAAGCCAATGAAGGGAGGCCAGAACCCGAGAGATATGATCTCTCTTTCTAGTACCTGTTAAAACTCTTGCTGCAGCATTTTGGATCAGCTGAAGACTTTTTAAAGATGTTTTAGGACAGCCTGATAATAAAGAATTACAATAATCTAATCTCGAGCTAACAAAAGCGTGGATCAGTTTCTCAGCATCACTCTGAGACAAGATGCTCCTAATCTTGGCAATATTACGCAAATGATAGAAGGCAGTCTTAGAAACAAATTTAATATGTGAATTGAAGGGCAAATCCTGATCAAAAATAACTCCAAGGTTCCTCACAGAACTATTAAGAGAAAGAGTAACCGCATCCAAACTGAAAGTTTGATTTGGAAAGGAATTTCTAAGGTTTTTTGGACCAACAAGAATGACTTCAGTTTTATCTGAATTTAATAGCAGGAAATTACAAGTCATCCAAGCTTTGATTTCCTTAAGACAGGCTTCTAACTTGGCTAATTG
Source organism: Pholidichthys leucotaenia (assembly GCA_020510985.1). Lineage (NCBI taxonomy): Eukaryota > Metazoa > Chordata > Actinopteri > Cichliformes > Pholidichthyidae > Pholidichthys > Pholidichthys leucotaenia. Next base: position 261,444,153 of record CM035842.1, on the reverse strand, counting down.
ATTACTATCATCTGGCTTCATTGACAGGTATAATTGTGTGTCATCTGCATAACAATGAAAATGTATACAGTGCTTTCTAATAATGTTGCCTAACGGAAGCATATATAAACTAAAAAGAGTAGGGCCTAGCACAGATCCCTGTGGAACTCCATGACTGAGCTTTGAGTTGAAAGAAAACTCATTATTTACATGAACAAACTGGAACCTATCAGATAAATAAGATCTAAACCACTGCAACGAAGTTCCATTAAGTCCAACATAGTGTTCTAATCTATCAAGTAGAATATTATGATCGATAGTATCAAAAGCTGCACTAAGGTCTAAAAGGACAAGTACAGAAACTAGTCCATTATCAGATGCAATGAGGAGGTCGTTAGTGACCTTCGCCAAGGCTGTTTCAGTACTATGATGGATTCTAAACCCAGACTGAAACTCTTCAAGTAAACCTTTTCCCTGCAGGTGGTCAAATAATTGCATAGCAACAACTCTTTCTAAGATTTTTGAAACAAAAGGGAGATTAGAGATTGGTCTATAGTTAGCTAAAGCTCCTGGATCTAGCGTTGGCTTTTTGAGTAAGGGTTTAATTACAGCCATTTTAAAAGCCTGCGGTACATGGCCTAAAGTTAATGAAGAATTGATTATATGAAGAATAAGGCTACCAATAAGTGGGAAGACTTCTTTAAATAACCTGGTAGAAATAGGGTCTAAAAGACAAGTTGAAGGTTTGGATGAGGAAACTATTTTGTCTAACTCACAAAGGTCGATTGGAGTAAATTCATCAAGACAGACATCAATAGAAGGAGTTGTAGTAGTTACAGTATTTAAGTTAACTGTGGGAAGAATCTGATTGATTTTATCTCTGATGGATGAAATTTTATTATTGAAAAAGTTCATAAAGTCCTGACTAATAAGCTCTAAGGGAATGCTAGGATTGACAGAGTCCTGACTCTTTGTCAACCTGGCTACAGTACTGAAAAGAAACCTGGGATTATTCTTGTTCTCTTCTATTAATGCAGAGTAATAACTCGTTCTAGCTTTTCTAAGAGATTTTTTATAAATTAAAAGATGATTTCTCCAAGCTAAATAGATTTCATCTAAATTAGTGTAGCGCCATTTTCTTTCTAATTGACGAGTCTTCTGTTTTAAGCTACGAGTTTCTGTGTTGAACCAAGGAGTTAGAAATCTCTGATTAGACTTTTTCTTTTTTAAGGGGGCCACCAAGTCTAGAGTCTGAAACACTATCCACCATGTTATCAATTACAGAAGGAGCAAGCTGTCTATAGCTTATTTCCGTTGTGTTGACACATGGCATAGAGGAAACAATCTGCATAAATTTGGTAACAGCATCATCTGAGAGGCATCTACTGTAATAATATTTTTCTTTAGGAGCCAAATAGTCAGAAATAGTAAAATCAAAGGTTAACAGACAATGGTCTGACAGTACAGGGTTATGAGGAGACACTACAAGATTTTCTATTTCTATGCCATATGTCAGAACAAGGTCCAATGTATGGTGGAGGTAATGAGTAGAATTTCCTACTTTCTGAGAAAACCCATTCGAGTCTAATATTGAATTAAATGCCACATTAAGACAGTCACTATCTACATCCACATGTATATTAAAGTCCCCTACTATAATTATTCTATCAGATTTCAGCACTAAATCAGCTAAGAAATCAGGAAATTCGGATAAAAATTCTGAATAGGTTGATGGGGGACGATAAACTATGGCAAATAAAATTGGGTTTAACCTGGAATTGCTAAAGTGCCCAATACTGAGGACCAGGCCCTCAAAGGAATTATAACATGTTTTTTGCTTTACATTAACTAGTAATTTGGAATGGTAAATTGTTGCTACTCCTCCTCCACGACCAGAACTTCTGGGATTTTGACAGTTTAAATAACCAGAGGGAGTTGATTCATTTAAACCAACATAATCCTCTTGCCCTAACCAAGTCTCTGTAAGGGAAATTAAATCAATCTGATGATCAATTAACAGATCATGGACTAACAGAGACTTGGGAGTTCGACACCTAATATTTAATAAACCACATTTAATTTTTAAATTATGAGGAGGAACAGAGGCCAATTCATTCAATTTAGAGGCTTTATGTTTAATTTGAGTTTTACCAATATTTTGCTTTATCACTTTGGGATGCTTATGCATTACATTTTTATTTACTTTGGAGGGAGCAGACAACGATTCTCTGATGGGGAAGTCAGGGGCTAAGCTGAGGGGTGGCGGATGAAGAGGAGCTGCAGAGATGCGTGTAAGACTGCGACTCTGCTTCCTGATCCCAACTCTGAGTAGTCAGGGTTTTGGAAATTTGGATAAAAAAGATGCCAGATTGTTAGATAAATGAGAAGCACCATCCAAAGTGGGATGAATGCTGTCTCGTCTTATAAGACCAGGTTTTCCCCAAAAAGAGCTCCAATTGTCAATGTAGCCCACATCATTTTTAGGACACCACACAGACACAAGGGATCAAAAGATAATTTTGCTTTTGCCATTCATTTAAATTGAGACTTTTTTTTTTTCGATTTAAGGTCCCATATGCACTAATCTTTAAAAAAAATAAATAAATAAACAACCTGGATATCTCACGGCCCATTAGCGAGTACAGAGCCAAGTGGAGTCAGGCGGGCCCATTGATCTCTATAGAAACTGGATGGATCATTGGCCACCAGAAGTGAAGCCTCTGGCCGGCCACTATTAACTCAATAACTTCACCAAAAATTAACAGATTTTGAACTTCTTGGTGTGGAGACACAGCTTATAATCTTGCGCCACCGGTGAACTATAGAAATCGAGTTGACATTATGTTTAGCGGCCATCGATTTGGATGTACTAGTGTTTTGGAAGTATTAATATGGCAGCCAGATGGCTTCACTTCTGGTGGCCAATGATCCGTCTAGTTTCTCTACAGAGATCTATAGAGAAGTTGTAGGGGGTAAAAGGGAAGGATGTGGAGGTAAGACACGAGCGTAGGACGACACAGATTCTTTATTGACCCTCTAACATAAATGCACGGCATATGGCCCCCAGCGTTGCCGCTGGGGGCCAGTTCTGTAGAAGAGCCTAGGAGCCTAGCAGACTGGAAGCACCCCAGTCTCTCTGTGATCTCTTTATATAACTTTATTACCTTGCATAGAGACTGGGGCTGGAGCATAATGCATGGGTCTGAACAAAGGCAATGTGTGGCACGATTATCATAACACATGTTACCTTAATCACATACATTTGCCTCCCTGCGCTACATGCGACAGCATGGAGCAGCAGGGGGTGAAGGCGCCTCATAGTCTGGTCTAATTGCTCCGCTGGGGGGCTGCCCCCTTCAGTCCATTGTTCAGCCCCTCTTCCTGGTTCTGGGTGCGAGAGAATGTCCACCCACAGTGTCTAGTGTCACCACAAAGTAAAAAATCCTCATTATTGTGCTCATGTTTTGTGGGGAGCCGGGAGAGCGGTCATGAAAGCAAGCCCAACTAAACAACTACACGTTTAAAAACAAGCCCAAAAACCCGCAGCCCACAACTGACGAGATTTGCAAGCAACTTTACAAAATAACAAACCCAAAGTCATTTATAATAAGTGGACTTGACAACTATGAGTGTAATTTATTTCAGCATCAATTTTATTATTTTTTTTTATCCCGTTTTGTCCCAAGTCCCAAGAATCAGTGAAAGGAGTGTGGATAGGAAAAAAAAAATCTGAGACTCGATTGTGTATGAATGAAATAGACTGATTTCATTTCACTTTAGGACAACAAGGTGTCACTAATCACAAGTTTCAAAATCTTCAGTTCAGTATCTTTAAGTTTCAGATAAGTAATATTTACCTTCACTGAAGTAGATGTCAAAAGTTTTAAACGTCTGCAAGTTCGATCTACTAAAGATGTAAACTCAGGATCATCATATTCAAACCTGCTGCCATAGACAATGGAGCTGATGATGTTGGAGACTGCATACATCAGGGACTGAGCTGGATCAAAAGCTTCTCCTGAAGTCAAGGAAAAAGAAAAAAAATCTAAAATGGCTGAACTTTAAATCTTCTTCTTTTGGCTGCTCCCTTTAGGGGTCGCCACAGCAGATCATCTGCCTCCATCTCACCCTATCGCTTGCATCTTCCTCTGTCACGTCAACTTTCTCCATGTCCTTTTTCATTACATCCATGAATCTTCACTGTGATCTTCCTCTCTTCCTTCTGCCTGGCAGCTCCATCTTGAATATCCTTTGTCTAATATACTGTACATCAATACTCTTAATGCAAACATTACATCCACAGTACTCTTTTCTTGGCATGAAAACTGTACTGCTGCTCACTGATTATCAACTCTCTTCTTAACCTAGTTCCAACAACTCTTTCTGATATCTTCATAGTGTGACTGATTAGCTTTATATCTCTATAGTTACTTCTTTCTCGCTACATTCTCCCCTGCCACCACCTTGCAGTCTCATCTCTCAGTCTCAAGTCTTATCTCCTTCAGATTTTTCCTTCTGCATAAGATATAGCCCACCTGTGTGCACCTTCCTCCACCCTTGGAAGTCACCCTATGTTCCACTCTCTTCTTGAAATATGTGTTCACTACAGCCTTTTAGCAAAATCCACAATCATCTGTCCTTCCACATTTCTCTCCCTAACACCATACCTATCCAGCACCTCCTCATCACCTCTCTTTCCTTCACCTACATGCCCATTAAGATCTTTAAATCACAATATAAAACAAATTGAAGGAGTCATACCTTTGAATTTATGAAAAACTTCATTGAGGTGGTGAGATTCCTCAATAATCTTGTCCTCACATGCCTTCTTGCCCATTCCAAAGTCTCTCAGATTTGTCATGGCAAAGCGTCTCATCTCTTTCCAAGAATCACCATTTGACCACACAATCCCTGAAAAGAAGAATTGAGCTGCAAATATGAGTGTTGTAACTCAGTGTTAAAAACGTGACTGGAATTATGAATGTCGATACCGCTTTAAAAAGAAGGGGGGACATTCATTTCACAATGGGAGTAGATAGTTTAACGTGAATTAAATTATAAATATTGATACTGCTTTTAGAAAAGAAAAACACCCATTTCACAATGGGAATACATAATTTGAATATGAATATTTAAATAAATATATATTCATAAATAGTAGGACCATTTTCTAGAATATTCTGATAAAGTTCCTAGTATTGTGTGTTGATATTTATTGTAACCAATAGCTGCGCCGTTGCTGGGTCACGCCAGCCAATGGGTTAAGTGCTCTCTCCCTGGGTCTGGGATGACTTGCATTTTTGGCTCAGTCACGCCAGACGCCGAAAGACACACACCAGACAGAGAGAGACTGTCCTTGGTGATATGGCGACGCTAACGTGCTAATAGCAGCCTTTACCTGGATAAAACCCTTGAAATTGATTGGGATCCAAAGGTTGTCGACGCCGTTGAGCGCGGGAACTCCACTGAAGCATGAGCCACTTGGCATGAGCGTGGATCTCCAGATCTGGATGGCGAGCCAAAGCCTGAATCCTAGAAACTGCTAGAGGTGACTCCACTAGTCACCTGGAAAGGACTAAAACAAGAACTGTGAATATTGTAAATATATTTGGAGTATTTTGTTTTTATTTTTTCTTTTATCGCGCTATGTATTTATTTTTGTGTACAAAATTGTAAATAATATACATAGTTGCAAGTTCCATATACGGCTGTGTATGTGTCATCTGTTGCTGCACCTCCCAGGCTCCTACGAACCCAGCGTCGGTCTGACCTTGCCCAATTATCCCTTTTCCTTCAGGTAGAAAAGTTAAGGTAAATACATTGCCATAACACACCACTACCAAAAGGGTACTACACCTAAAGTGAGTAGGTGTTAGTTAGTAAGGGTTACACAGAAAAATCTGGCAAGCGCAGGTGTTAGTGGGTATTACCCTGTTACCCCCAAATACCCAATTAGCCAGTGGTATATTATTACTGTATATTGTGTTACAAAATTTGGCGAGACAAGTAAGTGTCACAGGGTTACAGTGTCAATGAAAAACTAAGAGACATTATTTTCTTACCTTTTCCTTCATTCACTTCATTCATAATTTGTAGAATATCTCTGCCTCGAAATATCTCATCATAGTCAACAAGTGCCTCCTTCACTGTCTTGTATCCTGCCAGCATCACGACCTTTTGGGGTCCCAGATAAACAGTGAAGACTGATCCATATTTCTTGGCAAACTGGGCAGCAAAAACAGCACAATGTATTTATATGTTATAGCATAATATACAGCCATGGACAAAATTGTTGGTACCCCTCTGTTAATGAAAAAAAAAACCCCACAATGGTCACAGAAATAACTTGAATCTGACAAAAGTGGTAATAAATAAAAATTCTATGAAAATTAACCAATGAAAATCAGACAGTGCTTATGAATTGTGGTTCAACAGAATTATTTTAAAAAACAAACTCATGAAACAGGCCTGGACAAAAATGATGATACCCTTAACTTAATATTTTGTTGCACAACCTTTTGAGGCAATCACTGCAATCAAACGATTTCTGTAACTGTCAATGAGACTTCTGCACCTCTCAGCAGGTATTTTGGCCCACTCCTCATGAGCAAACTGCTCCAGTTGTCTCAGGTTTGAAGGGTGCCTTCTCCAGACGGCATGTTTCAGCTCCTTCCACAGATGTTCAATAGGATTTAGATCAGGACTCATAGAAGGCCACTTTAGAATAGTCCAACGTTTCACTCTTAGCCATTCTTGGGTGTTTTTAGCTGTGTGTTTTGGGTCATTATCCTGTTGCAAGACCCATGACCTGCGGCTGAGACCGAGTTGTCTGACACAGAGCTGCACATTTCTCTCTAGAATACTTTGATAGTCTTGAGATTTCATTGTACCCTGCACAGATTCATGACACCCTGTGCCAGATGCAACAAAGCAGCCCCAGAACATAACAGAACATCCTCCATCTTTCACAGTAGGGACAATGTTCTTTTCTTGATATGCTTCATTTTTGCATCTGTGAACATAGCACTGATGTGCCTTGCCAAAAAGTTCCAGTTTTGTCTTGTCTGTCCATAGGACATTCTCCCAGAAGCTTTGTGGTTTGTCAACATGCAGTTTGGCAAATTCCAGTCTGGCTTTTTTATGATTTGTTTTCAACAGTGGTGTCCTCCTTGGTCGTCTCCCATGAAGTCCACTTTTGCTCAAACAATGACGGATGGTGCGATCTCACACTGATGTACCTTGACCTTGGAGTTCACCATGAATGTGTTTAGAGATTGTTCTGGGCTCTTTTGTTACCATTCGTATTATCCGTCTCCTCCTGCGGCCACATCCAGGGAGGTTGGCTACAGTCCCGTGGATCTTAAATTTCTGAATATGTGCAACTGTAATCACAGGAACATCAAGCTGCTTGGAGATGGTCTTATAGCCTTTACCTTTAACATGCTTGTCTATAATTTTCTTTCTAATATCCTGAGACAACTCTCTCCTTTACTTCCTCTGGTCCATGTTTAGTGTGGCATACACCATGTCAACAAACAGGACAGTGACTACTTGTCACCCTTTAAATAGGCCGACTGACTGATTACAAGTTTGTAGACACCTGTGATGTTAATTAGAGGACACATCTTGGTTGAACATGTCCCTATGGTCACATTATTTTCAATCTTTTCTAGGGGTACCATCATTTTTGTCCAGGCCTGTTTCATGAGTTTGTTTTTTAAAATAATCCTGTTGAACCACAATTCAAATGCATTGTCTGATTTTCATTGGTTAATTTTCATAGAATTTTTATTTATTACCACTTTTGTCAGATTCAAGTTATTTCTGGGACCATTGTGGGTTTTTCTTTCATTAACAGAGGGGTACCAACAATTTTGTCCACATGTGTACAACGGATGGAGTGAAAAAAGAAATTTTCGAACAAACTTGTCTGAGTTAAAGTTCCTAAACTTTCTCACCTCCAGAATGGTAGCAAAAGGTTTCTTCATGTCCAGCTGCAGCATGTTTCCAAGCAGGGGAAGAGGTGTGGGTCCTGGAGGCTCATTTCCACATTTTTTAGAATGGAAGGTTGAAGACAAGATGGAATAGAAAATCAATAAGATCAGCAGAGCTCCCATTAGGGAGGCAGACCCAATGGACTGGAGAAACATTTCAAAAAACTCCATGGCTTTAGGATAAACAGTGACTTCTCTTTGGTTTGACGAAAAACACATATGGTGAGGATTTTAGTGGAACTGACTTTTTCTGGTTGGCAATGGAGATAAGGATATAGCCAAAGGTTGTGGAGCTAATGTTATTCATTTACAAATTGTAGTCTGCATCAATGATTCATCAGCATGCTGGCATTACTGTCTGGTTGAACTTTTGTGCAAAGTCACCTGAAGCAGAAATTGTCCCAGATTTTTCAGAGGTGGATTTATGGGATCAGTATGAAAAGCCTATGCCATGTCTTTGACAAGTTATGACATTTACATGGCTTCTTGAGAGAAGTATGGGTGATCCCGCTGTGGAGGCAAATTACTCATGAATAGACACACCTATACTTGTGAGGACCTAGAGTCGTTAACTCCACAGACATCAAATGCAGCTCTCACGAAGGCCGAAGGTAACATCACTACGCTGACCAACACGCTTTTCAAGACACTACACCAGCGTCACTCAGCATGATAAAATCTGACCGAGAAAAGCTGATAGCACATCCTAACCCCAGCACCAACAATGAATGGGACCAAACCTTACACAAAAACACCAAAATAATGAAATAAAATGAAAAGGAATGCATTTCAGTGGGTCACATGTATTTGTAAAAGTGTCCTGCTTGTTGACTTGATGTCACTTGGTCCTGTTAGATATGATTTAATGCTTTATTTAGGAGTTGTGTGTCTCATTAATTACTACAAGAATGGCCATTTGTCATAAAATATTAAAAATGATTTAATGGATTTTTGGGCACAATTGGTGGGCTTTTGGTGTCCCATAAAAATGATTTCATTCACTATTTGGGCTTTTGGTGTCCTGCTTGGTCCCATTTGGTGCTGTTCATTATTTAGTCAAACTGAGCACCAATGAAAAATATTTTCCACAATCATATAAAGAGTTCAAAATAAAACAGCATAGATGCATACAGGAGAGAAATAGATTTTAAGTCACCAGTTGCTGTATCTTTACATGGATCTGGAAATCTTCATGTCATCAAATCCAGTTGTAATGACTGCAAAATGCAAGTCTAAGGCTAGCATTGCTAAACGGGTTAGCTCCACTCATCCAAGTATCTAGAGTGCCGCATTGCTGCATCCTGACATGTTTAGAATGTCCATTTTAGGGGAAGGCCTTGGACTGTTTTTTTATCCAAAGCTGGTGTTCAAAATGTAATTTCCTAAATTTGTTAGCAAGTAAATACTGCAGGACATCCCATCCGTGTGTACCGGTAGTATTCAGCATGTTGAAATGCGCTGATGCGGTCTGCTTCTTTCAGCTGCTCCCTTTAGGGGTCTCCACTGCAGATCATCTGTCTCCATCTCACCCTATTCCTTGCATCTTCCTCTCTAACACCAGCCTTCTCCATGTCCTCCTTCACTACTGTACATCCATGAATCTTCTCTGTGGTCTTCCTCTTTTCCTCCTGCCTGGCAGCTCCATCTTCAACATCCTTTGTCCAATATATCCACTATCCCTCCTCTGCACATGTCCAAACCATCTCAGCCTTGACCCTTACCTTGTCTCCAAACTGCTCAACCCTAGCTGTCCCTCTGATATACTCATCATTTGTCCCTCCTAGTCACTCTCAGTGAGAATCTTAGCATCTCCAACTCTGCCACCTCCAGCACTGCCTCCTGTATTTTTGTCAGCACCACTGTCTCCAAACCATACATTGTAGCAGGTCTCACTACCCTCTTGCAAATCTCTCCTTTCACTCTAGCTGCTATCCTTCTGTCACAAATCATCCCTGATACTCATCACCACCCACTCTGCGTTGACATTGTCAAAAGACTGACTGTGATTGGATAACGCCTCTCCTCCTTCCTTTTTTTTTTTTCTTCAATGAAATGAGATCGTGAATTTCCATAGAAACTCATATAAACTGATTTCTGACGGGCTAAATAATTTCAGAAAGGATGCTTGCCTCCTTATATTTTACATAGCAACAAAAGCAAACTAATTTCTGACTGGCTGATTAATGTTCTCACAGAGGAAAGCCCTTTTATTCCTCCTGTAGACTTCTGACAGGATTCTGACTGACATGATTCCAGAAACACCCAGAAGCAGACACAGGCTCAGCAACAATAATGATCCTTTATTGAATGAGAGTGTAGGTTTGTGTGTGCCTATGGTGTTGTGAGAGTCAAGTGTAGCAGGAGCAGGAGCGTGAACAGCGGGACAGGTCTGGCAACCTTGGAATGACAGCAGAGATAGAGAGGTAAGAGACTGGCTGACAGATAATGATGTTAACAGAGATTTTATAGTCTTACAGCAGCAAAAAGTTAATCTGGCTCCAAAGAGATGATTATCCAATACCGGTCCAGTGTTCCGCTGTGGTGCAGGTGCAGAATATTTACAGCGCAGCTTGGAGTGAAGGATGCATGCCATGTGCTCCAGCTCACCGTTAGTGAGAAAAGGGAAGCTGCTGAACACAGACGAGGTCCGGTCCGCCGCCAGGTGGAAGGGAAGGTCCACCTGGAGGGTGGTCCACCTGTGCCCAGGGAACAAAGGGAAAGTAGGCGGTTGCAGAGAAACACTCTGTAAAGCTTACATGGCGTTGGGGAGACGGAGCTCCTGTGAGGCGAGAAGCAGTTGAGGAGCGAGGAAACTCATAGGGTAGTGGAGGAAGACTCTAGGTAGGAGTTCTTCCTGGGAAAGAGCGTAGACGTCTTCGTGCTGCCTTCTGGGCAGTGTTTCTTATAAAGGGTGCTTAATGAGGGGATGCAGGTGTTCCCGCAGCTGTAAAGGATAATTAGGGAAAAGGCACACACAGCACGGTGCTACTGCACATCACTTGGCAGGACCGTTTCTCCAACATCGACGTCCTGGCCAGAGCAGATGTGCCCAGTATGTTTGCCATCCTGACAAAGAGACGCTTGCGATGGCTTGGCCACGTCAACCGAATGGAGGATGGCCGCATCCCCAAAGACTTATTGTATGGGGAGCTGGCTACTGGAACTAGATCAAAGGGACGTCCAACTCTCAGATTCAAGGATGTTTGCAAGCGTGACCTCAAGGCTGGAGGCTTTAACCCCTCCGACCTGGAGTCAGCCACCTCCGTCCGCTCCAACTGGCGGACCATCATCCAGGATGTCATCCGAACAGCAGAGGAAAGAAGAGACACTCGCTGGGGGGAGAAGAGACTCCGCAGACAGAGGAGACTGTCGAGACCCCCACTACACTGTGAAGAATTTATCTGCAACGGCTGCGGCAGGACCTGCAGATCCCGTATCGGCCTCTACGCCACGCCCGATGGTGCAGCTCCCTGAATGATGACCCAAGGCACAAAACCCCCCCATGATCTTTCGAGATCGATGGAGCCAATGAGTGGAGGAAGACTCTAGGTAGGAGTTCTTCCTGGGAAAGAGCGTAGACGTCTTCGTGCTGCCTTCTGGGCAGTGTTTCTTATAAAGGGTGCTTAATGAGGGGATGCAGGTGTTCCCGCAGCTGTAAAGGATAATTAGGGAAAAGGCACACACAGCACGGATCCCCCCACACACACACACACACAGGACGCCTCCCGGCAGCCAATCAAACCTGTCTGGGTGCGTCTGATGGAACTCCCTGATGAGTTGAGAATCCAACACGAACGAAGGACACACCCAGAATTGCGCATCAGGTCCATACCCCTCCCAGTCCATCAGATATTGCAGACCGCGCTCTCTGCAGCGAACGTACAGGATGCGATTGACCTGGTGCGCAGGACCACCATCGATCATCACAGGCGGGGGTGGAGGTCTGGGTTGGGGACACAGTGGGCTGGATTCGAACGGCTTAACCTGGGAGACATGGAAGGTAGAACAGATGTGCATAGAGGCAGAAAGAGCCAGGCGCACAGTAACGGGGTTGATGATGTCCGTTATAGCAAAAGGGCCAATGAAACGCTGTAACAACTTCTTGGTCTCACCCTTCAGGTTGATGTTTTTTAGTGGAGAGCCATACCTGCTGCCCCACATGATAGGAGGGAGCCTCGGTCCTGTGGCGGTTGGTGATCACCGTATTGCGGGCCGCCGTGCATCACAGAGCAGCCTTGGTGGACTTTCAGAGTCGCCGACAATGCCTGATGTGAGCCTGGACCGAGGGAACGGAGATCTCCTCCTCTTCTGGGAACAGCGGGGTGTTGTAGCCTAAAGAAACCTCGACAGGGGAGAGACCAGTGGCAGAAGAGGTAGCAGTGTTATGCGCATACTCAACCCAAGGTAAGTATGTATTCCAAGACGCCTGATTTGAGGCCTTGATGCACCTCAGGGCCACCTCCAACTCCTGATTAGTGCGCTCACACTGGCCATTGCTTTGAGGCTGAAGACAAGCTCACAGTGGCCCCCATTGCATTGCAGAAGGACCGCCAGACTTGAGAGGCGAATTGGGGTCCACGATCTGACGTGATGTCCGCCAGGATGCCATGAAGCTGGACCACATGCAAAACCAGCAGATCCGCCGTCTCCTTGGCTGCTGGCAGCTTCTGTAAAGGGATAAAGTAAGCTGCCGTGGAGAACCTGTCCACAATGGTAAGGATAATAGTGTGGCCTATAGAGGGGGGCAGACCAGTTACAAAATCCAATGCAACGTGGGACCAGGGTCGGCTGGGATGGGGAGGGGATGCAACAGGCCTGCTGGTGAAGAAGAGGATGACTTGCAGGTCCCACACTGAGGGCAGGATCAAATGAATTCACCCACATCCTTCCGCAGGGAGGGCCACCAGAAAGACCTTTGTAATTGGGCCACAGTGCGTGCTACCCCAGGATGGCACATAATCCTAGAGGACTGCAGCCAGTCAATCACCTCCCCCCGGACAGCAGAGGGCACGTACATCCATCCCGCTGGCCCTCCACCAGGGTCGGGCTCCGTCTCCTGCGCTCTCCTAACCTTCTCCCTAATGTCCCAGGACAGCATGCCTATGATGCAGGAAGGAAGAAAAATAGGCTGCGGTGTCATCTCGGCAACCTCAAGCGAAAACTGTCTAGAGAGCGCGTCTGGCTTGGTATTCTTCAAATCCGGGCGGTAGGTGATGGTGAAGTTGAACCTCCTGAAAAACAGGGACCAGGGAGCTTGTCTGGCGTTCAACCGTTTAGCAGTCCGGAGGTACTCCAGGTTCTTATGATCCGTTCAGATGACAAATGGCAGTGAAGCACCCTCCAGCCAATCACGCCACTCCTCCAAGGCCAACTTCACGGATAGCAGCTCCCTGTCCCCCACATCATAGTTGTTCTCAGCAGGAGACAGCCGGCAGGAGAAGAACGCACAGGGGTGGACCCTGTCGTCAATGGGGGAGTGCTGGGAGAGCACCGCCCCCTCCCTGAAATCCGAGGCATCCACTTCCACCAAACGCTGCACAGCGGGGTCAACCTGGGCCAGAATGGGGGGGGGGGGGGGTGAACTCAGCCTTAAGCTTAGAAAATGCCGCCCCTGCCTCCTCAGTCCAGTGGAACGGCACCTTCATGGAGGTCAGGTGGGTGAGAGGTAAAGCAATAATGCTGTAGTTTTTGACGAAATGGCGATAGAAGTTAGCAAAGCACAAAAACTGTTGGAGTTGTTTGCAGCAAGAGGGAACAGGTCACTCCACCACCGCCTTTACCTTTTCTGGATCAACAATGATCTTCTTATGCGAGATCAAAAATCCCAGGAACGTGGTGGAAGAGACATGGAACTCACACTTCTCGGCCTTGACATACAGCTGGTTCTCCAGTAGGTGCTGCAGGACCCGTCTGACATGGATACGGTGTTCCTCCAGAGAACAAGAGAAGATCAGGATATCATTAAGATAAACAAACAAATGCATCCAGAAAATCCCTCAGCACATCATTATTAAGCTTCTGGAAAACAGCAGGAGCATTGGTTAACCCAAAAGGCGTAACTAAATACTCAAAATGGCCACTAGGGGTGCGAAAACCAGTCTTCCACTCACCCCCCTCCTTGATGAGGACCAGGTGATAAGCGTTCCGCAGATCTAATTTGGTAAACACCCTGGCTCCCTTGAGGGATTCAAAAGCCGTACTGATAAGGGGAAGAGTGTACTTGTCCTTGACAGTAATGTTGTTGAGCTCCCTAAAATCAATGCATGGCCTGAGTGAACCGTCTTTCTTACCCATGAAGAAAAATCCCGCTCCCACCGCCGAGGAGGATGGCCTGATGATACCTGAACTCAGGGACTCCTTAATGTATTTATCCATGGCCTCAAATTCCGGGACAGAGAGGTTGTAGAGCCGACTCGAAGGCAAGGGATCCCCCGGCAGGAGATTGATGGCATAATCGTATGGGCAGTGGGGGGGAAGTGACAGGGCTTTGGCCTTGTTGAACACCGCCGCCAGGTCGTGGTACTCCGTGGGCACAGACGAGACATCGGGTGGAGGCGAATCCTGAGAACCAAGGGAAACGGAGGGAGAACAAGCAGCAGATTGCAGGCATACACCCAGACAAAATGTACTCTATGAAAAAATTCTGCCCATACGCCAATCAATAGAAGATTGTGTAAGCTTAACCACGGGAATCCCAAGATGACAGGGGAGGCGGAAGGAAGCACAAAAAATCTCATGTGCTCACGATAATTACTTGAGACCAGCACAGAGACGGGAGCAGTCTGCTTGGTGACGATGGCGAGGGGCATCTTGGGGAGAGCGATCAGCTTGAGAGGCCTTTCCAGGTTGTGGCATGGAAGCCCTAGCCAGGTTGCCAGATCCTCCGAAATAAAGCTTTACTCCACCCCAGAGTCAATGACAGCATGTGAGGATATTTCAGTGCGTGCGTGTTGAAAATGAATGGGTAACATAAGGTGTGTAAGGGTCTTAATACTGCCACTGTCCGTTAGTTCCCCTACAGTGACTAACGGACTCCACCTTTTACCCGATTGGGACAGGACGCAACCTCATGCTCAGCCCTGCCACAATATAAACAAAGCCCCAGATCATGGCGGCGCTGTCATTCTGCCGGGGGCAATTTGGACCGGCCAACCAGCATGGGCTCTTCCTCTCCCGTGGACTCAGTGGGGGGGGGGGGGGTCCTCTAAGGGGAGACTGCGAGGAGCAGCGAAGTTGAGTACCCGAGCAACGCTCACTAGCCCTTTCCCTTAACCTGCTGTCAATGGAGATAGCTAGGGAAATAAGCTCATTAAGTTTAATGGCTCTATCCCCCCAGGCCAACTCATCCCTCAAGCTGGAGCTAAGGCTCTGGACAAAAATGCTACACAATGATGCATCCCCCCATCCCACCTCAGCAGCCACTACCCGAAAATCCACTAAATAATCAACCACCAATTTAACCCCCTGTCTCAAATTAAGGAGGCGAGAGGTGAGAATGCTATCCCGATCAGAATGGTCAAAGACTTCAGAAAATTCAGCCACATATCGGTCATACGTGAAATTAGCATAATCGGGTTGGGTCATAATGGCGGTAGCCCACGCCAAAGCCCGTCCCTCCAACAAATTCACCATATAACGAATCTGGCTATGATGCGTGGGGAAATCCCCTGGCACACACTGAAACACGAAGCTGCATTGCAACAAAAACCTCATGCCTCCCCTAACTTACCACTAAAGCGGGTGGGAGTGGGGATGGGGGTTAACCGGACAGGAAGAGGTGGAGCCTCAGAGGAATTGGCCGGCCCGGCCAGATCCCGAGAAGCAGGTGGAGGAGGCTGCAGCGGGGAGAGCTGGTCGAGTCGCGACTTAATGTACCTGAGTTGGGTTAAGATCACCTGTTGCTGGTGTGTTAATAGATCGAAACAAGCCTCCATGGTGTTAAGTTTGTGTGCCAAGGCACTGTCTGCTGGGGTTTCGTGACGGAGATGTACTGACATGGTTCCAGAAACACCCAGAAGCAGACTCAGGCTCAACAACAATAATGATCTTTTATTGATTGAGAGTGTAGGTTTGTGTGTGCGTATGGTGTTGTAAGAGTGAAGTATAGCAGGCGCAGGAGTGTGAACAGTGGGTGGGACAGGTCTGGCAACCCTGGAATGACAGCAGAAATAGAGAAGTAAGACTCTGGCTGACAGATTATGACGTTAACAGAAATTTTATAGTCTTACGGCAGCAAAGAGTTAATCTGGCTCCGAAGAGATGATTATCCAATACCGGTCCAGCATGGACCACCAGCCGTGGTGCAGGTGCAGAATATTTACAGTGCAGCTTGGAGTGAAGGATTCATGCCATGTGCTCCAGCTTACCGTTAGTGAGACGAGGGAAGCTGCTGAACACAGACGAGGTCTGGTCCGCTGCCAGGAGAAAGGGAAGGTCTGCCTGGAGGGTGGTCCACCTGTGCACAGGGAACAAGGAAAATAGGCGGTTGCAGAGAAACACTCTGTAAGGATTACATGGCATTGGGGAGACAGAACTCCCGTGAGGCGAGAAGCAGTTGAGGAGCGAGGAAACTCGTAGAATAGTGGAAGAAGACTACGTAGGAGTTCTTCCTGGGAAAGAGAGTAGACGTCTCTGTGCTTCCTTCTTCTTCTTTTAATGTTTTATGTCGGTTGGCAGCTTAAAGGTGCATTACCACCACCTTCTGGAATGGAATGTGATTCAAAATGGCATTACCCTCTGATACCCTTGAAATTAGACCTGCTGTCCTTATGAACCTAAAAACTGCCTTATAGACCGCATCCCCTGAACTTCTCTGCAAAAACCTCTTTCATATTGAGCTGGGTTTTGTTCCTGCATAGACTGTCCACCAATGCTAACCATGCAAACTGATACTTTGGACAGTGCATAAATATATGTTCAACTGTTCGTCGTTTCCACAATAATCATATTTTCCATTTGGGTGTTTTTTCATTATAACTAATGTACTATTCAGTCCTGTGTGACCTATTCTTAACCTGGATATGATGTCCTCCTCCTTTCTACTCCTGTGAACTTCTCTAGCTTCCCCTACTTTCTTTTGTATGCCATACAGGCTCCATCCTTTACTTCCTCTATCCCACTCTTCCTGTCACTTCTTTTTAATTTGTGTTTTAATAATGCTCTTGACCTCTGCCTTGCTATATTTCACATTCCTACTAACTTGACGCTTCCTAGTTGCACTTTTTGCATATTTATCTGCTAGCTCATTCCCCTCCACTCCAATGTGTGCCGGGATCCAAATGAATCTAATATCCACACCTGCCTTTGAAATTCTCATTACTGAATGTACAATTTCCATTACCAAATCTTGTCTTGATTCTGAATGCATTTGCCCAATACTCTCCATTGCGCTGCAAGAGTCAGACCCTATCAAAACCTTTCTGGGCTTTACTTCTTCCACCCAACCCAATGCCAAAAAGATTGCCAAAAGCTCACCAGTATACACAGCTAAGTCATCATTAACCCTTTCCTTCTTCATGGCGTCTAATTCTGGAATGATGAATGCGATTCCCATAATATTCTTTGTTGATTTAGATGCATCCATATAAATCTTTATAAAGTCAGGATAATTACTGTCTAAATAGTTATTGACCTCATTCTTGTTTATCCTCCCTCTTTTGTCATTTATTAAAAGTCTAAAATCCACCTTTACTTCTTCCAGACACCATGGTGGATCTGCAGAAAGAGGGACTGTTGGACATACTTCTTTATCGACAACCCTTAGCTCCCTGACTTTATTCTCTATTGTCCATCCAAAACTTCTCATTTGCCACTTTTCCTTCTCTTGGCAAGGCTTCATCACACTGTACTGGGTGACTGTCACCTAAATCCTCTGATGTTGGTCCAGTATGTAGCTGCTATCGGAGTTCTTCTTAACTCCAGAGGCATCTCGCCCATCTCCACCTGGAGTGCTGGTACTGGAATAGTTTTTATGGCCCCACAGCACAACCTCAGAGCTTGGTATTGAATCATATCCAACTTTTTTAATAATGTTTCTGAAGCTGATCCATACATAACACACCCATAATGAAACACTGACCTAATTAAAGCCACATATAATGTTTTTAAAGCACCTCTACTTGCTCCCCATTTTCTTCCCCTCAAACATCTAATAATATTTAAAACCTTCTTAGATTTTGCCACAATTTTCTCAACATGAATATTCCAGGAACAACCCTTATCAAACTACACACCCAAATACTTGAAGCACTTGACTGTTTCTATGTTTTGATCGTATAGTTTAAGATCAACTTGATTGTTTACTGTCTTCCTAGTGAAGACCACAGCTTTTGTCTTCCCCACCGAAGACCTAAATCCCCATTCCACTGCCCAAGCTTCAACTTTATCAATCACCTGCTGCAGCTTTTTAACAATAAATGATAGATTTCATCCTCTTGTCCACATAGCACCATCATCTGCAAACAAGGAGACACCAACAGAACTCAACTCTACAAAAACTGTCATTGATCATGACTGAAAACAAAATGGGACTAATAATACTGCCTTGTGGGGTTCCATTTTCTATCACTTGACTTGAGCTATACTGCTTCCCTATTCTTATTAAAATTTTCCTGTCACTCAAAAAAATTTTAATCCATCTTTTCATTCTCCCTCTAATGCCTAGGTTATGTCGTTTGATAACCAGTCCCTCCTTCCACATCATGTCATACGCCTTCTCAACATCCAAAAACACAGCAATCACACTTTCCCTATTCACTTGGGCCTTCCTAATCTCATGTTCCAAACAAACAGCAGGATCAGTAGTACTTCTCCCTTTTGTAAATCCACTTTTGTAACCTTTAAATGCCTCTCTAGACTCCAGATAATATATTAACCTCTCATTAATCATTTTTTCCATAGTTTTACCAACATGGGATGTTAAAGCGATTGGTCTGTAACTGTCACCTAAACCTGGATTTTTATCTTGCTTGCGTATTGGAACAACAACCGCCTCTTTCCATGGAGTAGGCAATATCCCTTCCTCCCAAACCTTGTTGTATAACTCTAATAATATCTTTTTTACCAGTATCACTCTGGTTTTTAATCATTTTATAAGTCACTTGGTCTTTTCCTGGAGTTGTCTTACAGACTTTCCTTAAAATATGATTTAATTCAGACAATGAAAACTCCAGATTTAGCCCATTCTCAAATTCTGCCTCATCTTGCAACGCTCCCACATGATTTAATTTTGTCTGCTCTCTTCCACTTTTTTCCACATTGCTCAAATTATCTGCACTACTTATTTTACTGAAAATTCTAACTAAATGTTCTGCCTTTTCATTGTCATCTACTATCAAACTGTCCCTGTTCTCCATAAATGGATAATTTAGCTCCTTCCTTATACCCAACATCCTTTTAATTGTTCCCCATACCTTCTCCAAGGGTGTACTTCTTCCCAATGAATCACAATATTTCCTCCAAAACTCTTTTTTCGTCTATTTAATTATTCTCCGTACTTTAGCCTGCTCCCGTTTATAATTAATCAAGTTATCCATATTCAATACATCTTTTTAATACTTTAAAAGCTTTATTCCATCTCTTAATTGCTTCAGAACACTCTGGAGTCCACCAAGGAACTAATTTTTTCCTTTTTCCCAAACCTCTTCTTGGGATGGTTTCTGTCGCTGCTTTAATAATAGCTGTTGTGATTACCGCATTCATCTCTTCCACTGTCTGATTTGGATTTACTTCCTCCAATTTCCTCTCACTTAAAATTGTAAATTTTCCCCAGTCTGCCTTTTCAAATGCCCACCTCTTGTCTCTTCCTTCTTGATCTATATCATTTCCTACTCCAATATCAACCACTATTGGGTACTGATCATTTCCTATAGTGCTTTCCCTTGTTACCCTCCACCTGCACCTTCCAGCTAAGCTTTGTGAAATCAAAGTGAGATCAATGGCTGATTCTGTCCCCCTCGCCAAATTCACCCTAGTGCCCAAACCATCATTCAAGCACACCAACTCCTTCTCCTCTATTATCTCTTCTATAACCTCTCCGTTAGTGTTGTCGTGCTCCCCACATAATGTACTATGTGCATTAAAATCCCCACACCAGATCACTCTCCCCCTCCAGTCCTGAAGAATTGATTCCAACTCGATTTTAACTAACTGTTTACGTGGATTGTAGAAATTTATTATTATCATACTGCCTTCTTTAGTCCATATCTCAATAACAATTACTTCCAGCTCTTGTACTGTAATCAGTGGCCTATATTTAACCTCTTGTCTAACAAAAACTGTACAACCCCATCCACCACCATCCTTCCTATCCTTACGTATTCCAGAATATTCCTCAATAATGAAATCTAGTGATGGCTTAAGCCATGTTTCCTGTACACAAATAATATCTGGTTTTGTTTCCAATTTCTGAATAAATCCTTTAAATTCCTGCCCGTTTACAATCAGACTCCTTGCGTTCCACTGGAGGATGATTGTCATGAATTAACCTGTTGGCTCCCCTCTACAGCTCCCTCTCCTTGACTCAGTTCTGCATGAATCTTTTCCCAGGATAGATCTTTGGTATTAAAGAATTTTGCTGCCACTTTCACAATGATCTTTATCTTCTCAGTTTTAGTCTTAGCCTGCTCTGAGCAGTTGATGACACAAGCTAGAAAAAGAACAAGCTTATCTGTTGTGATATTAGTCTGACAATTTTGTGATTTTACTTCCTTGTTTTTGGCCATGCTTTCTACTTTTTCCTGTTGATTCACAACCTTTGCTGCTTCTGTGTATGTCAACTTCCTCTCTACTCTTGCTTGCTGAATTTCTACTGCCTGTTTTCTCACTATACACCCTCCATATGCTACTGTGTGATTCCCTCCACAATTACAGCATTTAATTATGCTATCACTTCCACATTCTCCATAACTGTGCTCGCCATCACATCTTCCACACCTCTGCTTTCCTTTGCACACACTAGCAATATGTCCATATCTCTGGCATTTAAAACACCTGAGAGGAGGGAGGATATAAGCCCTAACAGGAAAACTTTGGTATTCAATAAACACCTTTTCTGGCAGGGCCTTGTCTTTAAATTCCAGCATCACAGATGGACTATCCAACTTTTCCCCATTCCTGATTGCTTGTAGACGTCTAATCCCCACAACTGTTCCTCCTTTAATCATTTTTTACAGTTCTTCTAA
This sequence comes from Pholidichthys leucotaenia, assembly GCA_020510985.1. NCBI lineage: Eukaryota > Metazoa > Chordata > Actinopteri > Cichliformes > Pholidichthyidae > Pholidichthys > Pholidichthys leucotaenia. The sequence goes on along the minus strand of CM035842.1, from coordinate 261,422,999 downwards.
GTTTCCCCCAGTGGAATTCCAGATATCACCCCCCTGACACCAGCAAACCCAATGACTTCTTTCTTCTCTGCAATTTCTTTCTTGCACACTCTCTGCAGCTAAAGTGCTTTGTTCCTTTGTTCTGCATTTTTACATTTCACAAGGAGATTTCCATCTCTTAATGCTTTGGCCATTTCTATGTCTCCAATTGCACTTCTTAATCCATTAGTTAGAACTAGTGGGCTCAAAGATGCAACTTCATGCCCTGGTTTAAACCTCAAGATAATTTTAAATTCTTCTGCCACGATTTTCCTCCTCACCTCGTATCTTTCCTCGTCACCTGACAGCTTCCGCTTGCCAGTCTGCTTCACATTTCCTTCACACTTGCCCTTTCCAACTTTATTCTTCCTACACCTACTCCCTACTGAATTCCATCCAGTCTCCATATCATCATCATCAGTCAAACCCCCACTACTACTCGCCATTCTGAATCAGTCACAAACCAGATTATGCTAATACCACCTTCTGTCAACTCGTCTTTCCACTGCACTTCTTCTTTGAATCAACCGCAAAAAACACGCTATGAAATCCCTCCGTGAGTCAGTTGATGAAAAGCTGTTGCGATGGGAAAGTTTCCTCAGCCCCCCGACCAACCCTCCACTTTCACCTCACGACAATCTCTTTCCTCTGGGCACCCAACAAATACTCCGAACGCAAACGAGGAAAGAGATTGCCCCACAGCTGACAGCAAAGCTGATACTTCGGCTAGAAAAGCTTCCGTGCTGCCTTCTGGGCAGCGTTGTTTATAAAGGGTGCTTAATGAGGGGATGCAGGTGTTCCCGCAGCTGTGAAGGATAATTAGGGCAAAGGCACACACAGCGTGGATCACCACGCTGACTAGATGTTACACAATAATATACATACAAGATAAAATATACTGCTCAAAAAAATAAAGGGAACACTTTGAAAACACATCAGATTTTAATGGGAAAAAATAAGCTGGATATTAAAATTATGGCAGTCTAGTCCAGCTTACTCAGATTAAAGGAACACTTTTTAATCTAACACTTTTTAATCATATCCAAGCCTAATTTAAAAACAAAAAAATCCCCCCATTCCCCCAACATTTCTTATATGGAAAATAACTCATTTTGTGTGTTTTTTCTTTAAAAATATTAGCAATATGTAATCAAACTGGCATTTTTATTTATTTATTTATTTATTTTTTTGTATTTTGTATACTTTATTAATCCCAGAGGGAAATTCAGGGCATCCACCTGGATGGATGAGGCAGCCACGGTGTGGTGTCAATCCCTTCACTATTCACACGCATTCACACCTAGGGCTACTTTAGAGTCTCTAACTAACCGAACTTGCATGTTTTTGGCCTGAGGGAGGAAACCGGAGTACCCAGGGTAAACCCACGCAGACATGGAGAGAACATGCAAACTCCATACAGAAGGGTCACCAATGGTCAGGGGGTGGGATTGAACCCATGATGGTCAGGGGTGGAATCGATCCCATGACCTTCTTACTGTGCTGCCACAGTGCTAACCACTGCACCACCAGCTGGGGTTTTAAAGGGTTTTAAATGGTTAAAATCCTGATAATTACTCAATATTTGATAGTTTTTATCAGAACTGAAGATGATCAAAAGATTTAAGCCAAAAAAGCAGAAAAAATATGAATCTATACTGTTTTTATAGTAGTTTTTAAGTGGACATTTTTGTCCTTAACGATTCAAGAGGGTAGTAAATTTTAAATCTGATGCTACGTAAAAACTAATAATGCATCATAGTCAATATTTTGAATAATCTATGACCTATCTAAGAGTGATTAAAAAAAAAATCACCCAACCACCCAACATTAATTTTATGGAAAATAACTCATGTTTTGTACTTTTTTCAAAAGTAACTGTCATGATCCTGAGCACGGGCAGGGGCTGGGCTCAGTCTCAGTGTAAGTTAAGTCTTTTTCTGTTTGTTTCTTTGTTTATTATGGTCTTGCCTAGTTATTGAGTGTCATTTTGTATTGATGGTATTATTTATAGTTTCTGGAGTCATGTTTTCTTATTCTTGTGGTGTTAGTGATAGAAAAGTTTCATATTTGTAATTTGATTTGTCTCAGAGTCTGTGTGAAAGTGCTAAAGATGCTGATGCAGCTGTGTTGTGTTATCACTTGGTTTTAGTTTGCCTGTACTGTTCTGGTGTGACTGATGCTGAGAAAGTCTGACTAAAGAGATAATCTGTACACCGAGTTTTGACCAGATGTACTGAACCAATCATCATGGACATTTTCTCCTCCACCTCTTGGATAATGAAGTGCTTAAAGGACTGAGCGATGTGTGTTTGAGTCAGAATGATGCTCGAATAGGCTCTGAGACTGTTATTGTATTGTTCTCCACTGGCCAGTGTAATTAAATTTGCTGAACCTTTGATCCTGCCTGATTCTTGACTGAAGGTTAAGACAAATTTTTCTAACATACTTGGTGCCCAGGCACAGGGACTCCAAATATCCCTCTTCTCCTTTTTCCGGTGTTTTTTGACTGAGACAGTTAGTGCAGGGCTGGGGAAGAATACCTCCCCCTCCTAATCCAGCGAGTCGGCTTTACAGAAGTGAGGCACCGTCCAGAGACGCTGGGAGCAGACCGGATGGTGACGGAGCTGACCTACAGGCGGATTGAAGTGAGTAAATTTAATTATTAATGATTTTAAAAATGTTTGTCCCCAATCAGTCCTCAGTCAGTCTGAAAATATGCATAAAGAGTTGAGAATTAAGATTTAAGCGTTAGTTACTGTAGGTCCAACGTGGGGCCAAGTCCATTCGGTAAAGCTTGACATACCCCGGTTAGAGTCTGTCAGGGAAATGCATTTCTGCTGAGTAAGCAGGTACAACAGCGCGCAGGGGGATATCGCGGCAGGATACCCCGGAAAAAATGCAGCGCCAGGATACCGCAGAGTGATATTAACGGCCGAGAGAGAGAGAGAAAGAAAAATAAAATAGACAAAAAATAGAGAAGATAAAGGTTATAACAAGAAATAACCTTTAAATAAAGATAAATACTGCTAATATAATAAAGACACACCTTAACATGATAACAACAACCAAAATACCTTAAGGTATAATTCGAAATAAGTTTAAAATAAAATAAAATAACCTCTAACTATAATAAAATAAAATAAATACATTAAATAAATAACTGCAATTCGTTTGTCTGGTCGTTCATGTTTGTGTGTGTGTATTTTTAATTTTTATTGTGTTTGTCTTTTGCCCAGTGAGGGGGTTTTTGGTGGAGAATTGCTGGATATTTTGGATGGTAATATGTACCGTTTATGATGTCGGCTAATTGTCAGAGCTTTCTTAACCTTATTACTTGGAATGTTAAAGGCTTTAACCACTCAATTAAGAGGAAAAATTTTTTAGCGTTTATTAAATCAAAAAAAGTGGATGTAGCATTGCTTCAAGAGACCCACCTCACTAAAACAGAATTTAAAAAACTCTGTCGGGACTGGGTGGGCCATGGGTTTGTGTCTTGTGGTAATAGCCAGAGCAGGGTTTTTGTTTTTTTTTTTGTTGTTTTTTTTTTGTTACTTATTTGTACCCGTAGGTAGACTTGGTTTGCAGTCTGGTGACAAGCCACCGGCTGCTGGTCGCTGCGTGCGCGAGCGCCCTAAACCTACATGTTTTTGGTATGCGGGAGGAAACCGGAGAAATCCCGGAGTAAACCCACGCAACACGGGGAGAACATGCAAACTCCACACAGCTCACTGTTGGTCGGGGGCTGGGATCGAACCCACGACCTCATGATCCCCGCGATCCCCCGGCCGAGGGTAAAACTGTGCTGCCACAGTGCTAAACCACTGCGCCACCGTGCAGCCCACAGGGGGGTAGCAATCCTTATTCATAAACATTTGCAGTTCAAGTGTCTAAAAGAGGTTAGTGATGATGATGGACGACTCCTTATAATTCTTATAGAAATTCAGGGCCATAGGATGATACTCGCTAATGTTTATGCACCAAATATAGTTGATTGTGCATTTTTTGCACAATTGGAACACGAATTAAGCGAAATGGGTAATTATCCCATTTTAGTAGGCGGGGATTTTAATCAGGTCATGGACAACATTTTAGATCGGAGCACCCCCTCACAGCGTTCATCTAAATCTGGCTCTATATTGAAAGACATGTGCAATGCAATTGGTTTGGTAGATGTTTGGCGGCTTTTTAATCCGTCCATAAGGGATTACACTTTTTATTCCACTGTTCATAATGTGTTTTCCAGGATTGATTATTTTTTAATGTCAAAATTTTCTGTTTCTTTTGTAAATTCGAGCTTCATTGGTAGCATAATACTATCAGATCATGCCCCTGTTTTTTTACATATGATCCCGCCTTGCCAGTTGAAAAAAAATTCTAGATGGAGGCTTAATTCAAGCTTTCTTTTTAATCCAGATTTTGTGTCCTCTTTGAAAGCAGAGATCTCCTTATATCTTGAGACAAACTGGGATTCTGCTCCCTCTGCCAGGGTTGCTTGGGAGGCCTTTAAGGCATTTATTAGGGGACATATTATTCAATATGCATCTTTTAAAAAGAAAACTAACATTGCTAAACAGATGGATTTGGAGAGGAGAATAGCTATATTAGAGACTTCATTCAAACAAGACACAAATTTAGTAAATTTGTCACCCCTTCTGAAGCTTAAGTATGAGCTGAATTCAATTCTAACACAAAAAGTTGAATTTTCCCTATTTCGTCTTAGGCATAAACAATTTGAGGAGGGGGATAAAGCTGGCAAAATTCTGGCTAGATATATTAAAATGAAAGAAGCTCAGTGTACTATATCTGCTATTAGGACACAGGATGGTACTCTGGTGTCAGACTTAAATGAAATTAATGGTGCTTTCAGAGAATTTTACACCTCGCTTTATTCTTCTGAAATGGAGGCTGGATCTCAAGAGATCTATGCATTTTTATCATCCCTATCTTTGCCCTCCCTAACGAAAGAACAAATAGACTTACTTGACGCCCCAATTACTAAAGAGGAAATTGTGAAAGTGATTAAGAGCTTTCCGACTGGAAAGGCACCGGGCCCTGACGGATTCACTGCAGAATTTTACAAGGCCTGTGTTGATGAGCTTTCTCCTTTACTTTTAGAAATGTTTGCGGAATCTTTTGAACAAGGCCGTTTGCCCCCTTCTTTAACAGAGGCTTTCATTTCGCTTATTTTAAAAAGCAATAAAGATCCGTTAGAATGTAAGAATTATAGACCAATTAGCCTTATAAACTGTGACTGTAAAATTCTCTCCAAAATTTTGGCATTAAGATTAGATAAAGTAATGGTATCTCTTATAAACCCTGATCAGGTGGGTTTTATTCGTTCCAGGGGGGCGGCAGACAATATTAGGCTATTTATTGATATCATATGGTTAGTTCAAAATGATCCCTCACTTGCACACCTCTCTCCAGTGGCAGCCCTCTCCCTGGATGCTGAAAAAGCATTTGACAGGGTTGAGTGGCAGTATCTCTTTGCAACTCTAGAGACTTTTGGTTTTGGTTCAAAGTTTCTTTCTTGGATTAAATTACTATATAATGAACCTAGAGCTTCAGTGATATCAAATCGAGTTACATCACAGTCTTTTAGACTTTATAGGGGTACGTGCCAGGGCTCCCCTTTAAGTCCCCTGCTTTTCACTTTGGCATTAGAACCATTAGCTGTTGCTATCCACAAAGACGGCAATTTTCCAGGTATTCAGGTCCATGGCAGTACCCATAAGATAATGTTGTATGCTGATGATGCATTGGTACTGATTACACAACCTCAAAAATCAATTCCAGCTCTCCTTAAAATTATTAACCAATTTTCACGTTTGTCTGGTTATAGAGTTAACTGGATAAAATCAGAAATTCTCCCTCTAACATCTTATTGCCCTAAAACACTGTTTACATTTGGTCAAAATATAGGCTTCTCTTGGCCAAAATTAGGAATTAAATATCTTGGCATCCTGTTTCCTCACACTTTATCAGATCTGATTCAGATTAATTTTGAGCCCTTGCTTGGAAAATTTAAAATAGACATAGAAAGGTGGTCACCTCTTTTTTTGTCTCTCTGGGGCAAGGTCAATGTTATTAAGATGATTTGTGCACCCCGATTTAATTACCTTCTGCAATCTCTTCTTCTTAGGATCCCAGTTGGTTATTTTCGACAATTTGATAGGTTGTGTAATAAATTTTTATGGAATGGTAAGCGCCCTAGATTAAAGTTGAAAAGATTGCAGAAGTCTATAGATGCAGGAGGTTTGGGGGTCCCAAATTTGGTTTTATATCATTACGCTTTTAGTCTTAGACATTTGATTCATTGGGCTCTCCCCCCTGAGAGAGCTCCCCCTTGGTTTTATTTGGAGAGTTACTTGAGCAGCCCTCTTCCCCTAGTACATCTAATCACAATCAAACTTTCTTCTGAATTTCAGTCGCATCCTATTATATCCTTTTTACAATACGTTTGGAAGAGAGTTGCTTCTATACTAGAGTTCAGCTCTCATCTTCATTCCATGGCTTCTATTTGGCTTAACCCAAGTCTCCATATTGGAAAATCCCCATTTATGTGGAAAATCTGGGTGAAAAAGGACATCTTGATGTTAAAAGATCTATATGAAGGGGGAGCTCTCAAATCATTTGATGTTCTACGGGCACAGTATGGACTACCACAGAATCAGTTTTGGAAATATTTACAACTTCGACATCTGCTGTGTCAAGTCTTTGGATCTACAACTACCCCTCCTCCTGATGTAGATTGGCTCATCCAGGCTTTGAGTTCCTCTGGCAAAAGATCTAAGGCCTCAAATTTCTATTTAATGCTCCTTAAGAGCTCAAATAAAGATTCTACATTCCTTAAACACGTATGGGAAAAAGATCTGAATTCACAATTTACTGATGTTGAATGGGCAAATATTTTAAAGAATGGGAAGAAAGTGTCTAGGGAATTGAAAACCAGACTTGTTTAATTTAAAATTTTGAATCGATTTTACTGGACACCTCGTAAAATGTTGAGAGCGAAACTCATTCACTCTTCAAGCTGCTGGAGATGTCTACAGGGGGAGGGGACATTAATCCATATGATTTGGAGTTGTTCGGTAATACAGGACTTTTGGTTGCAGATCCATAGACATATTATGACAATTGTTAAGCAAGAAGAGCCATTTACTCAGAGACTTTTTGTCCTTGGGGATCCATCAATGATTCAGGACCCAATCTCTGATGCCGAGTGGATTCAGACTGCTTTGATGCTGGGCCGAAAGTTGATCACTTTTTACTGGAAATCTTCCTCTGCCCCACCCGTAGCTCAATGGTTCAGGGAGTTGGGCAAGCTTGCTGCACTAGAACGCCTTTCATATAAACTTCTGGACAGGATGGACAGCTTCTATAATAAGTGGGGATCCTATCTTACCTTTATAGGTGTAGTAGATTAAGCTAATCATCTTAAGAGTATTAGGGTGGAAATGGAATGTTTTATCCTCTCACTGGGTATACTTGTTTTTTTTTTTCTTTTTTTTGTCTTGTTTGTTTGTTTCTGTTTTATTTTCTAAATTGAAAACCCAATAAAATTCAAATTACAAAAAAAAATAAAATAAAACAACCTCTAACTATAATAAAATAAAATAAATACATTAAATAAATAACTGTATTTCGTTTGTCTGGTCGTTCATATTTGTGTGTGTGTGTTTTTAATAAATAATGTTTTTACGGGTTACTTTGATGAAAAAAAAATGGGTAATTGTTATAGTAGAGGGACAGACCGCGAGAACGCGGCAGTCAGACAGCATAGCAGAAGGCAAAATTGTTTTTCTTGTTGTTATGAAGCACAAGACAATGTTAATGACATTTTTGTGTTGTGAGGCGATGGCAAATTTATGCATAGGAAAGACAGGAACAGTACACGGTTTTTAGCGAGTACAGTCCTCCAAACATGACTGTACTGGTTCAAACTTGTCCAGTTTCGCAGTGGTCACCCATGACACTGTTTTACGGGCACAAAATCTCCAATCACATTATTCTGCACAAGCAGCTGAATTAGTTGCACTAACTGAGGCTTGTAAATTAGGCCAAGGAAAAGCACTCACAGTGTATACTGACAGCCAATATGCCTTCTCTACCATCCATCATTTTGCACAACAGTGGAAGAAAAGTGGCATGTGATCATGCCATCAACAGGAAAGACAATCCAACACAAAGACCTCATCTTAAAACTGCTAGACAGTGTAAAACTTCCCTCTGCATTAGCCATATGCAAATGTGCTGTGCACACTAATGGCACAGATCTGGTTTCCGAGGGAAACAACTTTCCAGGTCAAATAGCGAAGGCTGCTGCACAAGGTCATACAGGAAAGGACACATCATCATCCCTTCTCTTAACAATGACAGAGCACTTATCACATGACATTCTCACTGAGGTACAGAAAACAGCACCACAGGACGAAATTTATTAGTGGATCCAAAAGGGGGTGATCTTTAACAACACCTCCAACCTTTACAAATGCAGCAACAGTAACCCCATTTTACCACGCAAACTGTTTCAGCAGGTCTCTACTCTGCTACATGGGGTTTCCCTTGTATCAGCAGGGGGTATGATCTATATGCTGAACAGATCCTTCAAGGCTTATGGGTTTAGCCAATTTGCTACTCAATTTTGTAAAAAATGTCTAATCTGTGCAGAAAACAATGCTCAAGGGAACTTAAGGCCTGAAAAGGGCACCTTCCCTGCATCAACTTATCCATTTCAAAACATTTGCATGGACTTCATTAAATTAGCTAAAGGTGAAGGCAAACGAAATTGTTTGGCTATATGCGACATGTTTACCAAATGAACAGAAGCCTTCCCTTGCACTCATCCAAATGCTGCTACAGCGGGGGGGGGGGACTGTTAGCAGAAATTGTGCCCAGATTCGGAATACCTGAGAAGATTTACTCAGATATTGGAACACATTTTGTAAATCAGATTATATCACACTTAAGCACAGCACTCAACATTAACTTGAAAAACCACTCAGCTTACCATCCACAATCTGCAAGATTAGTGGAATGCACAAATAGGACCATTAAAGAAAGGCTTAGAAAAACAATGGCAGAAACAGGACAAAATTGGATATATTGCCTACCCCTAGTTCTGTTTTACATGAGAATAGCTCCCACCAAAGGGGGGTTATCCCCATTTAAAATAATGTATGGCAAACCTTATCTACTCCCACCATTAAGGCCATTCAATTCAGGGGATGAAGAAGTGTGCTTAACTGATTACATGCAAAGAATGTTGACTGACAGAGATATTGTTCATGCTGCTCTTCCCAGGAAAGACCATGGTGAAGCACCCACCATCGCCAAACTGGGGGATCTGGTCCTGATCAAAACCATCAAAAAGAAAAACTGGACCGACGTTCCCTGGCAAGGACCACACAAGGTCATCCTAGGTACACCAACAGCCATGAAAGTCGAAGGACGTGATTCTTGGGTGCATTTAACACATTGCAAACTTTACCCCACTCAAAACCCTCAGCAAGAGACTGTTTAACTGTTTAATCGTTTCTCTATACGAGTGTTCAGCTGATGGTTTGCCTCAGCAACAGCTTGTGTAGTGAAACAACTGTTGTTTATCATGGAGAGACAAAATGCAAGAGAGAGAAGGTTGGCAGCATAAGGATGTGAATGGGACACCTGTTTTTTTCATCATCATCATCATCATCATCATCCTTGTGGTGACACTTTTGTTTTGGTTACTTTTAGGGACACCATTACCTATTTATCACAGGGTTAGGTACGTTACTCATATGCATCATGACTGGCTGGAAGGACCAGACTATGATCACCATGTTTATGCTGGTAATGTTTGGTGGAAGTATGCTAACTACACAGCCAAAACAGCTAATCGTTCAAATTGTTGTGTGTGTTCTTTGCTCCCATTCTCAGCTGGCCAAATGTCTGTTACTGCTAAACCAATGGAACTGTCAGAAGCTGTGTGTTTCTTGCAAGAGGCTATGTATGGAAATAGTACAGCAAATATTCATTTGAATCACACTTGCCACGTTGTCTATGACTCCACTGACCGGAGACACGATGATACCCCTTACTCACTAAAGGCAAGGTTAACCTTGCCGGGAAGTTTTTCCTTTTGTCTAAAAGGGTGTGGAAATGTCTCTTTCAGCAGTTTAACATTTTCCAGGTGTGCAATGGTATATAGTACATCTTGCCCCTATACTGCTACCTGCTGTACCGGTGTGGTGGGCAAAAGCTTTCCTGAAGATCCTTATTGTCAGTCTAGAAGGCTGGAAGGTGATGTTACCCTGCAGGAGCTCTGAAGCACTGCAATTTTTGACTCTCTCAAGTACGGCACGCATATGGTGACGGGGCTGGTGGCTGTGTGGCCATCGTGCCTACTCACACCTGCCCACTCACACCTGCCCATGGACTTTGGAGGGGTGTGTGCCCCCGTGGTGGTGACTCACCATACCATCATATTGTCGGCAGGACAGGTGGGCAGGGTGAAGATAGATATCTCTTTTCCACCGCATGATCCCATCTGGGGCACAGATGTGCCGAAAGAATTCAAGTTAGAAACTACTGGGCAGAAGGTATTTCATTCCCTGTTTCCTTGGGTGGAAGTGGCTAAGAAAACGTTATGGAATGAAAAAAACTAATTATAGATTACAATCATTTGTGAATTTTTCTTTGTTGGAGATTTTGTATATTTTGTATATAAGTTTTATCATTTTATTCAACAAAGTGTATATGTCACTGTTTTGAAACTGTGTACGTGCAAATGTTAACCTTCATGATGGAAAAGTTCTTCTGTGACTGCTTGAAGAAAATAATGATTGCTTGACTTGTTTTGTTCTGTGAAAAATGAACAGGGAGTAAATTCCTGATATTTTGACTGTGCTGTACGCTCTGTAGTCCAAATGTCAGTATGACCTTGTGGGGGTAGTGTGGGAGTGTATAGCAGATGTTCAACCAAGAGTGTATAAAAATGCTCAGGCACTGAGACCGCCTCAGTGTAAGGCTGAATGTTAACCATTGCCTGTACTCCTTGCAGCAAGTAAAACTCCTGAAAGAATATTTTGTGTCTTGAATCTTTATTGAGGTAACGAACTAATATACAGTCTTTTGATGTTTCAGATTCTTGACATACGTGGTCCTTCGAGCCGGATGGGCAACAGCTAGAGGGCACTGGAGAGGACGCTTCCCCAGGTGAAAATCCGTGCACAGTCTGACTTCAGTCAGCATTGACAGCCCGACTTCAGGGGACCTGGTGGAAGACTGAGGCTCCAACGTCTCCTACTGACACTCATCCTCGCAAAAACAGAAAGTAAGTGACGTCCTTATTATTGTATTATTGTAAGCGTAAGAGGTTGAAATACCTAGACTGGGTCTAAAATAGTTTGGGGCTGAAACACCCAGTCTGGGACCGAAATAGAATATCAGGTTGTCTGGGATGTAATGGTAGTGTTGTGGACGACACACATTGTGGGATCACGCTGCCACAGAGACAGGACTGAATGTGTATTGTGGGGTGTCACGTCTGCAAGGACTGAGGACTCGAATCTACAGGAGGTAACAAGGAAGTGTGAGATTTGTCTCTTTGTCCCACAGAAGACGCCCCGGAGGGTATTCCGGTTCATCAGGAAATGAGAGACAATGGTGAAGCTTCAAAGGGATGCTTTGTAACTGTATGTTGACTGAAGACACCATGTGACTTGAATTCTGATGCTGGAAATGTATAAAAGGGGGTTGAAGTATGATTCTTTCTCTTTCCTGCTTTGAGAATGCTAGAAGCTACGTTCTGTCAAATAAAGCTGGTTTTATGACTGAAACTCAGCCTCGTTATTTGAGCATGCTTCTACACTGGTGACCTACGACGGAAAATGAGCAGACAAAATTCTCCCGAGCGGGGCTCGGTGGAAGCCAGCCTGATGGCCGCCTCCACGATCCGGCTGCCCGATTTCTGGCAGCACAGCCCGCGCTCATGGTTTAGCGCAATCGAGGAGCAGTTCAACCTCCGGAGAATCTTCAACGACGACACAAGATTCTACCACGTGGTAGCGAAGCTGGACAGCGACACGGTCCAGAGAGTGGAAGATCTGGTTAATCATCCACCAGACAGCGACAAGTACAGCGCATTGAAGGACGCGCTGACCAGCCATTTCACCCCCTCAGTCCAACAACGAGCAGAGGGGCTCCTGGCACTGTCGGAGGCAGAAAACGATGGACCTGCGGACCTGATGGTGAAGATGCTGCAGCTCAAAGCCTCTGAGGATGGCGAATTCATTTTCGCCCACCTTTTCCTCCGAACCCTACCACCAGCAGTGAGAGTGGCCCTGGCAGAGTCACCCCGATTAGCCAAGCAAGACTACCATGGGTTGAGCAAGGAGGCGCAGAAGTTGGTCGACGCCCACAAGCGGAGCGCGGTTTTGGCCGCGGCGTCCAGTCCGGGAACGACGTCCGGAGACAGCGCGGGTCCAGCGGCCGCGGCGCCTGATGCACCAACAACGGCGGCGACAGGAGCAAGACGACGCGGAGCGGAGAACGGCTCGTGCTTCTACCACCGCCGTTTTGCAGAGAGAGCGCACAGGTGCGTCCCACCGTGCAATTTAGCAGCTGCGACCCTCGGCAATGAGAACAGGCTGCTTTACCTGACGGATGCACGCTCGGGGAAACAGTTCCTCGTGGACACGGGCTCTCAGCTGAGCTTCGTCACACCCACCTACGCGGAACGGCTGTCGCCTTCTAAAGCCCCCTGGGTGTCAGTGTCAGCAGCGAACGGCTCCACGATTAAAACGTTTGGTGAGAGGACCATGCTTCTGTCCTTACAGGGCCGTTCATTTGAGTGGACATTTATTGTAGCAGCAGTCAGTTTCAACATGTTAGGGGCTGATTTTTTGTGCTCACATGGTTTATTGGTTGACCTTGCTAATAGACGTCTGATTAATGCACTGTCCTTTCATTCTATTCCCTGCACAGCTCGGGTGGCCCCGCCAACTGCACATGCCAGCGTCTCAGCCGTGGGTGGTAAGTTTCACACTCTGCTTGCTCAGTTTCCAGCACTCACAGTCCCCACGTTTTCAGCAACGGTGGCCAAACATGGGGTAGAACATTTCATAACAACCACAGGCCCTCCCGTTTTTGCAAAAGCTCGGCGCTTGGACCCAGCTAAACTGGCCATCGCGCGCGAGGAGTTCACTAATCTGGAAAAACTAGGCATTGTTAGACGCTCCAAGAGCGCTTGGGCTTCGCCATTACACATGGTCCCAAAGGCTGACGGCTCGTGGCGACCTTGCGGCGATTTCCGCAGGTTGAACAACGTTTCAGCTCACGACCGCTACCCGATTCCGCACATCCAGGATTTTTCTGTTCATTTGGCGGGGGTGCGCATTTTTTCTAAAATAGACTTGGTACGCGGCTATCACCAGGTTCCAGTGCGCGCGCAGGATGTCCCCAAAACAGCGGTCATAACGCCTTTCGGCCTTTTTGAGTTCTTGTGCATGCCTTTTGGCCTCAAGGGGGCCGCACAGACTTTCCAACGCATGATGGATGCAGTTTTACGCGACCTGCCTTTCGTGTTCGTTTATTTGGACGATATTTTGGTAGCCAGCACGTCCGAAGGCGAACATGAAAAACACCTCACTGTAGCGGTTTGATTAAACCCCCCACAACACACAAACAGAACACAGAGACAGTCAGCTCGCACTCCTGGGGTTTGTTCCGCTGCATGCTGAGTTTACAGCCTTGAAGTTAAAGTGTTCATGCATTTTGCCCTTACTGTGACCTAGAGACTCGGCTCAATATGTAGATGTGCTTGTTAGCCTCTTTGTCTTGCACTTAGAGCGAGGTCTAGCTAATCTGCCCATTGTGATGTATGGCTTACAAATGCAAATACCTCCTGCCTGTTCTGTTGTCCCTTTGATCATTCTAAACTGTGGGGTATGTCTCTTTGATGTATTGTTATGATCAAGTATTTAAGGTGCAACTCTGTAACGCAATCTCTCTCTCACTCTGATCCTGCAACTGGTAGACACACACATGTCCGCCTCTCTGAGAGCCGTGAGCTCGCTCCCGGCGCTCATGCACGGCGCCGGGAGTGGAGCTTTGTGACGGCGGTATGATTTAATAAAACCTGCTTAAAACCACAGCATCGCTGCTTATTTTTTCATGCCGCTGCACTCACAGCAGTTTTCCAGAGGTTGGCAGAGCACGGGTTGATAGTTAACCCAGCGAAGTGCCAGTTTGGGGTGGCGCAGATTGATTTTTTGGGACATCGCGTTTCGGCAGAGGGAGCAGTTCCCCTTCCAAATAAAGTGCGTGCCATAACGGATTTTCCGCAACCTCGAACGGTCAAGGCGCTTCAGGAGTTTCTAGGGATGGTTAATTTTTACAACCGTTTCCTCCCAAGCGCAGCACGACTCATGCAGCCATTGTACACCGCGTTAAAAAAACAAAAGCCCGCAAATAAAGTTGAATGGTCTCCGGAGCGGGAGCGCGCTTTTGCCCAGGTCAAATCGGCCCTGGCAAACGCAGTTTTGTTAGCGCACCCAGTTCCAACGGCCCGCATGGCACTCACCACTGACGCTTCCGATGTAGCGGTGGGGGCGGTAGTTGAACAGTTTGTGGCAGGCACCTGGCAACCCCTCGCGTTTTTCAGCAGGACCTTGCGCGATAGTGAACGGAAATACAGCGCGTTTGACAGGGAGCTTTTGGCCCTACACTTGGCCATCCGTCATTTTCAGTTCTGGTTAGAGGGGCGACGTTTCACCGCTTTTGTGGATCATAAACCGCTAACGTTTGCGATGGCCAAAATTTCAGAACCCTGGTCAGGCCGGCAACAAAGGCAACTAGCCGCAATATCGGAGTTATTGGAGTTTACTACTGATATTCAGCATGTCGCGGGTAAACACAATGTTGTAGCAGACTGCCTCTCGCGTGCAGTAGCACCGCCAAGCCCCATAGGGGCAGACTCTGTAGCCATGGCCGCGGGCCCGGGCAGCGACGCGGGAGCGCGTGCAGCCCCGGTCTGTGTTGGGTTAGACTATGCAGCTATGGCTGCGGAGCAGGTTAACGACGCGGACGTGCGTGCGCTCCAGTCTGGACCAACAGGGTTAAGGCTGGAGCACAGGGTGCAACAAAACGGTATGCCCCCGCTAATCTGCGATGTCTCCACGGGACGGCCCCGCCCTGTGGTGCCAACCGTGTGGCGTTGCCATGTTTTTGACTTGGTCCACTCTCTCGCGCACCCGGGGGTGCGCGCATCGATCAAGTTGGTGGGGGAGAAATTTGTTTGGCCCGGGTTGCGCAAACAGGTCAAGGAATGGGCAGCAGCCTGCGTAGCGTGTCAGCGAGCTAAAATACACAGACACACTAAGGCCCCGTTAGAACCTTTCCACATCCCCGCTAAGCGTTTTGATCATGTGCATATTGACCTGGTCGGCCCGCTTCCGTTATCACACGGGCACACACATCTTTTGACGATGGTAGACCGCACCACGCGCTGGCCAGAGGCGATTCCTCTGACATCAACCACAGCGGAAGAAGTTGCGCGAGCATTTTTAGCAGCATGGGTTGCGCGTTTTGGTGTACCGTCAGACATAACGTCCGACAGGGGTCCCCAATTTATTTCCGAGCTGTGGTCATCGACGGCCCGCAGCTTGGGGGTGAAGATTCATCGCACCACCGCGTATAACCCCCAGGCTAATGGTTTATGCAAACGCTTTCACAGGTCATTGAAAGCAGCCCTCAGAGCGTCGCTAACGGATACAAAATGGGTAGACAAACTTCCATGGGTTTTATTAGGGTTGCGTTCTGCACCTAAGGAAGATTTGCACGCTTCCCCGGCTGAATTAGTTTTCGCTCAACCGCTTCGTTTGCCCG
Organism: Pholidichthys leucotaenia; assembly: GCA_020510985.1. Classification (NCBI taxonomy): domain Eukaryota; kingdom Metazoa; phylum Chordata; class Actinopteri; order Cichliformes; family Pholidichthyidae; genus Pholidichthys; species Pholidichthys leucotaenia. The sequence continues at coordinate 261,407,114 of CM035842.1, read as the reverse complement.
GGGAATTTCTTCCTGATAATCCCGCACCTAGTGGCCCCCCCGCTCAGCCGTGGCAGAGCGGCTCAGGAGCAAACACGCTTCCTGGCCCAGTCCATCACAGTTTCCCACACGTTTTTGTGCCCAAGGCTTTAAAAAATGCAGAGTTTGTTTTTGTTAAACATGACGCCCAGCGTCCAAGTTTGCGGCCGTTTTACGACGGACCGTTTCGAGTGCTGGAGACCGGGCAGAAGCATTTTCTGCTAGATTTAGGGGGCAGAAGGGAGCTGATTTGCATTAACAGGCTCAAACCCGCTTTTGTTCTGGCTGACGAGGAGGTGCAGCTCGCGAGGCCCCCCCGCCGGGGCAGGCCGCCGAGAAGACATTCTCCAAAGTCTTCACAGAGAGGTGCTAACAGCTTTAATCCACAGGTGCAGAGAGATGTTGCAGGTGCAGCCAAGCCAAGGTGCAGCAGATTCGGCAGAAGATTAAAACCTAGGCAGTTGGTGGATTGATTAGCGATGTATGGAGTGCTTTGTGTTTCTCTTTTTGTTATGCCATGCAGATTTTGCCTTACTAGACGTTTGGGGGGGGGTAGTGTGGCCGACACACATTGTGGGCTCACGCTGCCACAGAGACAGGACTGAATGTGTATTGTGGGGTGTCACGTCTGCAAGGACTGAGGACTCGAATCTACAGGAGGTAACAAGGAAGTGTGAGATTTGTCTCTTTGTCCCACAGAAGACGCCCCAGAGGGTATTCCGGTTCATCAGGAAATGAGAGACAATGGTGAAGCTTCAAAGGGATGCTTTGTAACTGTATGTTGACTGAAGGCACCATGTGACTGGAATTCTGATGCTGGAAATGTATAAAAGGGGGTTGAAGTATGATTCTTTCTCTTTCCTGCTTTGAGAATGCTAGAAGCTACGTTCTGTCAAATAAAGCTGGTTTTATGACTGAAACTCAGCCTCGTTATTTGAGCATGCTTCTACAGTGTGTTGATTTAAAAATACACTTTTCCTGGTAAATACTATAATCCTTGTGGGATTAAAACGGGTTAAAGATGGGCAGTTGTGCTGGAAGAGATAAGGAGAAAACTAAAAAAGAAAAAAGAGACAGGAAACAGCGCGTCGCACAGTAAAAAATTATAACTACAAACAAAAAGATCCCTTACCGGATCCAAATAAGTATTTGAATAAATGGGAAAAAGAATACGATTTCAAACCAAATCTCGATCCCGCTGAGTGTTCTGTTCTAGCAGCGACAGTTGGGATGAGAAACAAGACCGGAAAAAATTCAAAGCCAAATGCCGAACTGCAGTGTGCTAATCTCTGGGCAGCTGCAGCCGCGGACACCAAAACAAAAGCCGATGAGGCAAGGAATAAAAACAAACAAAAACTGAAAAAAAACAAATTACAAAAATCAGAGCAATAAGGAACCGTTATTAAATCCTGTTATTAAAGCAAGTGCTCCCCCTCCTCCTTACCCCTCCACGGATCCTAAGCAGGGTCCCAATGACAAACTATTATTTATTTATTTATTTAGCGAATGCAAAGTCCTCAAGCCAAGCAGTTGCCTCCTGGTTTGCTGTATGGAGGGTGTGTAATCCTCCTTCCAGTCTTTGGAGCGGGCAAGCCTCTATGATGTGTTCCATTGTTTGCTCCTCTCCACATGCGCACAGTGGGCTAGGGCTACTGATTCAATGATTCATGATTCAATTGATTCAATGATTCAATGATTCAAAGGTTTTATTGTCAATACTACCATACGTGCAAGACATACAGGAGAATTGAAATTTGACTTGACATTGGGCGCGCTCTATAAGCGCATCTCAAAGCCGCGACAGCCATGAAGGCGCCAGTCATAGAGGGTAAAGAAGGGAATGGGGAGGGGTGACACAATGGGCAGAGAGAAAAAAGCATTGTTAATCAAAATAAAGCTCATTTTATGACCAAAATTGTGATTACATAGAAAAAAAACTCTAATTGACAATTAGCAGACAATATAGATCACACAATAACAAAGCAGCGAGAGAGCCAGTGTGTGTAGTCAGCATATGATCAGTATGATGCAGTGTGGATGTGTCAGTTGCTAGTGAACAGCAGAGGGCACCCCCTGGCAACGGATGGATGTTATAATCATGTGTTCTACACAGATAAGCGTGTCCAGAGTCTATCTCTCCTCACGCATGCAGGTGGCAGAGTTCTGTAAGACACATGATAACGCTGTCCTTGAAGAGCTCAGTCTGCCGAACAACAGCGATTGTTTGTCGATTGTTTGGGTTAAGAGAAGCCAGCCACCTCTTCTACCTTATCTTCATCGAGGAGGAATGTAAACAGGGCACCAAAAACAAGGTCAAATCTGCACAGTGCATTCAGAGCATAGAATTTTCCTCTCTCATGCGATTCTGTGCTTCATAATTTCCATATACAGGCTTAAAAACATTCCCTGGAGAGCACTAGCGACTCAAGATGTATTCCACCATCTGAATCGGTTACCATTCAGTTCACCATGCCGCTATTCGTGCATTCCCCAACTGGTCGAATTTGATGAAGGAGCTTTGCCTGGGTCCGCATTTTGAACAGCTCTCCCACCTTCCTCAATTTCTGATACATCAGGAAACTCCAAAGCCAAAGTAGAAGTCCTGTGATCATAGCCAATAGATGTCTTCTGCATCTCCAGTCGAATCACACAGACACATGAGTTCCCAATGTCCATGAGTCTCCCCCCTTGGGTTCCCCCTAACCCGATCTTCTTTTAAAGTGGTGACAATCACATTTAAGCCACTTTCCAGATCCATAATTTCTGTTTGGATTAAGATTCAGCCAGAAAAAGAGCGACAAAAACACAGACAAAAATGTAACATTGCAAGCTGGGATCAGAAGGGAGTAGGATTAGGAGGGACAGGAGGGAGAAAAACGTCTGCTCTCTCTGAATGCCGGAAGAGGGAATTGAGGGAACTGCCCCATCGGAGGGAACTGTCCCATCTGTGAAGGCTGGCCAAGCAGGGGTCATGTCCAGTCCTGAAGCGATTGAGTGTAGACCACTGTCTCCTTGGGAGGTTGGTGCCCGGGACCTGTTGGTTGGGGTTTGTCACCAGCTGTTTGTTTGGGACCTCCTTGGTCTCCCATTCCTCTTGCCAAGCTGTCTGGATGGTGAAGTCAGCTGGGGGAGGGTTTTTCCAAATCGGCCGTCTGGATGGAAGTCGGGCAGTGGGTGGGGTGTAGGTATCTGCATAGATTGATAAGTGAGGAGAATCTTTGGCTTTTTGAAGCATCCTTTGAGTTAGTGTTGCTCGTCGGATGTGTGGGGGGGCTATATTTGACAGTACAGGGAGCCAGGGGAGTGGTGTTGAGCGGATTGTCCCTGTTATGGTTCTCATGGTTGTGTTGAGCTGGGTGTCTATGTGGTGTGTGTAGGATGACCTGGACAAGACAGGGGCACAATATTCTGCTACAGAGTATGAAAGGGCCAGTGCTGAGGTACGCAGGGTGGAGGCTGCCACCCCCCATTTTGCACCAGCGAGCTTGCAGAGCAGGTTGTTTCGTGCCTTCACTTTAGCAGCCTTCACCTTTAAATGTTCCTTGAAGGATAGGGTCCTGTCAAGGGTCACTCCAAGGTAGGTTGGATTCGAGGTATGCTTAAGCTTAAGTCCGCTCAGGTGGATGTTTAGTTCTCTGGCAGCTTTTACATTGTGGAGATGGAATACACTGGAGACGGTTTTTGCTGGGCTTGGTTTTATGTGCCAGGTTTTGCAGAACTGGTCCAGTTTGGCAAGATCTTCCGTGAGCACCCGTTCCAGTGGCTCAAAGTCTGGTGCTTGGAGTGCCAAACAGATATCGTCTGCATAGATGAATTTGTGGGATTTTGTAGTGGGCAGGTCGTTTATGTAGAGGTTGAACAGGGTTGGAGCTAGAACTGAGCCTTGTGGGAGTCCGTTTTTCTGCGTTCTCCGTGCGCTTGTGTTCTGACCGAGGTGGACTCTGAACCTTCGGTTGGTCAGCAGGGTTTTTATAATTGCTGATGCCCAGGCAGGGATAGCCTTTGTAAGTTTCAGGAGGAGGCCTTTGTGCCAGACCATATCATAGGCGACTGTAAGATCGAGAAACACAGCCCCTGTCTTCAGTCTGCTCTCAAAACCATTTTTGATGAAGGTGGTTAGGGCCAGTACTTGTTCTCCTGTGCTGCGGTCCTTGCGGAAACCTGCTTGATCCACACTTAGAATTTCCTCTATTCCTGGGGAAATACGTTGCAGTATTAGGCGCTCCATGATTTTATAAGGAACGCTGAGTAGGGAGATTGGGCGGTAGCTTGCTGGTAGTTTGTGGTCTTTGCCAGGTTTTGGTATAGCAATGACCTTTGCTGTCAGCCATTTCTTTGGGATCAAGTTTGTTTGTATGATCCTTGTGTAGAGTTGTGTCAACCAGGTTAGGGCTCAGGGGCCAAGATTTTTCATGAGTTCTGGGAAGATGTTGTCATATCCTGCTGCCTTTCTACATTTCAGGCCCTGTAGGACTTTCTCCAGTTCAGCAGCTGCGAAGGGTTCAGGGTCCGTTTCCTCTACGGGCATTTTTTGGTGGTTTTTTTAGCTCAGTTGTAACTGCTCTTCTGGTGTCTTTGTCTTGGGGTGCTTTGGCGATGGTCAGTAGGTGGGCTGCAACTTAGTTGGGTGTGACAGATGCTTGGCTTTGGCTAGGGGGCTTCTGTGCAGCTCCTAAGCGACGGATGAGGCTCCAACATTTCCTGCTAGAGTGGGTAAAGCTCCGGTCAGCAACTGTCTCCTCCCATTTCATTCGCCGGGCTGTACTTAGCGATTCAATGAGATGGTCTGCTATCTCTGGGTCTCCTGATGTTTGATAGGATTGTAGGAGGGCAGCGCTTTCTCCGTCCAGGCATGGGACATAGAGGGGTTGGTAGCCTCGTGGGATTGCAGTATGGGCAGCCTTGGAGATTGCGCTGCAGAAGCGGTTGTATGCTTCATCTACAGTGATGGTGTGGAGTGGGATGGTAACAGCACTCCGGTCCAGGGTTTCACTGAATTTCTTCCAGTTGGCTTTGCGGAAGTTCCAGCACATCTTCCTTGGGCTGTTTATGACTGGAAGTTGTAGGCCAATGTGTACAAGCAGGGGCCGGTGTTGGTTGTGTGGAAAATCGTCAAGAATGAGGATCTGTGTAGGATATGGTGTCCCATTCAAAGAGCTGACCCAGCACAGGTCAGGAGAATAGTCCTTCTTCCACCTAGCAGAGTGGAAGGTTCCTCTTTGTTTGGGGTTGTGTATCAGAGCGAGATCATTTCTAGATGCCCATTCTGAAAGTACCTCCCCGTCACTATCCACTGCTGGGTACCCCCAGTCAGGGTGATGGCTGTTAAAGTCCCCCACATAGATGGCAGGGTGGGGTAGGGTGGGTAAGACCTGCAGATCCCAGTTGGCACTAGAGGGCTTGTACACATTGACAATATGGAAGCCACCAAAGGTTATGGTGTCTGAGAAATGTGTTGTTGTCAGGTGGTTTACTTCAACTATGTCAGAACGCACATAGGTGGCACGTCCATGTTTGGCATGTGCAACATAGCACAGGAGGTCAAAGCCATTGATGGTGTAGCGGCCAGCTTCCTCTGTGCCAATATGAGTCTCTTGGAGGCAGATTACATCAATCGAGTGTTGGAAGGCGAGGACTTTGATAATGCTTCGCTTGGCTGCAGATAGGCCTTCAACGTTTAGTTGTAGTATGCGAAGGGCAGGTCCTACTGCAAGGTGCTCTCGGGGCTGTTTGCTTTCGGCTTTGGGACTGTGACTAGGATTCTTCCTTGACTTGGCACTGAGGCGTCGTCTCTTCGAATTTAGTCTGCTGGTAGGATCATTAGCTTCCCCGGGCAAGCCCGGGTACTGGTGGGGGGCGCGACGAGAACGCTGATCCATTGCTCTCAAAATATCGAAAGAAGCCCAAGAGGTTGAAAAACAATTCCATCCAAAAAATGAAACAGACGAATCCTATCCCTTAGTGGAAAGGGTTAAAGAGGAAGATGGAGCCACAAAAAAGATTTTGGTTTATAAACCATAGACTCCTTATGAACTACTACAAGCGTCAAAAGGAGTTATTAAACCAACAGATGACATAGATGGATGTATAAGGGACTTAAAACATTTCCTGGAGGTCCACCATTTGGGTGCACCTGAAATGCTAAAATTACTAAAGTTAACTTGCGGGAGTAAAGTTGAACAATTTGTGGAGGAAGAATTTGGCCCGGGTTATATAACGGATTTTAACAATGGTACGGCAAAGGATACATTAGGGGAATAAGTGGGAAAAATGACAAAGGTGTTGGAAAGAATAAGAAATCACTATGGACCATCCAGCTCTATGAGTGACGTGTCTTCAATGCATATGAAACCTGGCGAGGACATGACTGATTATTATGTAAGATTCATGGCAATGTTTAGGAATACCCTGAGTCTCGGGCAGGGTCCCATAAATGAAGACCCTTTAATAGCTTTTTATAAGTACACATTTTTGGGAGACATTACCTTCTGATTTGGCCACGGCCATAAAAATGAGCTGTGTCACCATGAAGACCTGTACTTTGCAAGAATTCAAAAACCATGTTCTTCATGTAACTGATGCTAAAATGAAGGAGAAAAAGAGCAGAACAAAATTGATTACGATACAAATGCTTGTAGGTACAGAAGAGGAAGAGGAAGTTTTTGTGGCGAGAATGGTTCAGGGCGGGGCCCGACCAAGGTTTAGAGGGAGACAGCAAGAGAATAATCAGGATGAGGATGTGTGTTTTAAGTGCGGTCAACCTGGTCACTGGGCTTGTGAGTGTAGGTTTGACCAAAGAGGTGGATTTGGAGGCAGAGGACAAGGTAAGGGTAGAAGAAGATTTCAGAATGATCAGAGAGGAAGGTTTCAGCAAGGTAGAGGAGGCGGAAATCAAAATGACTATGGAAATGAAGACAGACAAGGACCCTCAGGGGGTCAAGGACCTTCAGACAGGAGAGCATGACTAACCGACATTGACAGACTATCTCCCAAGGATAAATAGACAGTACTTGACCAACAAAAAAGATTATCTGAAGTGTTATTAAAGCCAAATGAGACTTTGGACTTGACTATGTACAATAGTACATTGTCTGCTCCTACAATATTGTTACTGGTGAATGGAAAAGAGGTTGAATTTCTTTGTGACACAGGAGCCACATGTACTACTGTTCGTAAAGTTCCTAAAAGTGCTCAGTTCACTGGGAGAACAATTAAAGTTCAAAATGCAGGGGGAGGAACAACCACAGAAAGCCTATATGGCCCCATTACCATGACAGATATGACAACAGGAAATTCCTGTGTAATGGAAGTTGTTGTGGCCCCCTCCTGCCCAGTGAATTTACTTGGACGAGATGTATTGTTCAGACTTGACATTACATTGGGTCCAGACTTGAAAAAAAGATGACTACACTGTTTTGAGAAACACTCAGACGTTTTTTACAGACAATGACAAACCCGATGACCTAGGGTGTGGCACTTTGTTTAGTTTTGATCTATCTGACAGTAGTACAGCAGTGACTGTCCTCTGCACACAGAGCACAGCTATCATGTCTGCCCTTTTGCCAGAGGACATGCTTGAAAATATGGTGAGACCACAACCATTACATGTCACCACAAAGTACATCAGATGTAATGAACCTTTTGATTCAGCATTAGCTGACAAATTGCAAGAATTTTGTGGCATAAATGTGTGCACTAGAGATCTGATCTTTGACAATCAAGGAGTGGCAGCAATGTCTTTAAATCTACCCTCAGAGATTTCTCTTTTGCATTACATGTCCACTCCACCTCACATGATTCTTTGGGCACCAGAAGGTTACTTCTGGGCCGATTGTGGTAAAATGATTCAGAAAGCAAATTGTGCCACTGATTGGGTAAATACCTCAGAGCAGAAGGTGTTGCACTCACCTTCCACAGGTCTTTTTAAAACTCCTCTTAGAGTCATGATGACCCTTCACTTTGATATTCATTACATCTGTGGAACTGAGTATCCCCCTGATGCTCTGGGGGTAATTTTTTTTTTTTTTTTTTTTTTTTAAATAATGGAGCTTCCTGTCTGAAGCTCCATTATACATTGTGTCAACCTGAAAACTGGACTCTCTGCCCTCAGGATTGTGGTCTACTGGACAGGCAGATGTAGGCCTCATGAAAAATGCTACTCCCGTGGTTATACACTCTAACAGGACAGGATTTCCTTACAAAAAACAATACCCTTTGAAACCTGAGGCGCTTGAGGGCATTCAACCAATCATTGCAGATTTCTTAAAAAGTGGTGTAATTGTTCCCTGTCCTGACTCTTCAGTCAACACCCCATTGTTTCCTGTTAAGAAGGCTCTACCTAGTGTTGGTTGGAGGTTAGTGCAGGACCTTCAAGCTGTAAATGCCGCGATTATTCCTCGTGCACCATCTGTCCCCGATCTTCATACACTGTTAAATTCTGTAGGACACGATTCCTCAATTTTTTCAGTTGTATATCTCAGTAATGCATTTTATTTTTTTTTACCATTCCTATTCACAAAGATAGCCAGTTTTGGTTTGCTTTCACTTTTGATGGTAAAAGATATACTTACACCAGATTACCTCAAGGCTATTGTGAAAGCCCAACTATTTTTTTCTCAAGAAATGTCATCTTTAATGGCCAAATTTGACCCACCTGCAGGCTCCAAAATTTTACTCTATGTGGATGATGTTCTGGTTGCATCCTCAAGCAAGGATCAATGCAAGCAGGACACCATTGCACTACTGCAGTTTTTGTACCAAAATGGCCTGAAGTGCAGCAGAAACAAATTGCAGTTTTGCAAGCCTGATGTTAAATTTCTTGGACACATACTTACAGCTGAAGGGAAAAAAACTAGAAAAAAACAGAATAAGAACTATTCAGAACTTACCCTTACCACAGACAAAGAAGGAGTTAATGTCTTTTTTGGGTACCCTGAATTACTGCCGACAGTGGATACCAAATTATTCTCAGTACACTGCACCACTGTATGCACTGCTTCAGGGCCCCATGGAAATTTGCATGAAAAAGTGAAAATTACCTCAGACCATATGCAATCAATCTCTACTCTCAAGAACATGCTGTCATCTATATGTGCTTTGCAAATCCCAAATTATAAAGAACCATTCCATCTGTTTTGTGATGCTGTTAATGGTCACATGTCCACAGTATTGATACAAATTCATGCAGGACAATACAAACCCTTGTCTTATTACTCACGGAAACTTGATTCAGTTGCTGCTGGATTACCTCCCTGCATGCAGGCAGTAGCAGCAACAGCGGATGCAGTGACAGCAGTCCTTGACGTAGTTCTATACCACCCTTTGACTGTGCATGTGCCTCATACAGTTGAAGTCTTGCTTTCTGAAAATGGTCATAGCATGCTTTCCAATGCTAGGTGTTTAAGGTATACAATGACATTATTATCTCAACCACACCTCACCTTCGTCAGATGTACCTCACTGAATCCTGCAACACTGCCTCCCTCTGGTGGTGATACACCAGATTCCTTGGACCATGATTGTATTCAACAATCACTACGGGAATTTCTCCCAAGACCTGATCTTTCACAAACAGTGAAAAAAGAATCCCTTTGGTTATTTACTGATGGCTCATCAGTCAAATTACCTGATGGCAGCATATCCACAGCCTATTCAGTCACCACATTGACAGAAATTTTGCTTGTTGAAAATGTGCCTTAGCCAGCATCTGCCCAAAAGGCAGAACTTCTGGCTCTTATTGCGGCCTTGAAATGGTCTAAGGGTTTGGATGTCACCATCTTCACTGACAGCAAGTTTGCTTTTAACGCTGCGCACTCACACACTGCCATGTGGAACATTAGAGGCTTTGTAACTTCTACAGGAAAACCAGTTCAACATTATGACCTTTTGAAAGAACTGTCTTATGTCTTGACATTGCCAAAATCACTATCCATTGTTCATTGTCCTGCACACACATGAGGAACAGACCTGTTAACTAAGGGCAATGCATTGGCTGATCATGTTGCCCGTTGTGCCGCTGAGGGCCACATAGCCACGACATTCTTACAAACACATTCATCACTTGATCTGGACATTTTGCATGACGCACAGGGAAAAATGGCACTTCCACCTGCTGCTGTTTTAAATGACAAAAATATTTATTGCACTGCTGACGGTAAAGTCATCCTTCCACCTTCATTGTACCGCTGGGTGGCACTTGTGACCTATGGCTCCTGCCATGTGTCAACAGGAGGGATGCTTAAGCAAGCTGAAAAACACTTCTTCTGTCCTGGAATCCAAAAAGAAATGAAAAAAAGTTTGCAGTCAAGGCACAGTATGCATAGAAAACAACGCTCAAGGTGCAATGAGAACCTTGCAATGAGAAGAGGCAATGAAGCTTCCCACAACCTAAGACACTTTTCTCTCAATGGTGCATGGATTTTATAGAGCTATCGAAAGTGGGTCAGCTCCAATATTGTCTTGTCCTGATTGACACTTTTACAAAGTGGACAGAAATTCATCCCACTGCTAAGGCAGATGCAAAGTTTGTCTTTAAGGTGTTACAAAATAATGTTTTCCCAACCTTTGGAATACCAGAAATTATTTTCTGGATCGTCACTTCCTTGTGGTAACGTATCGTCACTTCCTGTTTTGCTGTCTGCCTGTGTGGTTTGCTCTCCAGCTTTCGAGCCACTAGCTATGGCTACTAGCTCTCTTTCCTCTCCTCTTCTGGTGTGCTCTCTCTGTCAGATGTTTAGCTACACCTCTGCCTCTTTTAGTGATAACGGTAAATGTAATAAATGTTGTCTTTTTGAGGCGCTCGAGGCGAGGTTTGTCTGATTTGGAATCCCGGCTCCGCTGCATTTGAAACACCCGTCTGCGCCAGTTAATCTCGACGGATTGCCCATTAGCTGCAGGCGGAGCTAGCTAGCTTAGGTCCCACTAGTCAGCGGTCCCTCGGCTCATCCTCAGCAGAGAGGAGGAGACTGGGTGGGGGTGACGGTGAGAAGGAAGCCTAGTCGCAAAGCCCGGTTCACCACCAACCTGTTCATGTTTCTAATCGTTTTTTTCCCCGCTCAGCGACACACCCGCTGAGGAAAAAACTCTGATCATTGGCGACTACTGTAGTCAGAAACGTGAACCTACGAGACTCCAGCGGCCATAGTCCACATGTATTCCTGGGGCCAGAGCAGGCGACATCGAGTCAAATTTGAAAATGCTGGCTAAAAGTAACTGTAAATATTCCACAATTGTTATTCACGCCGCATTAATGACATCCGTACTCCGGCAGTCGGAAGTCACGAAACTTAATGTAGAATTCGGTGTGTGACTTTGCAAAAACGATGTCTGCCACTGTAGTATTCTCTGGGCCCCTCCCCAATCTGACCAGTGATGACATGTTTAGGTCGCATCGTCATCCTTGAACCGCTGGCTGTCTGTGTGGTGTCCTAAAAATGACGTGGGCTACATTGACAATTGGAGCTCTTTTTGGGGAAAACCTGGTCTTTATGAGACGAGACAGCATTCATCCCACTTTGGATGGTGCTTCTCATTTATCTAACAATCTGGCATCTTTTTTATCCAAATTTCCAAAAACCATGACTACTCAGAGTTGGGACCAGGAAGCAGAGTCGCAGTCTTACACGCCTCTTCTGCAGCTCCTCTTCATCTGCCACCCCCCTCAGCTTAGCCCCTGGTCTTCCCCCATCAGGAGAATCGTTGTCTGCTCCCTCCAAAGTAAATAAAAATTTAATGTATAAGCCATCCCAAAGTGATAAAGCAAAATATTGGTAAAACTCAAATTAAACATAAAGCCTCTAAATTGAATGATTTGGCCTCAGTTCCTCCTCATAATTTAAAAATTAAATGGTGGTTTATTAACGATTAGGTCTCTAACTCCCAAGTCTCTGTTAGTCCATGATCTGTTAATTGATCATCAGATTGATTTAATTTCCCTTACAGAGACTTGGTTAGGACAAGAGGATTATGTTGGTTTAAATGAAATCAACTCCCTCTGGTTATTTAAACTGTCAAAATCCCAGAAGTTCTGTCGTGGAGGAGGAGGTAGCATCAAATTACCACTCCAAATTACTAGTTTAATGTAAAGCAAAAAACATGTTATAATTCCTTTGAGGGCCTGGTCCTCAGTTAGTTGGGCACTTTTAGCAATTCCAGGTTAAACCCAATTTTATTTGCCAGAGTTTATCGTCCCCCCCATCAACCTATTCCAGAATTTTTATCCGAATTTTCCTGATTTCTTAGCTGATTTAGTGCTGAAATCTGAATAGAATAATTATAGTAGGGGGGACTTTAATATACATTGTGGATGTAGATAGTGACTGCCTTAATGTGGTCTTTTAATTCAATATTAGACTCGATTGGGGTTTTTCTCAGAAAGTAGGGAAATTCTACTCATTACCTCCACATACATTGGACCTTGTTCTGACATATGGCATAGAAATAGAAAATCTTGTAGTGTCCTCCTCATAACCCTGTACTGGTCAGACCATTGTCTGTTAACCTTTGATTTTACTATTTCTGACTATTTGGCTCCTAAAGAAAAATATTATCACAGTAGATGCCTCTCAGATGATGCTGTTATCCAAATTATGCAGATTGTTTCCTCTATGCCATGTTCAACACAACGGAAATAAGCTATAGACAGCTTGCTCCTTCTGTAATTGATAACATGGTGGATGATTGTTTTCATCAGCTTCTCTGCATCAGGCTCTAGACTTGGTGGCCCCCTTAAAAAAGAAAAAAGTCTAATCAGAGATTTTTAACTCCTTGGTTCAACACAGAAACCGTAGCTTAAAACAGAAGACCTCGTAAATTAGAAAGAAATGGCGCGTCTACTAATTTAGATGAAATCTATTTAGCTTGGAGAAATCATCTTTTAATTTATAAAAAATCTCTTAGAAAAGCTCTAGAACGAGTTATTACTCTGCATTAATAGAAGAGAACAAGAATAATCGCCAGGTTTCTTTTCAGTACTGTAGCCAGGTTGACAAAGAGTCAGGACTCTGGTCAATCCTAGCATCCCCTTAGAGCTTACTAGTCAGGACTTTATGAACTTTTTCAATAATAAAATTTCATCCTCAGAGTAAAATCAATCAGATTCGTTCCCACAGTTAACTTAAATACTGTAACTACTACAACTCCTTCTATTGATGTCTATCTTGATGAGTTTACCTCCAATCGACCTTTGTGAGTTAGACAAAATAGTTTCCTCATCCAAACCTTCAACTTGTCTTTTAAGACCCTATTTCCTACCAGGTTATTTAAAGAAGTCTTCCCACTTATTGGTAGCTTTATTCTTCATATAATCAATTCTTCATTAATTTTAGGCCATGTACCGCAGGCTTTTAAAACGGCTGTAATTAAACCCTTACTCAAAAAGCCAACGCTAGATCCAGGAGCTTTAGCTAACTATAGACCAATCTCTAATCTCCCTTTCATTTCAAAATCTTAGAAAGAGTTGTTGCTATGCAATTATTTGACCACTGCAGGGAAATGGTTTATTTGAGGAGTTTCAATCTGGGTTTAGAATCCATCATAGGCACTGAAACAGCCTTAGAGCGAAGGTCACTAACGACCTCCCTCCCCAAATTGCATCTGATAATGGACTAGTTTCTGTACTTGTCCTTTTAGATCTTAGTGCAGCTTTTGATACTATTGATCATAATATTCTACTTGATAGATTAGAACACTATGTTGGACTTAATGGAACTTCGTTGCAGTGGTTTAGATCTTATTTATCTGATAGGTTCCAGTTTGTTCATGTAAATGATGAGTTTTCTCCTCAGCTCAAAGCTTAGGTCATGGAGTTCCACAGGGATCTGTGCTTGGCCCTACTCTTTTTAGTTTATATATGCTTCCGTTAGGCAACATTATTAGAAAGCACTGTATACATTTTCACTGTTATGCAGATGACACACAATTATACCTGTCAATGAAGCCAGATGATACTAATCAATTAGCCAAGTTAGAAGCCTGTCTTAAGGAAATCAAAGTTTGGATGACTTGTAATTTCCTGCTATTAAATTCAGATAAGACTGAAGTCATTCTTGTTGGTCCAAAAAACCTTAGAAATTCCTTTCCAAATCAAACTTTCAGTTTGGATGCAGTTACTTTTTCTCTTAATAGCTCTGTGAGGAACCTTGGAGTTATTTTTGATCAGGATTTGTCCTTCAATTCACATATTAAATTTGTTTCTAAGACTGCCTTCTATCATTTGCGTATTATTGCCAAGATTAGGAGCATCTTGTCTCAGAGTGATGCTGAGAAGCTGATCCACGCTTTTGTTAGCTCGAGATTAGATTATTGTAATTCTTTATTATCAGGTTGTCCTAAAACATCTTTAAAAAGTCTTCAGCTGATCCAAAATGCTGCAGCAAGAGTTTTAACAGGTACTAGAAAGAGAGATCATATATCTCCGGTTCTGGCCTCCCTTCATTGGCTTCCCATAGAGTTTAGAATTAAGTTTAAAATCCTTCTTCTTACTTACAAAGCTCTAAACAATCAGGCTCCTTTTTATTTAAAAGATCTGATACTACCGTATCATCCTAACAGAGCACTACGCTCCCAAAATGCAGGTTTACTTGTAATACCTAGAATCTCCAAAAGTACAATGGGAGGCAGAGCCTTCAGTTATCAAGCTCCTCTCCTGTGGAATCAGCTGCCAATCTGGATTCGGGAGTCAGACTCGATCTCTGTTTTTAAGAATAGGGCTAAAACCTACCTTTTTGATATAGCCTACAATTAGGGAGGGATCATGTGTTTTCTGAACCCTCCCTTAGTTATGCTGCTAATAGGTTTAGTCAGCCGGGGGACCTCCAGTAATGCACTGGGCCTCACTCCTTTCCTCACTCTCTATGAAATATTTTTTTTTTTTGCTGGTCATTAACATTTGTTTGTTCTCTCCCATAGATTGAGTCCCCATCGTGCTGTTTGCTCTCTACATGTCTGTTCTTTTCTTCTTCTCTATCCCCTCACCCCCCAGCCAGTCGCAGCAGATGACTGCCCCTCCCTGAGCCTGGTTCTGCTGGAGGTTTCTTCCTGTTAAAAGGGAGTTTTTCCTCTCCACCGTCGCCAAGTGCTTGCTCACAGGGGATCGCCTGATTGCTGGGGTCTTTCTGCAACTGTGGGGGTCCTCCCTACAGTTGATAGTGCTATGAGATGACTGTTGTTGTGAAATGGCGCTATATAAATAAAGTTGAATTGAATTGAATTGAATTGAATTTATGCTGACAATGGCACACACTTTACAGCTCAAATAGTTAAAGATTTGGCTAAAAGTGCCTGCATACAGTTGAAATTCCACACAGCTTATCACCCACAGAGTGCTGGATTGATAGAAAGAAAAAATGGTACAATCAAACAAATGCTGGCAAAAACCACACATGGAAGAGGCATTACTTGGCCTAAAGCCCTAAAATTGGTTAAACTAACGATTAATTCTATACTGGACAAAAAGACAGGATTGTCATCTTTTGAATGTGCTTTTCACCGTCCTTATATTTTGCCCGACCTCTTACCACTAACCACGCCTAGTAATTATACAACTCTTAGCGAACACCTTAGAGAATGCTTAAACACCAAAGAATACATTGATTCTGTCAGAGCTCTCTCTACTCCACAGGAGGAGCAGAATAACCCATTGCAACCTGGAGATTATGTTTTCATAAAGAACCACCACCATCAGCGCTGGGACTCAGCAAGGTGGCTTGGGCCATATCAGGTGCTGTTGACCACCCCCACTGCAGTACTTATTGCTGAACGGCCATCTTGGATTCATCTTTTACATGTAAAGAGACTACGGGTGCCTGTAAGTGAACTAACCTGCTTCCCCGAGTAAGTCCAGCTACAAAGGGGATACACACTTTGGTGTGTGGGGTAATAGTAGCCCCCTCCATTTAGGGAGATCGTCTCAAACCTGGTGAAGATAGAGGTCAGTGGATACTCTCTCGGGTAGAAGCATAGCACCAGAAGTACTGATGATTCTGTGTTCCATACTTTTCATGACAGTGGGGTGGTGGACCCTTTTTGATTCAAGGTCAAGGAACCCACGAAGTACAGACAATGGACAATACATGGATTATACACATAACCTGTGGTACCAGACAATGGTGGTCTCGGTGAGAGGACTGGGAATCAACACTTCTTGTTATGCGTGTTCGTTGTTACCCCATTCACACAAGACTGCAATACCCATGATTCCTGTTCCATTGAGTGAAGAAGAAACTGCTGGAGTGACAGTGGCTATGGTTTCTCGTCTTAGTCCAATTAATTCAAGTGGTAATGTTACATATTGGTTGGTGGGGAATTTATCAAAAGGATATCTTAATAGATTAAATGTTACTGTCACTGATTACACTGGATCAAAGATAAGGGTGTTTAATACTACAGGAATTAGAAGGTTCTATTTACCTAAAGTCAAAAAGCCTCTAATGAAGGTAAATTCAACACTCTTTACTTCACCGATTTGTTTCTCTAAAGGTTGTAGTGATAATAATTACAATTTGGTTTTTTCACCAAAATGTAATAACACAAAGGCGGTGACCTGTGGAGTGCACTCTCACAATTCTGTTTGTAGAAATGCACATCATGTTCCCTATATTGCTACTGGAAATTTCACTCCAAAAAGCAGAAATTGTACTGGGAACTGTAGCAATAATCCTTATGTTTTTTTGGCCTAATGATGATGCGTATGGATGCCTGGAAGACCATGTTTGGGTTTGTGGGTCTAATGTTTATTCATTGCCTCCGCCAGGATGGTGTGGCAGGTGTTACATGGCTATTTTGTTCCCACATGTTAGTATAAGATCAAATCTTACATATCACATGAAAACGTCTTACTCCCATTACTATCATCCTGAGCAGACTGAAATACATACGGAGGCAAAAAGAAGTACAAAAGCAAACATCAGCAATTAGTGGGAAGACTATCTGGGAAACAAAGAATTAGTGATTTTAAAGGTGTTATGGGTACCATTTTGCCAATGTATGGGAGTGCTCTATCCGTACATCATATAAATGCATTAGCATGGACAATGGAAAATTTGACTGTATTAATGGAGCAGGGTTTCATAGCATTAAATGAAGAACCAAAACTAGCAAGAATGATGACATTACAAAATAGAATGGCTCTAGATTTAACATTGGCCGCGCAAGGTGGGGTATGTCATATAGTTGGCCAGGAGTGCTGCACTTATATTCTTTGTCAGTCTCCAAATGTTTCTCACGTTATTAGCCATTTGAATGACATTTTACACTTACAGCATGCTCTGGATGAAGATAAAGGTTGGGGTCCCTGGGACTGGTTTCAAGGTGGAACTTGGTGGCAGATACTTTTGAAATGGTTAACCCCATTGATTGTGGTACTAATTTTATTTTGTGTGCTTTTTATGTGTGTTATTCCTTGCATAAGATCTATGATTACTCAAGCTATTACACAACATACCTTCTTGTTGCAAACTACTATGTTGAGACTTGAAAGCAAGGGACAATATGCAGCTGTTTCAAAAACTGAGGATGAATATGACCAAAGACAAGACTACGATGACTGTGATTAATCTCCTGTGTAATTGGAATATGATGCAAATGACGGACATGTAGAAAATCGAGGGAAGTTACATGTTACTGATGAATAAAGGCATCTCTAAAAATAAAAATTATAACAAGGGTTAAAAAATGATAAAAACAGGAGGGAAGTGTTGGAGATTTTGTAGATTTTGTATATAAGTTTTATCATTTTATTCAACAAAGTGTATATGTCACTGTTTTGAAACTGTGTACGTGCAAATGTTAACCTTCATGATGGAAAAGTTCTTCTGTGACTGAAGAAAATAATGATTGCTCGACTTGTTTTGTCCTGTGAAAAATGCACAGGGAGTAAATTCCTGATATTTTGACTGTGCTGGACGCTCTGTAGTCCAAATGTCAGTATGACCTTGTGGGGGTAGTGTGGGAATGTATAGCAGATGTTCAACCAAGAGTGTATAAAAATGCTCAGGCACTGAGACTGCCTCAGTGCAAGGCTGAATGTTAACCATTGCCTGTACTCCTTGCGGCAAGTAAAACTCCTGAAAGAATATTTTGTGTCTTGAATCTTTATTGAGGTAACGAACTAATATACAGTCTTTCGAGGTTTTAGATTCTTGACATTCTTTGTCTTTCCCCACTCACCTTTTTCTTTGCTGGAGGGAGAGGGAAAGCTGACAGCATGTCCCCAGCAGGCCGGGACTCAACATCCCGGAGGAGGTTGGCAGCCGGGGGTGGGGGGGGGTGTACTTTCATCCCTTTTGATGTTATGGTGGGGTGTCTTGGATTCACCCCTTAAGGGCTCCCATTGAAATGTATAAAAATCATTAATGCGATAAATGCAATGCAGAATGGCAAGGCGCCCAGCCCCGATGGGTACCCTATAGTGTTTTTTTTGATATGTTTAATAACTCTTTGTCCCACAGGTCACTTCCATTGACACTCACTGAAGTGTCAGATACCCTCCTGCTTAAACCAGGTAAAGATGATAACAAAATGTGGCTCATATCGACCCATCTCCCTCCTAAACAGTGACATGAAGATTTTAGCCAAAGACCTTGCCTTATGCCTAGAAACCACAATGCATGATGTGATTTCTGCTGGTCAGACTGGTTTTATTTTGGGGCGTCAGTCATTTACAAATATTTGCCAGCTTCCTAATGTTATTCACTCTCCTGGATCCAGTGCGATACCTGAGGTGGTTATTGCACTGGATGCAGAAAAAGCATTTGACAGAGTAGAATTGTTATGATCTGGTGAGCGCACTCTCCCCCGTCCGTCTGGTTCAACTTTTACCTACTCATCTCCACCTGTGTGATGAGACGCACCTGTTTCCTTGGACTCACCAGCATTTAAATAGACCTTCTTTTCAACACCTCGGTGCTGGATCATTGGGTATACTACCTGCTTCAGCAGTAAGTCTTACTTTCCTCTAAATTTGAAAAACCTAACCTGCTTACCTCTCCACAGGTTGCTACCTCCTTTGTGGTGCGTCTCCAGGGTAGCTGTGCGCTCACCTACCTCTTCACCATCACCCGGTCAGACACCTCACCCAGCTCCACTCCTGCCTTCCAGCATCACTATTTGGTTCACCATAAGTGCTGGTTTCTTCTGCTGGGCTCTCTGATACTCCCACGTGAGTGTTGTCCTATGTTCCCTTATCTGAGTCTCCCTCCTAATCTACTGCTCTCGTCTCTCTCTCCTCAGGCTGAATGTTCCCCTGGCAAGTGGTGTTTTTCTCTTGCGGAGCGATCCTCTTGCATTAATAAAATTCAACTCAAATTTGCTTCTCTGTGTCATAGTGTCCAATATCTGTTGTCACTCCCTGTACGAGAGCTGTCAATTAATACCAATCATGACAGTACAAGCTAGCCAATGCGCAAGCTCAACAGGAGTGGCATCAGTGGAACACTCCGCTTTAGGCCGTTTAGATGACACAGAGAGGCAGGTCGCTGTGCTTACGCAGCAGCTGTAAGCCATTACGTAGCAGCTGGGCATGGTCGCTGAACACTTGGTCCATTTGTCTCGACCGGGTTCCACTCTGCCACCTGTTGTCCCAGTTTCTTCCACTGTGTGCCAAACCATCTCCGTTCCCTCACCTGCCCCATATGCGGGGGAGGTGGGGAAATGTAAAGGGTCTTTGTGCCTTGTTCGGCTGTATTTGGGCCAGGTCAGGGAGGAATACCCGGACGACACAGCTAAAATTCATTTTATGACCCTCCTGCTGTGAGACAGGGCCCTCAGCTGGGTCCAATCTGTTCTAACAGCTTGGAGGGTCCCACTTATTCATTTGAGAGATTTGTGGCCGAATTCACTCGCGTGCTCGACTGTTCAGAAAGTGAAGGGAACATTATGAACCGATTAATATCACGCCGTCAGGGGTGCCGGTCTGCTGCCGACTACTCTGTGGAGTTCCGGGTAGTTGCGCGGACTCTGGATGGAACGACGTTTCGCTATGCAGCGTCTTCCTCTGGGGTTTAAATGAAAACCTCCGTGATGACCTAGCGGTTCATGCCATTCCCTCCTCCTTGGATGGTTTAATTGATCAGGCTATCAGTCTTGACAACCAATACCATGAGAGCGCAAAGGAGCGCAGGGCCTCCTCTGCCCAGTGCGTGCTCCCCCGCTTCGGTTTCTGACACAGGTGGAGCCAACTCCTCCTCTGAGCCTATGGAGTTCGGCCGAGTCTGTCTGACTCTGGAAGAACGCCTGAGGCAGAGAAGAGTTGGCGCCTGCATGCATTGTGGCTCCCTAAAGCACACACTGCAGGAGTGCCATCTGAAGCCTAAAAGATGCAACCTGTCAGTAGCCGTGGGGGAGTTGATGGGCAGGAAATCTATTCGTCCCCCCAGTAATTTCTCCATTTCAACCCTCATTCAGTTGCTGGGGGTTGAGAGGAGAGCTATGGCTTTAATTAATAGCTATGGCTTTAAACAAAACAAATCAGAATTTGGCCAGAGAGTGCAACCTCTGCACGGAAAGACTGTTTTCTGCACACAGACTGGGAGGTCTTCAAAATAGCAGCCTCCCAGGAAGACAAGACAGATGTGGAGGAGTATGCTGAAACGGTCACCAGCTACATAGCGAAGTGCACAGAGGATGTCACTACAGTGAAGACCATCACTATGCGGGGTAACCATAAGCCCTGGATGACTGCAGAGGTGCGCTCGCTGCTTACAGCCAGGGATGCAGCCTTCAGAGTGAAGGACAGGATCGCCCTCCGCTCAGCCAGGTCTGTGCTGTCTAAGGGAATTAAGGCGGCGAAGCGCGCCTATGCGGAGAAAATCCAGGGACACCTCTGCGACACTAGGAACACCAAGCAGATGTGGCAGAGAGTTCGGACACTGACGAGCTATAAGTCTAGGCAGGGGGTCAATGATGATGACGCTTCGCTTCCAGACAGGCTCAACGACTTCTTTGCACGTTTTGAAGCATCAAACTCGACAATCAGAGGGAGGGCTGGCCCACCCCCACCATCGGTTGGACCAGCTTTTACCATCAACACAGCGGACACACGGAGGACCCTAACCAGAGTCAACCCACGCAAAGCTGCAGGTCCAGACAACATCCCGGGACGTGTGCTCCGAGACTGCGCGAGCGAGTTGGCGGATGTCCTGACTGACGTTTATAACATCTCCCTGAGTCAGGCCATTGTTCCCAGATGCTTCAAGACCTCTATCATTGTACCGGTGGCAAAGAAACCAGTTGTGTCCTGTCTGAATGACTATCGTCCTGTTGCACTGACACCAATTGTGATGAAGTGTTTTGAATGGCTTGTCAAACCACACATCACAGCCTGCCTCCCTGCATCACAAGACCCGCTCCAGTTTGCATATCGTTCAAACCGCTCCACGGAGGATGCTATAGTCACCACCCTACACTCTGTCATCACCCATCTGGACCAGAAAGACACCTACGCCAGACTGCTGTACAATGATTTCAGTTCAGCATTTCAACTCATTATTCCCCAGAGACTGATGGAGAAATTACTCCTTCTTGGTCTGAACACTGCCACATGTGTCTGGATCCTGGATTTTCTGACTGGGAGACCTCAGTCTGTCCGGGTTGGAAACAACATCTCCAACTCTGTCACACTGAGCACCAGATCCCCTCAAGGCTGTGTACTCAGTCCACTGTTGTTTACACTTCTAACACATGATTGTGTATACAGACACGAGGGAACCAGATTATTAAGTTTGCAGACGACACCACAGTGGTGGGACTTATTCAGAGGGATGAGGAATCAATGTACAGGGAAGAAGTGAAAGACCTGGAGGGCTGGTGCAGGGAGAACAATCTGGTGCTCAACGTGGACAAAACGAAGGAGATGATTATCGACTTCCGGCGGTCACAGCCTGAGCATGTCCCCCTCAGCATCGGCGGCCGTTTAGTGGAGAGGGTGGAGAACATCAAGTTCCTCGGAGTGCAGATCTCGCAGGACCTGACCTGGAGCAAGAACTCCTTGGGGATCAGGAAGCGGGCTCAGCAGAGACTGCACTTCTTGAGGAAACTCAAACAGGCCTCTCTCCCCATCTGCATTCTCAGGACCTTCTACAGAGGTGTGGTGGAGAGTGTTCTGACGTACTGCATTGCTACATGGTACTCCAGCTGCAGTATGTCAGACAAAAAAGCCTTGCAAAGGATAGTCAAGGGGGCTGAGAGGGTAATTGGAGTCTCCCTCCCCTCTGTCCAAGAACTTTTTCAGAATCGTTGTAGGAGCAGGGCACTGAACATTGTCAAGGACCGTTCTCACCCTCTGCATAAACACTTTGAACTTCTTCCATCTCGTATATGATTGCGGAGCATCAGAGGCAGAACCACCAGACTGATCAACAGCTTCCTTCCACAAGCTGTCAAGATGCTGAACAGTTGACCCGGAATCTCTCATACACACTTCTGCACCTACGGACATTTTGTATATTATTTTTATATTATAGTTAGTTAGTTTTTCCCAAATATGTCTCAGGGATGTGCGAATGGATGGGGGTGGGGGGTGGGGGGCGGGGGGTGAAGATATGTGTGAGTGTGTCTTAAATCATGCGGCTTTTATTTATATGGATGCCGAGAGAAACACAATTTCATCTTGCCTGCACTACAGTTGTATGTACAGCAATATGACAATAAAGTTTGATTTGATTGATTCAGGGGCGGAGCAGAATTTCATCTCCACGCTTCATGCGGGATGTAGGCATCCCATGATCAAATTGCCCATGTCCCTTATTGTCACTACATTGTCGGGTGAAAGAGTGGCCACGATAACCGGTAAAAACAGAGCCGGTGTCCGTCCTTCTTTCCGGCAACCACCAGGAGACTATTTTGTTTTATATTCTCCCTAAATCTGGTCACCCGGTGGTTCTTGGTTGCCCATGGCTTCGGAGACATAACCCTATTATTAATTGGGCAAATAATTTCATCTCTTCCTGGAGTCCGTATTGTTTGGCATCCTGTCTCAGCTCGGCCGAGTGTTCACCCATGCTGTCCATCTCTTCCCCTCCGGTAGAGCCACCGGACCTCAGCCTTGTGCCCAAGGTCTATCATGACCTCAGAGAGGTCTTTAGCAAATTTAGAGCACTTTCTTTACCTCCCCATCGCTCCTATGATTGTGCTATAGACCTTCTCCCGGGTGCGCGGCTGCCATCCAGCCGGCTCTACAGTATTTCTGGGCCAGAGAGGGAGGCGATGGAGAGCTATATTAAAAATTATCTGAATGCTGGCCTCATTTGGCCTTCATCGGCTCCTCTTGGGGCAGGGTTCTTTTTTGTCGGGAAGGACAATTCTCTACCCATGTGCATTGATTATCGTGAACTCAAATGCTATAACAGTTAAGGACAGATATCCTCTACCCCGATAAACTCCACGTTTGAGCTCCTTCAGCGCACGCGAGTATATACCAAATTGGACTTGCGGAACACATATCATCTGGTTCGCATTTGTGAAGGGAACGAATGGAAGAAGGCGTTTAAAACACACTTAGCACGATTCAAATATCTGGTGATGCCATTCAGGCTCACCAATGCTCCCGTCCTCTTCCAATGTATGAGCAATGACGGCCTCCACAATATGGTCAATCAATTTCTTTTCATTTAACTTGATGACATTTTGATTTTTTCATGCACACCAGAGGAACACGCAGTCCATGTCAGGGCCATTCTACAATGGCTCCTGGAGAATCAGCTTTACGTTAAAGCCGAAAAGTGTCAGTTTTCCACCCGCTCTGCTTCTTTTCTGGGCTTTATCGTGACTGAGGGAGAGCTGAGGGCTGACCCGACCAAGGTGGAGGCTCTGCTAAATTGGCCTACACCCCACTCCCACAAGGAGCATCAACGCTTCTTGGGGTTTGCAAATTTCTATCGCCATTTCATTAGAAACTATAGTGGGGTAGCACAGCCTCTGTCCCAGCCGACCTTGGTAAAAGTGCCCTTTAGTTGGTCCAAGGCAGCTGAATAGGCCTTTCACAAATTGAAGGGTTTGTTCTCCAAGACTCCTATCTTGGCCAAGGTCAACCCCCACCTCCAGTTTATTTTAGAGGTGGACGCTTCTGACTCAGGGGTGGGCGCTGTTCTATTGCAGCGTCCAGCCTCAGATCAGAGGTGCGATCCTTGCGCATATTTCTCTCAGCGGCTCACGCCAGCCGAGAAGAACAACAATGTGGGAGACCAAGAGCTGTTGGCCATTAAGTTGACCCTTGAGGAGTGGAGACACTGGTTGGAGGGAGCAGCCCAACCCATAATTGTGTGGACCGACCATAAAAATTTAGAATATCTTCGGTTGGCCCGCAGACTGAATGACAGGCTTTGCTCGATTTAATCTTACCATCAGCTACAGGCCTGGCTCCTGCAATGTTAAACCGGACACTCTATCCCACCAGTTTTGCCCCGACTCTCCTACCCCTCCCTCCCTCCCCCAACCCACTGTCCCACCCTCCTGCTTCCTCTGAGCGCTCATGTAGGACATTGAGCGTAGGGTCCGGCAGGCTCTATCCACAGAACCCATACCAGAAGGGGGCCCTGACGGACGACTGTTTGTCCCAGCCGCTCTCCGCAACGACATCATCAAGTGGGGCCACACTAGCCTCTTTGCATGTCATCCTGGGATCACTCAGACTATCAATCTCATTCATCAGGTGTTTTGGTGGCCCACTCTGCGGACTGACATCCAGGATTATGTCAACACTTGTCAAGTCTGTTGCCACAACAAATCAGACTCTTCACCCTCTTCTGGCCTTTTCCATCCACTCCCCATCCCTCACCGACCCTGGTCCCACATTGCCTTGGACTTCGTTACCAGACTTCCCCCTTCTCAAGGTAACACTGTTATCCTCACCTGCGTGGATTGCTTTTCTAAGGCGATCCACCTGGTGCTCCTTCCCAAACTCCCCTCTGCTTTTGAAACCACAAACCTCCTCACTAACCACGTCATCCGTTTACATGGTATCCCTATAGACGTTGTGTCTGACCGGGGCCCTCAATTCATCTCCCAAATCTGGAAAGCCTTCTGCTGCTCCTTAGGAACCACCGTCAGTCTCACATCAGGATACCATCCACAAAGCAACAGGCAGGCTGAGTGAGCCAACCAATCCTTGGAGGCCACCCTTAGGTGCGTGGCAGCCTGCAACCCAAGTTTATGGAGTACTCATCTGGTCTGGGTGGAGTACTCCCACAACACTGCAATCTCAATAGCCACTGGGTTGACCCCATTCAAGGCATCCATGGGGTACACCCCCCTTTTGTTACCAATGGTCCGGACAACATCCAGGGACGTGTGCGCCGAGACTGCGCGAGCGAGTTGGCGGATGTCCTGACTGACGTTTATAACATCTCCCTGAGTCAGGCCATCGTTCCCAGATGCTTCAAGACCTCTATCATTGTACCGGTGGCAAAGAAACCAGTTGTGTCCTGTTTAAATGACTATTGTCCTGTTGCACTGACACCAATTGTGATGAAGTGTTTTGAACGGCTTGTCAAACCACACATTACAGCCTGCCTCCCTGCATCACAAGACCCGCTCCAGTTTGCATATCGTTCAAACCGCTCCACGGAGGATGCTATAGTCACCACCCTACACTCTGTCATCACCCATCTGGACCAGAAAGACACCTACGCCAGACTCCTGTACATTGATTTCAGTTCAGCATTCAACACCATTATTCCCCAGAGACTGATGGAGAAATTATTCCTTCTCGGTCTGAACACCACCACGTCTCTGGATCCTGGATTTCCTGACTGAGAGACCTCAGTCTGTCTGGGTTGGAAACAACATCTCCAACTCTGTCACGCTGAGCACCAGATCCCCTCAAGGCTGTGTACTCAGTCCACTGTTGTTTACACTTCTAACACATGACTGTGTATCCAGACACAAGGGGAACCAGATTATTAAGTTTGTAGACGACACCACGGTGGTGGGACTTATTCAGAGGGATGAGGAATCAATGTACAGGGAAGAAGTGAGAGACCTGGAGGGCTGGTGCAGGGAGAACAATCTGGTGCTCAACGTGGACAAAACGAAGGAGATGATTATCGACTTCCGGCGGTCACAGCCTGAGCATGTCCCCCTCAGCATCGGCGGCCGTTTAGTGGAGAGAGTGGAAAACATCAAGTTCCTCGGAGTGCAGATCTCGCAGGACCTGACCTGGAGCAAGAATTCCTTGGAGATCAGGAAGCGGGCTCAGCAGAGACTGCACTTCTTGAGGAAACTCAAACAGGCCTCTCTCCCCATCTGCATCCTCAGGA
This sequence comes from Pholidichthys leucotaenia, assembly GCA_020510985.1. NCBI lineage: Eukaryota > Metazoa > Chordata > Actinopteri > Cichliformes > Pholidichthyidae > Pholidichthys > Pholidichthys leucotaenia. Next base: position 261,380,847 of record CM035842.1, on the reverse strand, counting down.
CCTTCTACAGAGGTGTGGTGGAGAGTGTTCTGACGTACTGCATTGCTACATGGTACTCCAGCTGCAGTATGTCAGACAAAAAAGCCCTGCAGAGGATAGTCAAGGGGGCTGAGAGGGTAATTGGAGTCTCCCTCCCCTCTGTCCAAGAACTTTTTCAGAATCGTTGTAGGAGCAGGGCACTGAACATTGTCAAGGACCGTTCTCACCCCCCTGCATAAACACTTTGAACTTCTTCCATCTGGTAAACGATTCCGGAGCATCAGAGGCAGAACCACCAGACTGATTAACAGCTTCCTTCCACAAGCTGTCAGGATGCTGAACAGTTGACCCGGAATCTCTCATACACACTACTGCACCTACGGACATTTTGTATATTATTTGTATATTATAGTCAGTTTCCTTCCCCCCCCCCCCGCCCCAAGTATGTCTCAGGGATGTGTGAATGGATGGGGGGGTGGGGGTGGGGGGTGGAGTTATGTGTGAGTGTGTCTTAAATCATGCTGCTTCTATTATATGGATGCCGAGAGAAACGCAATTTCATCTTGCCTGCACTACAGTTGTATGTACAGCAATATGACAATAAAGTTTGATTTGATTTGATTTGATTTGATTTGATACAGACTGGTGTCACTCTGAAGCTGCTTCTTGCACTTCAACATCTCTTAGAGCAGGGGTGTCCAACCATGTGCCATGGAGAGCCAAGACCCTGCAGGTTTTACCTCCAACCAGTGTCTTCAACAGCAGATTTCTGTGAACTTCTTCCCACTGATTGCTGATAAGTGAAAACACCTGCTGAAGAGACTGGGTAGAAGAGAAAACCTGCAGGGTCTTGGCTCTCCATGGCACATGGTTGGACACCCCTGTCTTAGAGCCTTGATTACCTCCAGTCTCCCCCTCTCTATTTCACAATATACTAATAATCCTATTATCATAAATACCTTTAAAATATGGTTTCAATTTAGACAGAACTTTGGGTTCAAAAATGTTCTTCATCCAAGTCCTACACACAATAATCACCTTTTACCCCCAGTTAGATTAGACTCTGAATTTACTCTTTGGCAAAGACAAGGAATTTATAAATTTAAAGATATGTACATAAACTGGATTTTTTGCAAGCTTTGATGACTTATCTTACAAATATGGTCTTCCTCGGTCCAGTTTATTTCGATATTTCCAAGTCCGCCATTTCCTTCAGCATCATGACCTCAACTTTCCATATATATCATCAAATTCTGGCTTAGATGATCTGTTGGAAAACCCTTCCAACTCTAAAAGATTTATTTCAAGAACTAATAATTGTATAATTTCTTTTAAAAACACAGCCCTTTAAAAGATCAGGGCAGACTGGGTGAATGAATTGGGGGAGGACATGGAGGAGGACATGTGGAATAGTGTTCTACAAAGAGTGAATGACAGTACTTCTTGTGCCAAATTGAGCATAATACAATTCAAGATCTTGCACTGCATCTATCCATCTAAAGCAAGACTAGCTAAACTATATCCTAACACAGATGCAAGCTGTGACAGGTGTCAAAACACTCCTGCTGACTTAAGTCATATGTTCTGGTTATGTCCACCCCTGACAACATACTGGTCTACGATTTTTAAAGCATTGTCAGAGGCACCTTATATTGTTCTCCAACCCAGTGCAGCAATGATTATATTCGGTACCACAGATAGAAGACATTCTACAATGAGGAAAAGATATAAAAACATAATTGCTTTTGCAGCACTGCTTGCACAGAGAAGAATATTATTATATTGGAAATCAAAAAATCCACCTAATGTGTCTTGTGGTTTAGTGACCTAATGCAGTTTGAGAAAATGAAATACACTCTCAGGGGGTCCAGGGACAAATTATTTTCTGTGGGATCCAGTGTTGACATATCTGAGAAAACTTGACATAAAATAAATTTAAAATGCAATGCAGCAGAGGCATGATAGTGTTTTGTTTCAAACTGGGAAGATATTTAATTAAGAAAATGTGACCGACAGCTGTACAAATGGTTGTTTAGTTTTAAAGGTCCCATCCATTCACTGAAAAATTTAGTTTTAAAGATGCACTCCGGTGGATATAACTCACCTATAAAACAAATCTACATTGTCTAAAATGGTATTTTACGCCCCTTTTTTCTACAAAAAAACTTTCCATTGTCTGACAGTTTCATGTCAAAATCTTTTTACTCCCCCTCCCTCCAAACGCCGGAATCGGTGAATACTAGGCCCAACCACATACCACAAGGCTAATAGTGGCTAGCACTACAAGAATAAATCCTGTGATAAAAAGACTTAACCGGTTGAAGGACATGCCCAGTGGTATGCACGGTGGCCCACGATAATGACTGAAACTGCATCTGCTCCTAAAGGCAGTTTAATGGGGGGGGGGGGGGGCATCTTAATTTGGGTCAAGTTTTCAAAGTAGTTTGTTAAAAAATGCTAACTAGCCCAGAGGATAACGTCAGTTAGGCGATTTGAGAAACAGTTGAGACATTTGAGAAATTTCCCTCTTGATATGTCTTGTAGGTCATAAAAAAACATGTTAACAAAGTTAAGAAATGTTAAGATTGTTAAGAAAAAAATAATGTTTAGTGTCACTTTAACCTTCTGAAATGGGTTTGTTGGTCATGCAATTATCAAACAAACATCAAAGCCCTCACTTCTCTTAAGAAAACAGTCTTTATATCATTTTGTTTGTGAAGAACTGGTGTAAGTCAGGGTTTGCTCCTCTTTGTCAAGAAAAGGTAAGCCACTGTTTTATTACCTAGCTCTATGCAAACACAGATGAGTGGGAAGCCCAGTCAAGGTGTTAGCTTCAGTGCTAACAGTGCTACTAGGGAGTTAGCTTACCAAGCACTGATTATATTGTTATTTTCTTTAGATTTTAGTCACCCTAAAAGACATCACTGTTTCCACCCGGTTCACTAATCCACAGTCAATAGTATATCTAGCATCATTCTGGCTTATTTTGTTATATTTTCACCATGATGTTACATCAAACGTTTAGCATTAGCTTGGCTTGATGGTTGAACGGGAGAGGCTAACAGATAGGCTGCCTGGCGTTAACTTAACTGTTTGTCTGGTTGATTTTGATCGTTATTCTCGACAAATTCTGTTCACTCCCCCACTGGAGTCCTCATTCATCTAACACCACTTGACCATATTTTTAGTGGCTAGTTAGCATCAGTTAGCCGCCTTGGACTCACTTGCAAATGTTTCTGTGCTTATTGTACCCAGGGACTGGTCACATCCTGTCAACCACTTAAATCACACACCCCTGTCCACCAGTGACACTTAATTTCATTCATTCTCTAAGAAGAATTTATGTTAGTTGACTCAGTGTTGCTATCGTAGCTTGGAGCTAGCCAGCTAAGATCAGCAACAGTGATGTAAGAGGGAAGGTGAACTTAACTGTGCGTCTTAGGCATTTAAAGAGACATGCACTGAAACGAGTCTTCTGAGGAAGGTTGCAAAAGATGATTCACAATGATGCTGCAGTAATTAAATAATTAAAAGTAAAAGTATGTCACAGATATTTCATTAAGACCTGTGTGAGCTGTCAACGTGGGAAAAATCGGCCCTTTAAGAGAATTCTTAGTCCATTTTTAACATCATTAGGGCATACTTTCAAAGCATTTTGATTTGTATTTTTTTGTGTATTTGTAAATGCTCTAAAACAAATAAAAGGACAAGAAGTTCATTTCAGACAAATATTTTGTTAGATAAAATTGTTATTTGGGAGACAAAATGATCATCTTTACTTAAATTTGCATGAATTATATTTTTCAAAGTTCATCCCTGTAAATATCTCCTTTATGTAGTTTGATGCCATTCGTGACAAATGGTTGATGATTTTACTGGTGATGCCCCTCAGTCTCTAGGCGATAACTTGCTGATTGACGGAATGAAACTCTGGAGAAAAAGCTCTAAAGCCAGGCACATACAGTATGTGGGGTACTTAACCTCTGACACTGACATTAAGGTGAAGGACACTAAAATTCAAACCCACCTGAGATTTTTTTTTTTTAGCTAAACCAGGTATAATTTGAAAAGCCTAGGTTTTCAGTGATCGAGTCCACAAGGCTTTGGATCAAACTGACCTCCCACACGGACTTTTCGTACTGTTCTAATTCATCTGAAGTTTTAAATCAGCTCTGCTTTCAGTCTCTCTTTTGATAGCTTAAAGAAACTGTGTTGGACTGACTTGTGATGATATTGCATTGTGGAAATTTGACAATCTTCTATATCATGAGTACTGAAGTAAAGACTCATTGTATCAGAACTATCGCTTGGGTTTATTATCTGTGCAGAGGGGAGAGTCAACCTTCAGGCTAGCAGCAGTTTGAGAGTGAAGCTCAAACTCAAGCTTGTGTCTCTGGCTTAACAAACACACTATGAAGAACATTCTGTACTGTGGCCTCATGACTTGTGCTTATTCTTGCAACTCATCACTTTTAATTGGTCAGAAGTGGACAGAGCGACTTCTCTGTTCTGTAAGGAGTACAGATAGTGAGCTCCAGTTCACACATCGCACCAATATGATGACACAATCAAGCATAAAAAATTATTGAAAATAAATTTTCATCTTTTTTCTTGTAGATTCACAACTTTTTCCTCAACAATTTGTGACTTTTTTCTCATAAATTGTCAACTTTTTTTACATAAATTATAAAATTATAAATTATAAAATTAATCATCTTCTTAAATTTTCTACTTTTTGATAAATTTTCATCTTTTTATTCTCAGAAATTTAAAACTTTTTTCTTGTATATCTGCCACTTTTTCCTCATAAATTTGCAGTTATATCCTGTAAATTTTCAATTTTTTTCTTGTACATTCGCAACTTTTTACTCAAAAATTTGTGACTTTTTTCTTAAATTTCCCTTTTTTCTAAATTTTCATCCTTTTTCTCATAAATTTGCAGTTTTTTCCTCTAAATTTTCAACTTTTTTTCTTATAGATTTGCAACTTTTTCCTCAATTAGTAACTTTTTCTCATAAATTTGCAATTTTTTTCTTGTAAATTTTCAACTTTCTTTTGGTAAAGGTTCATCTTTTTTCTTATTGCAACTTTTTTGTATAAATTTGTAACTTTTTTCTGGTAAATTTGCATCGTTTTTCTCATAAATTTGCAGCTTTTTTCTTGAAAAATTTCTAATTTTTCTAGTAAATTTGCAACGCTCATCTGGATGCTGGTTATATGATTATTCTGTGTGATAAAATTGTAATTTATGACTTTTAAAAAAATGACATCTTTTATCATGTTTTTGTAGCTAGTTTACATTGACACATTTGTACCTCATGCTAAATTGGTGAATACTCCCTCCATGTCCTTTGTTCAAAAATAATAAATCACCTACTGCATAAGTATAACTATTTCCATCACAGTGTAAAATGTCAGTGCAAGGCTATGGCAATGTCAAAAATACTGACAGAAGGAGAGGTTTAGAGTACAGTGCTGTGAAAAAGTGCCCCCCCCCCCTCCTTATTACCTCCGCCAGGCCGAAAAGGCCAGGAGGAGGTAATGTTTTTGCCGGGGTTTGTCTGTGTGTTTGTTTGTCTGTCTGTCTGTTTGTCTGTTGGTTAGCAAGATAACTCAAAAAATCTTGGACGGATTTCAATGAAACTTTCAGGCGTTGTTGGAAATGGTACAAGGAAGAACTGATTAAATTTTGGGGATGATCCGCATCACCGTCTGCATACAGGAATTTTTTAAAGCATTTTTCCACACTGTGACATACGGCCATTTTCAACATGTGCGCAGGCGCAATGGAGGGCGCTGGGCGTCGTGTCTGACCAACACAAACTCCGCCTTCTTCAACGTTTTAGCCACAAAAGCATGTGGAAAACACTGGTGGCCTGGGCCCGCCAGCGTGCCTGTGCCAGCCATAGGCGCTGCGCACATTGCGCTGGTCGTCGTGTCTGACCAACACAAACTCCGCGTTCTTCAACGTTTTAGGCACAAAAGCACGCGGAAAACACTGCTGCCCTGGGCCCGCGAGCGCGCCTGTTTTTGCGCCACGCTGCAAAACCTGACACGGCCACCTGTCCGCCGCCCGATTATTTGCCACAAATTCCCCCGCCCAGCTATAGGCGCTGCGTAAAAACGACCTCTCTGCCGGGGAAGATTCTAAATTCTGTTTTGCCACGGAGCGCAACCCCAATATAATATAAAACCCACGGCAACCTGTCTAACCAATCTGCATCCGTCAGTGGAGGAGATGGACACACCAACACTTCAGTTTATTACCTCCGCCAAGGAGGCAATGCTTTTACAACCGTAAAACGGGGCTATAAGGGATGGCGGGGTAATATGGGACACTTTTCTAAATGTAATTCTGCTTTTTTAATTTTGCTTCCGCCTAGATTTGATGAAGGATTCATGGATATTTGACAATAACAACACAACTCAGCGTCCTGCTCAAAATAAAAAAAGCTGAATTACATTTAAAACATTTCCCAGAAAAGTGTCCCTTATTAACCCGCCGTTCCTTATAGCCCCGTTTTACACTACTGAACCACTAATCCTATCACTATCACATTGATTGTCATTCATTAATTGTCTGTTTATTGCACTGTCCATGTCAAATAAACAAATAATCATTGTGAATCCAATTGCTACTCATATCTTTTCATGCTCAGGGAATCTGAAAACGTACACACAAACACTGTATGGGGGGAACTGTGCCGCTTGGCGGAGGTCTGCGCTCTCCGAGTGCTTTTCTAGTTTCTTATATTTTTGCTGGTTTGTCACACTTAAATGTTTTATATCAAAAAAAAAAATAATACAAGACAAAGAAAACCTGACTAAATTAAAAACTGTGTTTTTCAACTTATGATTTAATTTAATTTATTAGTGGTGGGCCTGATCAGTGATAGTGATGAGACAGCTTACAGGGAGGAGGTTCAGAGGCTGACAGACTGGCGTGTAGTGAACAACCTGATTTTGAACACCAAGAAAAGAAAGAACAAAGAGAAGAAAGAAAAAGAATGATCACCATCCACTGGAAATAAAATGGGGAAAGGTGAGAGGGTGTCAACTTACATTTCAGAGGACCCGACATGGACACAACACAAACTGCCTGATCAAGAAAGCACATGCAATAACTACTGTGACGGTTGCCACCTCCCCTGTGGAGTTGGGATGTGCACCTGTATCTCATTATTACCTCCGCCAGGCCGAAAAGACCAGGCGGAGGTAATGTTTTTGCCAGGGTTTGTCTGTGTGTTTGTCTGTTTGTCTCTCTGTCTGTCTGTCTGTCTGTCTGTCTGTCTGTTTGTCTGTTGGTTAGCAAGATAACTCAAAAAGTCTTGGACGGATTTCCATGAAACTTTCAGGCGTTGTTGGAAATGGTACAAGGAAGAACTGATTAAATTTTGGGGATGATCCGGATCACCGTCTGGATACAGGAATTTTTTAAAGCATTCTTTAACACTGTGACATACGGCTATTTTCAACATGTGCGCAGGCGCAATGGAGGGCGCTGGTCATCGTGTCTGACCAACATAAACTCCGCGTTCTTCAACGTTTTAGGCACAAAAGCACGCGGAAAACACTGGTGGGCTGGGCCCACCACCGTGCCTGTGTTTGCGCGACGCTGCAAAAGCTGAGATGGGCAGCTGTCCGCCGCCAGATTATTTGGCAGAAATTCCCCGGCCAGCCATAGGCGCTGCGCAAGAACGAGCTGCTCGGCAGCGTGCTGTGTGCCTGTGTTTGCGCAACGCTGCAAAAGCTCAGACAGCCAGCTGTCCGCCGCTGGATTATTTGGCAGAAATTTCCCGGTCAGCCATAGTAGCTCCGCAAAAAGAAGCTCTCTGCCGGGGAAGTTTCCAAATCATCTTTGGCCGCGGAGCGCAATCCCAGTAAAGATAAAGATTAGATGTACCACGAAGGTCGAGTGCAAGCAAGATGTTTGTGTCTGTGAACATTCCGTCTTTTGGCGAGTTGATACGTAACAATGTTTACAGTTTGATGAGAAGGTTGCTGCCATGTAACAATCATCTTATATCAGCAATTGTCAACTCGTCACTCACACTTCACTCCAGCATTTGGAAGTGGTGGCGTTCCATTTTATACTGAGTCCAATATTGTATGTTATTGTTATTACAAGACCGCCGACTGTCTGCTGATCTGTATATACTTTTATTTATTTATTTATTTATTTATTTATTTTCTACTCCTTTTAGTTCTGCATTTAATATGAACCCTGAGTTTGAAATAAACGTTTGAATTTTGAATAAAACCCACGCCAACCCGTCTACCTAATTGGCATCCATCAGTGAAGCCCTCAGTGCTGCTTTCAGTGATCTAAAACGCTCACATAACCCATTGGCCTGTGGGTTGTACGCAGTTGTGTCATGACTTCTTTTGTTTTTTCTTTTGAATTCTTGGATGGAACATGGGTGGCCAATATAAGATGCGGATTCAGCCATCACATATTTCGGATAACTTATGTTGAACTATATAATCAGAGGAGCTATTGTCTAATTTGACCTTGTTGGATTTTATTACCCCCTTTGTTATATTATTCACTTTCTTTTAACCTGTACTCTTAATCTATTCGAAATAAAGATTAATTCATTCATTCATTCAATTGCAACGCCCCCAGCCTGGGAGTTTGCACATGCAGGACATGGACACAACACCAACACTTCAGTTTATTACCTCTGCCAAGGAGGTAATGCTTTCACTAATGAACCACTAATCCTATCATTGTGAATCCAATTGCTACTCAGATGTTTTCATGGTCAAGGAATCTGACAACGTACACACAAACACTGTATGGGGGGAACTGTGGTGCTTGGCGGAGGTCTGCGCTCTCCGAGTGCTTTTATAGTTCTTTCAGGTGATCAGCTGATTGGTGGAGTGACTGATTGGCAGCAGGTGTTGATGAGCGGCTCCATAGAAGAGGAGCCGTCAGGCCAGCTAGCAGGGCTGTCACCTGCGGGTGGCTGAGGCTGCGCTCCTCCACTGGGTACATTGGACCCCCTTTTGGACTCTTGTAGTTTTAGTTTATTGCATGTTCTTTGCACTTTTTGTAAATAAACACTTTTTCACTTTTAAGCTAACTCTCGTCCTCTTTATTTGTTATGGCCTAGAGCCGGTCCAGATCAAACTGGGGCTCGTCTAAACAAATTACGCATGTGTTTCTTTTTTACCTCCACCAGGAGGTTTTGTTTTTGCCGGGGTTTGTCTGTCTGTTTGTTTGTCTGTCTGTTTGTCTGTTGGTTAGCAAGATAACTCAAAAAGTTTTGGACAGATTTTGATGAAACTTTCAGGCGTTGTTGGAAATGGTACAAGGAAAAACTGATTAAATTTTGGGGGTGATCGGGATCACCGTCTGGATCCAGGAATTTTTTGTTTGTTTGTTAGCAAGATAACTCAAAAAATTATGGACAGATTTTCATGAAATTTTCAGAGATTCTCAGAAATGGGGTATCCTACAGATGATTTACATTTTGGTGGTGATCCGGATCACCGTCTGGATCCAGGAATTTTTTAAAGCATTCTTTAACATTGCAAAAGCCAGAAGAATACCGCCATTACGGGAAATGCGATTTTCATGAATAACTACTGAACCACTAATCCTATCAATGTGAATCCAATTGCTAGTCATATGTTTTCATGGTCAAGGAATCTGAAAATGTACACACAATAAATGTAGGATTAATATTTATGACGTAAAACACTGTATGGGGGGAACTGTGGCACTTGCCACAGCCGAGATATAGAATGGCTCAAGGGGGGCCTTTGTGTGCCTGTGCACCTTGGCTCGTTGGCATGCTACGCAGGCTGTAGACCACTCTTTCACCTGTTTGCGCAGGCTCGGCCAGACGAACTTTGCTCCCACCATTTTGACTGACGGGCGCACTCCTGGGTGCGCCAGGGAGTGAAAGGACTCAAACACGCGGCGGCGCCAAGTACGTGGGACCACCGGGTGCAGGCGTCCTGTGGAGACGTCACAGATTGGGGGGGCCCCTGTCTTGCAGTACCCTGCTCTCCAGCCTTAACCCTGTTGGTCCAGACTGGAGCGCGCACACGTCCGCATCGCCGATCTGCTCCACGGCCATGGCCGTGTAATCTATCCCTACGTAGACTGGGGCCACTAAGGCGCGTGAGAGGCAGTCCACCACCATGTTAAGTTTACCGGCCACATGCTGAATGTCGGTCGTAAACTCCGAGATCGCGGCCAGTTGTCTCTGCTGCCAGCCCAACCATGGTTCTGAAACCTTGGCCATTGCGTACGTTAGCGGCTTGTGGTCCACGAATGCAGAAAAGCTGCGCCCTTCCAGCCAGAACTGGAAGTGGCATATGGCCAGGTGGAGAGCCAGTAACTCTCTGTTGAACGCACTGTATTTACACTCACTGTCGCGCAAAGCCCTGCTAAAAAAGGCAAGTGGCTGCCACGAACCGGTGACGCATTGCTCCACGACGGCCCCTATGGCCACTTCCAAGGCGTCGGTAGTGAGCACTATCCGAGCCACCGGGTCCGGGTGCACCAGTAGTGCGGTGTTTGCCAGGGCTGTTTTAACCTCAGAGAATGCCTGCTCCCGCTCAGGAGTCCATTCGACTCTGTCCGGCGGCTTCCGTTTCTTGAGTGCGGCGTACAACGGCTGCATGAGCTGGGCTGCGCGGGGGAGGAAACAGTTATAAAAGTTAACCATCCCCAAAAACTCCTGCAGCGCCCTGACCGTCTGAGGCCAGGGAAAATTAGCCACTGCGCGCATCTTGTCCAGCAAGGGTATAGCCCCCTCCGGTGAGAGGTTGATTATTAACCCGTGCTCCTCTAACCTCTGGAAAACCGTCCTGAGGTGGGTTACGTGTTCGTCCTTGGAAGCACTGGCCACCAGGATGTCATCCAGGTAGACGAAAACAAACGGCAGATCGCGCAACACTGCATCCATCATGCATTGGAATGACTGTGACGTGCCTTTTAACCCTAAAGGCATGCATAAAAACTCATAGACCAAACGGGGTTATTACTGCCGTTTTAGGTATGTCCTCCACGCGCACCGGGACCTGGTGGTAACCACGGACCAGGTCTATCTTAGAAAAAATACGTGCCCCGGCGAGGTGAACAGAAAAATCCTGAATATGGGGCATCGGGTAGCGGTCGCGTGCTGTGGTGTTGTTTAATCTGCGGAAATTTCTGCAAGGTCACCACGATCCCTCGGCCTTAGGGACCATATGTAGTGGGGATGCCCATGGGCTGTTTGATCGTCTGATGATGCCTAGCCTTTCCAAGTTGGCAAACTCCTCGTGCGCTATGGCCAGTTTAGCTGTGTCCAGGCGCTGAGGTCGTGTAAAAACGGGCGGCCCGGTGGTGGTAATAAAGTGCTCCACCCCGTGTTTAGTGACAGCCGCCGAAAACGTCGGGACCATGAGTGCTGGGAACTGGGTGAGCAGTGTGTGGAACTTACCACCTGGAGCTGTGACGTTGGCTAGCATTGTTGTGCCCGGCTCCTCGAGCTGTACAGGGGAGAGAATCAAAAGGCACTGCATTAATCAGGCGTCTGTTAGCAACATCAACTAGTAGTCTGTGTGCACACAAAAAATCAGCGCCTAAGATTGGGAAACTGCATTCCGCTATGACGAATGTCCACTGGTACGTACGGCCATGCAGGGATACAATCAGTGTCCTCTCACCAAAAGTCTTAATGTCTGAGCCGTTTGCAGCCATCAGCTCGAGGCCGCTAGTTCCCGCGAGCCGGTCTGCATAGGACGGCAAGATGAGGCTCTTTTGGGAGCCGGAGTCCACGAGGAACCGTCTCCCCGAGCGTGAGTCTGTCACATAGAGCAGCTTGCTTTCTTCACCGGCGGTCGCAGCTGCTACCGACTGCTGGTCCTGGCATTTCCCCAACACTTGAATTGGCCCGGTGGCACGCATCGGCGTGCGTCCTCTCCAAAACGGCGGTGGTAGGAGCAGAACGTGTCACTCTGGCACTTCCTGGCCCCCGCTGCCGCTACCATCGCTGGCTCCTCGCTTCCGCTGGCCACCTCGCTGGGTTCCGATGCCGCTGTGTTCACTGTAAGGGCTCTGGTGGTGAGGATGATCTGATCTGCCCCCTGGGCTAGCGCATGGTAGTCATGTGCGGCCAGCAACGGTGAGTTGGCAAGGACCGCTCTGGCCACCATTGGGAGGTTCCGGAGGAAAAGGTGGGCAAATAGAAAATGCCAGTCATCCGTGCCCATCAACGCCAACATGTTTTCCATCAGTTCGACCGCCGACTCGTCTCCTAACTCGGAGTGCATCAGGAGCCTCTCCGCTCTCTCGCAGTCCGAGAGTGTGTAGCGCCAGGTCAGCGCGGCTTTGAGGGCCCCGTATTTATCGCGGGCTGGGGGCTGTTGGAGCAGGCTTGCTACTTGCTGAGTCGTACGAGCATCCAGCGCTGTGACCATGTAGTAATATCTGGTGTCATCTGCCGTTATTCCCTGGAGCACAAACTGGGCCTCGGTGTGAAGGAACCAAGACTTCGGGTCGCGCGCCCAAAAGTGTGGTAGTTTGACCAAAAAGGCACACTCGTTGCTGGGGCTTCCCGTCCAGGTCATCTCCGGGGTGTTTGTCTCGTGTTCCATTATTCGTCAAGGGTCACCAGTGTGGAGAAGGGAATAACCAGGTCAAGCATTCAGAGCAGATGAACTTTAGTCCCTCTCTCACATCTCTCAGGATCAGAAAACATTAACATTCTGTAGCAGGGACTCTCTTTTATATTACCACACTCACACGCCCCTGCTGCCTGAGGTCCTGCATCACAATTCATTCTTGCATCACAATCCCTTTTGTCCCACAGCCCCTTTAATCCCCATGCTCTTCCGTCAGAGGAAATTACTGCATCCCCCTTCCTTCCAGTCTGAGATGAATACCACAGCAAGGGTCCCCATACCGTAAACTGTGCATTTTGAGATCAAAGCTTAAATCTCCGGTAATCCTGTCCGCAGTATTTGATTGCACATTGTTTTGGTTTTTTTGTTTGGGGTTTTTTTGGTAATTTTTAAGTGCTCTTTGTGGGTTCCTGATTAGCAGTGCGTAATTGGCATCATCGGTCTGGGGATTCCCCTTCTTTATTCAGTGGCTTTGTTGTGTCTGGAAATAACTCACTAAGATCGGACATGAGCCAAACACACACTTAATTTACAGCACACTCAACTATATACAGATGGGTGGCACCGCCCCACGCCATGGCCAGTTCACCACGTGATGACGTCACCCACGGTGAACCACCACATCCAAACCACATTTACACCCCCCCTTCCCAAAAAACCCCAAAGAACTATCTAAAGCTAACTGGGCATCCGAGAAGACCACCGGTATGCCCATGTGACCTAGTGGGTTATTCTGCCACTGTCGTCGGTCACGTCCTAACTATATATACAGTACAAGAGTACAGATTTCAAAAGTTGGTCATGAAGTCCTTTAGGTGGCAAAATTTCTGGCGGACCAAGACCGAGCGGTGCTCGGGCTGTGTCTTTGTCGCAGGCTCCGGCGGATGTCCTTCGGAGGACATAAGCCCTGTGTCGCCGAAGTCCCAGCCCCGTCCCGTCATGTCTGCAGTTGTCTCCTGATCTGGAGACGAAGTCGGCGACACTTTCCTGAGGCGGTTGGCATGCCACCGTGACACGTTAGTGAGCTCAAAGGTGGCTGGGCCCAACTGCGCTGTGATCTGCATCAGCGTTGTTCAAAACGACTGCAGTTTGTAGATGCAGGATCCAGACCCAATCCAGCACTGCGAGCCCAGGTCTTTTTGCCCAGTATATCCTGTAAAATCGTTGCTTCATGCATTGCTGTTGTTTGACCACCCTCCCCCTAGGTGAGGGCCTTTCTGTCAGGGTAGCATCCGATAGGGGGCGGAGTCAGTCAAGGGGAAGGCATATCTTAGGTCCTAGCATTAATATGGTTGGGGAGCTGCCTGTCATGATGTGAGGCATCATTCTGTAATGTAGCAGGCTGCTCTGTAGTGCAGCCAAAAACAGGAGCCCAACTGCCAGGTGTGCCCTAAGACGGTTCTTGAGGGTCTGGATGACCCCCCCCCCCCGCCGCCCCCATTCGCCTGAGGGTGCTAGAAAGCGGTTTTTATGTGTTTGATGCCCCTTTCTTTCACGAAGGCCCCAACGTCCGCTGAGCTGAATTGCAGTCCTTTGTCCATTGTGATTGCATCTGGCATGCCCCAGTGGGCGAAGAGGGAGGTGAGGAAATCGGTGACTACATCAGTGGTGACTGAGTCAGTGGGTAACACCTTGGGCCATTTTGAATGAAGGTCGTAGGCCACTAGTAGAAAGCGTTGATGTACAGGGGCGCTGTGCAGTTTGCCGCATATGTACAATTGGACATGCTTCCACAGGGCCAGTGGGTATGGCAGTGGCTGCAAGGGCAGGGGTGGTTCCTGGCCAGTTTTTCCACTGGCCAGGAAAGGCACACAGTCTTTCACCATGATCTCTACGTATTTGTTGATGCCTGGCCACCAGACCGAGCTTCTACACCGATGTTTGACTCTGACGACACCAAGGTGGCCCTTGTGTACCATGATCAGGATGTGGACTTTTAGTGCTTCTGGAATCACCCTGCAGTGCCCTCTTGCCACGCAGACATCATTCCAGCATGACAGATCGTCTCTGACTCCGTGGAATGGTGCCAGTTCTCCCAGTATCTTGGTAGGCCAGCCCTCGCGGGTAAAGGTGCGCAGCTGGGTCAGTGTTGAATCCTGTTCTGACGCCGCCTGGAGCTCTTGTTGGGAGACAGCATTTTGGAGTAGCCCATGCAGCATGTGGATCAGCTCTGGCTCCAGAGGGTCTCGGTTGCCGTTTGGGGTGGGGTTCAGTGTAGCCCGGGACAAAAGGTCCGTCACTGTGTTTTTTTCTGCCCAGTGTGAACTAGGTGGTAAAGTTGTATGCTTGGAGTCTTTCTGTCCATCTGTAGATGAACAGAAGTTTGTGCCCCGACCTTGATGTGTCCAGCAGCACCGTGAGGGCCCTATGACCTGTCCGCAGTGTGAAGCGCCGTCCATACAGGTACATGTGCCAGTGTTCACATGCCCAAACGCATGAGAGTGCCTCCTTCTACCCCACTGAGTACTTATGCTCGGCCGAAGTGAGTGACCTCAAGGCAAACACCACTAGACACTCGGTCCCCCCTTGAAGTTGTGACAGGATGGCTCCTACCACTGTGTTGGAAGCATCACACGTCACAAATGTGGGGCTCTATAGGTCGAAGTGGGCGAGTACAGACGGAGAAGTGAGCTGTGTCTTCAATTAGCTGATAGCAGCAGAACATGCCAGGGTCCACACCCAGGGTGCATCCTGCTTCAGGAGGGTGCGTAGTGACTCTATGGTCTCTGAGTAGCGGGCAATGAAGCACCCATAAAAGTTTGCCACGCCTAAAAAGGATGTGAGTTGTGCGGGACATGATGATTTGGGTTGCTGCAGTACCATCTCAACATTTGAGTGCAGGGGGCTCAGGCCCTCAGAGGTCAGGCGGAACCTCATGAACTTGATGACCGATGTCCTGAAGATGCACTTCTCCTCGTTGGGTGTTAGGCCATGTTTTACTAGCACCTCTATTACTCTATTTAGGCAGGCGTCATGGTAAAACGGTAAATGGCATTCACTTATATAGCGCTTTTTCTCATCTCTGGATGACCAAAGCGCTTTTCAGATCCTGCTATCCACCCATTCATGCACACATTCACACACTGATGGTGGCAGAGCTGTCATGGGAAGCTGGTGTCGTGCCATGCACTACAATATCATCCAGGTACTCCACTACTCCCGGGAGGCCGACGAAGATGGTAGCCATGATCTTTTGGAAGCAGCTCGGGGTGGAGCTGAGGCCGAAAGGCATGTGCTGCACCCTTAAAATGAGCAGCCAAAAACACGTCCATCTACTTCCGGCCACTGCCAAACCCAGGAAATGACCGGATCTCTGTCCTGCTCGCTCTGCAGCTGCTGCGTGCAGAGGGCCTCTGAGATGTCACCGCTGGGGGGAGCTGCTTGATTATCCGAGGGGAACTGTGTGCCACTGTGTTATTCCTGCTCACAGCGGTCCGGAGAGCAGCAGCCCGTGGGACGGCCTGGTCTCGATCCTCTGCCTGCTGGCAGTGACGACAGTCCAACAGCTCCCGCAGCTGGTGTGTCTGTCCCGATTCCAGCCCACTGCAGCTCTGCTGGAACAATACCTCAACCGCCTGCTGCGTTTCTGCTGACACGTTGACCCGCTCCTCTGTGATCCTCCCCCTTGCTGTCTCTATCTGTGATCGTGCTCCCTCCTCTCATGCTGGTGGCGTCGTTGTGTCCAGTTCTCACTGTGACCCGCCCGGTTCAGTCCATCTTGGCGGTCCCTCGATCACGCAGGCCTCCGGATTCCTCCTACGGGTCCCGCAGCAGAGCGTGATGGTCCAAGTTCCCAGCCAGAGGGACGATCTGGCAGTGTCAATCTTTGCGCCCCACGCTGTGAGCAGATCGAGTCCAATAATACAGGGATCTCGGATGTCAGCCAGCCAGAACGGGTGGTTTGTGTTCTGGCCGGCCACCCCCACTACAAGAACTCTTTGCCCTCCCAATCTGGTGCGCTCGCCGGTGGCTGTGGTGACGCAGCGCCCGGTGGGTCCCACCTCTGCGGTTCTGTCTCGTCCGTGCCTGGCAGCACACTGGGTCGGACCAGGGAATGGTAGAACCTGTGTCGATCAGGGCCCGGATCATCGTGTTGTCCAGGCTGCACTGTAGGTACATCCCTGGCGAGTGTCCAATTCGGCCCACACGCGGTGACAGCTCATCGGTTTGTCATGGGGTGGGTGCAGGGCAGTACCACGCGATGTGTCCTGGCTCCCCGCAGCAGAAGCACCCTTCCTCGCGCCGCCACGGCCGTCTTCTCCGTGGGCGCACCGCCGTAGTCTGTCACATCTCCTCCTCCTCCTCCTCCTCACTCTCAGCTGTGGCCTGGAAGGCTCTCTGTCTCGGTGCCAGTGCCTCGGCTGTACAATTCATTAGTGGCTCCACCTGCTCCGCTTCTGCCTGCCACAGCCATTTCCCAGCTGCTCGCGGTGTTAATCCGGATGTGGCTCTTGAGCTGGGCCGGGCAGAGATCCTGGATGAAGTTCCGGAGGGCAAGCTTCTCCACTACTTCTAGCTCGAAATCCAGGTAGCTGTGCCATGTCAACAGCCGTATGTCCACTGCGTAGACTCCCAGGCTCTCCCGGCTGCCTCTCCGGCGGTTGGCCAGCTGTTCCTCTGTGTGCTCAGCGTTGGCCGCTCTCCCAAACCACCTCCTGGGTACTCCTTGTAGCGCTGGCCAGCTGCGGTGTTCCTCGGGCCGGAGATTGGACAGCGTGCGGAGAGCCCTTCCCTCCAGAGCCAGCGCAACCTGCACGGTGGTCTCTTCGGGTGGCCAGCCGTTCAGCACAGCAGCCAGCTCGACCTGGACCAGGTCGTCATCCAGCAGGGTTTCACCGTTGAAGCAGGGAATCTTGGCCCGCTGCCGGATGGGTGGGACGGTCGCCTCTCGGTCGATCGCCACTCCTGGTCGCAGTGGAATCTCTGGCCCATCCTGCCCTGAAAAGGGAGGGGAGCAGGGCTGGTTTGTTCTGCTCAGCCCGCCCTGCCTTGAAAAAGGCAGAAGGCGGGGTACGCTGGTCCCGTCGGGTCCACTGCTCCGTTCATCCCGGCGAGCAACTCCGGGGGTCGGTGTCTCAGCTCTGTCGTCCGTTTCCAGCTGAGTGATGAATCGCTCCAGCTGCTGGATCTCCACTCGGATCCTGGCTTCCATCTGCTCCATCTCAGAGGTTCACACAAGAAAAAGGAGCAGATGGCTGCGACGAAACAGGCTTTATTGAAACACAGCACTCAACACAGACAGGAGGGGAGGTCATTCTCACAGACCTCCATTTCAATAAGGGTTGCACAAACATATAATCATTCTTGCTCTAATTCTACCTATAACACTGCTGGGTCATTATAACGCGGTTATAATGACACAGTTATAATGACAGCAATATAATGACACAGTAATAACATTTTAACACACACGAAAATAACGTCCTCTGCTGATAAAGCATGCTGGGAAAATCCCCGCCCCCCTTAACACAGCCCTGATGTTACAATATTTAGTAATTTGATGATGCCATCCACATTAATGATTAAAAAGTATCGGTATCATAGCGATACTGACCCTGTATTTACTTGGTATCGGACTGATACCAGATCTTGCAGTATCGCACTCCACTAGTACTCAGCAATTCGCCAATACTGGGTGAACAAATGTCCGTCTTTTTGCCTGTCTGTTTTCTTCCTCTACCACTAAACAGCAAAAGCTCCTGTTCGTCTTGATTGTCACTGTATTCACGTACCTCCATTGCTTCTGCCTTACTGTAATCCTATTTTGGAATTTTGGAATGACATGTGGGGTTGGCTGTAGTCAAGGTGAATTAACAACCCCCCCTTGACTGTTAAAATTATTAAATTTTGTTGTTTTATTCAGGGAAAAAAAATGTAGAATTTGTTTTGAATAATTAAATTTTAATGGGTCAATTTTTTATTCATAAGTGTAGATTTTTTTTAAAACTATTCCAAATTTTTCTTTCTGGAAGAATGACTTTAAATTATTTGTTAAATCTTTGAAATTAGTTAATAAGAGCACTGCCTCTAAACTGTGTTTATTATTAGAGAAATTTAATTTGTTTTAATTTTATTTTTATCTCTGCCCTTGTATATTGAATCTTATGCTCAGTTTGTTTTATGTTGCTTCAATTTCACTTATTTGAGTTATACACCCGTGTTTGTTTTTAAATATGTTCTTTGTTCAATAAAGTTATTTTAAAAAACCCTCCATCGCTTCCGCCATTTAAAACGTCTGCCCAATGACGTAGATAGAGCTAGACCGCTCATTGCCCACTGAAAGGCGGCAAATAGGAGCTGACTTCCGGTAGTGGCAAGACGTGGTGTCAGATTCGAACGTCAGCACGGAATGTGGCTTTGTGTTTCGTGATTTACCAAGGTTACAGTAAACTTCTGTGGTGGAATCAAGTCACAATGCTTGAAATACGTTGAGAACAAACCAGGCCAGGAGGCCCTAGACCAGCACTGGCATTTTGAAGCCTTTGGATGCACTGAAAATTAGTAATTTGTTCACTTTGTCAAAAATTATGTAGAAAAGTACACTTTTGGTGAGATTTTTAAAAAGCAATGCATTTCATATCGTCAAAATGCTTTTCTTAAACAATTGTGGCACGCTATTTCTGGGAAAATAGGCTACTTCATAAGTTTCAAACATTTTGTTTTTGCCCTAAAGCTGGCATTTTATAGCAAATTGTTCATGAAATTTCATTGTGAAATATATATTTCCTACAGTACTCCTGTACTGTAGTACTGCTGGCAACAGTACCGAATTAATTAGACACCCAGAGTCCCAGACCTGGCATGCCAGTTGGGAAGATGGCTGTGCGGGGAATCGAACACGGGTCGCTGGCGTAGCAGCCCAGCATGCAAACCACAGCCGAAACACCAAGTCCCTGTACTACACCACCAAGTCCCTTGAGGTGAATTTTCTATCCCTCTTTACACTAAAACATAATTTGGAATTTTTGATTACTGCATGTGCTGCTTTTTAAGTCCAACTGAACAATTTGAACTGGAGAAAAATTGTTTAAAAAACAAAATTTCTTATTTGGCATTGGTTCGAATATTTTCTAGAGCCCATGAAACAGGGTAAGTGAAACACTAATGTTGCAGAAAGTATGAAATGTTTTTATTGACACAATCACTGCATCAGCATTCAGCAATCATTATGCATGTGTCATTGTGTGGTGGTCTCTGTTTGTTGTAGCGTCATGTAGGCAGAACGTGTGAAGAGGCTAAATATGAAGGATATTGGAGGCTCTGTGTTTGTTATTATATGAGTGTGATTGTCGTAGAAAGATGCCTTGTGCTTCGTTTTTATCTTTTTCAATCAGTTGGTGTGATGAAACAACACAAAGCGTGTCATCAAACACTGTTTGGAGACTTTGAAGTTAATGTGTTTTGAAAGGATCAAATAGCGCGCCACAGCTTCTTGCCACTACCGGAAGTCAGCGCCGATTTGCCATGGCGACGCTGTTGTCCGCCAAACAGTGAGCGGTCTAGCTCTATCTACGTCATTGCGTCTGCCACCGTGCTCTTCTTTTGTTTGGATTGCAGTTGTTCAAATCAGTTTGGTGACTCTTGGCTGCTGCTAACTGTACGGGCATGTCAACTGCAGAGTATTTTCACTGCGCATGCGTGTACTCCAAAACTACTGGATGGATTTGGATGAAATTTTTACCAGAGGTGGTCCTTGAGCTAGAGAGGAACATATAACATTTTGGTAATGATTTTTTTGATTTGATTTTTGATTTTGTATACTTTATTGATCCCCAGAGGGGAAATTGAGGGCATCCGCCTGGATGGATGAAGCAGCCACGGTACGGCGCTATCCCTTTACCATTCACACACACATTCACACCTAGGGCCACTTTAGAGTCTCCAATTAACCTAACCTGCATGTTTTTGGCCTGTGGGAGGAAACCGGAGAAATCCCGGTGTAAACCCACGTGGATACGGGAAGTATCCGTATAATGATCCCATTATACATACTTCCACCAAGGCTCTTATCTTCACACAGTGTATTAGCAAGAATACTCCAAAACTACTAGATGGATTTGGATGAAATTTTTACTAGAAGTGGTCCTTGGGCCAGAGAGGAACCCATACTATTTTGGTGATTATCCGGCAATGCATACATCCGCTTTGGCTCTGGCACTGAGGCATCAGCACCTTGGTGCTTCCATCTAATACAATTTCTACCAATGAGCCTAAAATGAGTGGTCAGTGGCTACTAAACCATATGCTGTGCCATCCTAGGAAATAGTGTTCAAAAACCCTCAGTCATGGATGGTCAAAACCCCATGGAGTCTGGGGTAGTCCAGTGATTACCTCCGCCAGGCCGAAAAGGCCAGGAGGAGGTTATGTTTTTGCCGGAGTTTGTGTGTTTGTTTGTCTGTTTGTCTGTCTGTCTGTTTGTCTGTTGGTTAGCAAGATAACTCAAAAAGTCTTGGACGGATTTCCATGAAACTTTCAGGCGTTGTTGGAAATGGTACAAGGAAGAACTGATTAAATTTTGGGGGTGATCCGGTTCACCGTCTGGATACAGGAATTTTTTAAAGCATTTTTCAACACTGTGACATACAGCCATTTTCAACATGTGCGCAGGCGCAATAGAGGGCGCTGGTCGTCGTGTCTGATGAACACAAACTCCGCCTTCTTCAAAGTTTTAGGCACAAAAGCACACAGAAAACAGGGCTCGCCAGAGTGCCTGTGTTTGCACTACGCTGCAAAAGCTGACACGGGCAGCTGTCCGGCGCCGGATTATTTGGCAGAAATTCCCCGGCCAGCCATAGGGGCTGCGCAAAAACCACCTCTCTGCCGGGGGAGGCTTCCAAATCCTCTTTTTTCCGCGGACCGCAAACCCAATAAAACCCACGGCAACCATTATCGCACCTTCTTTTGTCCTGCGGCTCCGGAACAGAGAGGAATCCCGGCGCCAGTAATGCTGCGCCTGATATGTCTCACTCTAATGCTAAAAGTGACTGCATCAGGGATTTACCACCTTGAATGAATGAATGAATGAATGAATGGCCTGGGCCCGCCGCAAAACCTCACACGGGCAGCTGTCCGCCGATGGATTGTTTGGCAGAAATTCCCCGGCCAGCCATAGGAGCTGCGCATTTGGCACAAATTCACCGGCCAGCCATAGGCGCTGCGCAAAAACGAGCTCTCTGCCAGCGAAGCTTCTAAATTCTCGTTTGCCGCGGAGCGCAACCCCCCAAAAAATAATATTGTAGCGAACTCAATATGAGCACCCTACTTGGCTTGCCAAGTGGCTTGACCCTATTGGCGACACAGGTACAGTGCGGGTCTCCGGAGCGGGAGGCGTGAGTTCGAACCTCCCGGTGGGACGTCGCCATGTCGAGCAGCACGTTACAATATAATATAAAACCCACGGCAACCTGTCTACCCAATTTGCATCTGTCAGTGGAGGAGATGGACACAACAGCAACACTTCAGTTTATTACCTCCGCCAAGGAGGTAATAAACTGTAAACTGTTTGGGCGCATGCGCACGCAGCGACCAGCAGCTTGGTGATATAGTGCGTGTGTGCGTGTGTGTGTTTTTTGTACTTTTTTACGTTTTTAGAAAATCCTCTGTGTCGTTTCTGCCCTGGAGCGTTGGTGGAATATATGGCGAACAGCTCCCTGGTATCTGCAACATGGATTTCCTGTCATATCTCGCACTACTGCTTTCTGTGCTGTGGCTCTTTGTCTCTGAGGTAAATGCGTTCGGCTCCATGGCGAGCAGAATAGCGGGCAGAATACAATATTCCAGGGACGTGTTGCTGCGCTTTAACACAGCTGGTGCAGAGTCTCTGATTGCGCCCAGATTTCAGCTGCCGGACTTTATTTTGAGAGACGGACACAGCGGTGAAAAAAGAAGCTGCAGGAGGAAGCGTGGAAGACGTGGAGGTGTGAAATTGTGCCTTAGGAGACGTCAGTTTGGTAACATTCCTCTTCCTTCGATCATTTTTGGGAATGCACAGTCTGTGAGAAACAAGGTGGAGGAAATTCAAGGCAACGTACGTTACCAGAAGGATTTTAAGAACTGCTGCGTCATGGCTTTCACTGAATCTTGGCTTACTGCGCATGATCGAGACGCAGACCTGTGAATTGACGGCTTTGGAGCTCCGCTGCGCTCGGATCGGCAGGAAGAGGTAACGGGGAAATGTCAGGGGGGCGGAGTATGTTTATACATTAATAAGCAGTACTGCACATCTGTCATGGTCAGAGAGCGCATCTGTACACCCCATGTGGAGCTGCTGTCTGTGTCGCTTCGCCCCTTTTATTTGCCTCGAGAGTTTCCCCAACTTTTCATCACAACTGTGTACATTCATCTGAGGGCAGACGCTGACTCCGCCTCCAGCACCATCTCTGATGTGATCCAGCGGCTGCAGTCAATTTCTCCAGAGGCGCCAAACTTCATTCTTGGGGATTTTAACCATGTTTCTTTAAAGAAGACACTTAAAAACTTTCATCAGTATGTCTCCTGCCCAACCAGGCGAAAAAAGACATTGGACCTGTGCTATGGATCCATAGAGAGGGCCTATAAATCACTCCCCCTTCCTCCTTTAGGATCATCAGATCACAACTGTGTTCATTTGCTGCCCACATATAAAACTGCTCTCAGAAGAGGCAAGGTGGAGATGAGAGACATTGATGTGTGGACAGAAGATTCAGAGCACAGCCTCCAGGAATGCTTTGACTGTACAGACTGGAAGATGTTCATAATGGCCTGCGGGGATGATTTGGACTCTCTGGCTGAGCTCACATGCTCATACATGGCTTACTGTCAAAATAAGTTTGTTCCACGTAAACGTGTCAAAATATATCCCAACAACAAACCATGGGTTACTAAATCAGTTAAATCCTGCTTACAGAGGAAAGCACTTGCCTTTAAACAGGGGTCTGTTTCTGCGCTACAGGTTGTCACTAAGGAGCTAAAGGCCGAAATTTTAAGAGCAAAACAGAATTATAAATCAGAATTGGAAAGCAAGATGGCAGCAAATAAACTTGGTTCGGCCTGGGCCAGTATGAAAACTATTGCAGGCCTTCAGAGCACAGAGCACAGTAATCGTGTGTTTTTAGATGGTTTTAATTCAGACACAGAGCTGGCTAATGCTCTTAATTGTTTTTATGGTCGTTTTGACTCCTTTGATTTTAGCACAGAAATCCAAGATTTGAAACAGAAACTCAAAGACAATCAGCACTTTAATATTGAGATGCAGGATGTTGAAAGGGAGTTCTGCGCTGTAAAAGTGAACAAAAGTCAGGGCCCTGATAATATATGTGGACGCCTGGTAAAGTCCTGTGCACATGAACTGAGTCCTATATTTCACTACATTTTCAATAAGTCCTTACAGACACAACATGTGCCTAAGATCTGGAAAGATGCCGTGGTTGTTCCCGTTCCAAAATCTAGCTGTCCTAAAACGGTAAATGACTTTAGACCAGTTGCTTTGACTTCAATTTTAATGAAAATTTTTGAAAAACTGGTCAGATGTGAGGTCCTAAAGCAGACTGAACATGCATTGGATCCTCTGCAGTTTGCCTATAGGCCTCACAGAGGAGTGGAGGATGCCACTGTCACTCTGTTTAACATGCTTTTTAAACATCTGGATTTTAATGGGACACACGCCAGGCTTTTATTTGTGGACTTTTCTTCTGCCTTTAATACAATCCAACCTCATATTTTAGTTGAAAGGCTCCTGCAACAATTTGATTTAAGCAATAATCTGGTGGGTTGGATTCTGGATTTCTTAACCAACAGGACGCAGAGAGTAAGGGTCAATGGCACATTGTCTGACCTAAAGTGCTCTTCTACTGGCTCTCCTCAGGGGTGTGTGTTGTCACCACTACTCTTCATCCTGTACACAAACATGTGTCGGAGCAGACATGACAACAGACACATTATAAAGTATGCTGATGACTCAGTCATTGTCAGTCTCCTCCAGGATGGTGAGAGTGGCCACGGCCCAGTAGTTGATGACTTTGTTCACTGGTGTGAGGAGTCCTACCTGCAGCTGAATACAACAAAAACGAAAGATATGATTATTGACTTTAGGAGGAAAACTCCCAGGCACAAAGTCACCATACTAAAAGGCCAGACCACCGAATGTGTACAATCGTACAAATATCTTGGGACGATTATTGATAGTGGATTGAACTTTGAGGTGAACTGTGAAAGGGTGTGCAAAAAGGGTCAGCAAAATTTGCATTGTTTGAGGAAACTTGCACGCTTTCAAATTGACCGAACCATAATGACTATGTTCTATCGGGCTTTTATTGAATCTGTTTTATCCTTTTCTTTAATGTCATGGTTTGGTCAGATAAAACTGAAACAGAGGAAATCCTTGGATCAGGTAGTCAGATGGTCCAGTCGTTTGCTTGGTGAGTCACAGCTGAGCCTGACATCCCTGTACACCAGACAAGTACAGAGGATGGCCGACTCAATTTTAAATGATGACTCCCACCCTTTGCACTGCAACTTTCAGCTTCTTCCCTCCAGACGGAGGTTTGCTGTCCCAAAAAGTAGAACCCAGCGCTACAAAAACAGCTTTGTCCCTGCTGCTGTCAAAGAGTTGAACAAGCTATAAAATTATATTGTACATATTTTATATTTACCTATTTTGTAAGATGTGTGCCTGTGTTTGTGTCTATGTTGAATGTAATTGTGGCTTGTAAATATGGATGTCACCAACTGCAAAATAAATCTACCTACGGGTACAAATAAAGTAACCTGAACCTGAACCTGAACCTGAAGGAGGCAATGCTTTTACTACTGAACCACTAATCCTATCACTATCAGATTGATTGTCATTGATTAATTGTGTGTTTATTGCACTGTCCCAGTCAAATAAACAAATAATCATTGTGAATCCAATTGCTAGTCATATGTTTACATGCTCAAGGAATCTGAAAACGTACACACAAACACTGTATGGGGGGAATTGTGGCGCTTGGCGGAGGTCTGCGCTCTCCGAGTGCTTTTCTAGTTATGTAATGTGCCACATATGTGCAAACATACCCTTATTTTCTGATACAGTTTCTACCAATGAGCCTAAAATGAGTGGTCCGTGGCTACTAAACTATGCACTGTGCCACCTAAGGACTAGTGTTCAAGAACCCTCACCCATCCCTATGGAGTCTAGGGTGGCACAGTGATTATGTAATGTGCTGTGGTGACCCACTACAATCTACAGGGACATTCATCCTCACACTCAAAAGGTCCGGAAGATGCTAATGTGCCATGCATTCTCTCTGTTTGTATAACATGTATAAAAGAGCTTGCTATACATGCCTCAAGAGCGCAACACGATACAGCACACACAGCAGACACAGCACAGCACAGTAGACCACTGTAGCGCACAGCGCTACAAGTGCGTCTCATTTTGATGGAGGAAATAAAACTCTGCAAACTTCCAGCTTGTCGTACCTCACCTGAATTTATTCCTCCACACTGGTAACCCTTGACGACGAATGGAACACGAGGTGAACATCCCGGAGATCACCCAGCACGCATCATGGTGCGCCCCTCACCTGATCTTTTCCCTCCACACTGGTGACCTGACGAGAGAGAGAATGACCATCTGCTCCTTCTCACCGCGCTGTGGACCCCAGAGGACCAGAGAACGCCTGCAACCTCTTCATCCTCACCGGAGCGTGCTCCCCGGAGCGGGCAGCGCTTGGACCGACACGCACCATGAACGGCGACACGAGCGAACCGAAGGAAGCAGCCTGAATGGGGAAGGACATCGACGCCGACTGCGTTGATTTCCACCAAGCTCCCCGACCCTGACTCAGCTCGCGACAAGCGGACCTTCCGCACACAGTAGCCCCACACGCACACTGCAGGATTATGAGGACAGCACAACTGCCAGCTAATGTGGTCACTGCGCCATGCGCGCGCCACGCACAGGGTCAAGCCGGCTCCACAGACCGATACAGCGTCCTCCGCCGCTGCACATGCCCGAGAAACACGGCAGATTGCCAGCCTCGGAACCTTCAGGGCTGCTCACGCACCTGAAGCAGACGTTCAGCCTGCACACAGGACTTTGTATGTCCCCGTCCCCGTCCTGTCCCGGATGGCTTTAGGGCTGCTTCCCGCACCTAAAAGCTAAACCTCCAGGTCCCTCACACAGCAGCAGTTGTTCCACAGCTGCTACGCATCCCCGGGGAATTTGGCCACTCGCCTTCCCCACATTCTCGCTGGATCGAGCCGCGAAAGGAGTTAGAGACATAATTTTTTTTCACAGCCACTGTGGATCACCACCAGGATTAACGGGAAAGTCCCTCACCATCACGGATCCACACGCAATTTTTGCGTGGCCCAGACACCTTTGACGTCCCTGACCGGCACTCACTTACTCCCACCCCCCTCCCCCCTCCTCCTTCATAGTGCTCTTGCCGCACCTCACTCCCTAAAGCCGGCTGATCACCGTCTGGTTCCATTATGCACGACTGCACACCGGCCCCGGTGCCCACGATCCACGGCCATTCAACGTGCTGGAACTCGGAGCGGAGCACACTGTCCTTTCCACCCCCACCCCCCACGGACTGACATGCCCTCCAACAGTTCTACCGGAGCTGTAGCCAAACGACGGGGGGGAGGGGTGTCACAGCCCCTTCTGAGTGTTCTGGGGGGGAGCCCTGTGGTGACCCACCACAATCTACAGGGACATTCATCCTCACACTCAAAAGGTCCGGAAGAAGCAGAGGACCATTCACATACGGACAGAGAACCCCTGGGGGGACAACCAGAACAATGGACTATTGTTTATACATCCCCAGATTAAGGAGGAGACGTCCGGGCACCAGTGGTCATGCTAATCATATGTATTGACTGATATGTATATCAATATGCTAATGTGCCATGCATTCTCTCTGTTTGTATAACATGTATAAAAGAGCTTGCTATACATGCCTCAAGAGCGCAACACAATACAGCACACACAGCAGGCACAGCACAGCACAGTAGACCACTGTAGTGCACAGCGCTACAAGTGCGTCTCATTTTGATGGAGGAAATAAAACTCTGCAAACTGTCAGCTCGTCGTACCTCGCCTGAATTTATTCCTCCACAGTGCCACACATGTGCAAACATACCCTTATCATCTAACAGAGTCAATCACAATGAGCCTAAAATGAGTTGTCCATGGCTACTAAACTACAGTATGTGCTCTGCCACCCGGGTCACTAGTACTCAAGAACCCACAGCCATAGATGGTAAAAACCCCATGGAGTCTCAGGTGGCACAGTGATTACATAATGTGCCACATATGTGCAAATATACCCTTATTTTCTAATACAGTTTCTACCAGTGAACCAAAAATGAGTGATCGATGGCTTCTAAATCATGCACTGTGCCACCCTAGGGACTAGTGTTCAAGAACCCTCAGTCACGGATGGTCAAAAGTCCATGGAATCTACGGTGGCACAGTGATTATGTAATGTGCCACATATGTGCAAACATACCGTTATTTTCAAATACTGTTTCTACCAGTGAGCCTAAAATGAGTGGTCCATGGTTACCAAACTATGCCACCCTCGAGACTGGTGTTCAGTAACCATCAGTAATGGATGGTCAAAACCCCATGGAGACTAGGGTGGCACAGGGATTATGTAATGTGCTACATATGTGCAAACATACCCTTACTCTCCCATTCCCACATCACTTTTAAAAACATTTTGTGGGTTTTTCCAGGAGGAACTTTTAAACAGTGAATTATTCTCTCCAGACGGGTATTTTCCCTGCTGCCTTTAAAATGGCTGTGGTGAAACCCCTCCCGAAGAAGAGTAATTTAGATCCTGAAAACTTTAACAATTACAGACAGTATCCAACTCACCATTTTTAAGCAAAATTTTAGAGAAACTTGTTTTTACTCATTTAAATCATCTTTTTTTATATCAAATAACATATTTGATGAAAACGAGTCTGGTTTTAGGATAAGCCACAGTGCAGAGACAGCCCTGGTCAGAATTGTTAATGATCTAAGGTACAACATGGACTCACACAGAATTTCAGTCCTGGTTCTACTGGACCTAACTGCTGCTTTTGATACATTAGACCACCATATTCTTTTAACCATTAGATTAAAAATTAAATTAGAAATTTAATTTAATTAAATTAGAAAATTAGAAATTTTAACC
Organism: Pholidichthys leucotaenia; assembly: GCA_020510985.1. Lineage (NCBI taxonomy): Eukaryota > Metazoa > Chordata > Actinopteri > Cichliformes > Pholidichthyidae > Pholidichthys > Pholidichthys leucotaenia. Next base: position 261,352,093 of record CM035842.1, on the reverse strand, counting down.
AAAACTACATCGTCTGTCCTTTACCCCATCCCAATATATTAACCCTGTAAGGATTAAAGTTGATTACATACCTACCATACCTACCTACATACCATCTACCTCACCTGCGGTTGGCGTCACAGATCCGCACCTGTCACGGGATTGGTCAAAAAGTATGAAAAAAAAAAAAAAAACAGAATAAACCCAGATGTACCAAGAATTTCATCTCTAGATGACAGCCACATATAGCTTACTACTCTTGACTGGAGGACTGAGTTCAACAAACCAGAACTGCATCAAATCTGATATCACTTCCAGGGCACAGAAGAAGAGATGTATAAAGAATTGTGCAACATATTTCAACAGGGAGGAAGCATTTGTTCCAAATTTTGCCAACTATGATTCTAAAAGGCATTATATAGCTTCTGAAGGGAAATATTTACCCTCTGGACAGCTCAACATGGACCGGAGTGGAACAATTTTTGTCTGCCATTGACGAAGCTGCATGTGACAGAGAGGACAATGCTGCCAGTACCGCAGTGTAATCTAACAGAAATTGAGGTGGAATACAGTAAAACAGAAGATAAATGTGAGCGTGTCTGGATATGAGAGAGAAAGTGATGACCGACAGAAAACAAAATTGTCACAACTCACTCTCGCCTGTCTCCCGTCTCAGCTGTGCGCACACCTGCGCCTCATCAAGCTCGGGCTATAAAGCCCGCTTCACCCTGAGCCTCGGTCTGGAGCCATCTGCTCATCCATGCTTAACTCTCCAGAGCTCGCCTATTCCTCAACGGCCTGCACTCTTCTGATGCCATTCGTCCTGGCACGTAAGATAACATCACTCACCTTCTCTCCAATCTCTCCCCTGTGCACAGGTGGCACAGCGGACATCGCTCCCTCGTCCCCGCCATCACTCTCCTCGTCACGCCGAGCGTGCAGCTGGACGCTGTCTTCCAGGCAGGAGGCCTGCAACGTTATCCAACGCCAGTCAAGTAAGCACCAGCATAAATACCCATTCCACTGTGTGCCTGCCCGCTGCTAACCTCTGTGTGTGCTCTGCCCATAGGGTTGCCTGGCTGTACGGCGCTCCTCTCTGCCCTTGGCGCACCCCGTCCTCCAGCACTACATAACACCTCGCACTCACACACTCATACACTAATGTCAAAAATTAGGACCAGGGATGAGCACATGGACACATAGTGACATACAATGAGCGGTTGGTCTGATCATGTTTTTATCAGTTTGTTTACATTCTACTGATTTTCTGGTTCATATATTTTGAAGAGAAGATTAAAAAAAAAAAACATCCTTTATGTAAATATGTCCAAAGTCCACTTTAACCGAAAGTTATGGAATCCGAGATGGCTGCCATCACATTATGCAAATTAGATGCATAAATTTACTCCTATCATAAACTCTGGATCATATTCTACATCTTTCTCATTGACAGTAAGCCATTATCTCTTACCACTTTCAAGTTACAGCCTTTGGAATTTATGATATCTAAACTGAATATTTTCTTGAAAAAAATCTTCACCACCAGATGGTGCATGCAGATGGTGCAGATCTGAGACAGAAATCCTCTCAGGGTTAAGAATTTGGGTGTCATTTTAGACTCTGAGCTTGGTTTTTCTCTACATATTAAAAATATAACACAAATAGGATTTTATCACCTAAAGAACATAGCCAGAGTCTGCCCATTTCTTTCCTGAGCAAACACAGAAATACTAAGTTATTTCTTCAATCAATCAGTCTTTATTTCGGACAGATTAAAAGTACAGATTAAAAGAAACAGAATAATATAACAAAGGGGGAAAGAAAATCCAACAACGTAAAATTAGACAATAACTCCTCTGATTATACAGTTCAACATAAGTTATCCGAAATGGGTGATGGCTGAAGCCGCAGCTTATATTGCCCACCCATATTCCATCCAAGAATTCAAAAGAAAAACAAAACAAGAGCGATTACAATTCAGAACAAAGCTAAGACAAAATGTGACAAAAAAAACTAAGCAACAACACAACGCAGACTGGATATGACAATCCTTATGTGATTTTATATGTCATCTTGTATATATGTTTGGAGTATTTCTTCCTTTAGTTTTTGTTTAAATTGTCCAAGCATTGTACATGATTTTAATTCAGGTCCAAAATCGTTCCATAATCTGACTCCTTGCACTGAAACACAGTGTTGCTTGGTGGTAGTTCTCACTGAAGGTTTTTGAAATATACATGTTCCTCTGAAATGATATTGTTTCTCCCTTATTTGGAACAGCTTTTGGATATTTGCGGGCAGTGATAGATTCTTCACTTTAAACATTATTACTGCAGTCTCAACTTGGGAGCTTTTAATTTAAGAAAAAGTGGGTTTGTTGGTTCCCTGTAAGCAGCTTTGTTTATTATTCTAATAGCTCTCTTCTGAAGCATAAAGACTGGATATATGTTTGTTTTATATGTATTTCCCCATACTTCAGTACAATATGTCATGTATGGGAGTATTAATGAATGATACAAGGTATATAGTGTGGGTTGATTCAGCAAATATTTCACTCTGTGTAGTATTGCAATTGATTTGGATATTTTACCTTTAATATAATTAATATGTGACTTCCAACACAGTTTATTATCAATTATTACACCAAGAAATTTAGTTTTGGATACCCTTTCAATCTCTACACCATTTACACTGAGTTTAGATACTAAGTTGTTGTGATGGTTGTTAAAAACTATAAATTTTGTCTTACTTAAATTGAGCGTTAATTTGTTTGAATCAAACCACAGTTTAAGCTTTCCTAATTCCTTTCTGAGTGTATCCAAAAGTTGTTCCAAATTGCTTCCACTGCATAATAAATTAGTGTCATCGGCAAACAATATTAAATCCATTTTTTCTGAAACTTTACATATGTCATTTATATACATATTGAATAACAATGGCCCCAAAATTGAACCCTGTGGGACTCCACAAGTAACCTTCAGTAACTGTGAGTTTTTGTTACCAACACATACATACTGATATCTATTTAAGTAACTACATAACCAGGACAGTGCTACCCCCCTAATACCACAAATTTGTAGTTTCTTAAATAATAAATTATGATCCACTGGTGTACCCTGCCTCTCGCCCAAAAGATGCTGGGATAGGCTCCAGCCCCCCCCCCCCCCCCCCCGCGACCCGAAAGGATTAAGCGGTAGAAGATGGATGGATGGATGGATGGATGTATCAAATGCTTTTTTAAGATCCAGGAATACCCCAACTGAATACTCTTTATTTTCAACGGCAGTTGATATTTTTTCTATAAATTCCATTAGAGCAAATGCAGTTGTCCTCTTGTGTCTGAACCCACATTGCTGCTCACACAATAAATTATTCTTCAGTATGAAGCTGTCAATTCTCTCATAGAATATTTTTTCAAGTATCTTGGAAAATTGCGGCAATAGTGAAATTGGTCTATAGTTTGAAAGTTCCCCTCTGTCACCTGTCTTGTATATCGGAATTACTTTAGCTATTTTCATTGCATTGAGAAATATACCTGTTTGGAGAGACAGGTTACAGATGTACGTCAGTGGTTTCACGAAGCATTCAATAATAGTTATGACTAAGAGCATGTCAATACCATCACAGTCCATAGATGTTTTACTTTTAAACGATTTAACAATTTCAATGACCTCTCTCTCGTCTGTGTTCTTCATGAAAATGGAGTCTTTTATAGCAGTGTTTTTGCTTATTGTATCACCCGTAGGTGCCATAATGGGTATTTCTCGAGCCAAATTAGGACCAATGTTAACAAAAAAGTTATCAAATTCATCTGCAAGTGAAGCTGCATTCACACTCTGAGTCATTTTATTATTTTTTGGAAAAATTGGTTGGGTTGCTTGTATTTCTGTTTTTATTTCCAAGAATATTGTTAAGTATTGTCCATGTATTTTTAATATTGTCTCTGTTTTTCTCCAGTTCTTTACTGTAATAGTCTCTTTTACTACATCTTATTATATATGTTAACTTATTTTTGTATGTTTTATACCGCTGCTCTGCTTCTTTTGTCCTTTTCTTTAGGAAAGCTTTATATAATAAATTTTTCTTTTTACACGCCTTTTGTAATCCTTTGGTTAACCATGACTTATCAGCAAATTTATGTTTAAGCTTTTTCTTTACTAATGGACATTTTTTTTTCATAAAGAGTAGTTACGATGTTTATAAATGTGTCATAGGCTTCATTTACATCTGATACATAGACTTTTGTCCAGTCTTGCTTCAGCAAGTCTTCTTTAAAAGAACTGATTGCATTTTGTGATTTGTATCTGAACGATTTTAAATTTTTTTCTGTATTGGCCCCGTTGTGGCCATGGATAAGTGCAAAGGTTGGCAAATGGTCACTTATATCATTTATCAATAATCCACTTTCTATTTTCTTATCAATAATATTAACAAACAGGTTGTCAATAAGTGTAGCAGTGTGAACTGTGATTCTACTGGGATGTGTTATTGTGGGATATAGACTCATGCTGTACGTAGAATTCATGAACTCTGTAATTACATTTTGTTGATATGGATCTAAGGCATGCTTTTATTACCAGTCATATCTTTTACTGTAATGCCCTGCTCTCTGGTCTTCTCAAAAAGACCATTTCAAATCTGCAGTTGTTACAGAATTCAGCTGCACATGTTCTGACGAGGACCAGATGGCAGGCTCAGATCATGCCAGTATTAAAATCACTCCATTGGCTACCTGTGTCCTTCAGAATAAATTTTAATGTTCTTTTATTGGTTTATAAATGTCTGCACGGCCTTGAGCCTTCTTATTTATCAGAACTGCTTTTAACATATGAGCCCCCATGGCCCCTGATGTCCTCCGGCACTGGCCTTTTAATGATCCCTACTGTCAGAGCATGCGTCCATGGTGAGGCCTGCTTTAGTACACTATGGCCCACATCTGTGGAACAGCCTGGGCCTGGAGAACATCAGGGCTGCCGAGAATGTTCATGTTTTTTAAAAGCAGGCTCAAAGACCTATTATTTTACCTTGCTTTTGATTAGTTTCCTATTTAATTCTTTTAAAATAGATTTAAAATAAAAAATGTACAATTACTTATCTTACTGTGAATTATTAATACTTATGAATATATGGCGGTTTGACTGTATTCAAGTGTTTTATTCTTCTAGTCATCTTAACTGCCTAGTCTTTTTATCAGCAAACTATCTTGTTATTTATCAGTGACTTTTTATCACCTCGTCCAAGCTCCAGCATTTCCTCAGGGGGGGCCCTCCGGCCCCGTCAGCCCTGCTGTGGCATAGCGAGCAAAAATGAAAAAAAAGTATACCGGGAGGTCTTCAAGCTGATGGCTGCTCACGAGGAAAAAGGTGAGTGTTTTGTGATTTTAAACATCTTTTACATTATTTCTCAGTGAAAACATCAACATGTGAACAACATAATGGGATAACGGGCTGCCTTCCTGTAATGAACCCAACCCCATCCACTTGAGGTGGTACTCAGGTGAAATGGAAAACCAATCACACCGTGTCGAGTGGAGTAGAGTCAAGTAGAGTCGAGGCAAGTCGGACTAATTAGGTACTAGTGGAAAAGGGGCTGAAGTCACGTATACTTCCGGCGCCACACGAGTCGGCTGCTTTTTTACAACAATGACTAAATTCTGAGTTTCTTTCTCGTTTTTATTTACTGTCTTTTTCTTGCCACAACTTTATGATCTTGCGACCCCGTATCCACCATGGATGCCAAGGACAAGTAGATCGCCACACTGGTGCTGATATTAGTCATCTTTTGGCTAATATTGCAAGTGTCTCCCGACCCAATGAGTGGAGGAGCAATTGTTTACAGTGGGAGCCAGCTGTTAGCATTAGACTGCCCCATGGTGCTATTGCAAAAACTCAACATACAAAGAGAAATCAGGCGAAAATAACGTGGATGTCGAGCTGGAGTTAAGCGACACGTGAAGAAAACAAGGTACAGACCTGTCCTTCCATCCATTATCGTGGGAAATGTGAGATCACTGCTTAACAAGACTGACAAACTGGCGGCTAGGTCCCGGTATGAGAGCATTTTCAGAGAGATTAGCATCATGATGTTTACTGAGACATGGCTAACAGAACTAGGAACAGATGCTAAAATTGATCTGGAGGGTTTCCACGCAATACAGGCAGATCGAACATCAAACAGTGGAAACAGCAGAGGCGGGGGCCTGATAATGTATGTAAATGACAGATGGTGTAATCCTGGGCACATCACCATTAAAAAACAGCATTGCAGCAAGGATATTGAGCTGCTAGCTGTTACCATGCAACCCGCTTACCTCCCAAGGGAATATTCACATGTTGTCGACATTGTTATTTACAGTGGTGTGAAAAAGTGTTCACCCCCTTCCTGATTTCTCTTTTTTTGTATATTTGTCACACTTTAAATGTTTCAGATTATCAAACAAATTTAAATATTAGACAAAGATAACACAAGTAAACACAAAATGCAGTTTTTAAATGAAGGTGTTTATTATTAAGGGTAAAAAAATCCAAACCTACATGGCCCTGTGTGAAAAGGTGATTGCCCCCCTCCTGTTAAAACATAAATTAACTGTGGTTTATCGCATCTTTAGAAAGCTAAGTTCAATTTCTCTAGCCACACACAGGCCTGATTACTGCCACACTTGTTGTCAATCAAGAAATTACTGAAATAGGACCTGCCTGACAAAGTGAAGTAGACCGAAAGATCTTCAAAAGCTGGACATCATGCTGCGATCCAAAGAAATTCAGGAACAAATGAGAAACAAAGTAATATAGATCTATCAGTCTGGAAAAGGTTATAAAGCAATTTCTAAAGCTTTGGGACTCCAGCAAACCCCAGAGGGAGCCATTATCCACAAATGGTGAAAACATGGAATAGTAGTGAACCTTCCCAGGAGTGGCCAGCCGACCAAAATTACCCCAAGAGGTCACAAAAGACCCCACAACAACATCCAAAGAACTGTAGGCCTCACTTGCCTTAGTTAAGGTCAGTGTTCATGACTCCACCATAAGAATGAGACTAAGCAAAAATGGCCTGCATGGCAGAGTTCCAAGACGAAAACCACTGCTGAGCAAAAAGAACATAAAGGCTCATCTCAGTTTTGCCAAAAAATATCTTGATGATCACCAAGATTTTTGGGAAAATACTCTGTGCACTGACGAGACAAAAATGGAACTTTTTGGAAGGTGTGTGACCCTTTACATCCGGCGTAAATGCAACACAACATTTCAGAAAAGGAACATCATTCCAACAGTAAAATATGGTGGTGGTAGTGTGATGGTCTGGGGCTGTTTTGCTACTTCAGGACCTGGAAGACTTGCTGTGGTAAATGGAACCATGAATTCTGCAGTCTACCAAAAATCCTGAAGGAGAATGTCCTGCCATCTGTTTATGACCTCAAGCTGAAGCACACTTGGGTTCTGCAGCAGGACAATGATCCAAAACACACCAGCAAGTCCACCTCTGAATGGCTTAAGAAAAACAAAATAAAGACCCTCCAATGTGGCTGAATTACAATTCTGCAAAAAGATGAGTAGGCCAAAATTCCTCCTCAGCGCTATAAAAGACTCATTGCCAGTTATCGCAAATGCTTGATTGCAGTTGTTGCTGCTAAGGGTGGCCTAACCAGTTATAAGGTTTAGGGGGCAATCACTTTTTCACATAGAGCCATGTAGGTTTGGATTTTTTTTTTCCCTTAATAATAAACACATTCATTTAAAATCTGCATTTTGTGTTTACTTGTGTCATCTTTGTCTAATATTTAAATTATTTTGATGATCAGAAATATTTAAGTGTGACAAACATACAAAAAAGTGAGAAATCAGGAAGGAGGCAAACACTTTTTCACATAACTGTATGTATCCCCCTCCATGAGCGCTGAGGCAGCGTGTGACATCATCCACTCAGTCACTAGTAGGCTGCAAACACAGCACCCAAATGCTCTCATCCTCATCTCAGGTGACTTTAATTATACTTCACTGTCCTCCATTCTTCCCACGTTCACCCAGTATGTCACGTGCCACACCATGCACAATAAAACATTGGACTTATTTTACGCAAACACCAAAGTGTCATGAACCTGGGTTTGGTGATTCCAAACCCAGTTCTGACACAGTGGCTATTTTGGCCCGGTTCTCTATTTATTTTCCATCAGGCGCTTCAGGGAGCCCTTTGGGTCCTTCGCTCCCTGACAGCTTGGGTACGCCCCCTCCTCCTGTCAGTGTCATTAGCTGTGTCTCATTATTGGTGTTCACACACTCACACACACACACCTCATTCACTCTCATTCACACGCTCTGACACTCACCCATGCATACATGTTCTTAATTGGTCTAGTCACGCTTCTTCACACCAGCGGTCTCTTCCCTCATCAGTATTATTATTACTTAAACACTGTGTTTATGGGAAGAGATAGCCGGAGCATTGCGCTTCATACATGGCAGCGTGTTCCTCCGTGTATGCAAGGTGTCATTCCCTACGGATTACTTTCTGCATGACTAAATTATTCTTTTCATCCACCGAACTGCACGGACTGCCCCAGATTGCCCCAGCACCATAAGTTTATGTTTGCCTTTCTCTTCATGTTGACAGCAGAATAGCAGCACTAGGCATTCCCTCGCTCGGGCTGTAGAGCATCCAGGTGGCGTCCCTGTATGTCTGGTGGCCACAAGTACAACCATTTCAACTCTCTGTTTATTGCGTGACTGTTTACTGAACAAGTTTGGGGTTTTTGTTAATTAAGTGCATGAATCTACTCCTGCAGTTGGGTTTTTCATTCTGCCCTCTGTGCGCTGCGTAATGGCGCATGAGGGATCATAACAGAATGCTCCGGCCACCAAGAAAAAACCTAGCAGAGTAGACGTGTGTTTTTCTTCTTTTCTTTTTCACCCTCTTTTTCTTTCTTTCCTGAGCTACAACATGGTGACCTGGACGGATGAGGAGCTCAAGGCCCAGGATCTGCTGGAGCAGGCGCTCTTCTCCACTCAGTGGCCGCAGTCTCCCAAAGACGTTCGGCTGGCGCAACTCACCGCAGAGGACATCATGCGGTGTCATCCCAGCCTCTGGGTCATTCCGAGGGTGGATGACATCCTTTCCTTCCTCTTTCCCCTGCCAGATGTGGAGCCAGAGTGGGCCTCCTCGACATTGGAGTCAACCCCTCGTCGTAAGAAGCTCTCGCGGCGGAGGAAGACACCCTCCTCCCATGGTTGTCCCGCCCCTGCATCATCCGCGGAGCCTGGGCACGTTTCGTCCCCTGATGTGATGACGGAGGAGGAGAGACTTGGCCTGCTAGCCTTAATCGACTGTTGGATCGAGGAGGAGCGCAGCGAGAGGGAGGACCGAGGACGTGCTTCACGGGTAGTGAATGTTCCATCCTCCGGGCCTGGGCCTGCCCAGTCCACGGACATGATGACAGAGGATGAGAGACTGGGCTTGCTCGCCCTGATAGACTGCCAATCCAAGGAGGGGCGCAAGGATAGGGAGGAACGAGGATGTGCTTCACGGGCGGTGACTGTTCCATCCTCCAGGCCGGCGCCCACCCAATCAACGGAAGTGATGACGGAGGAGGAGAGACTGGATTTGCTCACTCTCATCAACCATCAGATCAAGGAGGAACGCTCAGTGAGGAAAGGAGGCCACTGGGAACATCCAGGGCCAGGAGAACAGGCAAGTTTTTCCTCATTAAACCCTCACTGTTGATGAACAATGTTGCCTGCCTCCTGGCCAGGAGACTCGGGGTTTGAAGTCCCCGGAGTGCTCCTCCCCAGCGGCATATAGTAGCCCTTCAGCTGACCTCTCCAAACCTTCTTTCTGTGCCCCTATGAGTTCGCCGGTTCTGGAACCAGGTCACTTGAGGGGAGTGGAACCAGAGGTTCTTGAGGGTCCTGTGCTAAGACCAGCAGTGAGGCCATCTCCAGTCGCCACGCCAGAGGAGCCAGTGGCGTGGGAGACAGCGCACTGGGGCACCGAGACTGTAATTACCATCACGCCTGCTGTGGGGGCCACCGCAGCAGAGTCATCCCCTGGAGCAGACTTCCAGCCGACTGGACCCCAAACATTATCGCCGGAGTCCTGGATGGTGGTGGAGCTCGAGCACAGACAAGTAATCTCTCCTGTAGTTCACCTATGAATTGTTGAGAGGTCTTGCCTGGATCCTGGGGAGGATTGTCGGGTGCAGCCCCCAGCTGCATCTGGACTCCCCTCACCATGCTCTGCCACTGCCGGCGACCCTAGTCATCTCTCCTCTCCCATCTCCTCCAAGCTCCTTCCTAGGGTCGCCAGAGAGGAGCCGCCGCAACCAGGGTTGCCCACAGATGATGATGCAGGCCCAGCTGTCCCGGAGGAGGTTGACGGGGTACAGAACCTGGTGGACCGACGGTACCAGCACCCTAAGTTGTCGGAGTCCTGGATGGCGGTGGAGCCCGAGTTCAGGCAAGTGTGCTCCATAATGTCTATTATGTCTATGTCGATGTCACACTGCCCGACTCATGGTGAGGAGGGCCCAAAGCAGCTGACAGTAGCCCTTGGGGCCACCTCACCGGGCTCTGTCACTGCCAGCGACCCTGACTCGGTCTCTTTCTCTCTCCCTCTGGGTTTGGAGCTCCTGGCCAGGGACACCGGAGAGCAGCCAATGCCTCCAGAGGCTGCCGAGGATCTGGATTCAGCACCGGGGTCAGGGAGGAACCCTACTTCCCCCGTTAAGGAGGCCACTGCGGGAGCAATGAGGTCCCCGATGGGGACCACCGCAGGTGCAACGGTGCTCCAGCTGGAGTCCACCGCCAGTGCGGCCATGTCCCAAACCAGGACCATCGCAAGTGCAGCCACGTCCTGGACTGGGACCATTGCAGGTGCAGCCACGTCCCAGACCGGGATCATCACAGGTGCTACGATCCTTCTGCTCCAAGCTTCAGAGTGAGGAGGGGCCCCTATCCCTTGGTTTGGCCACCTACCTCTAAGGTCCCCGGTGGGTAGGGAACCTCTTTGCCAGCCCCTTCAGTCCTGGTGGCTCAACTATGCTGGTCGGCCACCCGAAAGACTTTGCTCTTGGGTCGCGTGGGCCATCGGTCCTGGCAGGCTGCCTGACGCTGTTCAACGGGCCGCCTGCTGGGCTTGGGACTCTGGCAGGCCACCCGATCAGTCACCCCTCACCATGCCTGGAGCCTGGGACTCTGGTCGGCCCCCTGAACTTTGGACTCCTGGGGATGGGGGTTAGTGTCCTAAATTGGGGTAGTTAGGAGGCTCTTCGCATTATATTTGTATATTATTTCTTATATGATGTAAGTTTATGTTTGCCTTTCTCTTCGTGCCGACAGCAGTATACACCCACAGAGGTCCCAGGCTGGGACAGAGCACCCACGAAGACTTCTACCAGAGGGGGAGCACCACCCATGGAGGTCCCGGGCTGGGATGGATTACCTGCAAAGACCTCAGCCAGAGGTGGAGCAGCACCCACGAAGGTCCTGGGCAGCAAGGCTGGACCCATGGAGGCTTCTGGAAAAGCTGAATCATCCTCGGTGACCCTGGGGGAAAGCTCAGATGGGAGATGCAGAGAAACAAGGTCAGGGTCACCGGCAGCAGTGGAGTCCGGCGAAGTGAGCTCAGGCACAGCCGACGACTGCACCTGGCCTTACCCACCAAGAGCCAGGCAAGGTCTCTCCCAAATAGAAACAACTGAGACAAAGGAGAGCACTTGCCTGATCTCAAGATCCACCACCGTCCAGGACTCCGCTGATCCAGACGACGACTCCTTGGGCCAAGCCCTCTGGAGGTCCAGCTTGAACTCAGCTGTGGCGACCCCAGCAGCAGGCATGGTGGTCAATGCAGTCCCAGGACCCCCCAGTGATGTGACCCACAAAGGTGGCTTGCCCGACGTGGACACAGGAGGTCGGCTTCCTGCTGATGCTGGACCTTGTTCTGCCGAGGCCAGGGAACGCTCCATCGTCGGCACAGGCGTCGGCTCAGTCGCAGCGCTCTCCCTCCATCCAAACTGTGGCTGCAGGGTTGGAACCAGGTCTTCCAGGGCTACAGGCTCCTCCATTGCTCGGCAGCTCTATCCTGGGGCTGGCGGACACTCACAGGGGAAAGGAGGAGACACAGAGAGAGCAGGCGAACAGTCTAAAGCTGCAGCAGGCAGTGAGGGCTCAGAGGACTGCCTAGTCTGAGCCTCACCACCAGGAATCAGGCAAGATAATTCATGTTTAAGTAAATGAGAATGAAAAAAACATTTGCCTGGGTTCCTGGGATGCAATGTCATCTGCTGCAGCTGGTTGGAAATCAGCCCTCCCCGTGACTTCAATGGTTGTAGGCCCCTCAGAGGAGCTTGGAGGAGCCACCCCTGCAGACACGGTGTTGGGCGGAGCTGGGGAGGAAACAGCCGGACTCTCAGCAGCGAGAGGAGAAGTTGAGGAGACGGGAGTGGCAGCAGCAAAGGAGGATGAGTGGGCTGATGGGACAGCCGACGAGGAGACACATGAGGAGAAAACTGCTGTGGGAGTTGTTTGGCTTGATGTCGGAGAGACTGCCGACTGAGAGGTGGAGGTGTTCCTTTGGCAGAATTTCCTTGAGCAACGGCAGGAGAAGGGAGGTGGAGACGTCGGCTCCTGGAGAGGTGGAAGAGGTCCCGGTGGAACCTCCTTCAGTTGTTGAGCGAGATCCAGGGGAAGCCATGGCTTATATTCTAGAAGAAGCTCTGTCTCCACTAAAATGGCCCGCCTGCACTCCTCCAGCTCCTCGGCCAATGGTGCGGGCCAGTGTTTGGGAGGAGGAGGTGGAGCAGCTGCTGGAGAGTGGTGAGAGGCTGGAAACTTCCGTGTCCTTAGGCGCTTGCTCTTCGTTGGCGCAGGCACGGACAAAAGAGTGGATTCCCCCAGCCCGTGACTCGTAGGTTGTAGGGTGATAATGGAAAGGAGTAGGTCCATGAGCTCTGGGTGGTCCCATAGGCTGGGGCATGCTTCGACTACCTGCGCCACACACTCCAGACACTCTCGGAATGCCTGGGGAGTACGGGCGGCACAAGCCTGTGAAAGAATGTCCTCCAGGACACACACACACCACCGCTCTGCTTTCCTCAGACCTAGGGTTGAACAATCCGAGGTGATTGACATGGTAAACCCTGGGTGAAAAAACAAAACTGGGGAAAGTAGGGAAAATCTGCAAGCTTCCGCTGTCGCTGGAGTGAAACAAAGCAAAATTAATGCAAACTGCAGCTGCTGGATCTCAAACTGGCCGGAGTCTTCTGTTATGAATCGCCCCTCGGGGCAGGGAGGTGAAACCCACTCACAGGACTGCAGTATGTGAAATTTATTAAGAAAACCAAACACAACATCCAAGACAGAGCTCAAACACAACATCCCAAAAAGACAAGTAAAGTAAACTTACAAATTATCTCACCAGAAAAAGGGCTGGGTTTTGGTGGAGATGAGTTGTAGAGAACTTTAGACTCCGGCAAAGAGAAATGAAAATAACAGTCCTTAATTAGGATTAGAAAAAAATAACACAAAAAGTAGCCAGTGTGAATCACATGAGTGGGCTGGGGAGAAAATGACAATCAGCTGTGAGTCATGAGGAGGGGAGACGGAGCAGACAATTTGAAAGGAGCACCGCCCACAGCCAGGGGAAAAGCCCTGAAGTGCTCCTGATGACTGCAACTCCAGAGAGAGAAAGAAAAGAGCAGACACTGGCATAGACTCCAAAATACAATATTATACAAATAAGGAAAAACACAAAGACAAAGAGACAGAGCACGGTAAAATCCCCCGTGCGCAGATCGATGACACTCCCAGGCCACGGGGGGCAGGGAATGGATGAACAACCTGAACATGTTTTTAACAGATGTGACCAACTGCCCTCTTCTCCGCCTGCCCACCAATCACCACTGCCTTCACCTTCATCTAGTCCCACTGTCCATGGCCTCCCCCCAACACCACCCACTCCCAGCACACAGCCCCCCTGCCCAAACCTGACCCTCACTAAGACCCAGGTGAGAGCGGAGCTGGGGAAGATCAAGGCGAGGAAGGCTTTGGGTCCAGGTGGCATCAGCTCGAAGCTCCTCAAGTCCTGCGCAGACCAGCTGTGTGGGATCGTGGAGCACATTTTCAACCTGAGCCTGAAGCTGGGGAGGGTACCACAGCTGTGGAAAACATCCTGTGTGGTACCCGTACCAAAGACCCCTCCCCCTAAGGACATGAACAGCTACAGACCAGTGGCCCTCACATCACACCTGATGAAGACCCTGGAGAGGCTGCTCCTTGCCCACCTCTGCCCCCTGGTGGGACCAGCAATGGATCCACTCCAATTCACCTACCAGCATGGCATCCGGGTGGAGGATGCAGTGATCTTCCTTCTACACCGTTCGCTGTCCCACCTGGAGAAGCCTGGGAGCACTGTGAGGATCATGTTCATTGATTTTGCCAGTGTTTTCGACACCATCCAACTGGTGATCCTGAAGGACAAGCTACTGTGCACAGGGGTGGACCAGCACCTGTCATCGTGGATCCTGGACTATCTCACAAACCGACCACAGTTTGTGAGAACCTAGGACTGTGTGTCTGACATCACCATCTGCAGCATGGGAGCCCCCAGGGAACAGTTCTGGCTCCTTCCTGTTCATTCCTCTATACTGCAGACTTTTCAACACAACACACACACTGCCACCTACAGAAGTTCTCTGGCAACTCTGCGATCATCGCCTCATCTCTAATGGAGATTATAGAAGACGTACAGAGGGTGACTTATCAGGGACTTTGTAGACTGGTGCCATTGGAACTGCCTCCAGATCAATGTGAGGAAAACTAAGGGAACTGGTAGGGGACTGCCCGCAGGCGAAGACCAACCCCCTACAGCCCCAGTAAACATACAGGGAACAGACATTGAGATGGTGACATCCTACAAGAACCTGGGTGTTCACCTGAACAATAAACTGGACTGGTCACACAACACCAATGCGCTGTACAAGAAGGGGCATCACAAGCTGTTCCTCCTCAGGAGGCTCAGGTCTTTTGGAGTGCAAGGGGCACTCCTGGAGATCTATGATTCGGTGGTGGCATCAGCCATCACATTTGGAGTGGTCTGCTGGGGCAGCGGCATCACGGCAGCCAACAGGAAGAGACTGAACAGACTGATCAAGAAAGCTAGCTCTTTTCTGGGGCAGCCCCTCGACCCAGTAGAGGGAATAGGAGAGAGGAGGATGGTGTCTAAGCTGTCATCTCTGCTGGAGTCCGAGTCCCACCCCATGCAGGACACGCTGAACACACTGAGGAGCTCATTTAGCAGTAGGCTGTACCATCCTAGGTGCATGACAGAGAAGTTCCTCAGGTCTTTCCTGCCTATGGCTGTTAGACTTTATATCCTAACCAGGGCTGCTTTTAGAGGTCGTATTGAACGTACAAAATGTAACAACCTTGCACAATGAATGGTCCCCTCCATTATACAACTAGGACAATATCAATCATTACTGAGGGTGACAACACGGCTGATTCAAATACAAAATATACAGTATCACATTTTTATGATGCCTTACAATCCATCAATCCTCCCTCAATGTCCGAAATTAAAAATGATTGGGAAAATGAGCTGGGGACACAAATCGTTGATAAGATAAGATAAGATAAGCCTTTATTAGTCCCACAACGGGGAAATTCCAGGATTGCAACAGCACAGGGATAGCAACACTCAGAGCAACAATCAGAAGGCAAGAAAAAAAAAAAAAACAAGCAAGCAAGAGCAGCTAATATACATATGTACATATTACTATAAAATATATATATACACACAGAGACACACAGTGCAGAGCATTGTAGGTGGATGGAATAAATATATGAATATGTAAACACACAGTGCGGAGCAATGTAGCTAGATGGAATAATATGTAGATATATAAACACACAGTATGGAGCATTGTAGCTAGATGGAATAAATATATAGATATATAAACATAAACACACCCAGTGCGGAGCATTGTAGCTAGATGGAATAAATATGTAAATATATAAACACACACAGTGCAGAGCATTGTTGCTAGATGGGATGAAACAGCACAACCGTCTACTTAGTTATCCTACATGGTATGATTATGTGCCCATACATATTCTCACTCTCCATAGCGACCGGTATTTTCCTAGTTGTATGCCGGAGGGGACCATTGTGTAAGTCTATTGCATCTTTTGCATTCAAAAAACTATTAGTTTGTTACGTCTTTTTGCTATCTCTGCGAGCAGCCCTGCTTAGGTTGTACAGTCTGACAGCCATAGGTAGGAAGGACCTGCGAAACCTCTCGGTTGTGCACCTGGGATGATGTAGTCTGCTGCTAAATGAGCTCCTCAGTGCATTCAGTATGTCCTGCATAGGGTGGAACTCGGACTCCAGCAGAGATGACAGTTTAGCCACCGTCCTTCTCTCTCCTATCTCCTCCACCGGATCAAGGCGCTGCCCCAGGACAGAGCTAGCTTTCTTGATCAGTTTGTTCAGTCTCTTCCTATCGGCTGCAGTAATGCCACTGCCCCAGCAGACCACTCCAAAAGTGATGGCTGATGCCACCACCTTGTCATAGAATGTCTTCAGCAGCGCGCCTTGTACACCAAAAGACCTGAGTCTCCTCAGCAGGAACAGCCTGCGCTGTCCCTTCTTGTAGAGTGCATCAGTATTGTGTGACCAGTCTAGTTTATTGTTCAGATGAACACCCAGGTACTAATAGGCTGTCACCATCCTTTTTCTTCCTTTTTGCCTTGAGAGAGAGCAGTCGCATTTTTCTTCCCTCCTCCCCTGCCTTCCTGATCTATTCCCAGCTTTTGCAATGTTGCGTTTTTGTCTGTGTTTAGTCGCTCTTCTTCTGCTGAATCTTAATCTAAACGGAAATTATGGATTTGGAAGCGGCTTAAATGTGCTATTGTCACTATTTTTCAACAAGAATTGGGCCAAGGGGGAGCCCAAGAATTGGAACCTACGAGGAGACTCATGGACATTGGAATTCATGCGTCTGTGGAAACATTATTGGTTATGATCTCAGGACTTCTATTTTTGGCTGTGGAGTTCCCTGATGCATCAGAAATTGAAGGAAGGTGAGAGAGCTGATCAAAGCGGACCCGGCAGCTCCTTCATCAAATTCGACCAGTTGGGGAGGGCACGAGTAGCGGCAAACGGTGAACTGAATGACAGTGATTCAGTGAAGGAATACATCTGAAGCCCTGTGCTCTCCATGGAAAAACAGTTTAAGCCTGCACATATAATGGAAGCACAGAATTACACGGGTGAGGACAAATTCTATTCTCTGAGTGCACTGTGCTGATTTGATTTGATTTGACCTTGTTTGCCCCGTGTTTACATTCCTCCTGATTGAGATAAGCGGAAGGACCGGCTCTTATGTCTACCCAAACAATCAACAATCAGTTGTTTGTCGTCAGCGGATTGGACCCTCAAGGACAATGCCCATGTGCCTTCTGCAAGCAAGAGAGAGAGCAAGAGAGATAGACTCTGGACTCTGGACTTGTTTATAAGTCACATGATTATAACATCTATCCACTGCCAGGAGGCGCCCTCTGCTGCTCACTAACAACTGTTACATTTACACTACACAATGCATACAACACTACATGCATACAATACACTGCCTCTCAACTTTTGTGTGTGATTTCCTGCTAAATGTCTGCTAAATGTGCATTGAGGGATTTTTTTGCCTGCAATCAAAATTTCGCTCACTTGCCGAGCGTCATTCTGATAAAACATGTGTTTTTTTCTCTCGCCTACTGTGTCATATCCATTTTCTTTTCTTTTTTTTCCTTTCTTCTTTATGACTGGCGCCTAGCGGCTGCCCCGGCCTTGGATGCGCTCTGCAGAGCGTGCCCAAATGCCAAGTCACGTTTCGTTATCTTGTATTCATACATGTGTAATGACAATAAAGTTGAATCTCAATCTCAATCTCAATCTCGATGTCTGTTCCCTGTATATTTACTGGTGCTGTGAGGGGTTGTCCTTGCCTGTGGCAGTCCACCACCAGCTCCTTAGTTTTTCTCGCGTTGATCTGGAGGCAGTTCCGATGGCACCAGTCCACGAAGTCCTGGATAAGCCCTCTGTACTCAGCTTCATCTCCATTGGAGATGAGGCCAACGACCGCAGAGTCATCAGAGAACTTTTGTAGATGGCAGTGTGTTGTGTTGTGTGAGAAGTCCGCAGTATAAAAAGTGAACAGGAAGGGAGCCAGCACCGTTCCCTGGGGGGCCCCCGTGCTACTGATGATCGTGTCGGGCACACAGTCCCGGGTTCTCACAAACTGAGGCCGGTTCATGAGGTAGTCCAGGATCCATGATGACAGGTGCTGGTCCACCCCTGCGCGCAGCAGCTTGTCCTTCAGGATCATCGGTTGGATGGTGTTGAAAGCACTGGAGAAGTCAAAGAACATGATCCTCACCATATTCCCGGGCTTCTCCAGGTGGGACAGAGAACGGTGAAGGAGGAAGATCACCGCATCCTCCACCCCAATGCCATGCTGGTAGGTGAACTGGAGTGGATCCATCGCTGGTTCCACCAGGGGGCGGAGGTGAGCAAGGAGCAGTCTCTCCAGGGTCTTCATCAAGTGGGACGTCAAGGCCACCGGTCTGTAGCTGTTCAGGTCTTTGGGGTGGGAAGTTTTTGGTACAGGTACCACACAAGATGTTTTCCACAGCTGTGGTACCCTCCCCAGTTTCAGGCTCAGGTTGAAGATATACGTCACAATCCCACACAGCTGGTCTGCACAGGACTTGAGGAGCTTTGCGCTGATGCCGTCCGGTCCCGACGCCTTCCTCGCCTTGATCTTCCTCAGCTCCGTCCTCACCTGGGTCCTGGTCAGGGTCAGGATGGGGGGCTGTGTGTTGGGAGTGGGGGGTGTTGGTGGAGTGGGGAGTGGGCAGCAGGACTTGATTTCTTTAGAGGCAGCAGTGGTTGTTGTGCAGACAGGGGGGAGGGCGGTTGGTCAAACCTATTGAAAAACAGATTCAGGTTGTTCGCCCACTCCCTGCCCCCCGTGGCCTGGGGGGAGGTATTCTGGAGCCCAGAGATGGTTTTGAGGTTTCTCCAGACCCCGCTGATGTCGCTCTGTTGCAGCTTGTCCTCCATCTTCTTCCTGAAGCTGTCCTTGCCTACTCTGATCTTTCTCCTCAGCTCCCTCTGTACGGACTTCAGCATCTCCCTATTCCCCGACCTGAAGATCCTCTTCTTCTCTCTCAGAAGTGTTGATGAACGCTGGGATAAGAGTCTTGAAGACATTGGTACTTGCTCTTTAAATGCAAGGCATTGTTTGATTCAGTTTTGTGTCCTTCACAGACTACACTATTCTAAATACAAGCTTCACAAAATTTTTCCAGATGTCTCTTCACAATGTGATAAATGCTCAGCAGCAGAGGCGAACTTCGTTCACTCCTTTGTTTTGTGCCCCAGATTAACAAGATATTGGACAAAAAATTTTGATTCCTTATCAAAAATTCTCCAGATTAAAATTGAACCAGACCCCATCTTTAATCATTTTGGAGTATCTGATAATATAATTTATTGTCATTCAATCCATACAGCCAATCATGTACAGTAGAACAAAATTATGTGTCTCTTATCTACAGTGTTAATCACACACACAATCAGAGGGGATACTGCAATGCAAGGCGCCACCATAAGTTTCCCTCCTCCATTCCATTATTGCTGAGCACCAAGCTGGATGGCAGGAAGTTCTGCTTTTCTATGGTCTTTGGCATGACCCTGCTGGGATTTGAACCCCTGCCTCCCGGGTGTAGGGCAGATGCTCTACTAACTGAGCCACCACTCCAGTAACATATGTATGTTACAGAAAACACAAAACCAACTCCTTTCTTATAGATTGATTGCAGCTAAAAAACTGATTCTGATGTTCTGGAAAAAGAAGGAAGCTCCTACCCTTTGGCTCTGGCTTAAGGCATTAGCTGATACACTCCTTTTGGAAAAAATTAGATTCTTCTTAAAAAATAAAGAGTCACAGTTTGATACAATCTGGTTACCCCTCTCCTGTTATCTAAAAAACAACTTTTAATTCATTAATCCTCTGTATTGTCTATGCAGTGTAACTAGCATACTGTTTTTTCCTGTTTGCCTTATTATTGTTTATCACAGCTGTCATACATCATGTTTTATTAGCAGAAAGAGTGGGGTGGGTGGGGTGAGAGGTGTTAAGAGCCTTTTTTGTTTTTTGTTTTTTCTTTTATTTTTGAAAAATAATGGAAAAAATAAGATGTGCGTTGTTATGAAATGTCTATACAATATCAGATTTTCAATAAAACGCATTTGACAAAAAAAAAACAAAACCGAAATATACTGTCTGGGTACATATTCATATTCTGTGGTGTAACTTAACAGACCGTAATGCAGTCTATCTCGCTGCAATGCTCCAGCACTGTGCATATATCTGTGTACATATGTATATTCATTTGTTATTGTTATCTTATCTATCTATAAATTCAAGGGATCTCTGTCTGTTTGTGTATCTATGTGTGTGTTCCTCAGATATCTCTCAAACCGTTCATCAGACTGACATAAGATTTTAAATGTGCTTTGCTGAAGCTACGGAGGTGTGCATCCCTGAATATGGAGTCACTCAATCAAAATATGTAATTTTTATCAATTAAAGTTTAGCAACCGCTGTGTGACCGCTCTATGTCTTCACCCCCCTGGCTTCAAGAAGTGTGGGCAGTGTTTCGGATTGACTCCGTGCTCATTGGAGAATACACCGCATCAAGACCATGCTGATTGGATGCCACACAGCATCACGACCTGTCAGTCACCACAGTATTCCCGGTACAAAACAAGGAAATGAAAGTTAGAAAGATAGAAGATTATATTATAAAGTTGCAGTGATTGCGTAGGTCTAAAGGATAATTCGCCATATGTGGAGAATGAGGTGTGCGAGCAGACTGTGCAGAGCGTCAGCGGGGACCAGGTCTGACAAATCAACACAGGAGCTTTATGGTATCTATTATGACTGAGCAACGGGAGTCCCGGCTGCTGCTTTACCCGTGTGCCAGTGATGCCCTTTGCGGCACCATGGGTCCCCACCAGCATGAATGCAGAACGTATCAACCATACGCTGGATAAATTTTCAGCATGGGGCACATGTTAGAGGGAGCTGAGGTGGAGGTTGTGGATTCATACAAATATCTCGGGTTGTGGTTGGATAATAAATTGGATTGGACAACATACATTAGCCACTTGTATGGGAAGACACAAAGTAGGATGTACTTCCTAAGGAGATTGCGGTCCTTCAACATCTGCAGCAAACTTCTGCGGATGTTTTACCAGTCGGTGGTTGCCAGCGTCCTCTTTTACTCTGTGGTGTGCTGGGGGGGCAGTATATCCAAGACGGATGCGTCCAGACTGGATAAACTGATCAGGGGGGCCAGCTCTGTGGTCGGCGCAAAGCTGGACACCCTGGTGACGGTGGCAGAGATGAGGACTCTGGATAAACTGTTGGATATAATGGACAACGTTAGCCACCCTCTGCACACCGTCATCAGTGACCAGAGGAGCCTGTTCAGTGAAAGACTGCTCCTTCCCAAGTGTCGGACCAACAGGCTCAAGAATTCTTTTGTCCACCATGCCATCACACTCTATAACTCCTCACTTGGGGGGGGGGGGGGGGACATAGAGTACAGAGGACAGTAGGGCATTCATAGTAAAATAACCTTAACTTAACCATACTTGTACAAGCCATATTTAGCCTTATATTTATACTGTGTATATTATGTTAAGTGTTTATTAAGTGTGTTTTTTTTTTCTTTTTTGCTTTTCTGATCTGTATGCTCCTTTTATGTGCTGCTGGAAATTTTAAATTTCCCAGAGGGAGTCATCCCAAAGGGATTAATAAAGTTAAGTCTAAGTCTAAGTCTAAGTGTCATATTTACATACTCACATATTTTTACTGTGTTAGTGTGTCATGACCTATTAGAAATGTTTTTTCTCTACCTTTACCTTGGCATTCGTTCGGAGAGCAAAGAATTTCATTGCTCAGGAAATGTAGCATTTCTTAACTGTGCACATGATGATAAAGCATTTGAATCTTTAATATTTTTCCAGTTAATAAAATTTTTCACTGGGCCTGAGGTGTGTGTGGAAAAAAGGGCATTTTGGTTCACGTTTACAGGGTCAAAAAGGTGATCGTTTAGGCGGAATAATAATAATAATAATAATCTTGCACCAATAAAATAGAGATGCTTACAATAGAGCGGCGGTGCTCAGTCTTTGCCAGTCACACCCTCAAGGTTCAGATCATTACTTTTAACCAGCTCTTCTTTAAAATAAAAGTGACTCAATATGTATCCTAAAGTTTTTCTCGCTAATTTTGACTTTAATAATGTTTCAAAGTAACACACTGCTGTTACTTTACTGGAGCATCTTGGCTCAGAGTGATGCTGAGAAACTGATCCACACTTTTGTTAGCTTTAGATTAGATTATTGTAACTCTTTATTATCAGGTTGTCCTAAAACATTTTTAAAAAGTCTTCAGCTGATCCAAAATGCTGCAGCAAGAGTTTTAACAGGAAAGAGAGATCATATCTCTCCGGTTCTGGCCTCCCTTCATTGGTTTCCCATAGAGTTTAGAATTAAGTTTAAAATCCTTCTTCTCACTTGCAAAGCTCTAACCAATCAGGCCCCTTTGTATTCAAAAAGATCTGATACTACCGTATTATCCTAACAGAGCACTACGATCCCAAAATGCAGGATTACTTGTAATACCTATAATCTCCAAACGTACAATGGGATGCAGAGCCTTCAGTTATCAAGCTCCTCTCCTGAGGAACCAGCTGCCGATCTGGATTCGGGAGTCAGACTCGATCTCTGTTTTTAAGAATAGGGTTAAAACCTTCCTTTTTGATATAGCCTACAATTAGGGAGGGATCATGTATTTCTGAACCCTCCCATAGTTATGCTGCTAATAGCTTTAGACAGCCGGGGGACCTCCAATAATGCAATGGGCTTCACTCCTTTCTTCACTCTCAATGAAATATTTTTGCTGGTCATTAACATCTGTTTGTTCTCTCTCATAGATTGAGTCCCCATCGTGCTGTTTGCTGTCTACATGTCTGTTCTTTTTGTCTTCTCTATCCCCTCACCCCCCAGCCAGTCACAGCAGATGACTGCCTCTCCCTGAGCCTGGTTCTGTTGGAGGTTTCTTCCTGTTAAAAGGGAGTTTTTCCTCTCCACCGTCGCCAAGCGCTTGTTCACAGGGGATCGCCTGATTGCTGGAGTCTTTCTGCAATTGTGGGGGTTTCCCCTACAGTTGAAAGTGCTATGAGATGACTGTTTGTTGTGAAATGGTGCTATATAAATAAAGTTCAATTGAATTGAATTGAATTATTTAGCCTCGGTATCGCCCCCGCATGATATAACCATGCCTCAATCTTAGCATTAAAGTTTAAAAAAAAAACTTTTTACTAACAAAATATTGCTAAAATATAAACTGATGCACTACAATGGGTCTCAAATATTTGTAAACATGTCCATGTACTGCATGACTTTATTGACAAATCGATACACAGAAGAAATTCAACTTCAAATCTTTAATGAACATCCATAGGGGAGCTATGGCCATTCATAGCTATGACATCATAGATGCACAGATGTTGCCATGGTTACTGTTGCCAGGCAAACACATCATCAATGATCAAAGACAGGTATCACTGAACGAGTACTGACGTCAAAGACCAAAGGCAGGTTTCACCATGGTTACTGTTGCCATGATAACCATGTCAAAGATCAAAGGCAGGCATTACCATGTATGGTCATACAGAAATGCTTGCTTACACTTGCTTTCTACGGGTATGCAGAAATACTTGCTTATACTTGGTTTTTACAGGCATACACGGGTATGCACTAGTCTTAATAATTATTGCTCTGAGTGCTGCTATGCCTGTGCTGCTGCAATCCTGGAATTTCCCCATTGTGCGACTAATAAAGGCTTAACTTATCTTATCTTATATACAAGAACTTCAGACTTGGAAGATTTGAGACTTGACTTGAACTCGTGATTTGGGACTTGTGAACAATCTTTTTATTATTTTTAATGTTTTCATCAAAAACACTGAATTTCCTTTAGGAATAAATGTCAGGTGTTTTTCACTGTCAAAAAACATAACTGGAGACATGAAACACGGCTGTTTCTCAGGAAAAGAACTGTCAATTTTTGAAAAATTGCAGATGTTAAAGAAGTATGGGAAACTTTCTCTGTTTTTATTGCATTTCTTCAGTCTGTTTAACATAATAGTATCCAATTGCTGATCAGCTCTGTTACTAAATGTTAATAGATCAAGGATAATATGGTACATATTTGAAATTCCTTAGATATTAAAACCATAAAGTGACTTAAGACTTTACTTGGATTTGGGATCAAAGACTTGAGACTTGGAGACTTGACTTGGACTTAAGATGAAAGACTTGAGACTTGACTTGAACCTGACACTCAGAGACTTCAAACCTGATTTTGACTTGAGCCTCAAGACTTGAGATTTGACTTGGACTGGCATAAAATGATTGTGAACATCTCTGGGATTTCACATGTGCTCACTGTGTGGGGAAAAAAAAAGGTCAGGTAGTTCCAAAACCCAACTTTCTCTGTGCACCTGGAATTAAATTTCATTCTCATCAAAATGTCCCACATCTATGTTTCCATGGTCCAAGTAACATGTGAAACACATGTATTGTGTGTTTTCACAATAGTGTAGTCAAAACCAGACTGAGACCAGAGTCTCCCAAGACCATGTTGAGACAAAGACTTCTGTGTATGTAGGTCTTGGCCTCAACTTGGTGTCGGTCTTGGTCATAGGAGATTTTGGTCTGGACGATTTTTCAACTACAACACTATCTCACAAGTGTATTTTCACACTGTGAAATGTGTTTTTTTCTTAACCAAACCATTTTAGTGCCTAATGCTTAAGTTAAAGGTAAAAAGTGAATGAAAGGTTAAAATGAAAACAAGATTGAATACACAAGTGAAAGAGGAAATAACTGGATGCAAACTCAAGTCTTTTGCATAAGAGCTCCTGTTCTATCTGTAAAGGTCCATCCTATGTGAACTTTATAGAGAACTGTCTTAAAGCTGCATTCATTACAAAGGACCACAGATGTTTTTTAAAGTTTCCATGCGGGAAACAGCACAAACTTTGTAAGGTGGATGACTGAGAGCGACACTAGAAATGAAATCAGATCTAATGTCATCCTCTGACTCGCCAGGTCAGGAGTGAAACAGAAGTGCTGCAGGAGGGTGGTGAAGAAGAGGTAAGGAGCCTCCAGTCCTGGCCAGATTCTCTCCAAGGGCAAATCCTACCACCTGCAAGAGGAAGGAGGAACAAGTTTAGAAGTGATATGAATGAATGCTGATACTTGAACTCTGATGGCCGAGTTCACAAACCTGCTGAAAATGCATGAAGGCATCACGCTTGACAAACTTCTTGTCTTTGTCCAGGAAGTAGGCAGGGATAGAAGCTGTGGGTCTTTCCCACTCATCAGGGTCATGTAGGACAGAAGTTAAGACAGCATACACTGTTGTTCCCTAAATGGAATACAGTTTAACAAAGGAAAAATAGTCTTGTAATTACATGGGTAATTTAAGTGAACAATAGAGAATTCAGTAAAATGTTCATTGTAGGGAAATAAAGGACTGTAGAAAGGCAATGGGAAAATATCCAGCAAATGATTTTGATGTTACAAGAAAGAAAACAAACTTTGAACTTTGAAAGAAAACTTTGAACTTTGAGTTCAAAGTGCTGTACAATAAAACCAAAATATAAAACCAAATATAAATGACAAAAATGGCCAGAAATAAAAGAAAATGAATAAACTGCAAAGAGAGTAAAAGATGCAAAGATACAGAACACTTAAAATCACATTCAGAGATGCAGGGAGAACATGCAAACAGAACTATCTAGTTCTCCTGTTGGCTAGCTCTTGGGTTGTGAGGCGACAGCACCAACCACTGCTGAGCTGCTCCACTCTCTACTTTGTGCTCGTTTAATATTGATGGCGTGGTTTCTTATTACCATTTGGTTTATCTCCCATTATGGTTCAGATTTGCCCCAAAAGCAGTTTTGCTGTCATTGGTCTCTCTCCCTATATTGTCTTGTGCAAAACAGAAACATTTATAATTTATTCACAAATAGATTACGCTCATGTGTTTTTCCATAAAAATGGTGCTACTGACTCTAACCTCCTTGATAAAGTGACCTTGAAAGATGACATCTTGGGTGGTTTTATGTGGGAGTCCACTGGGCACGATGCTGATCAGTCTTTGTATCTCATGGATGACAGCATTAGTGAATGGCAGGTTTTTCCTGTCAGCAACCTGCACCTGCCGGTCTCCAATGACATCCCTCAGCTCCTCCTGGACCTGGTCTTAGGTGGGAAAAAAGATAGATTCCATCTTGAGTCAAACTTATTTAAAAATTAAATTTCTATTTACATACAGTACATATGTAAAAAATGTCAATTTATGCCCAGTCATGTCCATCTCACAATTGTATTTCCTTATAAAATCCTACATAATGGTTGGTTCCAAGCACTATTTTTAATTGTTTTCATATAATACTGTGCAATCCTGCTAAAAATAAAAACAGTTACATAAAGTTTATTTGAGATAGTATTAAAGAAACTGCTCTAACCCAAATTTTCTTTTTTCAAAATGCTCATTTATTTGCCAGTCAAGCATCTTGTTGGTACACATAAGTTGCTGATGACCTAACAACCTTACCCTGGATCTGTGGATACTTGGCCATGAGCAGAAGTGCCCATCTCAGTGTAGTAGATGTCGTCTCAGTACCAGCACTGAACAGTTGCCTGACTGTCGTCACAAGGTTACCATCATGGAAATTATTGTTGATAATACCAGATTCCTGTACAGAAACATTTAGCAGCTTCAAACAGGAGTTGCTTAAAGACTATGAATTGTATATGAAGATTATATTCAGCTTCAGAAAAGTATTGGGCATTAAATGTGTATCTTTTGGTCAGCAGATGGCAACTGCATGTTTGCTTTCATAAACCACAACAGTGTTTTGTAAATTAACTTAAACTACTCCTAAACTCTGATGAAACTTAACGTGTTTAACTAGAAAGTAATCAGTTATACTGTATTGCTAATTTACCCTTTAAATGGGACCCTTGTAAAAACAGTAAGTCACTAAAGGTGTTCCGCAAGGATGGATCCTTGGTCCCACCCTTTTCTGCATTTAATATTAATAGTATAGCAGACTCGGTAGTGGATTCATCTATCCATTGCTACACTGATGATGCAATCCTCTACTCTGTTGGCTGTATTATGGCATTCTATTGACTCATCAGTTGTCAAATGCGCATAGCGCGTTTGTGGGTGTGGCCCAGTTCATTTTGTTATTAACCTCTTGCACTCCGTTGTACTGCGGGCGGGCAAGTCTCTGCGTCCCAGAGCGCACGAGGGTGCACGAGAGCGCCCTCGTGCGCTCCAGGACGCATGATGGAGATGCTGATGATGGAGATGGAGATGGAGATGGTGATGGCGTCCAAGCGCGCACTGAAAATAAAAGCTGCAGACACAGCCGCAAACAGATTAGTTCATCTGATTGACCTCTCATTCAACTAATAAGAGCCTTGAATTGGGTTTCTGAAACCTTGAAGAACCACTGACTGAAAACCTAGCAAGAAGGACCCGCCTACCAATGCAGCGAGCCAATTGAAGCACAGAAGTTCGCTGAGCTGTTTTGTCTACAAAGGCTGGGTGAAGAGAGAATTTTTTAATTCCAGCAGAGTGTTTAGGATTCTCTTATGGTCATCATAGACCGACGGAGGCCGACGACAAAGGTCATAAATCATTCGCCAAAACCGCAATCACGGAATTATGTTTTGACCGGGTCACGAGACCAGAACCACGAGTGGACCAGCGTTGCGTTCGTCTGACAATGAGGAAGAGAAGTTCGCCAGGACAATGCTGTGAAGAGGTAAGGTGTTATAAGCTAAATTATTCTTTATCCCTGAAAATTGTAATCAAAAATGACTTTTGACCGATCGGTAAATTACAACTGTGCGGCGCACGATGTCCGAAGTGCATGCGCCGCAGTACACGGGTCGTTCGTCGCGTCCGGACCGTGAACGCCCCCCCCCCGCTACTATTCTGTAGCGAGGGGGGGGGGAGCCGCGGTGACTGCGCCGCGGTCGCGACATTGCCACATGAGTGTAATCCGTCATGTAGCGATGGCCGATCTCCGTCCTCTGTAGCAAGGGGGGGGACAACCCCCCCCCCACACACACACAGCCCTGAATGTCACCTTTCATTAGAGCCCAAGATGAAGCTTCTATATTGAATCATTCAAAAGTTACAGATGTTTTACCAAACTGTGCCATTTGGCACAATTTGGCACAGTTCAAAAACGCCTGGGAACTACCTGAGGAAAAAGTTGTGTAATATTTTCATTTTTTGTGGTATTGTTACAAAATTTGGACCTCAGCTGGATAACACTTGGTTCTACATTTCTGTTGCATTTTCCAGCCCGGATCTGAAGCTGTGTGTTATTTGCAAGCATTTGTATCCAAAAAAACACCCAGGTCAAATTTATTTTCTTCAAGTTCACTATGTTTAGATGACTGTAACTCAGTGGCCGGAGCACTTAGAGAGATTATGACTGTTTTGCCAAAAAATTCAAAGTGTTTTCTTTTAAGTGAGACCAACCCCATGAAGATGCTGCAAAGGGTTGAAGAACAGCTTTGGATTTAATTTGGGCATGTTATTTTTTGGCGTTTTTAGGGAAATTGACCAGAGTGCAAGGGGTTAAGGATGTTGAGGAAAATGGTCTCCTGCCCATCCCTTTAATGCACAGAGGTGCACTAACATGAACTCTGATCATGACGGACTGCTAGAGATGGCTTTTGTGCTGGCAAAAGGGCATACGCATGAGCAAAAATGCATGCGATAGTAATGGTGCTTGGCATTAAGCAGTCATCAATTATAGTTGATGCCCAGTTAGTTATTTTAGAGAGAACAAATGGGGAAGAGATGATGTTGGGCTTAGCAATCGAGCTGAATGTTTTAATGTAGTGCACACAAATGCAACACACAGACATGAATGAGTTTGAAACTTCAGGAATAGAGGACAATGCTGATGCATATTTTCATAAACACGCACTTTTTTTTTCTCTGTGCAATGAAAAACTCTGCTGTTGCTACAAAAGATATAGAAAAGTCTATATTACAGGGTGTAGGTGTATAGTTTGTATTTAATTGTCCTTGGATTAATACATCTAACAGAAAAACAACAGCTGAGTGTGCATTTCCTTTGTGCGTTTCCTGAGCTTCGCCGTCATGGCTCTGCAGGAGACCAGCGAGGCCCACCTGGTGGGTCTCTTCTTCGCTAAGGGGGTCACCATCATGCCCAAAGACTTCCAGCTGGCCCGCTGCATCCGCGGAGAGAGAGCTTAGACTTTCTGCTGCACATTCACCAGCCATAATGCTCTGCACTGTGTGTCTATATATATACATTTATAGTAATATGGACATATGTTTACTAGATGTTGTTTTTTCTTGCCTTCTGACTGTTGCTCTGAGTGTTGCTATCCCTATGCTGTTGCAATCCTGGAATTTCCCCATTGTGGGACTAATAAAGGCTTATCTTATCTTATTTTTTTTATTACCCCGAACAGAAAAAAGATTGATCAAACGAAATGACTGAACAGAGACACAGAAATAGATTATATGTGGCCAGCATAATCCATTCAGAGGATAGAATGGGTTTCTCTTCATTGTTTCTGCCTGGCTAACACTGGTTCAAGTGTTTGCCAGGCCGCAGTTATAAAGAAAAATTTGTTCTTAATTTGTCCTGCCTGGTTGAATAAAGGTTAAATAAAATAAAAAATCAAAGTATTTTCATAAATATCTATATATATTTTTTGATTTTGTATACTTTATTGATCCCCAGGGGAGAAATTGAGGGCATCCACGGTATGGCACTATCCCTTTACCATTCACACACACATTCACACCTAGGGCCACTTTAGAGTCTTCAATTAACCTAACCTGCATGTTTTTGGCCTGTGGGAGGAAAATGGAGAAATCCCGGAGTAAACCCACGCAGACACGGGGAGAACATGCAAACTCCACACAGATCACTGTTGGTCAGGGGCTGGGATCGAACCAGGGATCCCATGGCCAAGGGTGAATTGCTGTGCTGCCACAGTGCTAACCACTGCTCCACCGCACCGCCCATTTGACACTTGATATTTGTTTTATATTTGATAAAATGGTCTTTATTTACTACAGTATGTCCCTCACAAATGGTGAGCACTCACAATGCAGAAGGCTATCATGTTAGATAATTCAGTCTTAGACTATGCACTTTTAGGATGGAACCATTGGTAAATACCAGAGATGGGCAACTGGAGGCCTGCGGGCCACATGCGACCCGCACCCTCATCCACTGCAGCCAATCATTCCATTTCCAAAAATCAGTTATTTATTTATGTCATGTTTGGAACCATTTTCTTAAATACAATTATAGAGTCTGTCAGCAGAGGGTGCTCTAATGGAAATTTAGGTGCTGCTCTGTGTAAGTGGTGGAGCAAAAGAGCAAGACACAGAGATACAGAGGGAGCAATGTGCACTGGAGAACGTGTTTGTAAGGTATGTGTTGCATGCTAAGACCACATTGATAGGTTCTAAACAACAGTAAATGTACAAAGTAGGCTGCTTTTAAACAATAATAAATGTTACAGCTGAGGAGCTGTAGCATTTATTCTTGTTTGGCAGGTGAAGCCCCATGGAGCGCAGAGGTTTTCCTTCTAATTGTACAGAACGATTAAAAGCTTTGAGGTTTCTTTCTAAAGAGCGCAACTGAATCACTGACACTGTTTCAATCCCACGTCAGCAATAAAAGTTCAGAGACTGTGGTCGTTGTAATCTGCTGATTTTTTTGTTCATTTATACAAGTTGCTCTTAAACTTTTTTAATTTCCCATTTTGGGGAGCCAGACGATTACCAAGCCCACCTACACACAGCTATTTCTCTGCCCCCCAACACCCAAAATTAATCCAAGAGCAAGCTAAGCCTCATCATATTTCCTTTTCTTCTTGGCTTTTTTTGTTAATTATCATCTAGAATTTCTCTTCGCTCATCATTTTGATGGAGAGAGTTTTAAAAATTAGGTCATGATATAATTTTGTCCAGCCAGCCATCTTCTACTGCTAAATCATTTTTGTGGTCACTTTAGAGCAAACAAATCTACAAACAATGCGATTTTTGTTGTAAAGGATGTTATTGACAACCATCAAGGTGAGCTTTTCTACTGTTTTATCGATCTGAAAGGAACATATGACTGGATTGACAGACATATTCTCTTCAAGGTCCTGGAGGTATGTACTGAAGCAAGAACACTTGTCAAACTACTGAAATGCATATACAGTGGGACTACTGCAGCAATAAAATATTCAGTGTTAATGTTTGAAACAATTTCTGGTTGCAGTGAAAGAGGCCTGGAATCCTCATGTATTTTTAACATCTTCCTTGACTTTGTTCTGAGATGTATTCTCGACCGGATCAATCAAGACATCTCTGATCTTGGTGTCCTTATAAAGTACAGCAGGGAAAATAAATATTGAACATGTCAACAGTTTTCTCATTAAACATATTTCTGATGAAGCCACTTACCTGAGATTTTCACCAGATATCAGTAACAACGCACATAATCCATACATACAAAGAAATCAAGGCAGTTGTGTTCACAAAACAAGTTATATGTAATAAAGTGGAATGACACAGGGAATAAGTATTGAACATGTCTGGTGAAATTCGTTTAATATTTAGTAGAAAAGCCTTTGCTGGTAATAACAGCTTCCAGATGCCTCTTGTATGGAGAAACTAGGCACAGGCATTGCTCAGCAGTGATTTTAGCCCATTCTTCCACACAAACTGTCTTCAAATATTGAAGGTCCCCTGGGTGTCTTCTATGAACTCTGATCTTTAGTTCACTCTATAGATTTTCAATTGGATTCAAGTCAGGTGACTGACTGGGCCATTCTAGCAGCTTTATTTTCCTTCTCTGGAGCTAGTTGAGAGTTTTCTTGGCTGTGTGTTTGGTATCATTGTCTTGCTGAAATATCAACCCTCGTTTCATCTTTAGCATCTTGGCAGATGGCAACAGGTTCCTATCAAGGATGTCTCTGTACATTTGTCCATTCATTTTTCTTTCAATTATATGAAGTCTGTGTGTACCAATTGCTGAAAAACACTCCCACACCATGATGCTCCTCCCTCCGAATTCACTGTTGGTAAAGTGTTTTTGGGTTGATGTGCAGTGCCATTCCTACTCCAAACATGCTGTGTGTTGTAGCATCCAAAAAGTTCAAGTTTGGTCTCATCTGACAAGACTAAATTCTTCCAGTATGTTACTGGCTTGCCCAAATGTTATGCAGCAAACTTTAAATGAGCTTCAACATGCTTTTTCTTCAGCAATGGAGTCTTGTGAGGTGAGCGAGCATAGAGCAGATGTTGGTTGGGTGCATTAATTATTGTTTTCTTTGAAACAGCAGTACCTGCTAACTCCAGGTCTTTCTGGACCTCTCCACGAGTGGTCTTTGGCTCTTGGATAACTCTTGTGATAATTCTTGTGACTCCTCTGTCAGAAATTTTGAACTGCATTACTTCTTTTATTACTCATGGTTACAATGATAGTAGTGCCACCCAGTGGTGTGAAGCATCATCTTATTAAATTTAAGACACAACATCTCTCCTCTCTGTGAACATAAAAGTGTGCTCACAGTAAGAACTATTTAGTAATAGATTAACCACTGAATTCTGCAATCAAAGCAAAATAATAATTGAACTTTATCCTTAGTACAGAATAATATAAATGTCAATAACATTATATGTAAACGGAGCACTTAGGTAAAGAAGTATCTGTTCATATAACTATTAAAACATCACTTTAACATACTCTATTGCATAACATAGTCCTTATGCCAAGTAGGCTTATATTTAGTACGTGGTTGTTTTGTGGGAGTAGTTTGAATGGTATGACTCTGTGGCCATTTGTTTAAGTCTTCCTGAGACTTTGAGGGGTAGTAAGCAAGGTGAGTCGCATTCCAAATCTTTCCATCACTCAACAAGAAGGTGTTTGGGCCAACACTCTTTTCCACTGTTGCAGGCCAAGTGAATCTTGAGTGTGCTTATGGGGTATGATGAGTTTCCTTATCCTCACTCTCTCGCCTGGTCGAAAAGACAGTTTGCGTGTACTGCGTTTTGCATCAGTGCAATGTTGCATATATTTCTGATGTCACTGGTGTCATGGACATTCCATGATCTGTGGCTGTAGTTCCTGATTGTTGTTAATTATTTCCAGCTGGCAGGTTATTGGAGCCTCTGAGCCTGGGCTTCCTGCCAGTCTACAGCCATGCCTCCTCCTCTCTCTCGCTGCCAGGCATTCGCCAGCTGTTGCCATCACCTTTTGTGTTTCCACTCATACACACACATGCACACACATACACATTCATTCCTACTCACATCCTCACTCATTCACTCACGCACTGGTTGCCGCTGCGCACCTGCTTCCACTTGCCACTCAGTCTATGGAGTATTTATGTGTGGCAGTGGGAGCAATCACTGTGGCGGCATTAGTCAATAGGCATTAGTCAGCTCCAAGTCAACACGAGTCAACATTAGATGACCAGGCTCACCCACAGTTGGTTTCTCCTCCTCTCTACTTTCATGGTGTCGTTGTTTCCAGAGCCACTAGTGCTCCGACCATTTGTAAGTAATTTGCCCACCGTCCCATCCGTGGGCTTGCCATTAATAATTATTTGCCCTTCCTCTCTGCTCCAGTTCTGTCTGGGAGTGCGTGGGGCTTGCCAACGGAGTTGGTAGCCAGTCATCTTAATCATCACCCTTGTTGGACTGTATTCATGGACACTTTTGTTTGTTAATTTTCTGTTCAATAAACAAGTTCACTTCACCTGCATTTTGGGCTTGCTCTAATTAATTTGTGTGCTGTGCAGTTACGCAGCATACATGACAGTTGGACAGTATGACGTGTAAGGTCATCAACTGAAGACTTGGCAGGGGGCAGAGGAAACATGTCCAATTTGGTGTGCATTTTTCTGTCATATAGAAACATGCTGACGAAGGAGATCAGGCTTGCTAAGAGGAGCTACAGTGTGAAGTTACAAAAAAACTTCTCTGCCAACAACTCTGCTTCTGTCTGGAGAGGCCTGCAGAATATCACCAACTACAGGAGACCATCCCCCCACCCTGTGGAAAACCTCCAGCTGGCTAACAACCTAAACAGCTTTTACTGCAGGTTTGAAAAGAACCTACAGTTCTCACCTCCCACCCACACAAAAGGATTATCTGCAGCCCCAGGAACTCCATCCCTCCTCCACTCTGACCTCCCACCAGCACTAACGATCTGTGAAGAGGAGGTGCGCCGGGTCTTTCAGAGACAAAAGATCAAGAAGGCTGCAGGACCTGATGGTGTGTCTCCGTCCTGCCTGAGAGTCTGCTCCAACGAGTTGGCCCCCATCTTCACCCGGATCTTTAACAGATCACTGGAGCTGCGTGAAGTGCCTTCCTGCTTCAAACGCTCCATCATCATTCCAGTTCCCAAGAAACCCTCTGTTACAGGATTAAACGACTACAGGCCTGTTGCCCTGACCTCTGTGGTCATGAAATCCTTGGAGAGATTGGTGCTGAACCACCTGAAGGTCATCACAGGCCCCCTGATGGACCCACTGCAGTTTGCCTACCGGTCAAACAGGTCAGTGGATGATGCAGTGAATATGGGACTACACTACATCCTGCAACACCTCGACTCTCCAGGGACGTACGCC
This sequence comes from Pholidichthys leucotaenia, assembly GCA_020510985.1. Taxonomy (NCBI): domain Eukaryota; kingdom Metazoa; phylum Chordata; class Actinopteri; order Cichliformes; family Pholidichthyidae; genus Pholidichthys; species Pholidichthys leucotaenia. The sequence continues at coordinate 261,317,281 of CM035842.1, read as the reverse complement.
AGGATCCTGTTTGTCGACTTCAGCTCAGCGTTCAACACCATCATCCCAGGCATTCTTCATCAGAAACTCCTCCAGCTCAAGGTGCCCCCCTCCACCTGCCACTGGATCTCCAGCTTTCTGACTGACAGGTGGCAACAGGTGAAGCTAGGGAGATTTACATCCAGCTCCCGAAAAATTAGTACTGGTGCCCCCCAAGGATGTGTCCTTTCCCCACTGCTCTTCTCCCTCTACTCCAATGACTGCACCTCAGAGGACCCTTCGGTGAAGCTCCTGAAGTTTGCGGATGACACCACAGTCATCGGTTTGATCCGGGATGATGATGAGTCTGCATACAGGTGGGAGGTGGAGCAGCTGATCCTCTGGTGCAGCCAGAACCATCTTGAACTTAACCCAGCCAAAACGGTGGAGATGACTGTGGATTTCAGACGACACCCCCCTTCATTCCCCCCACTCACCATCCTCAACAGCACAGTGTCCACTGTGGACTCCTTCAAGTTTCTGGGTACCACAATCTCCCGGAACCTGAAGTGGTCCTCCCATATAGACACTGTCCAGAAAAACGCCCAGCAGAGGTTGTTTTTTCTGCATCAGCTCAAGAAGTTTGATTTGCCTCAGGAGCTGCTGGTTGTCTTCTACACCGCCATCATCCAATCTGTCCTCTGCTTTTCCATCACTGTCTGGTTTGGATCTGCCACTAAACAGGACAAGACCAGACTGCAGCGGATCGTTAAGTCTGCGGAGAGGATCATTGGTACCGACCTACCCTCCATTGAGAACTTATATCAGTCCATAACCAGGAAACGGGCAGGAAACATCTGTGCTGACCCATCACACCCCGGCCACAAACTGTTTGAACTTCTGTCTTCTGGTCGTCCTTACAGATCACTGAAGGTCAAAACCATCCGTCACAGGAACAGTTTCTTTCCTCAAGCCATCACTCTGATGAACTCCTAACATTAACCTAGTCCTACCTGTCATATCCGGCTCTAGGGAGCCGGGCAATCAGAGCCAGGGACAAGCCAGTGAGTCGTGATATTTTATTCAGGGTAAAGGGGAAGGGATGAGGAGAGCACAGATACTCATGCAGAGGTTCACTCACAGGTTGCACAGCGCAGAGGTAAGCAGCTCGTACCGGACGTGGGGGTAGCAAGACGTACATACTCACAGCGGGATACAAACACAGGAATGCTGCAAGAGGAGTATAAGCTGACACCAGACGAAGGGGCTTCAGCTTAGCAATGTGTTTATGTCGCAGCCCCGAGTCATCGAGGCTGCTCCTATTTATCCTCATTGGCAGCGCCCCAGCTGATGAAGACTAATTGGCCCCAGCCGTCCATAATGCTGCCAGCTGGGGGCCAGCTGAGACGCTGCTCAATGGGAAGCAGGGATGAGGGAAAACATGGGCTGAGTGCCGAGACGGCATCTCAACCCATGGTGACAGAGCCCCTCCCTCAAGGTCGGGCTCCTGAACGACCAGGAACATCCCAGCCCCCCCCCCCCACCTAGGGTGGGAGGAAGGGAGGCGGACCGGAGGGGAAGAAGCCAAGGGAAGGACAACACCAATGGGGCAATGTAGGGTAGCGGGAAAGAAAAACCCAAATACAATACTGACAAAACAGAATAATTAACCCAGGTACAGATGGGGAGAAGAACTGGGTCAGCACGCCGGTTACATACTACCCAGAGAGTACCAACCATGCGTGACCCAGAGCAAGGAAAAAAGAACCACCAAAAAGGTACAGGGCAAAAAATGATGAGTACGGTTAAATAAAGGGGAACCTATACACAGCGCTAATTTAAGTACAAACACACAGTCACCAAGAAAAGTGAGGGTGACTGGAACAAATGACAATTATAGAGCATGGTGTTACGGAAAACAAGGCACATGACTCTATAATGAACCAACAGGACAAAAAAGAAATACTGAGTGCAGGCAAAGAAAAACCCACACACACGAATATATAAATACCCAGTCACCTAAAGAAATGAAAGTGACTGAAATAAATGGATAACTGCAGAGCATGGTGTTACGGAAAACAAAACATAACTCTACAATACAAAAAACGAGGCTAAAAACATGGCACAAAAAGTAAAATGCTGAGCATGAGCGATGGAAAACACAGCACTATAAAAACGAATCTACCAACAGGACAAAACATTACACCCGAGTGACCTTAATAACAAAAGAAAAAGTGACACCCGAGGTGAATGGCAGGCAGAGTCCAAAAATGGCTGAGATGGCTCCGGAGATCTCCCCGCCCATTGTCCAGCTGGCGAATCAGGGAAAGAGAAGTGTTCGGACGGCGAACTCTGGACCCAGATCCCAGGAATCCAGTCCACCGGCAGCCGAACCAGGCTGCCCAGAGGGAAACAGACCAGTGGGGGGAACCAGATCACCGAACCGAAAGTTCTGTGGGTCGGGTCGTCGACCCGCATCACTCAACCACCAGGACCATTGAGACGGGCGAAGGATCAGAGCGGATCCCGGTGGAAGAGGCTCAGGGGAGAGCCGATGACGAGGGCGGCGGGCGTCAGGCCGCAGGAAAACGGCCACCTCCTCACCGGACCTGGACAATACTGGGGCAGCACCCACGTCGGACCCCGATCGGGCCTCAGGCGAACCCACGTTGGACCCCGACTGGGTCTCGGGCGAACCCACGTTGAATACTGCACCAGAACCGACCTCCAACGTTGAACCCGGACCCTCCAACACCACGAGGAGCGGCAACTCCTTGCCGGTGACCCTGGAAGAAGGCTCAGAAGAGAAAACAGAACCGGGATCAGGATCACCGGCAGCGCCAGAACCCGGCGAGACGAGTTCAGACGCAGCGGACGGCTGCACCCGGCTCGTCTCCCCTGGAGATAGGCTGAAGTGCTCGGGGATAAAAAGAGAGAAAGGAAAGGAGAGCACTCGCCTGATCTCGGGTTCTGACGCCGTCCAGGACTGCGAAGATCCAGGATCCGTCGTCAGGAGGTCGTTGTCAGGCTCCCATCTAGCCGCGTCGGGCCCCCGCAGCCAGCACGATGGTCAGCGCAGCTTGAGATCCCTCCAGCTCAGGTAACCCCGCCGACGATCCACTCGGCGTGAAGCCAGAAGAATCTCGTCCCGCCGGACCGAACCGCTCCTCCGTGGAGACCCGGGGACGCTCAGTCGTCGGCGTAGACTCCACGCAGCAGTCAGTCCCCCTCCTCCGTCCGCAATGTAGCTGCGGAACCACAGGCCCTCTCCATATCCCACCACGTTGACCCGGAGCCGGGGACCGCTCGGCGGAGAGAGACACAGAGGATGCGGGATTAGGAATACAAGTTACAGCAGGTGGGGAGAGTTCAGGGAGCTGCGAACCCTGAACTTCTCCTCCAGGGATGTGACAGAGCAAATCATTAAGCAGGTGTGAAAAAACAATGACTTGCCTGCCCCCTGGAGGTTGAGTATCGCCTGCTGTAGTGGAATCTGCTTCTTCCTCTCCCCGCCCGGCGATAACGGAGGACCCCCCGGGAATTCGTCTGAGGGTCGCTCGCGTTGTCTCCAGCAGAGAGCTCACCAGGCCGGGATTCCAGGCACACACAGCGGTCAGGAAGCGCGTCGAGGAGGAGGGGGAAACAGCCGGGGTGAGCCAGCCCGAATGTCCAGGAATGACAGCGGGGGGAACGAGGCTCAGGGGACGAGGCTGTAGAGTCTCCACACTGACGAGGCGAAGGGATGACAGCTGCGTGGGAGGAACGGTCCTGACGATGACCCAGAACTGGATCCGGACGAGGTTCGTGCAGAGGTGACTCGGCGATGTGATGACGACTACTCCCAGGGGACGAAGCGAGGGGGAAACCCAGGATTCGCCGCTCCAGATCGGAGATCGAGACGAGGAAGGCGTCGAGCACGGGAAAGCTTCGTAGCCCTGAAGTCCTCACCATCAATCTCACTGCCGCCGCCACATGCCTGAAGGTGGTGACAGGAAACACAGTAGAGCTCGCGACAGCCACTCGACCCCGGACATAACTGCTGTCAGCTGCGGCTCCTTGAAGGGAATCCCGAGTGACGTGGCGCAGGTCGGGGGAAGTCCTCTGGTTGGCGTGAACTCCCGGACTGGAATAGCGGCAGGAACGGGACTCCGAAGCGGGGAAAGACGTCGCCCACTTCGACTCCCTGCCGGGATTTCCATCCACCCCGTGGAGCTTCTCTCGCTGTGTACCTGCAGCGTCTATCCTGGCACTGTCCTCCAGATGGTACAGAGAGTGAGGGTGACAGTCCAGGAGTTCCTCAGCACGGCCCGGATGCCAGCGTCTCACGTTGGAGGCGTCGTGCAGGGTGAAGAACGTCCCGTCGACAGCCTCCGAGATGGACCTCAGCTCGTCGCCCTGGCGCCGGAAGTGACTCCTGGGAAACGGCATGCTAGCAGCGCTGACACCCGGACAGAAAGGTACATTTCCACAGCGACTCACGGCCGCCGGCAACTCTTCGGGCTGCGACATACTGTCATATCCGGCTCTAGGGAGCCGGGCAATCAGAGCCAGGGACAAGCCAGTGAGTCGTGATATTTTATTCAGGGTAAAGGGGAAGGGATGAGGAGAGCACAGATACTCATGCAGAGGTTCACTCACAGGTTGCACAGCGCAGAGGTAAGCAGCTCGTACCGGACGTGGGGGTAGCAAGACGTACATACTCACAGCGGGATACAAACACAGGAATGCTGCAAGAGGAGTATAAGCTGACACCAGACGAAGGGGCTTCAGCTTAGCAATGTGTTTATGTTGCAGCCCCGAGTCATCGAGGCTGCTCCTATTTATCCTCATTGGCAGCGCCCCAGCTGATGAAGACTAATTGGCCCCAGCCGTCCATAATGCTGCCAGCTGGGGGCCAGCTGAGACGCTGCTCAATGGGAAGCAGGGATGAGGGAAAACATGGGCTGAGTGCCGAGACGGCATCTCAACCCATGGTGACACTACCTGTTGCTGTACTCATGACTTTTCATCCATTATTACATTGCACATAACTCTCAGACTATTTCTGCAAGTGTGGTTAGTCTGAGTAAATAACTGCATATATTCCTGTATATATTTGCATCCTTTTATAGAAACGTGGACAGACTGTAATTTACTGTACATACTCTGTTGTCTTTGAATCCTTATTTAAATCCTCCACCTGAACAACGAGAGCAAGTTTTTAGCCAAAGTCAAATTCCTTGTATGTGTTGTGCATACTAGGCCAATAAAGCTGATTCTGATTCTGATTCTGATATAGAAGCTCATGAGGTGAGGTAGACTGTTATGGTGTGGCCCTCACGGAAAGAAAATGAGACACTATGGGCGACCAGTGAGTTTGCGTATTTATTAAACAAGGGCAAAAGGTACAAAATAATGAGCCACGAGGGGCAAAACACAAATAAAGACTAAGGCAAGAACACACTGACGATACACACAGATTAATGAATAAACTTACGAAGAGTAGCGAGGAGTTAGAGGATGACTGGAGCCGGGACGTAGGGACTCCAGCCTAACGTTGGGGAGACCAACATTATCCATTCATGTATGAGGTCGCAGCCCGGAGTAACCTGAGCTGCTCCCTTAAATAGGGCTTCACAGGATACTCAGCTGATGAGAATGTCATCAGCTGATTGATTACCAGCCATCCCAGCGGAGCGCAGCTCTGACAGCCGGAAGCTCCGCCGAGACGCTGTCACAATAAGAGCCCAAAGGCTCTGTGGTAAACCAGAGTAGAGAACAGAGAACTACCGGACAACCCGAGTGCGGACAGAGTCAGCACTCGGACCATAACAGTAGCCCCCGTTCGCAAGGCGAATTCCAGGTGCCTTGTAACATCAAAGCACCCCCCCCACCCAGAGGGTCAACAGGACCACCCCAGGGAGGGAGGCGGAGGAAAGGCCAGGCGGGCAAGAAGCAAGGCTCAAAATCAAGGACAGAAAAAAAACTCCAATAACCAGAATACGGCAACCAGTACAGAAGAAGAACATGCATATACACTGTACACAGGAAAAAAAAAAAAAACCATGAGGAGAAGATCAGAGGAAAAAAAACTCAAAATGACCACAAACAGAGCCTCAGAGAAAACAGGAACTCAAATACAGGCACAACATTGCAGCATGTCTCATAATACCGGGGTGGGGGTGGGGACTCAAGCCGCAAAGCAGCGATACATACAGTTCAGTGTAAAATTCCCACACGTGAGGAAGGAGAGAAAAAAAAAAAAAAAACAACACACGCTACCGGGTGGTGACATACCACAGTTCCATAAAGATAAATAAACTGCACAGGCAACACAGAAAACGACCCTCAGATTACAGAGGAGAGGGAAAAAATAACACAAGCTAAAGAGCGGCGATAAACACAGTTCAAAATAGCTCAAGACCCCAAACACAAAAGCATCCCGAATCATACGGGGGGGGGGGGGGTGACGACAGGCAGAGCGCAATGGAGTAAATAAACCACAAGTTCAGGTGGTCTGCCTGCGTCTAGCGTCCAGATCGCTAATAGGGGAAAAAGGATCAGTTCGGGCAGGCTACCCCAGTCCCCGGCCCGGAAAAACAGTACTTCTGGCGGCCGGACCAGGCGCCCGAATAGAAAGGCTTATCTGTCGGGCGGCCGACCCAGAACGCCAAACGGGCGAAGCAATGTCCCAGGCGGCCGTCCCACGTCATTCCGCCACCAGAACCGCAGGAAAGCACTCGGAGATGGCCTCCCTATGGAGAGGGATAGCGAGGGAGAGCCGAGCAAAAAACGGGAAGTCCCAGTGGCCCCTGATGGACGGGAACAAGGAGAGGGGAAAAAACGAGGGACCAGTCCAGCTGTGATCAGCGGAGGATCTGCAGCTCCACCTCCGAACTTCACCGGAATAGGCACTGTCCTCCTGTCGGATCGCACGTGAGCCCGAGCTGCACCCACGATGGACCCCGACTAGGTCGGAACAGCACCAGGAACGACCTCCAACCCCGAGCCCAGATCCTCCAGAACAGAGACCAGGACTGACTCATCACCAGCGACCCTGGGAGAAGGCTCAGGAGAGGGAAAAGAACTGGAATCAGGAACACCGGCAGCGACAGAACCCAGCGAGACAGGCTCGGATGCAGCGGACGGCTGCACCTGGATCGTCTCCCCGAGAGACAGGCAAAAATGCTCCAGAGTAGAAAGGAGGAAGACAAAGTAGAACACTTGCCTGATCTCGAGTTCTGTAGCCGTCCAGGACTTCAGCGATCCGGGTTCGGGACGTAGAAGGACGTCCTCTGGCTCCCACTCGGCTATGGCGGGCTCCGCAGCCAGCATGATGGTCTCCACAGTCTGAGGACTCTCCAACGCAGACGTCCTCGCCGACGACCCGCACGGCGTGGTGGCAGGAGATCCTCAACCTGCTGGGTCGAACCTCTCCTCCATGGAGACCCGGGGATGCTACGTCGTTGGCGCAGGCTCCAATTTGCGGTCCGACCTCCTCCTCTGCCTGTGACGTGGCTGCGGGGCTGGATCCAAACTCTCTATGGCCACAGGCTCCTTCCTCGTCCGGCAGTGTAGTCCTGACCGCGGAGAATGCTCAGGGGAAGGAGACACAGAAGCAGCAGGTTCACTATTAATTACTGTAGCAGGCGGAGGGAGATCGGGGGACTGTAAACCCCGAGCTCCACCCCCAGGGGTCAGACAAGGCAATTCACCCAGTGAGGGAAAAGAATGAACGTGCACTTGCCTGCTTCGCTGAGGGCCGATGGGACCTGCCGCAGTGGACTTGGTTTCTCTCTTCCCCCCCTGGATGCTGATGGAGGGCCCCCCGGGAAGATGAGGAGGAGCCGCTTGCAATGGATCGATGACGGGCCTCGCCGAGGCAGGACTCGTGGCACTCACAGCAGCCGGGGAAAGCGTCGAGGAGGAGGAGGTGACAGCCGAGGCGATCCGGGCCCGAGGAGCTGACGGGACAGGAGGAACAGATGACCCGGAGGGGGAGGCTGCGGGATTTCCCTCTTGACGTGATGCAGGAGAAAAAGCTGACTGGGAGGCAGAGTTCCTTCAACAACCCGGAACTGGATCCGGATGGGGTTCTCGCAGAGGCTTACCGGTAGCTGTGTGGTGACGTTATCCGGCAGAGGGTGAAGTGAAGCCAGGGAAACGCTGCACCTGGGCTGGACGGGCAACAAGAGCTGACTCCCGAGGCAAGGAATGGAGTCGCCCCACCATCGGCCTCCTGCCGGGATTTCCCTCCAGTCCACGGATCTCCCTCCTCGTCGGGGATGTCATTCTCGGGGAAGGAGGTGAGGGTTCCTTGGCTGCGCTCTTGAGCGCTCTCTCTATCCGTTCACGTTGTGACACAATCCACGTCACTCGCTCTTTTCCCTCCGGAAAGGAGGTGAGATGGTATTTCAATAGCTTCCTCTGAGCGAGACCCAGGGGCTCGTATGCGGCATAGGTGGGCATGAGGAGACGGGCTTCTGCCAGGTAGCCATCTACCTCCTGAAGCCACTCGGGGCAATACCCACGCTCAAGAGCGGACATACTGAGCAATACGAGCCTCCTGGAGAAGGGAAAAAACACAAGTCCAAAGCAAACTCATGGTGACCGGTGCCTCAGTCTGGCTGCAACCTACTGTTATGGTGCGGCCCTCACGGACCGCAAATGCGACGCTATAGGCGACCAGTGAGTTTGCGTATTTATTGAACAAGGGCAAAAGGTACAAAATAATGAGCCACGAGGAGTTAAGAGGAGTTAAGAGGATGACTGGAGCTGGGACGTAGGGACTCCAGCCTAACGTTGGGGAGACCAGCGTTATCCATTCACATATGAGGTCGCAGCCTGGAGTAACCTGAGCTGCTCCCTTAAATAGGGCTTCACAGGATACTCAGCTGATGTGAATGTCATCAGCTGATTGATTACCAGCCATCCCAGCGGAGCGCAGCTCTGACAGCCGGAAGCCCCGCCGAGACGCTGTCACAATAAGAGCCTGAAGGCCCTGTGGTAAACCAGAGTAGAGAATGGAGAACTACCGGACAACCCGAGTGCGGACAGAGTCAGCACTCGGACCATAACATAGACGTTGCATGTGGAGTTGTGCAGTAAACTTGAAGCCAGTTCATTACAGTGTCTTTCCATGGTTGTGACTGTTGTATTGCAGTCTGAATGCAACTTCTGAGGGCACAATGAAATTGTTCAATAGCACCATTAGCAGCAGAGTAATAAACAGAGGTTCTGCTATGGGAAATGGCTCTCCCTTTAAGGAATGATGCAAAAGCAGCAGAAGTAAGCTGTGTGTCATTGTCTGTAACAATGTTGTCTGGGTTGCCATGATGACTGAAAACAGGAGACAGAAAGTGAATCAAATGTTCAGTAGTGGCAGTGTGTGGAAAAAGCAACTTCAGGCCACTTGGAGTAGTAGTCAGTAAGTGTGATGGCAAATCTGCATGCAATGGTAGCAGTGTCGAATGGTCTGACAATGTCAAAGTCCAATTTTTCTCATCGGGAAGTGGAACAGGCCAAAGAGGAGCAGGACGTGTACAGGTGGTTTTATCATGAGACTGGCAGAGGACACATGAAGCTATAGTGGACTGTATCTGTGAGTCCATTTTTAGCCATCAGTAGAGGTCTCTCAGGCATTGTTTTGTGCGGATGATGCCTTGGTGACTCTCATGCCCAAGTGTGATCAGCGCATGTCGGAGTGAGAGTGGTGCAATAAGCCTTGAGCCTCTAAGAATGCAATTGTCCTTTGTTGAGAGTTCATCTCTGATTTTGTAGTATGGTGCAATTGTGTCACTTACTGCTTCAACAGAAGGAGGCCAACCTTTTTCAATTTGTGTACACAAAGCTGAAAGTTCAGGGCAGCAAGAGCAGATTCAAAGTCAGCAACAGGAAGAGCAGACAGTGTGGCAACAATCTGTGCAACCATTTCAGGTTCAGAATCCAGAGTGACATCAGCTGGCACAGGCAAAGGAAGGCGTGACAAACAATCAGCAGTGTAATTCTGAGTACCTGGGCAGTAGATGGCATCATAATCAAAACAAAGTAAGCGTACTGACCAGCAGGCAATGCGCATTCCAGCATGACCAAGTCCTTTTGTGCTCAGTAGTGTTGTAAGTGCCTGGTGATCTGTGCAAAGAGTAAAGTGTCGTCCCCACAAATATATTCTCCGTTTTTCTGTGGCCCACACACAAGCAAGTGCTTCTTTCTCAAGAATTGAAATTTCTCTCGTAACAATTTCTCTCAGTTGTAGTCAGTATGCGGGAAGCAAAAGCCACAGGGTTCTCTTTGCCATCAGACTACTTGTGCAAATACAGCTCCAAGTCCATAATCACTTGCATTAGTAGATATCACTATTTGTAGAGTTGGATCAAATACTGCAAATGCAGGACTGGCCACGAGGAGTCACTTGACTTCCTCAAAACTTGTTTGTGCTTCAGTAGTCCGTGAAAAAGTGTCTTTGTCACCAGCACATGTGTGCATGGGGGTACCACAGTTGCAAATTTGGGTAAAAACCTGGGAGTACCATGACACAAGGCCTAGAAAGGATCTTAGGGCAGCAGCATCTGATGGAGGAGGGGTTTTTAGTATTGCATCAATGTGTTCTTCGTCAGGCAGTATGCCATCTGCAGTGACGATATGAGCTAGGAAGCATAGAGATGACTTCCTGAAGTGACATTTGTTGTCACTGAGCACTAACCCAGCATCTTTAAGTTTTTGTGGCACTGTGCTATGGTTGTGGTCATGTTCAGCAGCAGTTTTTCCATATACAGTGAGGTCATCTAGGTAGTTTTGGACACCTGGGAGGCCTTTGAGAATTTCAGCCATCATTTTTTGAAATGCAGAGGGAGCAGATGCAAGACCATAAGGAACTCTGCAGAATAAATAATCCATCATGCGTAATGAATGCTGTGCGATCTTGGCTCTCTTCATGTTGGGGAAGCTGTTAGTATGTATTAGCCAGGTCAGTTGTGGAGAATACCTTTGCTCCTTGTAAGTTTGCAAACAGTTTATCCACACGAGGCAAGGCGTAGCAGTCTGTAACCACAGCTTTGTTTGGTTCATGGAGGTATAACACAGCTATTACCACTGTAACACTCAGGGTATAATACTACTGGGTAATTGGGTAACAGGGTAACACCCACTAACACCTGCGCTCACCAGATTTTTGTGTGTAACCCTTACTAACTAACACCTACTCACTTTAGGTGTAGTACCCTTTTTGGTAGTGGTGTGTTATGGCAATGTATTTACCTTAACTTTACTACCTGAGGGAAAAGGGATAATTGGGCCAGGTCAGACCGACTCTGGGTTCGTAGGAGCCTGGGAGGTGCAACAACAGATGACACAGACACACGTATATGGAACTTGCAATTATGTATATTATTTACAAATAGGTACACATAAATAAATACACAGCGCGATAAAAGAAAATACAATTCATAAACTCCAAATTATATTTACATTGTGTTCAGTTCTTTTTTGGTCCTTTCCAGGAGACTAGTGGAGTCACCTTTAGCAGTTCATAGGGTTCGGGCTTCAGCTCACCATCCAGATCTGGAGATCCATGGTCTGGTCAAACCAGTCCAAATTTAAAAAAAAAGAAAAAGACCCTGACCATGCTAAGTGCATGCTAAGTGCAAGTCATCCCAGACCCAGGGAGAGAGCGCTTAACCCATTGGCTGGCGTGACCCAGCAATGCGCAGTCATTGGTTACTATAAATATCAACACACAATACTAGGAACTTTATCAGAATATTCTAGAAAACGTTCCTACTATTTATGAATATATATTTATTTAAATATTCATATTCAAATTATGTATTCCCATTGTGAAATGGGTATTTTTCTTTTCTAAAAGCGGTATCAATATTTATAATTTAATTCACGTTAAACTATCTACTCCCATTGTGAAATGAATGTCCCCCCTTCTTCTTAAAGCGGTATCGACATTCATATTTTTAATCACGTTTTTAACACTAGGTTACACAATCCCCCCTTAGAATCATGCAAGTCCCTTTGCATGGGATTAGCTAAATAGTAATGACAGGAGAACTAGTGTTCATGGGACTATTCTTAAGATCTGACTCTATTAAGGCTCTGGTAAAAGCCAGGTTTGAATAACCTTAGGATCTGTCTCTGTTAAGGCTCTGGTAAAAGACAGGTTTAATCCTTGAAACAGGGACTGGGCAACAGTTAGGAGACGGTTTCCCAACTGACTATACTGTAGTCTTTCTGGCTGGGAGGTTGTCCTCTCGGAGTGTCTCACAGTCTGTGGGACTTCTTTTTCAGGTTCTTTTTCTTCCACAGGTTCATCACAGGTACTTTTATCAGGTGAGTTGGTTTCACTTTCAGTTCCATTCTCATTGTTCGATGGTTCCACATTTGTTTCAGTTTCCTCCAGGTTTCCATCATTCGGTAAGTTGTCGCATCTAGGTGAAGTGACATTTTCTATTTGGTTGTCATTCTCAGGTAAGTGAGTTTCAGCAGGAATGTCTCCTTTAAAGAGTGTCTTTGGATGGGGAATTTCATAAACTCGAGTGAGCTTTATGGGCGTTTGGACTGGTTCTTCTCTGTACCAATAGACATCTTCATTTTCCGGTTCTGAATTCTCACATTCATCACTTTGTTCAAGTGACTGTCTTGTCTTAGGTTTGCGGACACGTTTTGGTTGGACAGGTTCGTCTTCAACAGGGGCAAGAAAACCACAGGGAAGCAAGAGGTCACGGTGAACGGTGCGAACTGGACCATCTTTTGTCTCAGGTTTTATAGTGTAAACAGGCAAGTCACCTGCTTGGTTCACCACAATGTGGATTTCAGCTTCCCACCTGTCTGCTAGTTTGTGCTTGCCTCTGAGGCGGACTGCACGTACCAAAACTCTGTCACCTGGTTCTAGTTTTGAGGGTTTCACTCACATATTACACCATTCACTCTATATATATCACGGACACACAGATCGCCCCAAAGGTCTCCCGAGTCGGCGGACGGAGCCTCTGTTTACAACAGGAGACGATACAGCAGGGAAGAGCTAGCTAGCACTCAACCGCCACCCGGTGCTAACGGAGAAACTCGACATACCGGGAGAACTGAAGCGAAAACGACGCGCGTGCTGGGCTGGAGTTTAGGCGGCATGCAAGAAATATAAGACAGAATAATAAAGAGCAATGGCAAGAACCAAGCAGACCGCCCGTACATCTACTGGAGGAAAAGCCCCCAGGAAGCAGCTGGCCACCAAGGCTGCTCGGAAAAGCGCTCCGGCCACCGGCAGAGTGAAGAAGCCTCACCGTTACAGGCCCGGTAACGTGGCTCTGAGAGAGATCCGTCGCTACCAGAAATCCACGGAGCTGCTCATCTCTAAGCTGCCCTTCCAGCGCCTGGTGAGGGAGATCGCTCAGGACTTCAAGACCGACCTGCGCTTCCAGAGCTCCGCCGTCACGGCTCTGCAGAAGGCCAGCGAGGCCTACCTGGTGGGTCTCTTCGAGGACACCAACCTGTGCGCCATCTACGCCAAGAGGGTCACCATCATGCCCAAAGACATCCAGCTGGCCCGCCGCATCCGCGGAGAGAGAGCTTAGACTTTCTGCTACACATCAACCAACCACAATGCTCCGCACTGTGTGTATATATGTATATATATATATATATATATATATATATATATATATATTTATATTAATATGTACATATGTATACTAGCTGCTCTTGTTTTTTCTTGCCTTCTGAGTGTTGCTCTGAGTGTTGCTATCCCTGTGCTGTTGCAATCCTGGAATTTCCCCATTGTGGGACTAATAAAGGCTTATCTTGTCTTATCTTATATCAAATCTTGTTTTGTTTCTTTCAGCCATCTTGTTAGCATTTTCTGTTGCTAGTTTGTAGCTAGTTTGTAGAGTTGTCTTCAGTTTTTCAATGTACTGGGAATGTGACTTGAAACTTTTGTTGTGAAACGGGAGCCCAAATGCAAGGTCGATGGGCAATCTCGGCTGACGACCGAACATTAACTCATACGGGGCAAAACCAGTAGTGTCATTCTTCGTACAATTGTACGCATGTACAAGTGGTTTCACATAGTTGTGCCAATGAGTTTTGTTCTTTTCCTCCAGAGTACCCAGCATGCTCAATAACGTTCTATTGAAACGTTCTACCGGGTTACCTCTGGGATGATAGGGTGTCGTCCGGATTTTGCAAATGCCCATGATTTTGCAAAGTTATTTTATGATATGGGACTCAAAATCGGGACCCTGATCACTATGTAACCGTTCGGGTATCCCGTAGTGGACGATAAAGTTGTCCCAAAGTGCCTTTGCAACGGTCTGAGCTTTCTGATTGCTGGTAGGGATGGCTATAGCGTATTTCATGAAATGATCAGTTAACACTAGCACATCCTTTGTGTTGCTTTGATCGGGCTCAATGGACAGGAAATCCATACAGACAAGTTCGAGCGGTCGGGTGGACTTGATATTGACAAGCGGAGCAGCTTGCTCTGGAGCGGTTTTACGTCTTACGCAGCGATTATATGTCTTGATCTTTTCAATATCCGCCACCATGCAAGGCCAATAGAACCTTGTTCTGGCGAGATCCAAAGTACGCTCTGTGCCTAAATGGCTCATGTCACAGTGGAGGCTTCGAAAGACTGAATCGCGGAGCTGTTCAGGTAAGACGAGCTGGTAAGTAACATTTCCTCCGACTTGACGAGTGCGATAGAGGATGTTATTGCACATTTCAAGTCGACCGAGCTCTCGGAGTAACAAGTTGATGTCAGGAAGCTCAGTTCGTACAGTTGGTGGAACTTTTAGCCCAGTTTCAATCTGTGAAATCACTTCTCTTAAACAGGGGTCAGCTCTTTGTTTGTTTCTGATCTGTTCAGGAGTCATGTGGGGTACAACTGGAAGACCATCACAGCCATCTTCATCGGCATAGCCATCTGGAATGGCGGCTACAGAGATGGCTAACGAGTGAACCAAAGGGAAGGTGTTGTCTGGAGAGCTACAGACAAGGTGTTTTTCACATATAGCAGACACTACCTCGGAACTTAAACTGTTCTCAGGAAGAGACAAGTGAGTTTGAGTGAACTGCTGTATGCGGTCGAGCTCCTTTTGGGACACTGCGTCATTAAGTAACTCGCCATGTGGCCGTCTAGAGAGACCGTCTACATCTGAGTTAAGCTTGCCTGCTCTCAGAATCAGAATCAGATTTATTGCCAAGCACATTTACAAGTAAACCAGTAAACATACGAGGAATTTGACTTGACATTGGGCGCGCACGAAAGGCGCATCCCAATGACGCGGCAGCCATGACGAGGCGCCTGTCATATGGGGGGGGGGGGGGAAAGAGGGGGGGAGGGGGGAAGGATAGGGAAAAACACAATAGGAGAGAGAAAAAAGCATTGTTGATCAAAATAGAGCTCATTTTATGACCAAAATTTTGATTACAAGAAAAAAACTCTCAAATGCACAATTAGCAGACAATAGATCACACAATGACAAAGCAGTAGTTGAGAGAGTCAGTGTATTGTGAATATATATCAGTAATTGTATCAGTAGTGTAATGTTGAATGCAAGTGTAGGTGTGTCAATTGCTAGTGAACAGCAGAGGGCGCCTCCTGGCAGTGGATAGATGTTAAAGTCATGTGATCTAAGCAGTCTAGAGTCTCTCGCTCTTGCTTGCAGATGGTAATTGTCACATGGTGCACTGTCCTTGAGCGTTCATCTGCTGAAACAATAACAACTGTGTCGATTGTTTGGGTTAGCAGGCAGAGCCACTCCTTCCGCTTATCTTCATCAGGAGGAATGTAAATACAGGGCACCAAAGACAAGGTCAAATCAAATCTGCACAGTGCACTCAGAGAATAGATTTTTCCTCACCCGTGCAATTCTGTGCTTTCATAATTTCCATGTGCAGGCTTAAACTTTCTTTCCATGGAGAGCACAGGGCTCCAGATGTATTCCTCCGCTGAATCACTGTCATTCAGTTCACCGTTTGCCGCTACTCGTGCCCTCCCCAACTGGTCGAATTTGATGAAGGAGCTTGCCGGGTCCGCTTTGATCAGCTCTCTCACCTTCCTTCAATTTCTGATACATCAGGGAACTTCACAGCCAAAAATAGAAGTCCTGAGATCATAACCAATAATGTTTCCACAGACGCATGAATTCCAATGTCCATGAGTCTCTTCGCAGGTTCCAATTCTTGGGCTCCCCCTTGGCCCGATTCTTGTTGAAAAATAGTGACAATAGCACATTTAAGCCGCTTCCAAATCCATAATTTCCATTTAGATTAAGATTCAGCAGAAGAAGAGCGACTAAACACAGACTAAAACGCAACATTGCAAAGCTGGGAATAGGTCAGGAAGGCAGACGGGAGGAGGGAACAAAAATGTGACTGCTCTCTCTCTCAGAGCAAGAAGAAGAAGAGTTCTGTATTGGAGCTTAAAGTTAAACATCGACAGAGCAGCTAGCCACCTATAACTAGCCACCTATAATTCATGGCATCCATCTTAGCAGTAGTCAAAATGTACGTCAGAGGATTACTGTCTGTCACGACAGTAAAATGATTGCCATATAAATAGTCTGCAAACTTCTCCGTTACTGCCCACTTTAGAGCCAAAAATTCCAATTTATGGGCGGGGTAATGGGACTCACTTCTAGACAACCCCCAGCTTGCATAAGCTATGACCCTAGTCTGGCCCTCCTGCTCTTGATGGAGGGCAGCGCCAAGCCCTGTAGCGCTGGCATCAGTATGGAGTGTATATGGCAACTGAGGGTCAGCGAAACCCAGGACAGGCGCAGTACTGAGCTTTTCAATGATGGTTTTGAATGCAAGAGCACAGGAAGGAGTCCATCGCTCGCCAAACTGTGTCTTTGGGTCGTGGTACTGAGCAGGCTTAGCTTTGGGCTTTGTGCTTTTGTGCAAAGGAGGGTAGCCTGCTGTTAAGTCAGTAAGGGGCTTAACGATGCTGGAATAGTTCTTAATGAACTGCCTATAGTACCCTGAAAAGCCTAAGAACGAGCGGAGCTGTTTGAGATCACGGGGCACAGGCCAGGTACCTAGGGCTTTCACTTTTTCAGGGTCGGTCTCAACTCCTTTACTGGACACAATGTGACCAAGGTATCTGACAGAAGTTGGAAAAAATCTGCATTTCTCAGGGGAGAGTTTAAGCCCGTACTCTTTTAGGCGATTAAGAACTTTCATTAAGCGAACCTCATGTTCTTCGGGCGTCTTGGAGAATACAATGATGTCATCGAGGAACATAATCACCTCATGCAGATTCATGTCGCCCATGCATTTCTCCATGAGGCGCTGGAACGTGCTGGGGGCGTTTGTAATGCCTTGGGGCATTCTATTGAATTCCCAAAAGCCCATGGGACATACGAACACCATCTTTGGTTTGTCCAGCTCTTCTACCTCAATTTGGTAGTACCCTGACTTTAAGTCGAGGACATAGAACCACTGCGAACCGGTCAAGGTGGAAAGTGTTTCGTCCAAGTTGGGGAGGGCGTAAGCATCTTTTACAGTCTGCATGTTAAGCTTCCTGTAATCAATACAAAGGCGGACATCACCATTCTTCTTTTGCACCACTACAATAGGCGAAGAAAATGGGGAAGTAGACTCTCTTATCACGCCTGCTTGTTGGAGTTCTTTGAGATGCTTACGGACCGCTTCCAGGTCATTTGGATGTATGGGACGTGCTCTGTGTTTGAACGGTGTTTCATCTGATAATTTGATTGTGTGTTTCACTTGATCCGTTTTGCCAAAGTCAAGATCGTTTTGTGCAAATACTTTGGGCATTTGACTGAGTTTTTCTATTAGGCGCTCTTTCCATTCAGAGCTAATGGGGGAAGAGTCAAAGTTGAACTTCAGAGTGGACTTTTGTTCAGTTTTGGACTTTGTAACTTTCACGGAGTGTTCTTGTGTTAGGACTCGTTGATATGCACAAATTTCTCCAATGACACTCTTCTGAGGGATTGTCACATCATGTTCCGACTCACTGGTGAGTATAACTGGAACAAGGTAAGGTGCTCTTTCAGGTAAGTCTATGAGACATGGTTTTACCAGGATACCACCAGGTAAGGCTGACATTAACGGGTGTTCTAACAAGACAGATTTTTCACTGTTGCCGGCTGACACAGCTACGGCGCCATCTAAAACAACTGTTTGGCCTGCAGGAACTAACTGTGGCTCTTTATTGCGCATGGTCACTGTGACGATGGGATGTCACCACTGTATGTCTTGTTGTGTGATTATGTTATATTTGTATCATTGTAAATGTCAGTATGATTATTTGTTAAGATGCACACAGTGTTTGGGATTTGTCTTTGCTAATTTGAATGCCCTTGGGAGATAATTATTATGATTAAGAATCTGGTAAAATAATTGTTAAAAGATTTATTGCACATACCTTTGCCAACATGCTTCCTGTGGGTGTCCAGGCAAAAGACTCCTTCAGGGAGTTGAAGGCCTTATATAGGACACCAGCAGGGAGCAAATATGTATGGTTAGTCATAGGGGTGGTTTAATATTTGTAAATAGGGGTTAAGATTATTTATGGAACTATTTATATGATTATTTATTGTGTGTTATTTATATATTTATATTGTGTGTCTGGGGAAATTATTTAGGTACTTTTAGTAGTTAGTGGGTATGTGTTAACAATAGGAATGATGATTGTTTTACCTGGGATTATGGTAGGAGCTAATTAGCCCTAATTATCTTGTATAATATATAACAGGTGTGAGAGATCTAGTAGTGTGCTTATTGTTCATGGTATAGTTGATTGACAAAGGGCATTACGGTGAAGAACTGTGTCAGATGATTTCCTGAGAGACTGGAAACCTTTGCTTGTAAGTTAATGAAATAAAATAATTGAAAATTGGAATTGAAGACTTTGGCCTCACTTTGCTGCACCAATTTTTCACATTTGGTGGCAGCGGTGGTCCAGCCTGTGGACGCCGTGGCGTTCGGTGGACGGAAGGACCCACGGCGAGAAGAAAAGTGAGGCAGGAGGAGCGGTCTGACCTGGACGCAGGTATGACGGAGGAGGAGCCGGGAGTCAGCGGACTGGGCGAGCTCGAGGAGCTAACGAGCCTGGTGAGATTTGTGGTGCGTTCGCTGACTCTCAGAGACCGCCAGCTGGAGGAAGAAGCCGCTCTTCATGACCAAAGGTGGCAGGCTGTGAATGAGCAAATTCATCGGATGGAGTTGCAGGTTACGGAGCTGAGAGAGGAGTACGGGAGCCGGGCGGAGCATGGTGGTGACGTCAGCGCTCCGGGGAAGGACCCCAGGGTGACGGCCAGTCGGGTCGGCCCGCAGGAGGAAGATTTGCCGCTGCAGGTGCAGCCGAGGAGGACACCAGTGCACCACGAGCCCAGGCTGAACCCTCTCTCACCCGAGGACAACACAGAACACTACCTGACAACGTTCGAGAGGATCGTTACAGTCTGCCGCTGGAGGGAAGAAGAGTGGGCTATCCACCTAGCACCTCTACTTACAGGTAAAGCACGGAGCGCATATGTTCTCATGGATGTTGCTGACACTGATAATTATGGAAAAGTGAAAGAAGCTATTTTGAAGAAATTTGAAATCGCATCTGACACATATAGGAGGAGGTTTTGGTCTTTGGACATTTATCAGGACGAAACCCCTCGTGAACTTTATGTACGCTTGAGAGACTTGTTATATAAATGGATAAAACCAGAGACCCTATCGTTAAAAGACATTATGGAACAGCTAATTTTGGAACAGTTTTTGCATATGGTGAACCCAGAACTGGGAGTCTGGATACAAGAGCGGTACCCGAAGACTGCAGAGGATGCTGCTCGTCTGGCAGAGGTTTTTCTGTCAGCCAGATCTGGGAGCAGGAGACCTACTCTCGGCCGTGACAGATTTTTCACCACTCGGAGTAAGTTTAATGAGGGTGAAAGGGGTGGTCCAGCTCGAAATAGGTTGTATTCCAGGCCCAGTCAGATTACAAAACAGCAAATATGATAATAGAAAAAAGTCACGAGTTGTTGCAAATAAGGATATACGTTGTTATCAGTGCAATAAAATCGGTCACACCCAATACTCATGTCCTGCCACAAGGAATCAGAAACCGTCACTGTTATGTTCAGTTCCTAGTAGGGATGGGCATTCGGTGAAATTTTCTTCACCGATCGTCGGGAGAATTAATGATTAATAATCGGTTAATCATTAACATTTTTAGGTACGTAACAAGGCAGGTAGACTACATTAGAACATCAGGTATCAGCACGGAGAGCCGCACAACTCAAATCCACTCTCTCTCTCAAATCCCTCTCTCTCTGTTCGCTGTTCTCGTGTTGGCTCGGCTCGGGAATCTCGCAAGCTGATTGGCCGAGACGTTTCACCCCGCAAGCTGATTGGCCGAGACGTTTTACCCAGCTTCTGTCCCTGCCGAGCGGCCACCCAACAAACGAAGACCGCATTCATTGCTCTATCGCTCGTGTTACTTAGTCTAGCCACGCGGAACTTTTTCCTGTTCTCTTGTGCCATTTTGTGCGAAATAGTCTTCCCGTCGAGCCACTACGCCGCCTCCTGCAGCTTCCCTCGACGATCCTGCGCCTCTAGCACCTGAGGAGCAGTAAAGCTCTCATTAACCTGTGCAGTAAATCATTTTCATCTTGAGTTACGTATCTTGTTATAAGAATAAAAGAGTTCTAAAAACATATTTATGTACACTTTATTTACATCTACGTATGTATGTACACTTACACACACACACGTGTGTGTGTGTCTTCTACCGAATCTTCATGACCTTCTCAATAAAGTTTCTGAAAAAAAAAAAAAAGAATCTTCAAGACCGCCATTACTCAGCGCGCAAATGGCTTCGCGTAATAAGGGTGTTCCATGGACCCTGTCGATGAGGTATATTTGTATGCTGCATTGCAGTGATTGCAGTACACCTGGTCATTTTTTAAACTGAAATGGTCCCACGCAACACTTCGCCGTAACCGCTTCATGATTTGGCGATTGCCCTACGGAAGCTCGCATGTATCAACTGAGGCACACCAGGGTACGGCGATGGTGTAATGTTGCCCCCTGGTGCCCAAATTTTGCCATTGCATTGTTTGAGGACGGCCGTGCACTAGGCCTAATAACCTCGGATTGTTTAAAAAAAAAAAAACGGTTTGTTGACAAAAATGAACTTCCTCGGTGAAATTTTTTTTCATTTTTTTTTTTTTGATCAATTATCGGTTAATCGGTAAATTATGCCCATCCCTAGTTCCTAGACCCACTTGTTCAGCCTCAGTGCATAGTGGAGTTTATAAAACAAAAGTGTTGCTTAATAGTCAGTGTGAAGAGGCCCTGTTAGATTCAGGCTGTTTTCAAACAGTTGTGCTACCTAGTTTGGTCCCTAGGGATTTGTGGAATGACTCAGGAATAAATATCAGTTGTGTCCATGGGGATAAGAAATTGTACCCGACCGCTGAGGTTTATTTAACAGTAGGGGGTCAAACGTATCTCCTTCCTGTAGCTCTTGTGCCTGATTTGCCGTATCCCGTTATTCTTGGCAACAATGTTCCAACTTTGTTGGACATCATACAACAGGTTAGAGAGGAACAAACGGAGGAGAGACAGGCAGGTGGCGCTGTTGAGCAGAGAGTAAACACACCTGTGGTGAAAAATTGTAATATGGTGACAACTAGGGCACAGAGGGCACAGAGGGCTGCCAATACTCTTCAGGAATTAGCATTTTATGATTCTGAGATAGAGGCAGGCCCTATTAAGCAACCTAAATCCAAGGCTCAGAAGAGAAGAGATAAGGTGTTAGCGTCAGCAAAGAACTTGGGTGAAGAAACACCACAATTAAGCCAGTCAGTAGAGTTTGACATCCCTCCTGACATAGCTACATTGCAGAAGGCTGACCCAACACTTAAACCTTGGTTTGATAACGTCTCGGAGATTGAGGGTGTGAAACAGGGTAAAACTGATTGTTTGCCTGAGGCCTTGTATGTCATTAAAAAGGGTATGTCATTAAAAAGGGTATTTTATATCAACAGCAAGGTGAAGTTATGGCCATAGCTTTACCACAGGACCTCACACCAAAAATTATGGAACTGGGACATGTTATCCCTTGGGCAGGTCATCTAGCATTTCAAAAAACTTTGCAGAGAATTGCTAGAAGGTTTGTGTGGCCGGGAATGTATGCCCAGGTAAAGGACTTCTGCACGACGTGCTCAGTATGTCAGATTACAGCATCTAGGGGAGTAGCACGTGCCCAACTACAACCATTACCCATTATTGGAACACCATTTGACAGAATAGGAATGGATATAGTGGGCTCTCTAGAAAGAAGCTCCTTGGGTAATAAATACATTCTTGTAATTTGTGACTATGCGACTCGGTACCCAGAAGCCTTTCCCCTGAAATCTATTAAGGCTAGGCAGGTTGCTAACTGCCTTATCCAGTTGTTTTCAAGGGTAGGCATACCTAGAGAAGTTCTGACAGACTGTGGAACAAATTTCTTATCAAAACTGTTGCAGCAAGTATATAAGCTGTTGGGGATTAAGGGTATTAAGACCACCCCTTTTCACCTGCAGACTGATGGACTAGTAGAGCGATTCAATCAGACTCTTAAAAATATGCTGCGGAAATTTGTTTCTGAAACGGGCTCAGATTGGTATCAATGGGTACCCTATTTACTGTTTGCTTACCGGGAGGTGCCCCACGCTTCAACAGGGTTCTCACCTTTTGAACTGCTTTATGGCCGTCAGGTGAGGGGCCCACTGGATTTATTAAAGGAGCACTGGGAGAGTCCACCGAGTGATCTGGACAATGTGGTCTCTTATGTGATTAAAATGAGAGAGAAACTGGATCGAATGACTGCTTTGGCTCAGGAGCACATGAGGACGGCGCAGACCAAACAAAAAACCTGGTATGACAAGAAGGCCAGGAAAAGGGTTGTTCACCCAGGACAACGGGTTCTGTTATTGCTGCCCTCGTGTGACAGTAAGCTGTTGGCTCGATGGCAGGGGCCATATGAAATTTCTAAAAAACTAAGTTCAGTGACATATGAAATATATATGCCTGACAGGAAGGTGAAATATCAGACCTTCCATATTAATTTATTGAAAGAGTTTCAGCAGCCTGGTCATCAGCAGCAGCAACCTGCTCTTCAGGAGACACAGCATCTCTTGATTTGTGCGACGGAAGTGGATGAGGAGAAGGAACAGTCCTTTTCCACAAATGTGTCAGAGCCTTATTCATTTCAAGTGTCTCATTTGCAGGTGGATCAGCAGAGAGAGTTAGGGACATTACTGGATCCAGATTTGTTTCAGGAGAGACCTGGTTTCACCACATTGGTACATCATATGGTTCATTTGAAAGAGGAAGCTGTTCCACGTAGAAAATCATATAGGATCCCGGAACAATTGGTACCAAAAATGAAGCATGAAATTGATTTGATGTTGCAGCTGGGAGTGATTGAGGAGTCAGCCAGTGAGTGGTGTAGCCCGATTGTGCTGGTACCCAAAAAGGACGGCTCTTTGAAATTCTGTATTGACTTTAGATATCTCAATTCAGTGTCTAAGTTTGAGTCATACCCCATGCCCCGGATGGATGAACTGTTAGAGAAAGTGGGCAGGGCTAGGTTTATTTCTACTTTGGACCTATGTAAGGGGTATTGGCAGGTGGCATTGGCACCAGAAACAAGGGAACTTACAGCCTTTAAAACACCTTATGGCAGTTTCCATTTTAGGGTCATGCCATTTGGCCTTCAGGGGGCATCTGCAACTTTTCAGCGGCTTATGAACCAAGTTTTCAGAAGGGTATCAAATTTTGCGGCTGCCTATTTGGATGACGTGGTCATCTATAGTCAGACCTGGGAAGAACATTTGGTACACCTTAGGCAGGCCCTTCAGTTGATTAAGAAGGTAGGACTGACAATCAACCCACGCAAATGTGCGTTCGGACAGCAGCAGGTGGAGTACCTGGGACATGTGGCTGGTCAGGGGGTCATTAGACCACGAGTAGGTAAAGTGGATGCCATTCGGACCTACCCTGTACCCACCACTAAGAAGACAGTGCGATCTTTCTTGGGAATGGTGGGATGGTATAGCAAGTTGATCCCCCACTTTGCTGAAAGAGCTGCAGTGTTAACTGACCTCACTAAGGCTTCAGCGTCAAATAAGGTAAAATGGACAGAGGAGTGTGACAGAGCGTTTGAGGATCTGAAGAGGGCTATTTCTGGGGAGAAGGTTCTCTACAGCCCAGACTTTGCTCGCCCATTCATTTTACAGACTGATGCTTCAGGGGTTGGCATTGGAGCAGTACTTCTCCAGGAGGAGAAGGGAGAGAGACACCCAGTGCTGTTCTTGAGCCGTAAGTTGTTGGACCAGGAGACAAGATATTCTACTGTAGAAAAAGAATGTCTTGCTATGAAATGGGCAATAGGGTATCTAAAATATTATTTGTTAGGGCGTCATTTTTTGTTGGAGACAGATCATTGGGCCCTACAGTGGTTGGACAGAATGAAAGATGTGAACAGTTGTCTTACAGGGTGGTATGTGTCCCTTCAGCCATATAATTTTACGGTTCGGTATGTGGCAGGGAAAACCAACCTTGTAGCTGATAGCCTTTCCAGAGTACATGACTCATAGAGTACTGTACTCTCGGAAAGGGGGGAGGAAATGTGACGATGGGATGTCACCACTGTATGTCTTGTTGTGTGATTATGTTATATTTGTATCATTGTAAATGTCAGTATGATTATTTGTTAAGATGCACACAGTGTTTGGGATTTGTCTTTGTTAATTTGAATGCCCTCGGGAGATAATTATTATGATTAAGAATCTGGTCAAATAATTGTTAAAAGATTTATTGCACATACCTTTGCCAACATGCTTCCTGTGAGTGTCCAGGCAAAAGACTCCTTCAGGGAGTTGAAGGCCTTATATAGGACACCAGCAGGGAGCAAATATGTATGGTTAGTCATAGGGGTGGTTTAATATTTGTAAATAGGGGTTAAGATTATTTATGGAACTATTTATATGATTATTTATATATTTATATTGTGTGTCTGGGGAAATTATTTAGGTACTTTTAGTAGTTAGTGGGTATGTGTTAACAATAGGAATGATGATTGTTTTACCTGAGATTATGGTAGGGGCTAATTAGCCCTAATTATCTTGTATAATATATAACAGGTGTGAGATATCTAGTAGTGTGCTTATTGTTCATGGTATAGTTGATTGACAAAGGGCATTATGGTGAAGAACTGTGTCAGATGATTTCCTGAGAGACTGGAGACCATTTCCTTGTAAGTTTAAATAAATGGACTAATTGAAAATTGAAATCTGCCTCGCCTCGCCGTTCATCTCGTTCACAGTCACTAAACCAAGGCTAGCGTCTTTGGACTGTCTGTGCCGTAGCTCAAGGACATTTAACACTGTTTTATAACCAAGTGACATGGTTGGCTGCAGTTCAGAACATGCATCAGAGTACAGCTCATACAGTATATCTAATGTGTTTGTCCCTATTAACACTAAGGACTGATCAGTTGCACGTACATCAGGAACCACTAAGGCAAATGTTGGCACTTCGGCGTCAATACCGAAAAAGTCTTTTGGGAAAGTGACATGCATTTCAATGTAGCCTAAGTAAGGTACACTCTGACCGTTAGCTCCCTCCACTTCTAACAGCTCAAAAAGTGGCTTAATCTCATGTTTGGATAAGTACTGTCTGTAATAGGACCCAGGGACAGTAGTCACCTGGGAGCCTGTATCTAACAAACAGCTCACAGTACAGCCATTCACTTTCACTTGTGCTGTACTTTTTGTACCAATTAGACCATTAGGAAAGTTAAAGGGGTCTGTTTTGTAGTGTGACTTCAGTTTAGCATGTGTCTTGATTGGAGCTTTCGGTTTTGGACGAGTCATCTCTGAACTAACCTCTGTTTGTCTCGCAACAGGGGTAGACTTCAGTTTTAAAGAAGATTGGGGGTTCTGACTGTCCCAAATCTGTCTTTTTACTCTTAGTTCTTTGCGTTTTGCAGCCACAAGCGCAGGGTTTGGCTCTGACTCACACGTGGCTACAATATGCCCATCTTCGCCACAGCGGAAGCAATACCATGGTTTGGGCCTAGTATTGAGACAGCTGGACGAAGGTAAGTTTTCAGGTTTGGCATGGTCAGGTTTTTTATTTCCAGATTTCTTAGTTGGGTTTTTCTTCGGTGGTGCTTGTTCCTTTTGTTTCATGACAGCAGCTAATTGGCTTTTTAGATCAGCGACTTGCTTTTTCAGTTCTTTCAGACTGTCAGACTCCACTTCACTATGTGTACTTGTTTCGGTGACTGTTCATAGGAGGCTGCTTTTGGTTTTGTGGCGCCCAAGTGTTTTTTCATGCATGTGTTTTTAACTTCTTGTCTGTTTTCAACAGTGCGAAGGTGAAGCAATAATTCTGCATATGCAGGTGGATGTTTATCTTTTAATTCCAGCTGTAGCTCTTTTAGCAGATTATCATCCCAACAGCCTCTGTTAAACTGCTTGAGAAGCTGTTTGTTCGCTTCCTGTGGCTCTAGACCGCCTCTACGCACTGTGAGATTGAGCACCACCTGCAAACGATGCAGATATGCAGAGGGTTTTTCTCCATAATCTTGGTGTGATGATGGAGTGTCACCACTGTTATGACTTATTGTATGTGTGATTGTGTTGTATTTGTAATATTGTAAATGTTATTATGATTATTTGTAAAGTGCACACATTATTTTTAGGATCTGTCTTTGACTAATTGAAATGCCCTTGGGAGATAATTGCTATGGTTAAGTATTTGGGTAAAATAATTGATAATGATTTAATTCACATACCTTTGCCAACATGCTTCCTGAGGGTGTCCGGGCAAAAGACTCTGTTAGGGGTTGAGGGCCTTTTATAGGACACCAGCAGGAAGGAAGCATGTATGGCAAGTTAGAGGGGTGGTTTAGCATTTGTAAATAGGGGTTTGAATTATTTATTGAATTATTTATATTGTTATTTATTCTATGTTATTTATATTTACACTGTATATAGTTGGGGAAGTATTTATGTATTTTTAGATGTTAGTGGGTATGTGTGGAAAATGAAAAAAAGTTTATTGTTTTACCTGGGGTTATGGTAGGGGCTAATCAGCCCTAATTATCTCCAATAATATGTAACAGGTGTTGGGTTTATTTGGAGGGAGTCTTGGGAGTTCTTGAGTCTCTTTAAAACTTCAGTCTTGCAGTCGAGCGTTTTTGCTGTAATCTTTGTGGATTGTTGATGAAGAATCGTGTCGGATGTCTTGGAATTATTTACTTGTCAGTTTATGGAAATAAAAATCTGAAAATTGGAATTGAAGCTTGGCCCCACCATGTTTGTTACATTTGGTGGCAGCGGTGGTCCGTTCCCAGGACGTCGTAGCGTTTGGTGGAAGTGGTGAAAGACCACGGGACGGAAGGACTGATGGCCAGAAGAAAAATAACGAGACAAGAGGAGCAGTCTGACCTGGACACAGGTATGGCAGCCGAGGAGCCGGGAGTCAGCGGACTGGGCGAGCTCGACGAGCTAACGTGCTTGGTGAAATCTTTGGTTCGTTCGCTGACTGTCAGGGACCGTCAGAGAGAGGAAGAAGCCGCTCTTCAGGAGCAAAAGTGGCAGACTGTGGAGAATCAAATTCGTCGGATGGAGTCACAGGTTGCGGAGTTGAGAGAGGAGTACGGGAGCCGGGCTGAACGTAGTGGTGATGACGGCGCTTCGAGGGAGGACCCCAGTGTGACGGCCAGTCGGGTCGGCCCGCAGGAGGATGACTTGCCACTGCAGGTGCAGCCAAGGAGGACGCGAACGCACCACGAGCCCAGGCTGAATCCTCTCTCTCCCGAGGATGACATCGAGCACTACCTGGTGACGTTCGAGAGGATCGCTACAGTCTGCCCCTGGCGTGAAGAAGAGTGGGCTATCCATCTAGCTCCTCTGCTTACAGGTAAAGCGCGGAGCGCATATGTTCTGATGGACATTACAGACACGGACAATTATGGGAAATTGAAAGAAGCTATTTTAAACAAATATGAAATAACATCCGACACATATAGGAGGAGGTTTCGGTCCCTGGACGTTTATCAGGACGAAACCCCTCGTGAATTATATGTACGTTTGAAAGACCTGTTTTGTAAATGGGTTAAACCAGAGACTTTAACGGTAAAAGACATTTCTGAAATATTAATTTTGGAGCAGTTTCTGCGGATGGTGAACCCGGAACTGGGAATCTGGATACAAGAGCGGGACCCAAAGACTGCAGAGGACGCTGCTCGTCTGGCGGAGGTCTTTCTGTCAGCCAGGTCTGGGAGCAGGAGACCTACTCTTGGCCGTGACAGCTCTTTCACCACACGGAGTGAGTTTAATGAGGGTGAAAGGGGTGGTCCAGCTCGAAATAGGCTGTATTCCAGACCCAGTCAGATCACAAATAGCAGATATGATAATAGCAAAAAGTCACATGTTGTTGCAAATAAAGATATACGCTGCTATCAGTGTAATAAAATCGGTCACACCCAGTATTCATGTCCTGCCAGAAAGAATGAGAAACCATCATTATTATGGTCAGTTCCTAGACCCACTTTCTCAGCCCCAGTGCACAGTGGAGTGTATAAAACGAAGGTGTTGCTTAATGGTCAGTGTGAAGAGGCCCTGTTAGACTCAGGTTGTTTTCAAATGGTTGTGCTGCCCAGTTTGGTCCCTAGGGATTTGTGGAATGAGTCGGAAATAAATATCAGATGTGTCCATGGGGATAAGAAACTGTACCCGACCGCTGAGGTTTATTTAACAGTGGGGGGGCAAACTTATCTCCTTCCTGTAGCTCTTGTGCCTGATTTGCCTTACTCTGTTATTCTTGGTAATGATGTCCCAACTTTGTTGGACATCATACAACAGGTTAGGAACGAATACCAAACGGAGGAGAGACAGGCAGGTGGCGCTGTTGAGCAGAGAGTAAAGACACCTGTGGAGAAAAATTGTAATATGGTGACAACTAGGGCGCAGAGAGCACAGAGGGCTGCCAATGTTCTTCAGGAGCTACCATTTTATGATTCTGAGATAGAGGCAGGCCCTAGTAAACAACCTAAATCCAAGGCTCAGAGGAGAAGAGATAAGGTGTTAGCTTCTGTAAAGAACTTGGGTGAAGAAACACCACAACTAAGTCAGTCAGTAGAGTTTGACATCCCTCCTGACATAGTTGAATTACAGAAAGCTGACCCAGCACTTAGACCATGGTTCAATAAAGTCTCGGAGATTGAGGGTGTGAAACAGGGTAGGACTGATTGTTTGGCTGAGGCCATGTATGTCATTAAAAAGGGCATTTTATACCAGCAACAATGTGAAGTTATGGTCATAGCTTTGCCACAGGACCTCATACCAAAAATTATGGAACTGGGACATGTTATTCCTTGGGCAGGTCATCTAGCATTTCAAAAAACTCTACAGAGAATTGCTAGAAGGTTTGTGTGGCCGGGAATGTATATCCAGATAAAGGACTTCTGCACATCATGCCCAATATGTCAGATTACATCACCTAGGGGAGTAGCCCGTGCCCAACTGCAACCATTACCAATCATTGGAACACCTTTTGATAGAATAGGGATGGATGTAGTTGGCCCCCTAGAGAGAAGTTCCTCTAGTAATAAATACATTCTGGTAATTTGTGACTATGCTACTCGGTACCCAGAAGCCTTTCCCCTGAAAGCCATTAAGGCTAGGCAGGCTGCCAACTGCCTTATCCAGTTGTTCTCAAGGGTAGGCATACCCAGAGAAATTCTAACAGACTGTGGAACAAATTTCTTGTCAAAACTGTTGCAGCAAGTATATAAGCTGTTGGGTATTAAGGGTATTAAGACCACCCCATATCACCCTCAGACTGATGGACTAGTGGAGCGATTTAATCAGACTCTAAAAAACATGCTGCGGAAATTTGTTTCTGAAACGGGCTCGGATTGGGACCAATGGGTACCATATTTATTGTTTGCTTATCGGGAGGTGCCCCAGGCTTCAACAGGGTTCTCACCTTTTGAACTACTGTATGGTCGTCAGGTGAGGGGCCCATTGGACTTATTAAAGGAGCACTGGGAGAGTCCACCGAGTGATCAGGACAATGTGGTCTCTTATGTCATTAAGATGAGAGAGAAACTGGATCGAATGACTGCTTTGGCTCAGGGGCACATGAGGACGGCGCAGGCTAAACAAAAAACTTGGTATGACAAGAAGGCCAGAAAAAGGGTTTTTCACCCAGGACAACAGGTTTTGTTATTGCTGCCCTCGTGTGACAGTAAGCTGTTGGCTCGATGGCAGGGGCCATATGAAATCTCTAAGAAACTAAGTTCAGTGACATACGAACTATACAGTATATGCCTGACAGGAAGGTAAAATATCAGACCTTCCACATTAACTTGTTGAAAGAGTTTCAGCAGCCTGGTCATCAGCAGCAGCAACCTGTTCTTCAGGAGACACATCAGCTCTTCATTTGTGCGACGGAAGTGGATGAGGAGAAAGAACAGTCCTTTCCCACAAATGTGTCAGAGCAGTTTTTATTTCAACTGTCTCATTTGCAGGTGGATCAGCAGAGAGAGCTAGAGGCACTGTTAGATCCAGAATTGTTTCAGGAGAGACCTGGTTTCACCACGTTGGTGCGTCATAAGGTTCATTTGAAAGAGGAAGCTGTTCCACGTAGGAAATCTTATAGGATCCCGGAATGATTGGTCCCAAAAATGAAGCAAGAGATTGATATGATGTTGCAGCTGGGAGTGATTGAGGAGTCAGTCAGTGAGTGGTGTAGCCCGATTGTGCTGGTCCCCAAAAAGGATGGCTCTTTGAGATTTTGTATCCACTTTAGATATCTCAATTCAGTGTCCAAGTTTGAGTCATACCCCATGTCCCGGATTGACGAACTGTTAGAGAAAGTGGGCAGGGCTAGGTTTATTTCTACACTGGACCTATGCAAGGGGTATTGGCAGGTGGCATTGGCACCGGAAACAAAAGAACTTACAGCCTTTAAAACACCTTATGGCAGTTTCCAATTTAGGGTCATGCCATTTGGCCTTCAAGGGGCACCTGCAACTTTTCAGCGGCTTATGGACCAAGTGTTAAGGAGGGTATCAAATTTTGCGGCTGCCTATCTGGATGACGTGGTCATCTATAGTCAGACTTGGGAAGAACATTTGATACACCTTAGGCAGGTCCTTCAGTTAATTAAGAGGGCAGGACTGACGATCAATCCACACAAATATGCGTTTGGACAGCAGCAGGTGGAGTACTTGGGGCATGTGGTTGGTCAGAGGGTCATTAGACCACGAGTAGGTAAAGTGGATGCCATCCGGACCTATCCTGTACCCACCACTAAGAAGAAGGTACGATCATTTATGGGAATGGTAGGATGGTATAGTAAGTTCATCCCCCACTTTGCTGAAAGAGCTGCAGTTTTGACTGACCTCACTAAGGCTTCAGCATCTAATAGGGTAAAATGGACAGAGGAATGTGACAGAGCTTTTGACGATCTGAAGAGGGCTATTTCTGGGGAGAAGGTTCTCTACAGTCCAGACTTTGCTCGTCCATTTATTTTACAGACAGATGCTTCAGGAGTTGGCATTGGAGCAGTACTTCTCCAGGAGGAGAGGGGAGAGAGACACCCAGTACTGTTCTTGAGCCGTAAGTTGTTGGACCGGGAGACAAGATACTCTACAGTAGAAAAGGAATGCCTTGCCATGAAATGGGCAATAGGGTCTCTGAAGTACTATTTACTGGGGCGTCATTTTGTGTTGGAGACAGATCATCGGGCCCTACAGTGGCTGGACAGGATGAAGGACGTAAACAGTCATCTCACAGGGTGGTATGTGTCCCTTCAACCGTATAATTTTACTGTTCGGTATGTGGCAGGAAGACCAACCTTGTGGCAGATAGCCTCTCAAGGGTACATGACTCTTAGAGTACTGTACTCTCGGGAAAGGGGGGAGGAAATGTGACGATGGAGTGTCACCACTGTTATGACTTATTGTATGTGTGATTGTGTTGTATTTGTAATATTGTAAATGTTATTATGATTATTTGTAAAGTGCACACATTATTTTTAGGATCTATCTTTGACTAATTGAAATGCCCTTGGGAGATAATTGCTATGGTTAAGTATTTGGGTAAAATAATTGATAAAGATTTAATTCACATACCTTTGCCAACATGCTTCCTGAGGGTGTCTGGGCAAAAGACTCTGTTAGGGGCTGAGGGCCTTTTATAGGACACCAGCAGGAAGGAAGCATGTATGGTAAGTTAGAGGGGTGGTTTAGCATTTGTAAATAGGGGTTTGAATTATTTATTGAATTATTTATATTGTTATTTATTCTATGTTATTTATATTTACACTGTATATAGTTGGGGAAGTATTTATATATTTTTAGATGTTAGTGGGTATGTGTGGAAAATGAAAAATGTTTATTGTTTTACCTGGGGTTATGGTAGGGGCTAATCAGCCCTAATTATCTCCAATAGTATATAACAGGTGTTGGGTTTATTTGGAGGGAGTCTTGGGAGTTCTTGAGTCTCTTTGAATCTTCAGTCTTGCAGTCGAGACTTTTTGCTGTAACCTTTGTGGATTGTTGATGAAGAATCGTGTCGGATGTCTTGGAATTATTTACTTGTAAGTTTATGGAAATAAAAATGGAAAATTGAAGATTATGCCTCCTTGCCTCCTGCCTTGCCTTGCACCAGATTGTTACACTTGGAAAGTGTTCATGAATTGCACAAGAAGTTCCTCGCCGTCTTCAACAGTCCCAAAAGCTGAGTCCAAAAGCTTAAGATAGTCGGCAGAGGTGGCTTCAGGCCCAAGAGGGCGAATAACATCAGACACAGGAGCAAGAAGACTTTCAAAGATCCTGCGAGATTTTTCCAAGTCAGACAAAGAAGTATCTTCCATCATCAGGTCGACATGTGAACGCCATGTTTCATAGTCAGCTTCAGTATACGGTCTTGGCATTTTGCCAGAGAAAGCTCTGATTCTCCAAGAGGAATGGGCGTTTGACGGCTTCTCTGCATGTTTAATGACATGCTCGACTACGATTTTCTGAACCTCGGGTGGGTTACAATTAGCTGGGCTCAACATTTGAGGTGTTAAGTTTGGTCTAAGAGGGCTTTGGAAGAGTGCTTGAGTGGTTTTAGGGGTGCGAGGCACTTCAACTTGGAGTGGAGGAGAGACTCCACTTTGTGTGGGTTCTACAGTAAGGGAAGCAGGATCAATGTCAGCAGAGACCGTTTCAGCTGTCTCAGCAGCCTCAATAGACTTCCCTATTGTGGACATGACCTCCCGCAACACCTCTTCAAAACCTTTTCCACTTAGCTTAGCTAAACCCCTTAGGTTGCTAAGATAAGCCTCAGTAACACTGCCCCCTACAGTTTTAGTGTAGACATCGGTTAGAGCTTGGATGCAGTACTTAACCTCAGGATTGTCAGTGGATGGAAAGGAGCACGGCAACGTAGGTGCTAACGCTTCAATGCTTAATCCAGACTCGAACTCTACAATATGACTTTTGTCAAAGTCAGATGAGTTATCATTAATGGTAAGCACCCTACGAATAGTGCCATGTTGCTCTAGAAATTCAAAAATGTCTGTGTCTCTTTCTTTATCAACAACACCACTGACAATGACTGCATTAGGGATTTTAACACCATGTTTTTCCACAAAATCCATTTTGACAGTATATCAACTGTTTAGTCAGGGGTCAAAACAGAATCCTGATCTGTTGTGCAACGCTCCAGGCTCCTGGCTGTGCTCGCCAAATTTTTTTTAACCCTGTGTCCCTGTGACACTTACTTGTCTCGCCAAATTTTGTAACAATATACCACTGTAACAATATACAATATACACAGGGTATAATACTACTGGGTAATTGGGTAACAGGGTAACACCCACTAACACCTGCGCTCGCCAGATTTTTGTGTGTAACCCTTACTAACTAACACCTACTCACTTTAGGTGTAGTACCCTTTTTGGTAGTGGTGTGTTATGGCAATGTATTTACCTTAACTTTACTACCTGAGGGAAAAGGGATAATTGGGCCAGGTCAGACCAACTCTGGGTTTGTAGGAGCCTGGGAGGTGCAACAACAGATGACACAGACACACGTATATGGAACTTGCAACTATGTATATTATTTACAAATAGGTATACATAAATAAATACACAGCGCGATAAAAGAAAATACAATTCATAAACTCCAAATTTACAATGTGTTCAGTTCTTTTTTGGTCCTTTCCAGGTGACTACTGGAGTCACCTTTAGCAGTTCATACGGTTCGGGCTTCGGCTCGCCATCCAGATCTGGAGATCCACGCTCTGGTCAAACCAGTCCAAAGGAAAAAGAAAAAAAAAAGAACCTGACCATGCCAAGTGGCTCGTGCGTCAATGGGGTTCCCGCGTTCAACGGTGTCGGCAGCCTTTGGATCCCAATCAATTTCAAGGGTTTTATCCAGGCAAAGGCTGCTACCAGCACGCTAGCGTCGCCATATCACCAAGGACAGTCTCTCTCTCTGGTTTGTGTCTTTCATCGTCTGGCGTGACTGAGCCAAAAATGCAAGTCATCCCAGACCCAGGGAGAGAGCGCTTAACCCATTGGCTGGCGTGACCCAGCAACGCGCAGCCATTGGTTACTATAAATATCAACACACAATACTAGGAACTTTATCAGAATATTCTAGAAAACGTTCCTACTATTTATGAATATATATTTATTTAAATATTCATATTCAAATTATGTATTCCCATTGTGAAATGAGTGTTTTTCTTTTCTAAAAGCAGTATCAATATTTATAATTTAATTCACATTAAACTACCTACTCCCATTGTGAAATGAATGTCCCCCCTTCTTCTTAAAGCGGTATCGACATTCATATTTTTAATCACGTTTTTAACACTGGGTTACAGAGGTCTGCACACATCCTTATTCCACCAGTTTTACGTCCTGTTATGACAATAGGTGAAACCCATGGTGAAGCATCGATCTTTTCAATCACTCCAGCTTTCAATAAACAGTCAAGTTCTGCAGGGACAGAAGCTCTCTTATAGCGAAAAGAAGGCGTTGCAGTTTCTGACATACAGGTTTGACTGTAGGGTTGATTTTTACTTTATGTACAAAATCATGTACACAACCAATGTCAGAGGCTGCAGGAATGCAAGCGGCAGGCAACAATATAGCAGCAGTGAGTGAAGGAAGTACAATGTTTCCTTTAATGCAGATATGCAGATGATTCCATTAGGTCTCTTCCAAGAAGAGGGATGCCCTTTTTCACAACAAAGAAAGTGGCAGAGGAGGATGTTTTTCCTCTATTCACAGTTAAATGTAAGAAGCCTAACCCAGGATTTTTTTAATTTGTGTCAGTAACTACCCGACAAACAGGTGAGCGCAGTGGAACATCACTGAAGTATTTTTCAAAGAAGTGATGAGGCAAGATAGACACTGCAAAGCCAGTATCAACAACCAGTTCAAGCTCAGTAACAAAGGAGGCCGATGTGCTAACATTAATCCTGCATAATAGTTTCTCATGTGCATGCTGAGGATTGTTTAAATACAAAAGAGTCAGTTTCGGGAGTTGTATCTCGCTTACATCTCTAGTTTTTGAGGTGCGACAGACACGACCAAAATGTCCAACTTTTTGGCTTGCTTTATACTGTATGTTGCTTTAACAGCAGGGCACTGGGGAAAAGTAGCCAGATGTTTATCAAAACCACAGCTAAAGCAAGCCTGGGAAGAAGCAGCAGTATTAGGCAGCTTATTTAAATGAGCGTTCTGTTAGTACCTCTTTTTAGATGTTGTGGACGGGGCTGTACTGCCTCCATTTGGGTGCTGGTATCAGTCAATGTTTTAGCTTGATGAGCTGCAGATTCCATTTGCATGGCAATTGTAATGGCTTTATCCAGAGTCAAACCAGGTTCCAGCAAAAGTCTTTCTCGAATATCAGAGTTGGTCTCGAACCATTTCATCTGTTTTGTCTTCAAACCCGCATTTTGATGCAAGGTCTCATAGTGCAGCCACATACAGTATTGTATTACAGTTTCAGGGGGTGCCTGTACTTGCTTCCTAAAAGTGTGTCGCTCCACCACAACATTGACTTTAGGGGTAAAGTGTTTCTCTAAGGCAGTCACAGCAGAGGAAAAAGTGTCACCGGTATTCGGTAATGAGTAGAAAATTTGCTGTCCTTCAGTTCCTAAGCAGTGAAGTAAAGCGGCTCTCCTGCAGGCCTCAGTCCAAGCATTTCCAGTTGCAATAATTACTAGCAGGTAATTCTGAAGCATCCGCATCCACATGTGAAAGGTATCTGCAGTTCTCCCGGGCAGGGCAGAAACATCGGTGGTGGAGGCACATTACCTGACATGTCGAGTCCGTTGCAACACGCAGGGTCACTTGTCGCCAAAATGTAGTGTAGGGACATAATGAAAAAGCAACAAAGTACTTAACAAGTCTCCTTTAATTACTCTTCTCAAAGTTTTAACAAAAGGCACCTTAATGCGCATGTTCTTCATTAACCACCATCTTGAACTGCATTACTTCTTCTACTACTCATGGTTACAATGATAGTAGCGCTACCCAGTGGTGTGGAGAATCAACTTATTAAATTTAAGATGCAACATATTCACAGGCCTTTTAAAAGGCTATCAATCAGGATTTAACCAGCTGAAATTAATTTGCACTGATGGGGAATGGGATGGCTTCCTAAATTCTAACAGATTTCAGCTGGTTTCTTGGCTTTCTATGCCTTTTTGTGCCTCTTTTTCTTCATGTGTTTAATACTTATTCCCTGTCGTTTCACTTTATTAAACAGAACTTGTTTTGTGAACACAGTTGCCTTGATTTCTTTGTATGTATGGATTACGTGGGTTGTTACTGATGTCTGGTGAAAATCTCAGGTCAATGGCTCCATCAGAAATATGTTTAATGAGAAAAATGTTGACGTGTTCAATACTTATTTTCCCCGCTGTATAGCATTCCATTTACTTGTACGAATCGAAGCCAGCGAAGAGAACACCCCTGTAATGGAGAGACCCAGCTTATTCAAAACAGCTGCGTGGATGACTTTGTTCTCTTTTGTAAAAGTATATCTGCATTAGAAGAAATGCTGAAGGTGTTTGATGAGGAGTTTACACGGTTTGGACTAACCATTTTGGCAGCAAAAACAAAGATGATGTGTTGCAATGTTTCTCCCAAAATTAAATCAATGAGCTTGTTATTAAAATGAGAGACACATACACTGAGAATGTAACGAGTTTCACCTACCTGGGTCACACCATCTTCAACGAAAAAGGTCACTCAGCATTTACCATCCAACGCATCACCTCAGCCCATTAGAAGTGGAACAAGCTTAAGACCGTACTCACAGACTGTCAAGTAAGACTTCTGAGTAAAATTTCAAACTGCTTGTGTACGCAATCGACTTACCTACAGTTTCCAAGCATGTTATCTAAATATATGCCGGCTGGTAAAACTGGAGTCTACATGGATAAATTTTCTTCGGAATCTTGTTTATAATCGTTTTGAGCATGTAGGTGCTCCATTAAGACAAAGGAGCAGCTGCAAAGCAACACCCACTGATGAAGATGACGTGGACTGGCGTTATCGATTCTCCAATAGCGACATACTTCTGCTCACCCAATCTGTGCAAATCCGTAACTTCTACCTGTCTCAACACCTAAAATACACAGCCTATATAACTACATTCCCTAACTCAGCGCTACAAAAACAAATTCTGTTCTGTAAAATAAGAAGCCGTACAGTCGGGATATATGGAAGAAATATGAAATCCTCCAAGACGCAACTGCAGAGGGAGATGTAGGACAAAGAAAGGCTCCTGCCATTGTTGGACTGCCTCCTCGGCACCCAACCTGCTGCAGCAGTGGATGGGAAATTTTGATGATTATGATGTGGGGGGAAGGGGAGGGGTACACCCTGGACAGATCACAGTCAAATGCAGGGCAGATATAATTTTATCAATAATTTTAATTCTAATATGATAAAACACTGAGTAGATTTTATTCTCATTTTCATTTTTAATTATGAAACTTTTAACTTTGCAGGATATGGAAGGTTTACATGTAAATCTGGCCCTTAGGAATGGAGGAAAAAATTTTATGGCCTTCACCACCACCAAGTTGCCCATCCCTGGTATATACTGTACATAACAGAGCATTATGACTAACCTCCAGCTTTTGTTTGCGGACCAAAAAGGCATCAACAAAGCATCTGCACTTTTGCGGGTTGAGGGTCTCTTTCAGCTGACTGAAGATGTTTAAATTGTGTTTTATGTTGGCAGCAACCAAACGGTGATATTCCTTCCTGTTAGCAACCCATTTGAAGAGCCATGGAAGCCAGTTGTACATCTGTCAAACATATACACACCAATCAGTTATTCTGGTTCAGCAATGAGGGTTTTCTTTGAAGGTACTGAATAGAACTTTTGTGAATTAATGTTTAGTGATACCTTGTGGTCACAAACTGAACTGCAGTCACGCCAATGATTTTTTGAAAAGAGCCAATTCTTCAGACATGGAACAAACCATGCCCATCAGTTGTAACTGCTATTCGACAAAAAAATTTAAATATTTAAAACTGAAGCTGTCAGGAAGGATTAACTATAGAATTCACTGAGCACAATTAGTGCTTTCAATTTCATTGAATCACTAATATATTAAATTTAGGAGACTTATTGTCTCCCCTGGACCCCTAAAACAGCCTGTCCTGAAAGAAAAGTTTTAACTTTCATGTGCAATAATACTGCTTATTTTTTAAAATTGCTTTAAAAAAAGAGCCAGTTTCATCAAAGAAACATCAAAGCAAAATAGTTTTTCATCAATATATTCATTTTTTACAAAGTTTTAAATGTGTGTCCAAACTTTATGTCAACTCCGTCAGACAATTATAAAAATGTAAAAAAAAAAAAAATCAGGCTATTTTAGTGTCAGGTGTCACTCTAAAGGACACTCTGAAGGACAATCTAAAGATTTTTGAAAAAAATGCTCATTTTGTCAACTCCATCAGATGTCAACTCTGTCAGATCTGTCTGACAGAGTTGACATCTGATGGCGTTGACATTCACTGGAATGCATCATATTTTCATGTTTTTTGATACATTTTAATTACACGAAATGTATTATTATTTTATCTAATAATAAATACATACTAATTATATGGTATTGTGGTGACACTAAACACAGCGGGGAGAAATTCCTCTGGGACATTCTTCTGGAACTTGCCTCACACCCAGCAGGGGTTCGGAGGAAGCAGAGGACAACTGACACACGACCAAAAGAACCACAGGAGACAGTCAGACGGGACTGAATGCATGCATCTTTGTGCCAGCCAATGTCATGCTAATCATGTGTATTGACCAACAGTATTGGATGACAATTGATATGCTAATGTGCCATGCATTCTCTCTGACCGTATGACGATATAAAAGAGTGGCTCTTCCTCATCTCTCGCTCTTCACTCTCAGCTCTTACACGCTGCTCTCATCACGACTAACCGGGCCCCAGCGGCCCCAATGTAGAGGATGCGAAGGAAAGGATGTGGAGGTGAGGCACAAGCGTAGGTCAGCACAGATTCTTTATTTACCCTCTAACATGAGTACAGCCTGCTGGCCCCAGCGGCCACGCTCGTGCCTCGCCTCCACATCCTTTCCTTCACACCCTCTACATTGGGGCCGCTGGGGCCCGGTTAGTCGTGATGAGAGCAGTGTGTAAGAGCTGAGAGTGAAGAGAGAGAGATGAGGAAGAGCCGCTCTTTTATACTATCATACAGACAGAGAGAATGCATGGCACATTAGCATATCAGTTGTCATCTAATACCATTGGTCAATACACATGATTAGCATGACATTGGTTGGCACAAAGATGTATGCATTCAGTCCCGTCTGACTGTCTCCTGTGGTTCTTTTGGTCATGTGTCAATTGTCCTCTGCTTCCTCCGAGCCCCTGCTGGGTGTGAGGCAAGTTCCAGAAGAATGTCCCAGAGGAATGTCGCCCCGCTGTGTTTAGTGTCACCACCAATGTAGAGGGTGCGAAGGAAAGGATGTGGAGGTGAGGCACAAGTGTAGGTCAGCCCACATCCTTTCCTTCGCACCCACTACATTGGTGACCTAACATGAAATGGACTATCTCTCCCTCTCACCGCGCTGTGGATTCCAGAGACCGGGGATCGCCTACATCCTTCGCACCCATACGTGAGCGCGCGCGCCTTGTCCTCTCTCCACGATGGCGACCTCCAGGGCCGGACGGAGAGTGCAGCGCTGGGACAGAGACGCACGAGGATCAGCGACATGAGCAACGCACAGAAACAGCCTGAACAGGGAAGACAATCGGCGCCGACTGCGTTGATTTCCATCAAGCTCCTGACCCTGACTCACCTCTCGGCAACGGACCTTCCGCGCACAGAAGCCACGCGCGCACACTGCAGGATTATGAGGACAGCGCAACTGGAAGCTTCGTGGCCGCAGAGCGCGCTATGCACCAGGGACAAACCAGCTCCATTGTTTGTGTGGGTTTCTCAGCCGCGGCACAAAACGGGGATTTAGCTGATTGCTGTCCATTCCACATCTACAGCCACACCGCCAAGTCCCTCACACAGCTACAGTTGTTTCACAGCTGCTACGCATCCTCAGGGAATTTGGCCACCCGCCTTCCCCACATCCTCGCAGGACGAGCCGCAAGAAAAGTCAGAGACGTAAGTTTTCTTTTCTTTTTTTTTCACAACCACTGGCTTTTCCACCCCTCCCCTTTCCCCCCCACAGACTTACAGGCCCTCCAACACTCCTCACCAGCAGGCAGTTCGACCGGAGCAGCAACCCCCCCCCCCCCATCCCGCAGCCTCCACTGGCGTCAACTTGAGCCCAAATGACGGGGGGGGGGGGGGGGGTCACAGCTCTTTCTGGGTGTTTGGGGGGGGGGCTGGTGTGGTGACACTAAACACAGTGGCGAGACATTCCTCACACCCAGCAGGGGCTCGGAGGAAGCAGAGGGCAATTGACACATGACCAAAAGAACCACAGGAGACAGTCAGACGGGACTGAATGCATACATCTTTGTGCCAACTAATGTCATGCTAATCATGTGTATTGACCAATGGTATTAGATGACAATTGATATGCTAATGTGCCATGCATTCTCTCTGTCTGTATGACGGTATAAAAGAGCGGCTCTTCCTCAGCTCTCTCTCTTCACTCTCAGCTCTTACACTCTGGTCTCATCACGACTAATTGGGCCCCAATGGCCACGCTGGGGCCAGCAGGCTGTACTCATGTTAGAGGGTAAATAAAGAATCTGTGCTGACCTACGCTCATGCCTCGCCTCCACATCCTTTCCATCGCACCCTCTACAGTATCAGCATTTTCTCCTTTTTATCATTTTGCTGAATGATGGTCAGAAACTATCAGAGTTGTGTTGATGGAACATAGAGCTGAACTAATATAATGGTGAGAGTAGTTGGACACATTCCCTCTCTATTATAGGAAAATATGATTTAAAATGTTACTTTTATGTCAACCTTGTGCTTTTTAGTCAAGCAGCCATTCAACACCTGTCTTTGGTGGAGAGTAGGAGCAGAAACCGAGAACATCAAAAAAGATGAGACAGAAAATCCATACCCTGCCAGAATTAAGAGAATAATTCATAAGACAGTTCAATTCAATTCAATTCAACTTTATTTATATAGCTCCATTTCACAACAACAGTCATCTCATAGCACTATCAACTGTAGGGGGGAATCCCCACAGTTGCAGAAAGACCCCAGCGATCAGGCGATCCCCTGTGAGCAAGCACTTGGCGACGGTGGAGAGGAAAAACTCCCTTTTAACAGGAAGAAACCTCCAGCAGAACCAGGCTCAGGGAGGGGCAGTCATCTGCTGCGACTGGCTGGGGGGTGAGGGGATAGAGAAGAAGAAAGAACAGACATGTAGAGAGCAAACAGCACGATGGGGACTCAATCTATGGGAGAGAACAAACAAATGTTAATGACCAGCAAAAAAAAAAAAAAAAAATATTTCATAGAGAGTGAGGAAAGGAGTGAGGCCCAGTGCATTACTGGAGGTCCCCCGGCTGACTAAACCTATTAGCAGCATAACTAAGGGAGGGTTCAGAAACACATGATCCCTCCCTAATTGTAGGCTATATCAAAAAGGTAGGTTTTAGCCCTATTCTTAAAAACAGAGATCGAGTCTGACTCCCGAATCCAGATTGGCAGCTGATTCCACAGGAGAGGAGCTTGATAACTGAAGGCTCTGCCTCCCATTGTACTTTTGGAGATTCTAGGTATTACAAGTAATCCTGCATTTTGGAGCGTAGTGCTCTGTTAGGATAATACGGTAGTATCAGATCTTTTAAATAAAAAGGAGCCTGATTGTTTAGAGCTTTGTAAGTAAGAAGAAGGATTTTAAACTTAATTCTAAACTCTATGG
The DNA here is from genome assembly GCA_020510985.1 of Pholidichthys leucotaenia. Lineage (NCBI taxonomy): Eukaryota > Metazoa > Chordata > Actinopteri > Cichliformes > Pholidichthyidae > Pholidichthys > Pholidichthys leucotaenia. Next base: position 261,274,914 of record CM035842.1, on the reverse strand, counting down.
GAAGCCAATGAAGGGAGGCCAGAACCGGAGAGATATGATCTCTCTTTCTAGTACCTGTTAAAACTCTTGCTGCAGCATTTTGGGATCAGCTGAAGACTTTTTAAAGATGTTTTAGGACAGCCTGATAATAAAGAATTACAATAATCTAATCTCGAGCTAACAAAAGCGTGGATCAGCTTCTCAGCATCACTCTGAGACAAGATGCTCCTAATCTTGGCAATATTACGCAAATGATAGAAGGCAGTCTTAGAAACAAATTTAATATGTGAATTGAAGGACAAATCCTGATCAAAAATAACTCCAAGGTCCTCACAGAGCTATTAAGAGAAAGAGTAACTGCATCCAAACTGAAAGTTTGATTTGGAAAGGAATTTCTAAGGTTTTTTGGACCAACAAGAATGACTTCAGTCTTATCTGAATTTAATAGCAGGAAATTACAAGTCATCCAACCTTTGATTTCCTTAAGACAGGCTTCTAACTTGGCTAATTGATTACTATCATCTGGCTTCATTGACAGGTATAACTGTGTGTCATCTGCATAACAATGAAAATGTATACAGTGCTTTCTAATAATGTTGCCTAACGGAAGCATATATAAACTAAAAAGAGTAGGGCCTAGCACAGATCCCTGTGGAACTCCATGACTAAGCTTTGAGTTGAAAGAAAACTCATTATTTACATGAACAAACTGGAACCTATCAGATAAATAAGATCTAAACCACTGCAACGAAGTTCCATTAAGTCCAACATAGTGTTCTAATCTATCAAGTAGAATATTATGATCGATAGTATCAAAAGCTGCACTAAGGTCTAAAAGGACAAGTACAGAAACTAGTCCATTATCAGATGCAATGAGGAGGTTGTTAGTGACCTTCACTAAGGCTGTTTCAGTACTATGATGGATTCTAAACCCAGATTGAAACTCTTCAAGTAAACCATTTCCCTGCAGGTGGTCAAATAATTGCGTAGCAACAACTCTTTCTAAGATTTTTGAAATGAAAGGGAGATTAGAGATTGGTCTATAGTTAGCTAAAGCTCCTGGATCTAGCGTTGGCTTTTTGAGTAAGGGTTTAATTACAGCCATTTTAAAAGCCTGCGGTACATGGCCTAAAGTTAATGAAGAATTGATTATATGAAGAATAAAGCTACCAATAAGTGGGAAGACTTCTTTAAATAACCTGGTAGGAATAGGGTCTAAAAGACAAGTTGAAGGTTTGGATGAGGAAACTATTTTGTCTAACTCACAAAGGTCGATTGGAGTAAACTCATCAAGACAGACATCAAAAGAAGGCGTTGTAGTAGTTACAGTATTTAAGTTAACTGTGGGAAGAATCTGATTGATTTTATCTCTGATAAATTGAAATTTTATCTCTGATAAAATGAAATTTTATTATTGAAAAAGTTCATAAAGTCCTGACTAGTAAGCTCTAAGGGAATGCTAGGATTGACAGAGTCCTGACTCTTTGTCAACCTGGCTACAGTACTGAAAAGAAACCTGGGATTATTCTTGTTCTCTTCTATTATTGCAGAGTAATAACTTGTTCTAGCTTTTCTAAGAGATTTTTTATAAATTAAAAGATGATTTCTCCAAGCTAAATAGATTTCATCTAAATTAGTAGAGCGCCATTTTCTTTCTAATTGACGAGTCTTCTGTTTTAAGCTACGAGTTTCTGTGTTGAACCAAGGAGTTAGAAATCTCTGATTAGACTTTTTCTTTTTTAAGGGGGCCACCAAGTCTAGAGCCTGATGCAGAGAAGCTGAAACACTATCCACCGTGTTATCAATTACAGAAGGAGCAAGCTGTCTATAGCTTATTTCCGTTGTGTTGACACATGGCATAGAAGAAACAATCTGCATAAATTTGGAAACAGCATCATCTGAGAGGCATCTACTGTAATAATATTTTTCTTTAGGAGCCAATAGTCAGAAATAGTAAAATCAAAGGTTAACAGACAATGGTCTGACAGTACAGGGTTATGAGGAGACACTACAAGATTTTCTATTTCTATGCCATATGTCAGAACAAGGTCCAATGTATGGTGGAGGTAATGAGTAGAATTTCCTACTTTCTGAGAAAACCCAATCGAGTCTAATATTGAATTAAAAGCCACATTAAGGCAGTCACTATCTACATCCACATGTATATTAAAGTCCCCTACTATAATTATTCTATCAGATTTCAGCACTAAATCAGCTAAGAAATCAGCAAATTCGGATAAAAATTCTGAGTAGGTTGATGGGGGACGATAAACTATGGCAAATAAAATTGGGTTTAACCTAAAATTGCTAAAGTGTCACGCCGCGCCGTTCATCAGCGGCGCCACCTGCTCACACACCTGATCCTCATCAGCGGCGAGGGATAAAAGCCGCCTCGCCCGGAGGCTCGGCCTGAAGCCGTCAGACTTCGTTCCCTCACCGCCGTGAGCTTTCCTTTCTTCAGCATCGCTATTCTGGGTAAGAACCCTTACCTCCTTTTCCAGTCTGCTCCCCTGTGCACAGGTGGATTCCCCGGCGGCGGACGTCTCCGTTCCATCGCCCATCCTTCGCTGCTGCACGGAGCTCTCCAGGTGGCTGTCTCCCGGGCTACGTTCCCCTTGCTGTGCCAGCTATCCTGACAACTCAAGTAAGATCTTCTCTTGCCATAATTCATCCTGTGTTAGTGTATGCCCGTCACCCTCTCCCTGTGTTCTCTCCATAGGGTTGCTCGGCCGAACGGTCATCTGCCTCTGTGCCTGAAGCAGACGCCACCACCAACACATCTGCATCCCGCAGACACACACTCATACACTCCTGCTGTAAATAAACTCTTTGAACTACTCTAAGCCTGTGTGTGCGTGTCTCCTGAGCCGTGCGTTATGTCAGTACGGCTTCAGCAGAGCGGCTCGGCGGACGGCGGGCTCGCACACCGGCTTACCACTCTCGAGGCTAGAGTGGATCAAATAGCTTATCAACAGCAGGTTATCCTGAATCAATTGATAACTATCACTGGCCGATTGGACCGCCTGGACCCCCAGCAGCCGTTCCCCCCGGCTCCTCAGGGTGGCGCAGCTCCTGCTGTTCCGGTGGCCGTCCAGCCAGCTCCAGTGGCACCGGCCCGACTCACACCAATTACGACCCCCGCCCGCTTTAGCGGAAAGCTCGGCGGAGCGCGGGGGTTTGTGATGCAGTGCGAGTCCGTGTTTGACCGTGTGCCCGGAGACTTTCCCTCAGATCACAGCCGGATCGGCTACATAGGGAACCTCCTGGAGGGGCGTGCTTTAACTTGGGCCTACGCTATTATGGCGAGACCCAGTTATGCCACCCTCACCTATGCCGAGTTCGTGAGGCGCTTCCTGGAGGTGTTTGATCACTCCCGTTCCGAGGCGGTCCAGGTCGATCGGCTTCTCGCTCTCCAGCAGGGAAACCGGTCGGCCGCGGATTATGCCATCGAATACCGGGTAGCGGCGGAGGAACTGGGCTGGGAGGAGCGCTCCCTCTGCGGCCTGTTTCTCCGCAGCCTCAATAGTGATCTGAGGGATGAACTGGCTGGACGGGATATCCCCGGAACGTTAGCGGAGCTAACCTCATTGGCAATCAGCTTGGACAACAGGCTGCGCGAGCGCTCCTCAGGACGGAAGCCGTCTGCTTCTCGCCCTCGAGGAGTCCCGCTACGCCTGCCCCAAGCTCGCCCCCTGGCGACGCCGCCACCATCGTGCCCCGAGGAGTCGGAGCCGATGGTGACGGGCTGGGCAAAGCTCTCCTCGGCAGAGAGACAGCGCCACCGTGAGTTGGGTCTCTGCATATATTGCGGAGACAGTCAACACACGGTAGAGCTTTGCCCACAAAAGCCAAACGGCGGGGTCCGCGAGTCACTGTAGGGGGCCTCGCGGACGTCAATCGGCAAAGTCCCCTCACTCAATTAAAACTGCCCATCCGTTTTTGCCACAATCCCACTGGGCACCTCACCCACGCACTGGTGGATTCGGGCGCAGAGGGCAGCTTCATTTCACAAGGCCTGGCAACCCGATTGGGCATCCGCTGTCAGGCACTTAAACACCCCATCTCCCTGGTCCATCTCTCCCGTGCCTCCCTTGGGAGAGTTACCCATCAAACCATTCCTGTCCCAGTCATCATCTCAGGGAACCACCGGGAGGAAATGGTTTTCTACGTCCTGCCCAACTCTGTGTCGCCCGTCATCCTGGGGTATCCCTGGCTACGCCTCCACAATCCTGTCCTGGACTGGAGGTCAGCTGGGGTGTCGGCGTGGAGTACCTTCTGCATGGGCACCTGCCTTCAGTCCGCTGCCTGCTCCCCGTCCGCGGCTCCTCCTGTGGCGGATACAGCACCCCCGGACCTGTCACTGGTGCCCCCAGATTTTCACGACCTGGGTATGGTATTCAGCAAGTCGAAAGCTATGTCTCTTCCCCCGCATCAACCATATGACTGTGCCATCAATCTCCGCCAGGGGGCCCCCCTGCCATCTGGTCGGCTCTACAGCCTGTCGGCACCGGAGAAGGAGACTATGAATACGTACCTGAAGGAATCACTGAGCGCTGGGATTATCCGCCCATCGTCATCACCCGTGGGGGCGGGGTTTTTCTTTGTAGGGAAGAAGGACGGTTCCCTCCGTCCCTGTATTGACTACCGAGCACTTAATGACATCACTGAGAGGGACCGTTACACCCTGCCCCTCATGGACACTGCCTTCCACTCCCTCCAGGGGGCGACCTGGTTTACCAAGCTGGATCTCCGCAGCGCTTACCACCTCGTCCGGATCCGGGAGGGAGATGAATGGAAAACAGCCTTCCGTACCCCGAACGGCCACTTTGAGTATCTCGTCATGCCGTTCGGGCTGACCAACGCTCCTGCCGTCTTTCAGCGCCTCATCAATGACGTCCTCCGGGATTTCATCGGCCTCTTCGTGTTCGTCTACCTGGACGACATTCTGATCTTCTCTCAGTCCAGAGACGAGCACCGGGTCCATGTGAGGCGGGTCCTTCAAAGACTGCTGGAGAATCGTCTGTACGTGAAGGCTGAGAAGTGCGAGTTTTACGCTAGGACCACATCCTTCCTGGGATTCATCCATCGCCCAAGACCAGGTGCTCCCGGACCCAGAGAAGTGAAGGCGGTGGTGGAGTGGCCTACTCCCGCATCTCGGAAGCAGGTGCAACAGTTTGTTGGCTTCGCCAATTTTTACCGCCGTTTTGTCCCGAATTTCAGCTGGATCGTCGGACCACTGACCCGCCTCACGTCCCCGAAGGTCCCGTTCCGGTGGACCGAAGAGGTCGATGCTGCCTTTAGGCGCTGAAGGCGGAGTTCTCCTCCTCCCGGGTCCTTCGCCAGGTCGACCCCCGCGCTGCAGTGCATTGTGGAGGTGGACGCATCGGACACGGGAGTGGGAGCAGTGTTATCCCAGCAATCACCGGACGATGGCGCCAAGCGACCGTGCGCCTTCTTCTCCCGGCGCCTGTCCCCCGGCGGAGAGGAACTATGATGTGGGGGACAGAGAGCTCCTGCCATTAAACTCGCCCTACAGGAGTGGCGCCACTGGCTAGAGGGGGCGGACCTGCCGTTTGTGGTCCTGACGGACCATAAGAATTTAGAGTACCTACGATCTGCCAAGCGCCTGAATGCCCGCCAGGCGCGCTGGTCCTCTGTTCTTCGCCAGGTTCCGGTTCTCTATCACCTTCAGGCCAGGCTCCAAGAACGGCCTGCCTGACGCCCTCTCTAGACAGTTCACCCCCGTGGGGGCTGAGGAGACGCCCCACACTATCCTGCCCAGGTCGTGCGTCGTGGGAGCCATCTCTTGGGACATTGTGGACAAGATCCGGAAGGCACAGGAGGTGGAACCTGATCCTGGCGGCGGACCGGAGGGAAGACTGTTCGTTCCGTCTGCGGTCCGAGGAGAGGTCATCCACTGGCTCCACACCTCCCGGCTCACCTGTCATCCCGGCACCTCTCGGATGATCAGCCTCCTCCAACGGTCCTTTTGGTGGCCGGGCCTGCGGAGGGATGCAGCCCGCTACGCCCGGGCTTGTCCAATTTGTGCCACCAGCAAATCGGGAAACGCCCCTCCAGCGGGTCTGCTCCAGCCTCTGCCCGTCCCTGGCAGGCCATGGTCGCACATCGCACTGGATTTCGTCACCGGCCTCCCAGTTTCCAACTCATTCGACACCATCCTGACCGTCGTGGACCGTTTCTCCAAGGCGGCACACTTCGTCCCCCTGCGAGGTCTCCCTACCGCCCTGGAGACGGCGGGCTTCCTCGTCCAACACGTGGTCAGGCTGCATGGGATCCCGGTGGACGTGGTCTCGGACCGGGGCCCCCAATTTTCATCCGAGGTTTGGAAATCCTTTTGCAACGCCATCGGAGCCAAGGTGAGCCTCTCCTCCGGCCATCACCCCCAGTCTAACGGGCAGTGTGAGAGGACCAATCAGGAGCTGGAGGCTGCGCTCCGCTGTGTTGCAAGATCCAAGCCGACATCATGGAGCAACCATCTCGCCTGGGTGGAGTACGCCCACAACACCGCCCGCTCTTCTGCAACGGGGATGTCCCCCTTCAAGGCGTCCCTGGGTTACGACCCCCCGCTGCTTCCAGCGCAGGAGAGCGAGGTAACTGTTCCGTCAGTTAGGGCGCACGTGAGGCAGTTCCGCTCCACCTGGGCCGCCGCGCGTCGTGCGCTTTTACGCACAGCGGAGCGCAACAAGACCGTGGCGGACCGGCGTAGAAGACCTGCCCCGGCGTACAGAGTTGGGCAACTTGTCTACGTTTCCACCCAGGACGTCACCCTAAAAGGCGAGAGGAGGAAGCTGGCACAGCGCTTCATGGGTCCCTTCCCCATCACCCGGATCATCAACCCGGTGGCTGTGCGCGTGGCTATTCCCCCCTCCCTCCGCATCCATCCCACCTTTGCACGTATCAAAGGTGAAGCTGGCAGTCACCGACCCCCTTGCCCTCCTCCTGCAGCGCAACCCGCGCCCCGGATGATTGGTGGCCACCCGGCCTGGTCCTGTCTCCTCCATCCCTGGACTCTCCCGGCGCTCGGGGTACGTGGGGTGCAATACTTGGGGTGGACTGGGAGGGCTATGGGCCCGAGCATCGACAATGGGTGCCCCCGTTCGTTTGTGTTGGACCATCGCTCATCGCGGACTTCCACCGAGCGCACCCGGATAAGCCATCACAGGGAGGGCGCTGCTAAGGGGGAGTTACTGTCACGACCGCGCCGTTCATCAGCGGCGCCACCTGCTCACACACCGGATCCTCAGCAGCCGGCGAGGGATAAAAGCCGCCTCGCCCGGAGGCTCGCCTGAAGCCGTCAGACTTTCGTTCCCTCACCGCCGTGAGCTTTCCTTTCTTCAGCATCGCTATTCTGGGTAAGAACCCTTACCTCCTTTTCCAGTCTGCTCCCCTGTGCACAGGTGGATTCCCCGGCGGCGGACGTCTCCGTTCCATCGCCCATCCTTCGCTGCTGCACGGAGCTCTCCAGGTGGCTGTCTCCCGGGCTACGTTCCCCTTGCTGTGCCAGCTATCCTGACAACTCAAGTAAGATCTTCTCTTGCCATAATTCATCCTGTGTTGGTGTATGCCCGTCACCCTCTCCCTGTGTTCTCTCCATAGGGTTGCTCGGCCGAACGGTCATCTGCCTCTGTGCCTGAAGCAGACGCCACCACCAACACATCTGCATCCTGCAGACACACACTCATACACTCCTGCTGTAAATAAACTCTTTGAACTACTCTAAGCCTGTGTGTGCGTGTCTCCTGAGCCGTGCGTTATGTCATAAAGTGCCCAATACTGAGGACCAGGCCCTCAAAGGAATTATAACATGTTTTTTGCTTTACATTAACTAGTAATTTGGAATGGTAAATTGTTGCTACTCCTCCTCCACGACCAGAACTTCTGGGATTTTGACAGTTTAAATAACCAGAGGGAGTTGATTTATTTAAACCAACATAATCCTCTTGCCCTAACCAAGTCTCTGTAAGGGAAATTAAATCAATCTGATGATCAATTAACAGATCATGGACTAACAGAGACTTGGGAGTTAGAGACCTAATATTTAATAAACCACATTTAATTTTTAAATTATGAGGAGGAACAGAGGCCAAATCATTCAATTTAGAGGCTTTATGTTTAATTTGAGATCTACCAGCATTTTTCTTAATCACTTTGGGATGCTTATACATTTTATTTTTATTCACAGACAGGAGAAACAGCGGTGGAAACAAACCGGCCTATCATGACGGTCTACTCAAAAGTGTGATGTCAAAAGTGCAAACATCATTTATGGGTGTGTTCAAGTCCATTTTGCTCTTACAGCCATGGAAGACAGCAGGAAAAGTGCAAAAACTCTCTTAATTAGGCTGTGTCCACCAAACACGTTTTTTTCAGCTGTGGGCAACTATTTTCTATTCATTCTCTATGTAGTCCAGCATCTACAGTGTTGAAATGCTCTCGGCGGTGGCCGCTTTTTGTCGCAGCGCTCAGGGTGCTCAGAGCTGAAAAAATTTCAACTTTTCAGACTGCAGCTGAGCTCGTCAATGGCAGATCTTTCCAAGCAGCAAATCAGAATAAGGAAGGGTGGGACACGGGGCGCCGGTACAGTCTGTACTCAGACTTTCTGTGTCATCATATTTTGCATCCAGAGCTGCTACCAATGCTAGAATACGTTTCCTGTCCATTGTTATTTAGAGACTGCTATTAAAAAAATAAGTAGAAAGTCTGACCATAGGAAAAGCGGAAGTGCTGAGCTGTGAGTGACAAGCTTTTGCTGGGATGCAGGACACAGACTTTTTTTCTCCAGAGTGCAGTGCACAAACGCTGAAAAAAAAGACGGTCAGGGAGGTCAGGCAACACAAAACGCATTTGGTGGACATGCAGCCTTATTCAGATGTGTGTTTTGGGCATAACATGCAATAAACCAATCAGAATGGCTCATCACCTCACCTTTTGCCATAACTTGTCCTTTCAGGGAAGGTTGAAGACATCAAACGCCTGCTATGAGTTTGCAAGTTTAATAGTGAAAAACACAAAGATAACAAAGACAAAAACTTACACTAAACACAAACAGGAGGACATACCGGTAAGTGTGTAGGAACGCCTAGGAAGACGGGACTGACATCAGGAGGATGAGGGAAAACAGCCTGGATGGGACCAGTCTGAGGCGTACGGAAACACCAGGAAAACAAGGAGGAAAGAAGCTAAGTCCAAGACGGAGCACACCCGCACGGAAACACACAGTACGCCGCTGCAACGGACTGCATTGCAGCGGAGCTTAAATAGGGCAAAAGGAATCAACCCAAATGATTACAGGTATGGGTACAAGAGCAAGGATAATCAGGTTTAACTAGTGACAGCTGGGACAAACTGTGAAACTAGCTAGGAAATCAAGGAGGTAAACAAAGGACATTATCAAAATAAAACCATGGGAGAATTATGACAACCAGAATGAAATAACCGAATGAGATCCAAACAATAATACAAAAGATACTAATAATTCACTAAGGCAAAGCTAGGATGAAATACAAAACCAAAGATATGCTAATTAATGCAAAACTAATATCAACAATACCAAAGGAGGACTGGGGGTAAAGGTGAAGGCAGGCTCTAATAAAAACACCGGAAGATAATATGAAATACAAGAAGATCTGAAAATACATCATAATAATAAACACAATGATAATGACCAAACTAAGACTCAAAACAAACAGAAACAAAGAGCAACTCAGATCACCTCATACAACCCAAACCATACTGAGATACAATAACAAACTGAGATCAGGAAAACACAGAAAATAGACAGAAATTAACTAAGAGCATGAGCACAGCTCTCTTACCCGTGCTCAGCATCGTGACACCTTTAATAACCAGGAAAACATGATCTATGGTGGATTATTGTTATAATTAGGGATGCACAGATGTATCAGCCAATATATCGGTGTTGATGTTCAGCTTTTTGACTGATACCAAATATCAGCATAACAATAACACATCAGTAATGGCTGATATTTTTCTGGTGTGTCCCAGTTGTGTGGCATTGATTGTGCCCTGAAACAGACAACAGTTGATTACAGCTGCAAAGTCAGAAAACATCTACGTGAGACTAAACACTTAAAGTATTTTAGTTTAGTTATATTTTGTTTAATAATGAACATTTCTTTTTCTTTTTGGCATTAAAGATGAAATAGATGGAAACCAGTGGTGGTGGGTGATAAAAAAATTTGGTGTTTGGGGGTGGGGGAGCACTTGGATGTGATGGGTGAAATCATCTAACGACTCTCACAGACCAGAGCAAAACAAACAAATATAAAAACAAAAGGATTAGAAAAGAATAAATTCAGAAAACAGAACACTTTAATGATGACAACTAAAGTACTTTGCTGTCAGATGTGATAAAGTAGTTGAAAAATTTAACAAGAACAATTCCATATCATCTGATACATTGGGCCTCATGCAAAAACGTGTTCGTTTGTGAAAATCCCACATACTTTTGTTAGTAAGCCGCGTTAGTACAAACAAACTGTTTCAGATTCAACAAACACTCTTACCTCCTACAAAAGTGTGTCAACAGTCCAGGTAAATATGATGAATCACACCCCTGTATAAGTAAGCGCGTTCGCTAGTATTGAAGATTTGCATAACTGAGGTCCTAAAACTACCATATAAGGCCCTGCTTCCCATTATCTGGCCAGAAGATTCATTCACAAAAATGGTTTCAAAGTCTAATAGGGAAACTGAACTTCTCCTGTCTGAGATCCAAAAGGTAAAAAAATATAAGTAGCATCAGCAGTGGAATCAAAGGACTGGCAAAAATGAAAGAATCCATCAGATTCTAGGAGATATTTCAGATGGTCCTGTTAGTGACCAACATGAAGACACACACACACACATAGAACCTTATATTTTGCATGGTATATAATTTGGACATTGATGAAATGATACTGCTTTTGATTATTTGTAATTATTTTAATTTTAATTATTACTTGAATCAAAGTATTAAATTTCGTCAACTGCTTAAGTTTGTAGGGTTTATAGGGTATAAGATATTCGATTCAGACAAAATACAGTAAAAAGCCAATTAGTGAAAACTAGGTTAGAATAACAGCAAACTAATTACACAAAACTCTTACAACTAGTCTGGGCCACTCCTAAATTTTGTTAGTATCAGTACTAAATTTCAAAATACAACAGATCACGTGAACTTGTAAGATTCACCAAATCGATGAAATACTGTATCACATTTATGAACAAATCTGTTTGTACTAATGGTTCTTGCATGAGCATCAGTACTAGTTCTCACTATCTGTACAAAAGTTTAGCTCTCCTGTCTTTCAAGCTAGCAAATTTCTCTAAGACCTTCTGGTTAAAGTCAGTCATGTCAGTCACAAACTTTTTTTTAATAGAGAGAGTGGCTAAGGCTAATGTTTTAATCCTTTTCAGTGTGGTCATCATGTTACAGTATGTCTGGAAATGAGGAACAGTGGAGATGGTGGCTGTGCTGAAAGGTGGCTTTATTAAAAGAAAGCTATTAGCACGTGGAACATACAGAACGGATAGTATGCTAGCTATACAGAAGTACAGGCTGGTGTTGTACTAGAGGCAGAGCTAAAAAGAGACCAGGCTGCCACCGTCAGACCCCTATTATAGGCACGGCATGATGTCATCCCCTGTGCCTGCACCATCACGTCCGTGCTGCTTGTTATTATTATGGGAATACATAACATTCATCTCCCCCTTGGGAAAAAACAAAACCATTATGAACGTTATGGCAGGCATGTGAACTCACAACAAATCAAACCTGAACCTGGGAAACCAGGCGGACTACCGGTAGACCCTGCATGGCTGAGTGGTTTATTCTGCCACTGTAGTCAACCGTGCTCTGTATGAACATTGCAAAACAGAGTCATTGTTGCAGTTCAACTTCAGGGGCCTCTGGCAAGCCTGCAGTAGGCACGGCCCTGGAGGCGCTGGGTACAGTGGATCTAGGTGCCCTCTTGTAAAGTCCCAGTCCAGGTCCCACACTGGCTGGATCAGTTCCAGCGTCACAACTTGGTCTGGGGCAGCTGCTCTTACCTTTTGCAGATGGCTTGCATGCCATCTCAAACCATTGGCCATCTGGAAGGTGACTGGCCCCAACTGCGCGGTGATCATCATTGGCAGTGACTGGACCGTCTGTAGATCCAGGCGTTTGAATTGGCGTACCCAAACCCAATGGAATACTGTGAGTGGCTGCTCTCTCATACCCGATGGTGCTTGCTGATGTGGCGATGTACCATTCACGCCGGCGGCAGGATGCGCTGTGGATAGGTGTTGTTGTGCTGGGTCTTGATCAGCCACGAACTCTCTCTCCTACAGCACTGTGGTGGCTCCCTGAGGCTGATGCTGGGCGAGGATCTGAGATGAGTCTGATTTACGCCCTCTCTCTCCTGGTGCTGGTTGTGGTAGCTGTGGTGTGTTGCTCTCGGCAGCGACAGAATGCGTGCCAGGTTGTCGTCGTTCACCAGGGTCCCTCTTGGCCACAAACGCCCTCTCCTGCAGCTCTGCGGCAGCTCCCTGAAGCTTATGCCAGGTGAGGATCAGAGGTGAGCCCGGTTTGTGCCCTCTCTCCGTGTTCCATTCTCTCTGCGGTGTCAAGCTTGGAGTGGCTGTACCCATGTCCGGGTATGATGCGCTCCCGTTATCAGCGGTCAATAGAGTCCCTGGGTGTCATGAATGGTAAAGCCTAATTCATAAAAAAGGTTGCACCCCAGGATGTTGTCTCCGTGTGTGACTACCTGGAAGGTGAACGCCGGGAGGACTCTTGACCCATAGCGAACCGTCAGCATTATGGTTCGTACGAGGCTAATATGAGTGTGCCCATAACCGTAAAGCTGTCATATGCTCAGCATGGTTTGTGGACCATGCTCACACTTTCAGTTTGTTCCACTTATTTTTTGTACTTTTCCTATTTTGGTTTAATTATTGAATTTGAATTTGAATATAATGGGCCCGGCCCCCTCATGGATCGTCACCTTATCGTGGTGGGGGGGTTTGCGTGCCCCAGTGATCCCAGGAGCTATGTTGTCCGGGGCAATTTGCCTCTGATAGGGTCTCCCAAGACAAACTGGTCCTGGGTGAAGGGCCAGACGAAGAACGATCCAACAGACTCTCATGATAAATTGTATATCAAGGATTCAGTGTACCCCGCCCGGTATGGGGTTACCGGGGCCCCACCCTGGAGCCAGGCCTGGGGGAGGGGCTCGAAGGCTAGCGTCTGGTGGCCGGGTTTCCATCCATGGGACCCGGCCGGGCTCAGCCCGAAGGAGTTACATGGGTCCGCCCTCCAGTAGGTTCACCACCTGCAGGAGGGATCATGGAAGTCCGGTGCTATGTGGATTAGGTGGCAGTCAAAGGCGGAGACCTTGGCGGACTGATCCCAAGCTTTCTAAACTGGCTTTTGGTACGTGGAATGTCACCTCTCTGGTGGGGAAGGAGCCTGAGCTGGTGTACGAGATTGAGCGATACCGGCTAGATATAGTCGGCCTCACCTCAACACACAGCTCCGGTTCCGGAACCAGTCTCCTGGAGAGGGGCTGGAGCTTGGCCTTTTCTGGAGTTGCCCCGGCCGAGAGGCGACGAGCAGGGGTAGGTATTCTTGTATCGCCCCACCTTGCTGCCTCTATATTGGAGTTTTCCCCGGTGGACGAAAGGGTTGCTTCCCTGCGCCTTCGGGTTGGGAAACGGGTCCTGACCATCATTTGTGCCTATGCACCAAATGATGTTTCAGAGTACCCACCCTTTTTGGAGTCTGTGACTGGGGTGCTGGAGGGTGCTCCTCCTGGAGACTCCATTGTCCTACTGGGGGACTTCAATGCGCACGTGGGCAACGACAGTGAAACCTGGAGGGGGGTGATTGGGAGGAACGGCCTGCCCGATCTGAACCCGAGTGGTGTTCAGTTATTGGACTTCTGTGCTAACCACAGTCTGTCTATAACGAACACCATGTTCAAGCATAAGGGTGTCCATATGTGCACCTGGCACCAGGACACCCTAGGCCGCAGGTCGATGATCGATTTTGTTATCGTATCATCAGACCTGCGACCGTATGTCTTGGACACCCGAGTAAAGAGAGGTGCAGAGCTGTCAACTGATCACCACCTGGTGGTGAGTTGGATCCGATGGCAGGGGAGGAAGCCATTCAGACCTGGTAGACCCAAACGTATAGTGAGGGTGTGCTGGGAGCGTCTGGCTGAGGCCCCTGTCCGGGAGGTCTTCAACTCCCACCTCCGGAAGAACTTCAACCACATTCCGAGGGAGTCTGGAGACATGGAGTCTGAATGGGCCATGTTCTCCACCTCTGTTGTTGAAGCGGCAGCCCAGAGCTGCGGCCGCAAGGTGGTCGGTGCATCTCGTGGTGGCAACCCCCGAACCAAGTGGTGGACACCAGTGGTGAGGGGGGCCATTAAGCTGAAGAAGGAGTCCTATCAAGCTTGGTTGGCTTGTGGGACTCCCGAAGCAGCTGAGGTGTACCGGCAGGCCAAGCGGAGTGCAGCTCGGATGGTTGCTGAAGCAAAAACCCGGGTATGGGAGGAGTTCGGTGAGGCCATGGAACAAGACTTTCGGTCGGCTTCAAAGAGATTCTGGCAAACTGTTCGGCGGCTCAGGAGGGGAAAGCAGCTCCCCGTCCACACTGTGTATGGTGCGGATGGGACACTGTTGACTTCAACTGGGGATATCGTCGGGCGGTGGAAGGAATACTTCGAGGATCTCCTCAATCCCACTGATACGCCTTCCACAGAGGAAGCAGGGTTTGGGGACGAGGGGGATGACTCGCCTATCACAGGGGCTGAGGTCGCCAAGGTGGTTAAAAATCTCCTTGGTGGCCGGGCCCCGGGGGTGGACGAGATTCGCCCCGAGTACCTCAAGGCCCTGGATGTTGTTGGGTTGTCATGGTTGACACGCCTCTGCAACATTGCGTGGAGGTCGGGGGCAGTGCCTTTGGCATGGCAAACCAGGGTGGTGGTTCCTCTCTTCAAAAAAGGGGACCGGAGGGTGTGCTCCAACTTTAGAGGGATCACACTCCTCAGCCTCCCTGGGAAGGTCTATGCCAAGGTACTGGAGAGGAGAGTCCGGCCGTTGGTCGAACCTCGGATTCAGGAGGAGCAATGTGGTTTTCGTCCTGGCCGTGGCACATCGGACCAGCTCTTTACCCTCTCGAGAATTCTTGAGGGTTCGTGGGAGTTTGCCCAACCAGTTTACATGTGTTTTGTGGACTTGGAGAAGGCATTTGACCGCGTCCCTCGTGGATTTTTGTGGGGGGTGCTTCGGGAGTATGGGGTATCAGGCTTGTTGTTACGAGCTATTCGGTCTCTGTACGACCGTTGTGAGAGTTTAGTTCGCATTGCCAACACTCGGTCGGAGTCATTCCCAGTGAGAGTTGGACTCCGCCAGGGCTGCCCTTTGTCACCGGTCCTGTTCATAATTTTTATGGACAGGATTTCTAGGCGCAGCCAGGGAATGGAGGGTGTCATGCTTGGTGACCACAGGATCTCATCTCTGTTGTTTGCAGATGATGTTGTCCTGTTGGCTTCATCCAGCAATGACCTACAGCTCTTGCTGGGACGGTTTGCCGCTGAGTGTGAAGCGGCTGGGATGAGAATCAGCACCTCCAAGTCCGAGTCCATGGTCCTCAGCCGGAAAAAGGTGGATTGTCCTCTCCGGGTTGGGGACAGGCTCCTGCCCCAAGTGGAGGAGTTTAAGTATCTTGGGGTCTTGTTCACGAGTGAGGGGAAAATGGAGCGAGAGATCGACAGACGGATTGGAGCAGCATCTGCAGTGATGCGGACGTTGTACCGGTCTGTTGTGGTGAAGAGGGAGCTTAGTTCTAAGGCAAAGCTGTCGATTTACCAGTCAATCTACGTTCCTACTCTCACCTATGGTCACGAGCTTTGGGTAATGACCGAAAGAACGAGATCGCGGATACAAGCGGCTGAAATGAGCTTTCTCCGTAGGATTGCTGGACTCACCCTCAGAGATAGGGTGAGGAGCTCAGTCATCCGGGAGAGGCTCAGAGTAGAACCGCTGCTCCTCCACATTGAAAGGAGTCAGTTGAGGTGGTATGGGCATCTGATTAGGATGCCTCCTGGACGCCTCCCACTTGAGGTGTTTCAGGCACGTCCCACTGGGAGGAGACCCCGGGGCAGACCCAGGACTCGGTGGAGAGACTATGTCTCCCAGCTAGTCTGGGAACGCCTTGGTATCCCCTCTGAAGAGCTGGAGCAGGTGGCTGGGGAGAGGGAAGTCTGGGCTTCTCTGCTTGAACTGCTGTCTCCGCGACCCGGACCTCCGGAAAAGCGGTAGAAGATGGATGGATGGATGGATGGATGGGCCCGGACGGCATCAGCGCGAAGCTCCTCAAGTCCTGCACAGACCAGTTGTGTGGGATTGTGGAGCACATCTTCAACCTGAGCCTGAAGCTCAGCACTCCATCGCTTTATAACCTAAGCAGGGCTGCTCGCGGAGACAGTTAAAAAAAACAAAAACAAAACGTGATGACCTAATAGTATTGAATGCAAAAGACGCAGCAACTTACACAAAATGGTCCCCCTCCAGTATACAACTATGACAATATCAATCACGAGGGTGACAATATGTATGGGTACATATTCATACTATGTGGGATAACTAAATAGACTGTTATACTGTTTATTCCATCTAGCTACAATGCTCTGCACTGTGCATATACAGTATATATACTGTATTTGTATATTTATGTGTACATATGTATATTCACTGCTCTTCTGAGCGTTGCTATCCCTGTGCTGTTGCAATCCTGGAATTTCCCCATTGTGGGACTAATAAAGGCTTATCTTATCTTATCTTATCTTATCTTATGTACTTGTAATTTGTTATCTGAGGTTGCCTTTGTTTCTGATTGTGTTGTTATTCGGTTATCTTAGTTATTATTACCTTGGTCATTACCTCCGCTAAGGACGTTATGTTTTTACTGGGGTTTGTCTGTTTGTCTGTCTGTCTGTCTGTCTGTTACCAACATAACTCAAAAAGTTATGAACGGATTTGGACGAAATTTTCAGGACAAGTCCGAAATGGGGCAAGGTAGAAATGATTACATTTGGTGATGATCTGAGAGTGTATACCTCCACCAAGGGCTTTGTTTGTATTTGTGCAGCAGGATTACACAAAAACTGCTGGATGGATTTGGATGAAATTTTCACCAGAGGTGGTTTTTGGCCTAGAGAGGAACCCATTACATTTTGGTGATGATCTGAGAATGCATACCTCAACCAAGGCTCTTCTCACAGTGTGTCAGCCACAACACTCCAAAACTGATGGACAGACTTTGATGCAATTTTCATCATAAGTGGCTCTAGGCCTACACACAAACCCATTACATTTTGGAGGTGATCCATGACAGACTGAAGGAGCCTTGGCGGAGGTATGTGCTCTCTGAGTGCTTTTCTAGTTTATATCATGTGCCTAGGCTCACCTTGTTGTGCATTACAAATTATATCTTCCTGTGTTTATTTATTAGCCTTCTTTGCCTTCACCTTCAGTTCTCCTTTGTGTACAGTATTGTATGGTTATTCATTGTGTCCTTGCCATAGCGGGTTATCACCCTTCCTTGTTCATTTATCTGTATCATGATTTTCATTCGTCCAGATCTGTGCTTTTATTTTTGACAGTGTCCTTTGCTTACTTCCTGTTGCTACTAGCTTAGTCTCGCGGTTGTCCCCGCTGTTAGCATTTAGGTCAATCATCCTCACTCCTGTTTCCCACAACTGTGCATCATTCGATTCATTCCCTTTTGTCCTATTTAAGGGACGGTGGCCTGCTGTTCGGCTCGGCTTCCTTCAACATTGTCACTATTGTTTGCCTAGCGTGTGTCCCACACTTCTCTTCATTTTTCTTCAGACGTGAGTCCCACGTCTTCTCCAGCGTTTCCATGTGCCTTAGCTTCTGTGCTATTTGGGCCTTCTTATCATCCTGTCTAAGTTTTTGCTCCTTTGTATATTTTTGTGTTTTTCATTAAACTTTTGCAAACTCACAGCTCCAGCATTTGGGTCTTCATTCCGCCCCTGCCTGGACGTTTGTGACAAAAGCTCCGCTGCATTCTTCCAGATTGGATGACCAGGAAAGAACCTCTCAACCGTGACCCAGTTCATCATTGATCTCACAGCAGTGCTGTCCAGTAGTAATGGCAAGCTGATGTTGTCGAGCCTCACCGTGCACCATTTGTACACCGGTCCGCTGGAGTCCACTGCATGGATGGTGGTTGTTAGTGGTGCTTCAGCTGAACTGGCTGGCAGGCTTGTTATTAATCATGTTGAGTGGCACACTTTGGTGAGATGATTAAGCTTGCCGCACCATTGGCATTGCTGCCCCCTAGCCGGGCAGGAACGTGCTCCCGCTCGGTGCGTCGGGAAACCGCAGTTACCGCACATTTGGTGTCTCATGATGTTCCATTGTCCCGTGGTGTTCACCTTGGCATCCTCTGAGAAGGTCGTGGTGTAACCAGGTTCACTGGACCACTGGACGGTGGTAATCACTGGACATTAAGTCCAGTGATCACACGGATCACTGGACTTAATGACTACAGACCTGTAGCGCTCACCTCTGTAGTCATGAAGTCCTTTGAGCGCCTGGTCCTGTCCCACCTCAAGTCCATCACCACCCCTCTCCTGGACCCGCTGCAGTTTGCCTACCGAGCCAACAGGTCTGTAGACGACGCAGTCAACCTGGCCCTCCACTCCATCCTGCAGCACCTGGACTCCCCGGGAACCTACGCCAGGATCCTGTTTGTGGACTTCAGCTCCGCATTCAACACCATCCGCCCCGCTCTGCTCCGGGACAAGCTGTCCCTGCTCAACGTGCCTGACTCCCTCTGCAGGTGGATCATCGACTTCCTGACGGACCGGAGGCAGCATGTGTGGCTGGGAAAGACTGTCTCAGACTATACTAGCATCAGCACCGGATCACCCCAGGGCTGTGTACTTTCCCCCCTACTCTTCTCCCTTTACACCAACTCCTGCACCTCCAGCCACCAGTCTGTCAAGTTGATCAAGTTTGCGGACGACACCACCCTCATCGGGCTCATCTCCAACGGCGACGAGTCCGTCTACAGGAAAGAGGTGGCCCAGCTGGTGTCCTGGTGCAGCCACAACAACCTGCAGCTGAACGCTCTGAAGACAGTGGAGATGATTGTAGACTTCAGGAAAGTCACTACCCCTCTGCCCCTCCTCACCCTCTCAGGCTCTCCCATCACCACTGCTGATTCCTTCCGCTTCCTAGGCACTACCATCACCAGGGACCTCAAATGGGAGCCGACCATCAGCTCACTCATCAAAAAAGCCCAGCAGAGGATGTTCTTCCTGCGGCAGCTGAGGAAGCTCAAGCTACCCACCAAGATGTTAGTGCAGTTCTACACAGCCATCATCGAGTCCATCCTCACCACCTCCATAACCGTGTGGTACGCAGGAGCCACTGCCCGGGACAGACTAAGGCTGCAGCGCGTCGTGCGCACTGCTGAGAAGGTGATCGGCTGCAAGCTCCCATCTCTCCTGGATCTGTACATCTCCAGGACCCGGAGGCGTGCTGGCCGGATCATAGCCGATCCCTCACACCCTGGTCACGTACTGTTTGCCCCCCTCCCCTCTGGTAGAAGACTTCGGTCCATCCAGACTAAAACCTCCCGTCACATGAACAGCTTCTTCCCCTCTGCCATCAGACTGCTGAACACTAAGTGACTTATTGACTCTCGTGCACCATGTACAGCAGCTCAACCAGACTCATGTCAATCATCACTGTTTTCTTCCTGCATTACCGACTGCACTATATAGTTCTCCACAGTATCTGCTGCTGGCTAATATATTTTAACTGTTGACCAGTATCACTTAATCTGATCCTACACTTTATTACATGTATAGTTTATTTCTTTTATCTTATCATGTTTAATGTTGCAGCATTGTACCGAGACAAATTCCTAGTTTGTGTACTACATGAACAATGGCAATAAACCTGATTCTGATTCTGATTCTGATTCTTCTGCCGGGGTAACTGCTTGTGCTAGCAGGGTTTGTTGTTGTGGGTCACCTAGCTGCGATGTTAGCTTATCGGCGGCCTCCAGCTGAAATGCTAATGCCACCGCCTTCGCCAGTGACAGGTCATCCGGTGCCATCAGTAGCTTCACCCACAGCTGGTGTGTCCTAGAATGGTCTCACAGACATACAGGGACAGAGAGCTTTTTTTAAAATGATGCTGAGAATAAATGGCTAAATTTATAGACCTACTGCCAACAGCTAAGTTTTTAAAAGGGAAGCAAAAGTTTTTCTAAGTAAAAAAAAAAAAATGTTATTTAATCAAAAAGTTATTTCAAGAGCCTTCACCTGGATCAAATGTGAAAATGTGAATACTATTAAGACTACCCAATAAAATCTGCTGAGATAGAAAGAAAAATCACATTATAATGGATTTCACATTTAACAGTTATTATGCATAACCACTAGATAGCAGGAGTGCATGAATGGACTGGCTACTATTGAAAAAACTTAAAAATGAGTATCTTCTGAAAAAGTTACTTAAGTAGTAAGAACTTCACTCTCACTGATTTTAGCGAGGTTCTTCTATTAAAAAAAAAGTGGCATTTTGTGGTTTTTTTATGAATCTGTAACATTTTAGTCATAAATTTGAAACTTCCTTTTATAATTTTTTTCATGTTTCTGATTATTACCTTGTACAACTGCTTTGCATTTACTTGAATTTTCAACTTGTCATTTTAAAAAAAACCTCAATATATAATTTTGCAACTTTTTTGTGTAAATTTAATTTACTCTCTTTATTCTGCTTACAGCCAACGATAGCTGTGCTTGGAATGTAGACATTGTAATAATCATTATCATTCTGTATTTAAGTATTTTTTGTGAACTACTGTTACTTTTACACAAGTTATTAATATAACACTAATTTTACTTTAGTACAATTTCTGGTTGCTATACTCATCTCTGCTTATATTTCAGTGAGGTTTACAGATTATACATGGTTAAATGATACATTTTACAGTTTGTATCTTCTCAAACCAAGGAGATTTGGTTCCTGTCAAACTAAAGTAAAGCGCTTTTTGTGGCTTTGCTTGTGGTTTTGGTTTATATTGAAGAAATATGATTTCTGAATTCAAAATAAACATTTTGAGGAAAATACTGCATCTGTTGCACTTATACTGTAGACACAGAGAAACCTCTTCATTAACTTTTGTTATTATTTTCTGTAGTTTTAAATTCCTCAGATCAACTTGTGATCTTTAATTTGAATTTTAGATTCACAATTCTAGCCAGTTTTATCATAAACCCTCCCATTGCATTGGAAAAGCGCACGGCAAGGGGTGAAATAATGAGGATTTATGTGCTGGGGTTACACCACACACATTTATTAAACACAGCGATACAGACACACAGTTTCAACAATAATCTCCATACAAGCTTAAGGAGTCCTCAAGAACACTCAACAGTCTACAAATGAGATTGACCAGGGAAAACACACACAGCTGATACTCACAGAACTGGAGTTGTCCGAGTAAGTCCAAACAAGCATCAAAAGAAACAAAGTCTTTTAGCGATTTAGACTTTCATACAGTGATTAACGACCGTATGCCAAGTGCAATGACCTAGCAATGCGTGACTGGTAAAAGGCTCTTTAAGTACACGCATTGCTGGGGACTGTAGATTGGAGGCACCTGGGTGAGGACCGGGAAAGATCATCAACGGGGCTGGGAACAGCTGATGGTAATCAATGAGGGGGCGTGGTCAGACCAGCAGACTTTCAGCAGTACACACAGTTGCCGGCACCAGAGCAGTGGCTATGGATACGATCACACATTGGAAATGCATACTAAACATGCATACACAACAGCACCGAGACCCACAGAGAAATCAGGACCGAGTCGGGGGAAACAAAGCCAGCTCAGCTCCTGACAGAGTCTCCCCTTTAAGGGGGGGATTCCCAGACACCCAAGGAAACATCCCAGACCCCCCCTCCCCCAACAGGAACAAACAGCACGAACCCGGGTGGGAGGTAGGGAGAACAGGAAAGGTGGGAACACAACACCCCACCCAGGGTCCACAATAGCCCTCCTAAGTCCAAACACATGGAGGCTTAGGGGGCTGCCCAGAGTCCCAGGCCAAGCAGGCAGTTTGGTGGACAGAGTCTGGTGGCCTGCCGAAATGCACAGGCCCTCCGACCCAGAACCCAGTCCCTCAGGTGGTCGGGCCAGCGCTGTAAAGCCACCAGGGCCAGCAGGATGAAGCAGGAGGCGGCCTGCCCACCGGGAGGCTCACAGGGGGGTGACCGGACCGTAGAGAGGGAACCCCCATGGCATCGGACAGAGAGGAGAAGGGAGCCACGGCGTCCTCAGGCAGATCCACAGCACCCTTGGTGGACCACCGTTGGAGCTTAGCTGCACCTGCGGTGAACTCCGTCCAGAGCTTAGCTGCGCCCGTGGTGGTCTCCCCAATGGGGGAGGTCATGCCCCCCTTGGCCCCAGGCGCTGACCCCCGATCCTTCGAGGCTTCTGGTGGGATCAGCTGCTCTCCAGCGACCCTGTCAGGGGGCTCCGATCCAGGAGAAAGATAAAGAGAGACCGGGTCAGGGTTGCCGGCAGTGGCAGAGCCTGGTGAGGGAGCCCCGGGGGCTACTGTGAGCTGCCCCAGGTCCTCCTCACCATGAGTTGGGCAGTGTGACATCGACATTGACATAATGGAGCACACTTGCTTGAACTCGGGCTCCACCGCTGTCCAGGAGTCCGGCAATTTAGGATGCGTGGGTTCCTCCGGTCTGTCGGGTGCTGCACCCCTGTCAACCTCCTCCGGGACCCCTGGGCCCGCGTCGTTGTCTGTGGGCAACCCAGGTTGTGACAGCTCCTCTCCGGCGACCCTAGGAAGGAGCTCAAAGGGGATAGGAGAGGAGGAATGGTTAGGGTTGCTGGCAGTGGCAGATCCCGGCGAGGGGAGTCCAGATGCAGCTGGCGGCCGTACCCGGCTCTCCTCCCCAAGAGCCAGACAAGATCCCTCCATCATTGACAAATGAACCACCAGAGAGGTTACTCGCCTGTGCTCAAGCTCTACCACCGTCCAGGACTCCAACGATGCCGACGATGACGTTCCGGGTCCCATCAGCTGGTGGTCTGGTCTGGGGGATGACTCTGCTGCGGCAGCCCCTGCCGCAGGCGTGATAGTGGTAGCAGTTCTGGTGCTCCCATGTGCCGTCTTCCACGCCACTGGCTCCTCTGGCGTGGCCAGCCAAAGACGGCCTCTCCATCGACCCAAGAGCTGGACCCTCCCGGGCCTCCGGTTCCTCTCCCCTCGAGCAACCTGGATCCGGTGGCGGCAAGCTTGTGGGGGTACACAGAAAGGGTTGAGTGAGGTTGGGTATGGGGGCACAACATGCTGCTGGGGTGGAGCACTCATGGGGCTGCTCACCTCAAGTCTCCTTGCCAGGAGGCAGGCAAAATTGTTCAGACATAAAAGTTAAATGAGAAATAACTTGCCTGTCCTCCTGAAATGAGATGTCCTCAACGGCCTCTGAGACATCTCCCCCCTCTGGGCATTCCTCCTTGTGCAGTACCAGCGAGACCGGAGGCCTCCTCCAGCGGGGGCTCCCCCTCCTCTTCCTCCCGGATGGCTCAGGGACCAGATAGTCCGGGATGCGAAGCGCCGCGCTGGACAGCGAGTCAGTCATGCTGAGAAGCTCCGTCTTCTCCGGAGAGGGAAGTGGAATGGTCACGAGGAGCTCGTGTGCTGGGGGACCCTCGTCCGACTCCTCCTCGACCCGGCAGTTGAGCGCGGTGAGCAGGTTCAACCAATCCTCGTCCATCGGCAAACCCGGGGATTGAGCAGGCACGGGGGTTGGAACCTTCACAGCCGGGGAAGCGCATCCTCGGGCCTCCCTCTCGCGGTGCTCCTCCCTCTCACAATGCTCCTCCTCGACCCGGCAGGATCGAGGCCGGGTCTTGATGCCTGGGCCACCTCCCGAGGTGACTGCCAAAGACAAGG
This sequence comes from Pholidichthys leucotaenia, assembly GCA_020510985.1. Taxonomy (NCBI): domain Eukaryota; kingdom Metazoa; phylum Chordata; class Actinopteri; order Cichliformes; family Pholidichthyidae; genus Pholidichthys; species Pholidichthys leucotaenia. The sequence goes on along the minus strand of CM035842.1, from coordinate 261,250,897 downwards.
AGGGCCCCCCCGGTGTCCCTTCATGGGATGACGCCGCATCTGGGTGGCCGATGCTGATGGCGAAGCGGGTGAAAGAACGGCTGCAGGCTGTAGAGCGCGTTCCTGCTCAGGCTCCGCAAGGAACAACGCTCTCCCCGCACCAGGAAACATGCGCTGGAGCACGTGGACCGAAGCGATCAGGTCTGCGTACTGAGGGTAACCCCAGAGACTAGGATGCGCTTCCAGGATTCCCTCCGCTGTGTCCAGGCAGCTCCACTTCGCCTTGGGGCCATGGGCTTTATAGGCCTCATCCATAAAGTCCTGGATAAAGGTCGCCACCCATTCTTCCTCCATCATGAAATGTCTCGCCGCTGATTTCCTCCAGCCGGCATGGGTGCGGCGCGCCAAAAGCATAGTGGGGCAAGCTGGTGCGTGAAAAACAGTTCAAAAATAGAAAAAGAGCAATGTGTGGGTGTACCCGCTAAATCCTCTTTCGGGGCTGGGTCATTCTGTCATAAACCCTCCCGTGTGCTTTTCCAATGCGCACGGCGAGGGGTGAAACAATGAGGATTTACATGCTGGAGTTACACCACACATTTTTATTAAACACAGCGATAGGGACACACAGTTTCTACAATAGTTTCAAAACAAGCTTAAGGAGTCCTCAAGGACGCTCAACAGTCTACAAATGAGATTGACCGGGGAAAATACACACAGCTGATACTCACAGAACTGGAGTTGTCCGAGTAGGTCCAAACGAGCATCAAAAGAAACAAAGTCCTTTAGTGACTTAGACTTTCATACGACGATGAAAAAGGCTCCTTAAGTACACGCATTGCTGGGGATTGTAGATTGGACGCACCTGGGCGAGGACCGGGAAAGATGATCAGTGGGGCTGGAAACAGCTGATGGTAATCAATGAGGAGGCGTGGATGGACCGGCAGACTTTCAGCAGTACACACAGTAGCCGGCACCAGAGCAGTGGCTATGGATACGGTCACACACTGGAAATACATACTAAACATGCATACACAACAGTGTGGTCTATATTAATCATATATTCCATAACTCAGAACTCAGAACTCAGAAAAGATTTATTGCCAAGTACATTAACAGTAAACAACTAATAACATACGAGGGATTTGACTTGACACAGAAAATGACCTGCATTTCCGGTGACGCGGCAGCATCTGAAAAACGCGCCTGTCATCAGATGGGTACAGGATGCATAGGGAGGAAAAGGATAACACAATAGGAAAGAGCAAAGAACAATTGATTGTCAGAATACCGGTCATATATGATCAATATTATGATTACAAGAAAAAAAGACCTCAATGCACAGTTAGCAGACAAGAATGTACACAAGGACACAAAGAGAGCAGTGAGTCAGTGATCTTTTTCATCAGTTTTTGAGTCAGTGTGGGTGTAGTGTTGAGTGTAGGTGTTTGTATCAGTTAAGAACAACAAAGTCTCTTTGGCAGGAGATGTTTTGTCTTAGCTGCTGGCATTTGTCCTTGAGCCATGCAGCTGACTGTCCGTGGAGTCATCCATCTTCTTCCGCTTAATCCTTTTCGGGTCACGGGGGGCTGGAGCCTATCCCAGCATCTTTGGGCGAGAGGCAGGGTACACCCTGGACAGATCGCGTCAATGCAGCTCAAATGTTTTGAAAACAAAAAACTGCAGATAATCTGGAGGACTTGTGTGAGGGGGTCAGATTAGTCGAATAGTACTGATCCCAGAGAAAAAAACTTTATATCCTCTTACAGATCCAGTACTTAATCCTTCAGAGCTGGACGTTGAATCCTTCATGGACGGCTCTCAGCGTGATCATGATGTAATCCATTTTCCTAGACAGTTCTCCATTTGCCGCTGTCAGAGTCCTCTCCATTTTTTCAATTTGATGGTTAAGCCTCGCCTGGCCAGCATTTTGATAGGCTATGTCCATCTTCATCAATTTACGGTACACCAGGACAATCCCAGATCCAATCAGAACGATCCCGATGACCATTACTACGAAGACGTACAAATCTTCGACATCTTCAAATCTACAAATCTTCGACCAACATCTGTTTAAGCATGTGAGAGTGTTTAGTGATTATATATGTAAGGCGACTTCACACCTCAGAACAGGACAAAGAGTCTCAACCGCCAGTGAAGATTAAAGAGCATCCAAGGCACTGCGGTGGAGACCGGATGGGCTGCCCTGACCCCCCAGGGCCAGGAGGAGGAGTACGAAGACAATGGGGGGATTAAGATAATGAGGGATGTCAGCTTTTGATATGCATGTCTTTTGTTATGTGCAAGTATAAGTTCGTAGAGCCGAAGGTGTTCGCTCTCTTACTTCTTCTGCTGCTGCACCTAGATGAGACTTGTTAGAGGAGCTGATAATAAACTTTGGTTTATGAATCACATCGCCTCGTTATTTCAAGCTCCTCTACACTGGTGACCCTGACGCGAGAATGGACCAGAGGAGTTCCCCCGCGATCGACTCATCTGTGTCGACCCAGGCAGACGCCGGCGCCCATGCAGACAGGGGAACAGATGGACGACGTTCCCCTATGGCAGAAGTGATAGAGAGGGCTCAACCGAGCACCAGCGCCGCGGAGAGAGCCGAAGCAAGGCACTCTCACCCTGCGGACACATCAGTGACGGTCCACACAAACACCATCACCGTCAACCTGCCGGACTTCTGGCAGGAAGACCCCGCCTCGTGGTTTCAGCAAGCTGAAGCCCAGTTTGCACTTGCGGGCATCACGGCTGACGATACAAAGTTCTATCACATCGTCGCCAAAATCAACGCCGCCACTTCGAGATGTGCGCGGAGCATAATCCAACGGCCGCCGGCCCAGGACAAATATAAAGAACTGAAAGCGACCATCGTGGCAAATTACGTCCCCTCAGCCGAGGAGAGAGCCGAGAGGATCCTGGCGGTCTACGGCCACAGAGGAGGCAGACCCAAGGCCCTCATGGAGGACTTGCTGCAACTTAAAGAAGAGGACAATGACAACTTCCTCTTCCATTTCATATTCCTCAGTACGCTGCCGCCACACATGAGAGGGACGCTGGCCAACATGCGATGCAGCACCCAGCAAGACTTCCGCACGCTGGCTCACGAAGCTCAACGGCTCGTCAACGCCTGCAAGGAGCAGACACCCACAGCAGCATCCGCAGACCTCAACGCTGATGTCCGGAGCCACGAGGAGCCACAAACCACCGAGCAGAATCAGCCCGCGGTGACAGCGACACGGCCAGGACGCAACAGACGGAGCGACGTTTGTTATTACCACCACCGCTTCGCCGAGAAGGCTTACAAATGCGTTCCCCCCTGCAAATTCACAATTTCGGGAAAACGCTGAAGCCGAGAGTCGTTAACAGCAGCGGTTCTCGGCGAAAAAAGCAAGCTTTTATATGTGACGGACGGACACACCGGCAAGCGGTTCCTTATCGACACGGGAGCTCAACTAAGTTTTGTCATGCCCTCCCAAGCAGACCGGGCCATGGGCCCCTGGGGCAATGGAGCGGTGGAAGCCAACGGCTCCAACATCGACACTTTTGGCAAAAAGAGCCTGCACCTCTGCATCCACGGCCGCAACTACAGATGGACATTTGTTGTAGCGGCGGTGAGTTTTAACTTGTTGGGCGCAGATTTTTTGTGTGCACATGGGTTATTAGTTGATCTAGCGAACAGGCGCTTGGTTAATGCACTGTCCTTTGCTTCTATTCCCTGCTCAGCTCGACTTTCTCCACCACCCATGCAGGCTAGCGTCACCACAGCAGGAGGTAAGTTTGATCAACTCCTCACCCAATTTCCAGCACTCACAATTCCCAAATTCTCAGCCACAGTGGCTAAACACGGGGTCGAACACTTTATTCCCACAACGGGCCCACCCGTATTCGCCAAAGCTCGGCGCTTAGACGCGACCAATCTCGCCATAGCTCGGGACGAGTTCACCACCCTTGAAAAATTAGGCATTATCAGACGCTCGAAAAGCCCCTGGGCCTCACCACTTCACATGGTCCCGAAATCCGACGGTTCTTGGAGGCCGTGCGGTGATTACCACAGATTAAACAATGCGACAGCGCATGACCGCTACCCAATTCCTCACATTCAAGATTTTTCACTACATCTGGCAGGTGTGCGCATTTTTTCAAAAATAGACCTGGTCCGCGGTTATCATCAGGTCCCAGTTTGAGCAGAGGACATTCCTAAAACAGCTGTAATAACCCCCTTTGGTCTTTTTGAATTTTTGCGGATGCCTTTCGGCCTCAAAGGCGCTGCTCAAACCTTTCAGCGGATGATGGACGCGGTATTATGCGACCTCCCTTTCGTGTTCGTCTACCTCGACGATATGCTGGTAGCCAGCTCGTCTGAGGAAGAACACGAGCAGCATCTCACTATGGTTTTTCAGAGACTAGAAGAGCACGGGTTAATAATCAATCCAGCCAAATGCAAATTCGGCGTGTCACAAATTGATTTTTTAGGACACAGAGTTTCTCCGAAGGGGGCAGTCCCACTTCCAGACAAAGTTCACGCAGTAAAAAGTTTCCCACGGCCACAAACGGTCAAATCGCTGCAGGAATTTTTGGGCATGGTGAATTTTTACAACCGCTTCCTCCCCCACGCAGCTCAGCTCATGCAGCCCCTATATGACGTGCTCAGAAAACAAAAACCTTCCAACGCGGTCGAATGGACCCCGGAGCGCGAACGCGCCTTCGCGGAAGTAAAAAGCGCCCTAGCTAATGCCACATTGTTGGTTCACCCTGATCCCTCGGCCCGCATTGCGCTAACCACAGACGCTTCAAACTTGGCCATAGGGGCAGTTGTAGAACAACACGTCGGCGGAATCTGGCAACCTTTGGCATTCTTCAGCAAATCGCTAAACCACACTGAGCGTAAATACAGCACTTTTGACAGAGAGCTACTAGCGCTCCATTTATCCATCCGCCACTTCCAGTTTTGGTTAGAGGGGTGGCGTTTTACGGCTTTTGTAGACTACAAACCGCTCACCTTTGCTATGGCTAAAATTTCCGAACCGTGGTCAGGCAGGCAACAAAGACAGCTAGCTGCGATTTCAGAGTTCACCATAGACATTCGACATGTGGCAGGCAAACTTAACGTGGTAGCAGACTGCCTCTCTCGCGCTGTGACATCGCCGGAGCGCGAGGAGACAGATTATACTACCTCAGCCGCGGAACTCTTCACCAACGCGGACACATACGCGGCCCCAATCCATGCAGGGATAGATTATGCAGCCATGGCAGAGGAGCAAAGTAGTGACGCGGACGTGCGCGCACTCCTGTCTGGACCAACAGGGTTAAGGCTGGAGAAAAGGGGTCTACGCGACGGCGTGCCCCCCCTAATATGCAACATCTCAACCAGCCGACCTCGCCCGTTAGTTCCAGCTGCATGGCGCCGCTGTATTTTTCACTCGATTCACTCCCTCGCGCACCCAGGTGTGCGCGCTTCAGTTAAAATGGTCGCCGAAAAGTTTGTGTGGCCTGGCCTGCGCAAAAACGTAAAAGAATGGGCAAAGACTTGCATTTCTTGTCAGCGCGCCAAAGTACACAAACACACAAAAGCCCCTCTGGAGCCTTTTCAAATCCCTGCTAGAAGGTTCGACCACGTTCATGTCGACCTCGTGGGGCCACTACCTTCCTCCCAAGGTTTCACACACCTGTTAACAATGATAGACCGCACCACGCGCTGGCCTGAGGCAGTCCCTCTGGCGTCAACCACAGCGGAGTAAGTCGCTCGCGTTTTTTTTGACAAACTGGGTGGCACGTTTCGGCATCCCATCGGACATCACGTCCGATAGGGGGCCTCAATTTGTCTCGGAGCTTTGGTCAGCCATGTCCAGCAGCTTAGGGGCAACAATTCACCGCACCACCGCTTATCACCCTCAGGCTAATGGGTTATACGAGCGTTTTCACAGATCTTTAAAGGCCGCCCTCAGAGCCTCACTAACGGATACAAATTGGGTAAATAAACTTCCCTGGGTTTTATTGGGGTTGCGTGCTGCGCCCAAAGAGGATCTAGACGCCTCTCCAGCAGAATTAGTTTTTGCACAACCTCTCAGGCTCCCAGGTGAATTTTTACCAGAGAACCCAGAGCCAGGGCATTTTCCAGCCCCGAGGTTTTTAGGCAGCAATGGACCGGACTCTCTCCCCGGGCCGGCACATCACTCTTTTCCACGGGTTTTTGTCCCCCAAGCTTTGAAAAACGCTGAATTTGTTTTTGTTAGGCATGAAGCTTTAAAACCAACTTTCCGCCCACCATACGATGGGCCATTCAGAGTGCTGGAACCTGGTGATAAACACTTTGTGCTTGATTTTGGGGATAGAAAAGAAACAGTCAGCATTGACAGACTTAAACCTGCCTTCTTGTTGAGAGACGAGCCTGCACGGTTGGCGAGAGCACCTCGGCGGGGTAGACCCCCCAAGAGAAAAGACTCAGCCCCCCTGCAGGGAACAAATAATCACTCTCCTTCCCAAGCTGCAGATTCCTTACAGGAAGGTCCCAGCAGGACACCCCAGCGGACCCACAGCAGATTCGGGAGAAGATTAAAACCCAGACAGCACAGGGACTGATGCAAACTACTCAACAGTTGTTCACTAATTGTGCTGTAACAGTTTAGGACTGACTTGTGATTTTACTATGCTGTTATGATTATCACTGAACTCTCTTAGGAGCATGGCTGCTGGAAAGTTTCTTCTGTGGCAAGAGGTGTAGCAGTTAGTATGTCATAATAATTATCTTAAACTGTGAATTTTTCTATTGTCCTTTTCTTAGTCGTTTGGGGGGGGCTGTGGTCTATATTAATCGTATATTCCATAACCAACATATGTTTAAGCATGTGAGAGTGTTTAGTGATTACATATGTAAGGCGACTTCACACCTCAGAACAGGACAAAGAGTCTCAACCGCCAGTGAAGATTAAAGAGCATCCAAGGCACTGCGGTGGAGACCAGATGGGCTGCCCTGACCCCCCAGGGCCAGGAGGAGGAGTACGAAGACAATGGGGGGATTAAGATAATGAGGGATGTCAGCTTTTGATATGCATGTCTTTTGTTATGTGCGAGTAAAGTTCGTAGAGCCGAAGGTGTTCGCTCTCTTACTTCTTCTGCTGCTGCACCTAGATGAGACTTGTTAGAGGAGCTGATAATAAACTTTGGTTTATGAATCACATCGCCTCGTTATTTCAAGCTCCTCTACAAACAGCACCGAGACCCACAGAGAGATCAGGACCGAGCTGGGGGAAACCAAGCCGGCTCGGCTCCTGACAGGTTTTTCTTAACCATTGGAATGCCTCTCAATAATCTCTATCTGGAGATGTTATAGTTTTTCTGAGTCTGTTTCTTGATTCTCTCTGGCTATACTTCTTTCTCCTATTTTTTCCTTATTTACATCTTTAACTTGCTTTACTTTTCTTTCTGCAACTCACTGGGCCCTATTACAGTGATCTAAAGCAGTGGTCCCCAACCTTTTTTGCACCACGGGCCGGTTTAATGTCAGACAATATTTTCAGGGACCGACCTTTAAGATGTTACAACAAAAGAACATGATATGACCAACATAAAAACGGTGGTATTTTCTAAATATAATAATAAACATGAACGTCCTCTTAACATCGCGACAACAACAACATGAGTAACATCCTCTCTGCCCACAACACTCTGGTCGCTATGGTAATGTTTAAGCATGCCTTCAAAATAAGATACACCACAAACACAAATATAAAGTGCATGAAAAATACAACTCACCACAACGCGGAATCAGCAGCAACCCTGAGTTTGACTCTCTGCAACAAGACGGTCCCATCTAGGGGTAATGGGAGACAATGACACCCGAAGTGTGTTGCTTATGTCCAGTCTACTTTGTAGTTTTGTTTTGGTTGTTGTCACTGTAGGATCAAATACTTCACCAACAGTGAATGGCTTTTTAGCCTTAGCAATACGATTAGCCACCAAGTATGATGCTCTCAGTGCACTCGCATTTGTTGATGTGGTGGCCCTCATTAATTGCTTCTGTCCTTCTTGTTCATGCTTTTTCTTTCAAAATACCCCAAAGGCTTGTCTTTTAATGCAGGGTGCTTGGTCTCCAAGTGGCGAAGCAGTTTTGAAGGCTTCATTGCCTCATTAGAGAGCCGGTCACCGCATATTATGCAGAGGGCTTGGTGCGTAGGAATCTCCTGTCGAGATAAATCTGTATTTTAAGTAGGACTCCTGGTATTGTCTGTTAAATGCAGCTTTCTTTTTCTTGGAAGTCGTAGGCTCTTCTTCTGTCTCCTCACTGGGCCTTTTCCCCTTCGCAAAGAAACTTTCCAAAGACATTTGTTTTTTAATCATTTTGCTAGCTCGTGGTTTAGCAACGGCGATTTTTGAAGTGACTATAAGGCCTGGAGCCGGTCTCCTAGTATCACAATATGTGGGCGGGAAGCGCCTACAATTCAATTTTTTTTTTTTATTCAATAGTAGAAAATACACACAGTACACACAAATTACAAATATGCTAATAACACAAGTAAATACCTCCTAATTTGGTTAGTTGGTTAAAAAAATATTAAAAAATGCACATATTTATTTATTTTCCATCAGGCGCGTCAGGGAGCCCTTTGGGTCTCTCACTGCCTGACAGCTCGGCACTCGGGCACTCCGCAGCTCGGGTGTTTCACACACATCCACACTTCATTCATTCCCATTAACACGTTTTGGGGTTTTGTTCAATAAAATGCCTCCTGCCCTGGGTTTCTCATTCACTAATTCCCGGCCTTGAATGTTAGCGATAATGTATCACGTCACCGAGACAAGCGTCTTGACGTGCGTCAAGAGTGAGCCATAGATGGATGTAATGGCGAGAATCCAGTAATTTTTCAAAGTAAAACATCATTCAGACTCAGATAATAAATAAAACAGAAGTAATGTAAGTTATTTATTCTTTCTGTGTGACCCAGTACCAAATGACCCACGGACCGGTACCAGTCAGCGGCCTGGGGGTTGGGGACCTCTGTTCTAACTGATTGATTCAATAAATTTTAGAGTTAAAATGACCACAAATTCAAGTTATTGTCAACTCTGTCACATATACATTAACTTCATCAGGTCCATGTCACCTCTGTCAGATTCATATTTTGATAATTTTTCATTATGATATTTATTATCTTGGCGAATGGCAAGATGGCGCCGTTGTGTGTGGCTGGACGTCTGCCTGTGCTATGTCTTATGTGTTTAGTTGTTTTCTTGTTTCTAGCTCAGAACGTGTCATCCCTACTGGTTTATGATCGCCTGACTCTTCTAAATATTCGCAATTCTGTGGTCAAATTTTCGACTTATGAATTTAATGGTCAGCCTCCTCCGCCTCTGCTGGCGTCTATACCATCCTATCTGAGATGTGCACCCAGCGGACTGCTTCGGAACAGCCGCCACAAAAGACGCCGCAAAAGACGAGGACGGAGAGGCGGAGTATCATGTAGACTGAGGGCTTACCTGGCTTCTTCTTCAACTCATAACCCTCATCAACTGCTGACTGAACTCTCGAGGAAGCGTATCGGTTTTGACGTACGACAATCCATGGATTACCGCTACCGATGGCTGTTGCCGACTGTCCCAGAAGCTGGATACCCACTTCCCTGCCGCCGGCCCGTTTGGATTCGCAGAAGGGGCTGCGCACCGGAAAATCTTCACCTGATCAGTCATGCTTCCCAGCGGGCTGATCAGTGTTTGATCCGCATGGCTCTGATTAACACCAGATCCATCTCAAATAAGACTTTTATTCTAAATGACTTTTTTACTTCACATTCCTTGGATTTTCTTCTGATGACAGAAACATGGGTTAAATCAGGTGAGACCGCCGCCTTCTCTGAGCTCCTCCCTCCCGGCTGTTCTTTCTTCAGCTCCCCGCGAGCATCTGGTCGGGGTGGAGGTCTGGCTTCTGTTTTTAACGACAGTTTTAAATGTCGCCTTCTCTCCACAAATACTTATTCCTGCTTTGAGCTGCAACTATTTGTGGTGGATCTCACAGGTCCTGTGTTATTTGCTGTTGTCTATCGTCCTCCAAAATATAATAAGGACTTCATTAATGAGTTTTCTGAATTTTTGGCAGATGTTATGCCAAAATATGACAAACTTTTGATCTGTGGGGACTTTAATATTCATGTCTGTTGTCCATCTGATCAGCTGGCATCTGATTTTAAAAGACTGTTGGCGACATTTAATTTAGATATTTTAGCAGACAAACCAACACACCGTCTTGGTCACACTCTGGACCTCGTTATCGCTGTTGGACTATCAGTCTTTCTCAAAGAAATTTCTGAGTCTGTCATCTCAGATCATTTCCCCATCATTTTTGAACTGCTGACCCCTTCATCACCCAGCAAGCCTGTGGCTCCATCATGCTGGCGTCGCATCATCACTTCTTCAACACCAGAGGAGTTTTCTGCTGCTTTTAGGGATTCACGGTTTTTTGCCTTGAATGGACTCGTTTCCCCTTCCCATCCGGATAATATTCTTTCCTCCTTTCATACCACCTGCTCTGGGATTTTGGACTCTATTGCCCCATTTCGGCTTAAAAAGGCTAAACCGAAAACAGATCCCTGGCTAAATGACACTACCCGTGCCATTAGACAGCGGGTCAGGCAGGCTGAACGGAGATGGAAAAAGGACAAATTACATGTGTCTCTGGGAATTTTTAGGGATTGTCTTGCTGATTACCAGAGGACCGTGCAAAAGGCAAAATTTCAGTATCTCTCTGATATTATTTCCAGCAGCAGTCACTGTCCTAGAGTGCTATTTAACACAATTAACTCTTTTATAAATCCATGCACTCAGACTGTGACAGATGATTCGTTTACAACATGCGAGACTTTTCTTCATTTTTTTTATTGATAAAGTGGACTCTGTCAGACGAGTTATTAATAACAGTTTTAATAGAAGCTTGTCTAGTGTCCCGGGTTACTCTGCTGTGCTTGAACAGTTTGAGTTGGTCTCTTTATCATCACTAGCTGATATTGTAAGGTCTCTGAAGCCGACAAATTGCTCACTGGATGTTGTTCCCGCTGGAATCCTGAAAAGGGTTTTTAATACTGTTGGGCCTGGTCTTTTGGTTTTTATTAATTCCTGCCTTAGTTCAGGATTTGTCCCACCTGCTTTTAAACATGCTGTGGTTAGGCCCCTTCTTAAAAAACCTCACCTTGACCCTTCAGTTTTATCTAATTTTAGACCCATTTCTCATTTGCCCTTTTTATCTAAAGTTTTAGAAAAAGTTGTTTTTATACAGTTGCAGTTTTTTTTAGAAGACCATTCTATTTTTGAGAAGTTTCAATCTGGGTTTAGGTCTCGTCACAGCACTGAGTCTGCCCTGCTTAAGGTGCACAATGACATTATGATGTCTGTTGATGCCAAATGTCCTGTGGTCTTAGTGCTGCTAGATCTTACAGCAGCCTTTGACACTGTGGACCACACTATCCTTCTGCCGCGCCTGAATCACTATGTTGGCATCCATGGCACTGCACTTAAGTGGTTTGAATCCTACCTTTCTAATAGAACTTTTTCTGTAATGATTGGTGACATGGCCTCTTCTAGTGCCTCTCTCTCCTGTGGGGTTCCACAGGGCTCTATTCTTGGCCCTATTCTGTTTTCATTATATATGCTGCCACTCGGGTCAATAATAGCCAGGCATAACATGTCTTTCCACTGTTATGCAGACGATTTGCAGCTTTATTTACCTTTGAACCCAGAACAAACAAACTCACAAAGTGTTCTATTGGATTGCATCATTGATATTAAGTTGTGGTTAAGCCAAAATTTTCTCCACTTAAATGAAGAAAAAACAGAATGTATTGTGTTTGAGGATACTGTAACGGCTGGCTTTGGTACCCTCTCTTTAAGGCTCAGTTCAGCTGTCAGAAATTTGGGGGGTGATTTTTGACAGCCATTTAAAATTTGATAAACAGATTGACAATGTAGTCAAAATGAGCTTTTATCAATTACGTTTGTTATCCAAAGCCAAACCTTTCCTGAGCCGTCATGATCTTGAGATAGCCATCCATGCTTTAGTCACGTCTCGACTTGATTACTGCAATGCACTTTATGTTGGCATCTCTCAGTCTTCTCTTGGCCGCCTTCAACTTGTGCAAAATGCAGCGGCCCGTCTTTTGACCAACACACCTAGGCGAGAGCACATTACTCCGATCCTTTTTTCACTTCATTGGCTTCCAGTCCATTTTAGAATTAATTTTAAACTTTTGCTTTTTGTTTTTAAAGCTCTTAATGGCCTTGCTCCGGTTTATATGTCTGAGGTTTTGACTGTCCGTGACCAAGGCAGAGCTTTGAGGTCATCCAATCAGCTTTTGCTGGATGTGCCTAGGTCAAGGTATAAACATTGGGGTGACCGAGCCTTTTCTGTTGCTGCCCCCAGGCTCTGGAATAATCTCCCCCCTGACCTACGTGCTATCTCTGACCTGACCCTTTTTAAATCTGAACTTAAGACATATTTGTTTAGGATGGCTTTTAATACCCAGTAGTGGTGATATTTGTCTTGGCATTTGTTTTTATTTTATTTTTAGGTTGTTTTTGTTTATGTTATTTGTTTTTAATGCTCTGTGTGTTTTTAATGCTGTTTATTTTTTGTAAAGCACTTTGGTCACCTACGGGTTGTTTTAAAGGGCTATATAAATAAAGTACATTACATTACATTACATTACATCTTGTGGAGGATTGCTGGTCATGTGAAAATATAATCTGTCTCCTACCATTATATTATGTTTTCAAATTTAAAAATCATTTTAGTTGCTGTTGAAGTTATATGCAGTCCAGTTAAAAAAGCACAGATGAAATCCTTCATAATATAAAAATATATGCATGTTGGAAGTAACTTTCTTCTAGGTTCTGTCAGTCTCCGTAAAAACTTGACGTTGGTTTACTTTCTGTAGGTCTGGCATAATGTGCTTAATGTGGAGGCATAATGTGAGGGAAAATTAATTTATGTTTTTGCTGTCTGATGGTGTTGACACAAAATAAGTGATGGAAAGGCAAAAAGCACATTTTTAAAAAAAGAAAAAAGATTGGTGGGTGTTTCAAAGCATAGTTAGGTAGCCTAGTCCTTGGTTGATTCATACATGTAGTGTAATCAGTGTTGCCAGGTTTCACAAGAGAAACAAGCAACCAGCTCTATGGAAACAAGCCTCCAAAAAGCCCAACAGGCAACCTACTACACTGTGTAAAAGAAAGGCTGCTTGATAACATATATCAGTAGATTAATTTTTGTTTGCAGTAAATTGACTGTAAACACAGTCAGCATTGAATAACAGAATTTTATAATATCTAATTAAAGGAAAATACATGTGCATTCTGCATAAACAACAGCAAATTTATAGTAAACACAGTCAACATAAAAACTTTGAATTAAGTTTTTAAGCTGATGAAAAGAAAAGACTTACATTCTGCATAAGTAACAGCACCAAACACAATAACAGTTTAGTGGTGTGGGATGATGGGAGTTGTTGTCTGCTAGTTGTTTAAACAAAAACTAAATATTACTCTGTTAATATGCAACAGCCAACAACTTTAAATACGTGGAAAGTTATCTTTTAAATTGGCAAACATCATATGTGTAACTCGTGGCAAAATTTGATTGGGATCAAAAGATAATTTTGCTTTTGCCATTCATTTAAATTGAGACTTTTTTTTTTCAATTTAAGGTCCCATATGCACTAATCTGTAAAAAAAACAAAAACAAAACCTGGATATCTCACGGCCCATTAGCGAGTACAGAGCCAAGTGGAGTCAGGCGGGCCCATTGATCTCTATAGAAACTGGATGGATCATTGGCCACCAGAAGTGAAGCCTCTGGCCGGCCACTATTAACTCAATAACTTCACCAAAAATTAACAGGTTTTGAACTTCTTGGTGTGGAGACACAACTTATAATCTTGCGCAACCGGTGAACTATAGAAATTGAGTTGACATTATGTTTAGCAGCCATCGATTTGGATGTACTAGTGTTTTGGAAGTACTAATATGGCGGCCAGATGGCTTCACTTCTGGTGGCCAATGATCCGTCTAGTTTCTCTATAGAGATCTATAGAGAAGTTGTAGGGGGTAAAAGGGAACGATGTGGAGGTAAGGCACGAGCGTAGGACAACACAGATTCTTTATTGACCCTCTAACATAAATGCACAGCATTGCACTGGCCCCCAGCGGCAACGCTGGGGGCCAGTTCTGTAGAGGAGCCTAGGAGCCTAGCAGACTGGAAGAACCCCAGTCTCTCTGTGTTCTCTTTATATAACTTTATTACCTCACATAGAGACTGGGGCTGGCGCATAATGCATGGGTCTGAACAAAGGCAACGTGTGGCACGATTATCATAAGACATGTTACCTTAATCACATACATTCGCCTCCCTGCACTACATGCTACAGCATGGAGCAACAGGGGGTGAAGGCGCCTCATAGTCTGGTCTAATTACCCCGCTGGGGGGCTGCCCCCTTCAGTCCATTGTTCAGCCCCTCTTCCTGGTTCTGGGTGCGAGAGAATGTCCGCCCACAGTGTCTAGTGTCACCACAAAATAAAAAATCCTCATTATCGGGCTCATGTTTTGTGGGGAGCCGGGAGAGCGGTCATGAAAGCAAGCCCAACTAAACAACTACACGTTTAAAAACAAGCCCAAAAACCCGCAGACAACAACTGATGAGATTTGCAAGCAACTTTAGAAAATAATAAGCCCAAAGTCATTTATAATAAGTGGACTTGACAACTATGAGTGTAATTTATTTCAGCATCAATTTTATTATTTTTTTTTATCCCGTTTTGTCCCAAGTCCCAAGAATCAGTGAAAGGAGTGTGGATAGGAAAAAAAATCTGAGACTCGATTGTGTATGAATGAAATAGACTGACTTCGTTTCACTTTAGGACAACAAGGTGTCACTAATCACAAGTTTCAAAATCTTCAGTTCAGTATCTTTAAGTTTCAGATAAGTAATATTTACCTTCACTGAAGTAGATGTCAAAAGTTTTAAACGTCTGCAAGTTCGATCTACTAAAGATGTAAACTCAGGATCATCATATTCAAACCTGCTGCCATAGACAATGGAGCTGATGATGTTGGAGACTGCATACATCAGGGACTGAGCTGGATCAAAAGCTTCTCCTGAAGTCAAGGAAAAAGAAAAAAAATCTAAAATGGCTGAACTTTAAATCTTCTTCTTTTGGCTGCTCCCTTTAGGGGTCGCCACAGCAGATCATCTGCCTCCATCTCACCCTATCGCTTGCATCTTCCTCTGTCATGTCAACTTTCTCCATGTCCTTCTTCATTACATCCATGAATCTTCACCGTGATCTTCCTCTCTTCCTTCTGCCTGGCAGCTCCATCTTGAATATCCTTTGTCTAATATACTGTACATCAATACTCTTAATGCAAACATTACATCCACAGTACTCTTTTCTTGGCATGAAAACTGTACTGCTGCTCACTGATTGTCAACTCTCTTCTTAACCTAATTCCAACAACTCTTTCTGATATCTTCATAGTGTGACTGATTAACTTTATATCTCTATAGTTACTTCTTTCTCGCTACATTCTCCCCTGCCACCACCTTGCAGTCTCATCTCTCAGTCTCAAGTCTGATCTCCTTCAGATTTTTCCTTCTGCATAAGATATAGTCCACCTGTGTGCACCTTCCTCCACCCTTGGAAGTCACCCTATGTTCCACTCTCTTCTTGAAATATGTGTTCACTACAGCCTTTTAGCAAAATCCACAATCATCTGTCCTTCCACATTTCTATCCCTAACACCATACCTACTCAGCACCTCCTCATCACCTCTCTTTCCTTCACCTACATGCCCATTAAGATCTTTAAATAACAATATAAAACAAATTGAAGGAATCATACCTTTGAATTTATGAAAAACTTCATTGAGGTGGTGAGATTCTTCAATAATCTTGTCCTCACATGCCTTCTTGCCCATTCCAAAGTCTCTCAGATTTGTCATGGCAAAGCGTCTCATCTCTTTCCAAGAATCACCATTTGACCACACAATCCCTGAAAAGAAGTATTGAGCTGCAAATATGAGAGTGTCAATGAAAAACTAATAGACATTATTTTCTTACCTTTTCCTTCATTCACTTCATTCATAATTTGTAGAATATCTCTGCCTCGAAATATCTCATCATAGTCAACAAGTGCCTCCTTCACTGTCTTGTATCCTGCCAGCATCACGACCTTTTGGGGTCCCAGATAGACAGTGAAGACTGATCCATATTTCTTGGCAAACTGGGCAGCAAAAACAGCACAATGTATTTATATGTTATAGCATAATATACAGCCATGGACAAAATTGTTGGTACCCCTCTGTTAATGAAAGAAAAACCCACAATGGTCACAGAAATAACTTGAATCTGACAAAAGTGGTAAATAAAAATTCTATGAAAATTAACCAATGAAAATCAGACAATGCTTTTGCATTGTGGTTCAACAGAATTATTTTAAAAAACAAACTCATGAAACAGGCCTGGACAAAAATGATGGTACCCTTAACTTAATATTTTGTTGCGCAATTGCCCTTTTGAGGCAATCACTGCAATCAAACGATTTCTGTAACTGTCAATGAGACTTCTGCACCTCTCAGCAGGTATTCTGGCCCACACCTCATGAGCAAACTGCTCCAGTTGTCTCAGGTTTGAAGGGTGCCTTCTCCAGACGGCATGTTTCAGCTCCTTCCACAGATGCTCAATAGGATTTAGATCAGGGCTCATAGAAGGCCACTTTAGAATAGTCCAACGTTTCACTCTTAGCCATTCTTGGGTGTTTTTAGCTGTGTGTTTTGGGTCATTATCTTGTTGCAAGACCCATGACCTGCGACTGAGACCGAGTTGTCTGACACTGATCAGCACATTTCTCTCTACAATACCTTGATAGTCTTGAGATTTCATTGTACCCTGCACAGATTCAAGACACCCTGTGCCAGATGCAGCAAAGCAGCCCCAGAACATAACAGAACCTCCTCCATCTTTCACAGTAGGGACAGTGTTCTTTTCTTGGTATGCTTCATTTTTGCATCTGTGAACATAGCACTGATGTGCCTTGCCAAAAAGTTCCAGTTTTGTCTCGTCTGTCCATAGGACATTCTCCCAGAAGCTTTGTGGCTTGTCAACATGCAGTTTGGCAAATTCCAGTCTGGCATTTTTATGATTTGTTTTCAACAGTGGTGTCCTCCTTGGTCGTCTCCCATGAAGTCCACTTTGGCTCAAACAACTACAGATGGTGCGATCTCACACTGATGTACCTTGACCTTGGAGTTCACCATGAATGTGTTTAGAGATTGTTCTAGGCTCTTTTGTTACCGTTCGTATTATCCGTCTCCTCCTGCGGCCACATCCAGGGAGGTTGGCTACAGTCCCGTGGATCTTAAATTTCTGAATAATATGTGCAACTGTAGTCACAAGAACATCAAGCTGCTTGGCGATGGTCTTATAGCCTTTACCTTTAACATGCTTGTCTATAATTTTCTTTCTAATCTCCTGAGACAACTCTCTCCTTTGCTTCCTCTGTTCCATGTTTAGTGTGGCATACACCATGTCACCAAACAGCACAGTGACTACTTGTCACCCTTTAAATAGGCCGACTGACTGATTACAAGTTTGTAGACACCTGTGATGTTAATTAGAGCACACATCTTGGTTGAACATGTCCCTATGGTCATATTATTTTCAATCTTTTCTAGGGGTACCATCATTTTTGTCCAGGCCTGTTTCATGAGTTTGTTTTTTAAAATAATTGTGTTGAACCACAATACAAAAGCATTGTCTGATTTTCATTAGTTAATTTTCATAGAATTTTTATTTATTACCACTTTTGTCAGATTCAAGTTATTTCTATGACCATTGTGGGTTTTTCTTTCATTAACAGAGGGGTACCAACAATTTTGTCCACATGTGTACATCGGATGGAGTGAAAAAAGAAATTTTCGAACAAACTTGTCTGAGTTAAAGTTCCTAAACTTTCTCACCTCCAGAATGGTAGCAAAAGGATTCTTCATGTTCAGCTGCAGCATGTTTCCAAGCAGGGGAAGAGGTGTGGGTCCTGGAGGCTCATTTCCACATTTTTTAGAATGGAAGGTTGAAGACAAGATGGAATAGAAAATCAATAAGATCAGCAGAGCTCCCATTAGGGAGGCAGACCCAATGGACTGGAGAAACATTTCAAAAAACTCCATGGCTTTAGGATAATCAGTGTCTTCTCTTTGGTTTGACGAAAAACACATATGGTGAGGATTTTAGTGGAACTGACTTTTTCTGGTTGGCAGTGGAGATAAGGATATAGCCAAAGGTTGTGGAGCTAATGTTATTCATTTAC
Source organism: Pholidichthys leucotaenia (assembly GCA_020510985.1). Taxonomy (NCBI): domain Eukaryota; kingdom Metazoa; phylum Chordata; class Actinopteri; order Cichliformes; family Pholidichthyidae; genus Pholidichthys; species Pholidichthys leucotaenia. Next base: position 261,232,570 of record CM035842.1, on the reverse strand, counting down.
AAATTGTAGTCTGCATCAATGATTCATCAGCATGCTGGCATTACTGTCTGGCTGAACTTTTGTGCAAAGTCACCTGAAGCAGAAATGGATTTATGGGATCAGTATGAAAAGCCTATGCCATGTCTTTGACAAGTGATGGCATTTACATGGCTTCTTGAGAGCAGTATGGGTGATCCCACTGCGGAGGCAAATTACTCATGAATAGACACACCTATACTTGTGAAGACCTAGAGTCGTTAACTCCACAGACATCAAATGAAGCTCTCACGAAGGCCAAAGGTAACATCACTACGCTGACCAGCACGCTTTTCATGACACTACACCAGCCTCACTCAGCATGATAAAATCTGACCGAGAAAAGCTGATAGCACATCCTAACCCCAGCACCAACAATGAATGGGACCAAACCTTACACAAAAACACCAAAATAATGAAATAAAATGAAAAGGAATGCATTTCAATGGGTCACATATATTTGTAAAAGTGTCCTGCTTGTTGACTTGATGTCACTTGGTCCTGTTAGATATGATTTAATGCTTTATTTAGGAGTTGTGTGTCTCATAAGTTACTACAAGAATGGCCATTTGTCATAAAATATTAAAAATGATTTAATGGATTTTTGGGCACACTTCGTGGGCTTTTGGTGTCCCATAAAAATGATTTCATTCACTATTTGGGCTTTTGGTGTCCTGCTTTGTCCCATTTGGTGCTGTTCATTATTTAGCCAAACTGAGCACCAATGAAAAATATTTTCCACAATCATATAAAGAGTTCAAAATAAAACAGCATAGATGCATACAGGAGAGAAATAGATTTTAAGTCACCAGTTGCTGTATCTTTCCATGGATCTGGAAATCTTCATGTCATCAAATCCAGTTGTAATGATTGCAAAATGCAAGTCTAAGGCTAGCATTGCTAAGCAGGTTAGCTCCACTCATCCAAGTATCTAGAGTGCCGCATTGCTGCATCCTGACATGTTTAGAATGTCCATTTTAGGGGAAGGCCTTGGACTGTTTTTTATCCAAAGATGGTGTTCAAAATGTAATTTCCTAAATTTGTTAGCAAGTAAATACTGCAGGACATCCCATCCGTGTGTACCGGTAGTATTCAGCATGTTGAAATGCGCTGATGCGGTCTGCTTCTTTCAGCTGCTCCCTTTAGGGGTCTCCACTGCAGATCATCTGTCTCCATCTCACCCTATCCCTTGCATCTTCCTCTCTAACACCAGTCTTCTCCATGTCCTCCTTCACTACTGTACATCCATGAATCTTCTCTGTGGTCTTCCTCTTTTTCTCCTGCCTGTCAGCTCCATCTTCAACATCCTTTGTCCAATATATCCACTATCCCTCCTCTGCACATGTCCAAATCATCTCAGCCTTGACCCTTACTTTGTCTCCAAACTGCTCAACCTGAGCTGTCCCTCTGATATACTCATCATTTGTCCCTCCTAATCACTCTCAATGAGAATCTTAGCATCTCCAACTCTGCCACCTCCAGCATTGCCTCCTGTATTTTTGTCAGCACCACTGTCTCCAAACCATACATTGTAGCATCTCACTACCCTCTTGCAAATCTCTCCTTTCACTCTAGCTGCTATCCTTCTGTCACAAATCATCCCTGACACTCATCACCACCCACTCTGCGTTGACATTGTCAAAAGACTGACTGTGATTGGATAACGCCTCGCCTCCTTCCTTTTTTTTTCTTCAATGAAATGAGATCGTGAATTTCCACAGAAACTCATATAAACTGATTTCTGATGGGCTAAATAATTTCAGAAAGGATGCTTGCCTCCTTATATTTTACATAGCAACAAAAACAAACTAATTTCTGACTGGGTGATCAATGTTCTCACAGAGGAAAGCCCTTTTATTCCTCCTGTAGACTTCTGACAGGATTCTGACTGACATGATTCCAGAAACACCCAGAAGCAGACACAGGCTCAGCAACAATAATGATCCTTTATTGAATGAGAGTGTAGGTTTGTGTGTGCCTATGGTGTTGTGAGAGTCAAGTGTAGCAGGAGCAGGAGCGTGAACAGCGGGACAGGTCTGGCAACCTTGGAATGACAGCAGAGATAGAGAGGTAAGAGACTCTGGCTGACAGATTATGACGTTAACAGAGATTTTATAGTCTTACAGCAGCGAAGAGTTAATCTGGCTCCAAAGAGATGATTATCCAATACCGGTCCAGTGTTCCGCTGTGGTGCAGGTGCAGAATATTTACAGTGCAGCTTGGAGTGAAGGATGCATGCCGTGTACTCCAGCTCACCGTTAGTGAGAAGAGGGAAGCTGCTGAACACAGACGAGGTCCGGTCCGCCGCCAGGCGGAAGGGAAGGTCCACCTGGAGGGTGGTCCACCTGTGCACAGGGAACAAAGGGAAAATAGGCGGTTGCAGAGAAACACTCTATAAAACTTACGTGGCGTTGGGGAGACAGAACTCCCGTGGGGCGAGAAGCAGTTGAGGAGCGAGGAAACTCATAGGGTAGTGGAGGAAGACTCTAGGTAAGAGTTCTTCCTGGGAAAGAGCGTAGACGTCTCCGTGCTGCCTTCTTCTTCTTTTAATGTTTTATGGCGGTTGGCAAACAGCTTAAAGGTGCATTACCACCACCTTCTGGAATGGAATGTGATTCAAAATGGCATTACCCTCTGATATCCTTGAAATTAGACCTGCTGTCCTTATGAACCTAAAAACTGCTTTATAGACCGCATCCCCTGAACTTCTCTGTAAAATCTCTTTCATATTGAGCTGGGTTTCATTCCTGCGTAGACTGTCTCGTCTCCGTGCTGCCTTCTGGGCAGCGTTTCTTATAAAGGGTGCTTAATGAGGGGATGCAGGTGTTCCCGCAGCTGTAAAGGATAATCAGGGAAAAGGCACACACAGCATGGATCACCGCCCCCCCCCACACACACACACACACACAGGACACCTCCCGGCAGCCATTCTAGCCTGTCTGGGTGCGTCCGATGGAACTCTCTGATGAGTTGAGAATCCAACACGAACGAAGGACACACCCAGGATTGCACATCAGGTCCATACCTCTCCCAGTCCATCAGATATTGCAGAACGCGCCCTCTGCAGCGGACGTCCAGGATGCGATTGACCTGGTGCGCATGACCACCATCGATCATCACGGGCGGGGGTGGAGGTCTGGGTTGGGGACACAGCGGGCTGGACTCGAACGGCTTAACCTGGGAGACATGGAAGGTAGAACAGATGCGCATAGAGGCAGAAAGAGCCAGGCGCATAGCAACGGGGCTGATGATGTCCGTTATAGCAAAAGGGCCAATGAAACGCTGTGACAGCTTCTTGGTCTCACCCTTCAGGTTGATGTTTTTAGTGGAGAGCCATACCTGCTGCCCCACATGGTAGGAGGGAGCCTCGGTCCTGTGGCGGTTGGCGATCACCGTATCGCGGGCCGCCGTGCATCGCAGAGCAGCCTTGGTGGACTTCCAGAGTCACCGACAATGCCTGATGTGAGCCTGGACCGAGGGAACGGCGATCTCCTCCTCCTCTGGGAACAGCGGGGTGTTGTAGCCTAAAGAAACCTCGAATGGGGAGAGACCAGTGGCAGAAGAGACAGCAGTGTTATACGCATACTCAACCCAAGGTTAAGTACGTACCGGATTTGAGGCCGTGATGCACCTCAGGGCCGCCTCCAACTCCTGATTAGTGCGCTCACACTGGCCATTGCTTTGAGGCTGAAGACAAGCTCACCGTGGCCCCCATTGCATTGCAGAAGGACCGCCAGACTTGAGAGGCGGATTGGGGTCCACGATCTGACGCGATGTCTGCCAGGATGCCATGAAGCCGGACCACATGCAAAACCAGCAGATCCGCCGTCTCCTTGGCTGCTGGCAGCTTCTGTAAAGGGATAAAGTGAGCTGCCGTGGAGAACCTGTCCACAATGGTAAGGATAATAGTGTGGCCTGTAGAGGGGGGCAGACCAGTTACAAAATCCAGCGCGACGTGGGACCAGGGTCGGCTGGAGATGTGGAGGGGATGCAACAGGCCTGCTGGTGAAGAAGAGGATGACTTGCAGGTCGCACACTGAGGGCAGGCTCAGATGAATTCACCCACATCCTTCCGCAGGGAGGGCCACCAGAAAGACCTTTGTAATTGGGTCACAGTGCATGCTACCCCAGGATTGCACATAATCCTAGAGGACTGCAGCCAGTCAATCACCTCCCCCCGGACAGCAGAGGACACGTACGTCCATCCCGCTGGCCCTCCACCAGGGTCGGGCTCCGTCTCCTGCGCTCTCCTAACCTTCTCCCTAATGTCCCAGGACAGCATGCCTACGATGCAGAAAGGAGGAAAAATAGACTGCGGTGTCGTCTCGGCAACCTCAAGTGAAAACTGTCTAGAGAGCGCGTCTGGCTTGGTATTCTTCGAATCCTGGCGGTAGGTGATGGTGAAGTTGAACCTCCTGAAAAACAGGGACCAGGGAGCTTGTCTGGCGTTCAACCGTTTAGCAGTCGGGAGGTACTCCAGGTTCTTATGATCCGTCCAGATGACAAATGGCAGTGAAGCGTCCTCCAGCCAATCACACCACTCCTCCAAGGCCAACTTCATGGATAGCAGCTCCCTGTCCCCCACATCATAGTTCTTCTCAGCAGGAGACAGCTGGCGGGAGAAGAACGAGCAGGGGCGGACCCTGTTGTCAATGGGGTAGCGCTGGGAGAGCACCGTCCCCTCCCTGGAATCCGAGGCATCCACTTCCACCAAACACTGCAGAGCGGGGTCAACCTGGGCCAGAATGGGGGGAGGGGGGTGAACTCAGCCTTAAGCTTAGAAAATGCCACCCCTGCCTCCTCAGTCCAGTGGAACGGCACCTTCATGGAGGTCAGGTGGGTGAGAGGTAAAGCAATAATGCTGTAGTTTTTGATGAAATGGCGATAGAAGTTAGCAAAGCACAAAAACTGTTGGAGTTGTTTGCAGCAAGAGGGAACAGGTCACTCCACCACCGCATTTACCTTTTCTGGATCAACAATGGTCTTCTTATGCGAGATCAAAAATCCCAGGAACGTGGTGGAAGAGACATGGAACTCACACTTCTCGGCCTTGACATACAGCTGGTTCTCCAGTAGGTGCTGCAGGACCCGTCTGACATGGATACGGTGTTCCTCCAGAGAACGAGAGAAGATCAGGATATCATTAAGATAAACAAACAAATGCATCCAGAAAATCCCTCAGCACATCATTATTAAGCTTCTGGAAAACAGCAGGAGCATTGATTAACCCAAAAAGGCATAGCTAAATACTCAGAATGGCCACTAGGGGTGCGAAAACCAGTCTTCCACTCACCCCCCTCCTTGATGCGGACCAGGTGATAAGCGTTCCGCAGATCTAATTTGGTAAACACCCTGGATCCCTGGAGGGAATCAAAAGCCGTACTGATAAGGGAAAGAGTGTACTTGTTGAGCTCCCTAAAATCAATGCATGGCCTGAGTGAACCGTCTTTCTTACCCACAAAGAAAAATCCCGCTCCCACCGCCGAGGAGGACGGCCTGATGATACCTGAACTTAGGGACTCCTTAATGTATTTATCCATGGCCTCAAATTCCGGGACAGAGAGGCTGTAGAGCCGACTCGAAGGCAAGGGAGCCCCTGGCAGGAGATTGATGGCATAATCGTATGGGCAGTGGGGGGGAAATGACAGGGCTTTGGCCTTGTTGAACACCGCCGCCAGGTCGTGGTACTCCGTGGGCACAGACGAGACATCGGGTGGAGGCGAATCCTGAGAACCGAGGGAAACGGAGGGAGAACAAGCAGCAGATTGCAGGCATGCACCCAGACAAAATGTACTCTATGAAAAAATTCTGCCCATACGCCAATCAATAGAAGATTGTGTAAGCTTAACCACGGGAATCCCAAGATGACAGGGGAGGTGGAATGAAGCACAAAAAACCTCATGTGCTCACGATGATTACTTGGGACCAGCACAGAGACGGGAGCAGTCTGCTTGGTGACGATGGCGAGGGGCATCTTGGAGAGAGCGATCAGCTTGAGAGGCCTCTCCAGTTTGTGGCATGGAAGCCCTAGCCGGGTTGCCAGATCCTCCGAAATAAAGCTTTACTCCTCCCCAGAGTCAATGAGAGCATGTGAGGATATTTCAGTGCATGCGTGTTGAAAATGAATGGTAACATAAGGCGTGTAAGGGTCTTAATGCTGCCACTGTCCATTAGTTCCCCTACAGTGACTAACGGACTCCCCCTTTTACCCGATTGGGACAGGACGCAACCTCATGCTCAGCGCTGCCACAATATAAACAAAGCCCCAGATCATGGAGGCATTGTCATTCTGCCGGGGGCAATTTGGACCGGCCAACCAGCATGGGCTCTTCCTCCCCCGCGGACACGGTGGGGGGGGGGGGGGCTCTAAGGGAAGACTGCGAGAAGCAGCAAAGTTGAGTACCCGAGCGACGCTCACTAGCCCGTTCCCTTAACCTGCTGTCAACGGAGATAGCTAGGGAAATAAGCTCATTAAGTTTAATGGCTCTATCCCCCCAGGCCAACTCATCCCTCAAGCTGGAGCTAAGGCTCTGGACAAAAATGCTACACAATGATGCATCCCCCCATCCCACCTCAACAGCCACTACCCGAAAATCCACTAAATAATCAGCCACCAATTTAACCCCCTGTCTCAAATTAAGGAGGTGAGAGGTGAGAATGCTATCCCGATCAGAATGGTCAAAGACTTCAGAAAATTCAGCTATAAATCGATCATACGGGAAATTAGCATAATCGGGTTGGGTCATAATGGCGGTAGCCCACGCCAAAGCCCGTCCCTCCAACAAATTCACCATATAACGAATCTGGCTATGATGAGTGGCGAAATCCCCTGGCACACGCTGAAACACTAAGCTGCATTGCAACAAGAAACCTCGTGCCTCCCCTAACTTACCACTAAAGTGGGTGGGAGTGGGGATGGGGGTTAACCGGACAGGAAGAGGTGGAGCCTCAGAGGAATTGGCCGGCCCGGCCAGATCCTGAGAAGCAGGTGGAGGAGGCTGCAGTGGGGAGAGCTGGTCGAGTCGTGACTTAATGTGCCTGAGTTGGGTTAAGATCACCTGTTGCTGGTGTGTTAATAGATCTAAGCAAGACTCCATGGTGTTAAGTTTGTGTGCCAAGGCACTGTCTGCTGGGGTTTCGTGACGGAGATGTACTGACATGGTTCCAGAAACACCCAGAAGCAGACTCAGGCTCAACAACAATAATGATCTTTTATTGAATGAGAGTGTAGGTTTGTGTGTGCGTATGGTGTTGTAAGAGTGAAGTATAGCAGGAGCGTGAACAGCAGGCAGGACAGGTCTGGCAACCCTGGAATGACAGCAGAGATAGAGAGGTAAGACTCTGGCTGACATATTATGACGTTAACAGAAATTTTATAGTCTTACGGCAGCAAAGAGTTAATCTGGCTCCGAAGAGATGATTATCCAATACCGGTCCAGCATTCCGCTGTGGTGCCGTGGTGCAGGTGCAGAATATTTACAGTGCAGCTTGGAGTGAAGGATGCATGCCATGCGCTCCAGCTCACCGTTAGTGAGACGAGGGAAGCTGCTGAACACAGACGAGGTCTGGTCCGCTGCCAGGAGAAAGGGAAGGTCCGCCTGGAGGGTGGTCCACCTGTGCACAGGGAACAAGGAAAATAGGCGGTTGCAGAGAAACACTCTGTAAGGCTTACGTGGCATTGGGGAGACAGAACTCCCGTGAAGCGAGAAGCAGTTGAGGAGCGAGGAAACTCGTAGAATAGTGGAAGAAGACTCTAGGTAGGAGTTCTTCCTGGGAAAGAGCGTAGACGTCTCCGTGCTGCCTTCTTCTTCTTTTAATGTTTTATGGCGGTTGGCAAACAGCTTAAAGGTGCATTACCACCACCTTCTGGAATGGAATGTGATTCAAAATGACATTACCCTCTGATATCCTTGAAATTAGACCTGCTGTCCTTATGAACCTAAAAACTGCCTTATAGACCGCATCCCCTGAACTTCTCTGTAAAATCTCTTTCATATTGAGCTGGGTTTCGATCCTGCGTAGACTGTCCACCAATGCTAACCATGCAAACTGATACTTTGGACAGTGCATAAATATACAGTATGTTCAACTGTTCGTCGTTTCCACAATAATCACATTTTCCATTTGGGTGTTTTTTCATTATAACTAATGTACTATTCAGCCCTGTGTGACTTAATCTTAACCTGGATATGATGTCCTCTGAAGCGGCATGATAAAATAAAGGCAGCGTTGAGAGTTTTTAAGTAGAGTTTATTAAATCATACCGCCTTCACGGGATCCCCGCTCTGATCCAAGTGTGAGCAGACCGGAGCGGGATCCTCAGGCTCTCAGAGGAGGAGACACAAAGTGTGTGTGTCCAGCAGCAGCAGTTGAAGAGAGAGTTAGTGAGAGAGTGAGCATGGGTTACAGTGCAGTATATATACCCAACTACAACAATACATAAAAGAGCATTCTCCAGCAGTTGGTATGATCAAAGAGATTGCAGAACAGGCATGAGACATTTGCATTTGAGAGACATATTGATCTCGGTCTCTAGGTCACAGTAAGGACAGGACGCATGAACACAATGCATGAAAGGCACATTAACATCACAGAAGTGAGCCAGAAGAAGCGGGGCTGCCTGTAGACATTAATACACACATTCACTGTTCTGTTAATTGCTCTAGCCAAGCGCTGTGTCTGTCCAGTCTGTTGTGGGGGTTACACCAACCCGCCACACGCTCCCTCCCACAGGGCTCGGCAGGCGGCCGAGGTCTCAATCATGCAGCTTGGGCAGCGAGCAGGAGAAGCTCTGTGCAGGCGGTGGGGGGGTGGGGGTGGTAAGTGCCGGCCGGGAGCGGTGAAATCGTCCGAGCTGCGCAAAAATTGCTTGTTGGTCCGCGACGTCAAGGGGCTGTCCCGTTGAGCGTGCGGAGATCACAAGAAGAAAAATTAGTCTCTGACTCCTCTCGTGGCCATGAAGAAAAACAGGAGTGGCTGTAAGAAAAAAAAGGAAGCAAAGGGACTTGGCGTGTTTGACTTTTAGGTGCAGGTGCAACACTAAAGCCTCGGGAACCGCAGACAGCTGAATTCCCCTTGTGTGCCGTGGCTAAGACCATAAAATCCAGTGAGCAAGCTACGTGCCTCAGGTGAACGAGCAAGCCTGAAGGGCCAGTGTGCAGCAGAAGGAAGGTGGTCAGTGGAGCCGTAATTGTCCCGTGCGTGGTGCGCCGTCCTCGTAACTCCCCGGTGCGTGTGCCAGGGCTCCGTGCGTGGGTGGGCCAGCTGGAGAGGAAAAGCCAGGGTCAGGGAGCTTAATCATCCCCGTTGTAGTTGCAGCAGATGGGTCATGATGCGTTCAGGTCCACGTGTGCTCCGTCGGCCGTGGAGGTCGCCGTTGTGGAGAAAGGACGAGGTGCGTGCGCTCTCGTAAGGAGACACAGAATCGTGTGTCAGAAGCTGTGAGAGCGGCCGGTCCAAGCGTGGATGTGCCGGTCTAGGCGTGCAGATCTCACCATGAAGTTGCTGCGGCTTTCCTGGTCGTGAGTGATGCCCGGAGAGTTCCCTGAAGCAGAAGGGAGCTGCTGCGTTCACTTGTCGTCGGAGCATCACCGCCGGGTGCTGCGTTCACCGGCAGCGTGGCTGTCCAAGCCAGAAGGTTGCGTCGCACAAAACGTGTGCATCCTCGGGGTCACCAGTGAAGCGGCATGATAAAATAAAGGCAGCGTTGAGAGTTTTTAAGTAGAGTTTATTAAATCATACCACCTTCACGGGATCCCCGCTCCGATCCAAGTGTGAGCAGACCGGAGCGGGATCCTCAGGCTCTCAGAGGAGGAGACACAAAGTGTGTGTGTCCAGCAGCAGCAGTTGGAGAGAGAGTGAGTGAGAGAGTGAGCATGGGTTACAGTGCAGTATATATACCCAACTACAACAATACATAAAAGAGCATTCCCCAGCAGTTGGTATGATCAAAGAGATTGCAGAACAGGCATGAGACATTTGCATTTGAGAGACATATTGATCTCGGTCTCTAAGTCACAGTAAGGACAGGACGCATGAACACAATGCATGAAAGGCACATTAACATCACAGAAGTGAGCCAGAAGAAGCGGGGCTGCCTGTAGACATTAATACACACATTTCACTGTTCTGTTAATTGCTCTAGCCAAGCGCTGTGTCTGTCCAGTCTGTTGTGGGGGTTACACCAACCCGCCACATCCTCCTCCTTTCTACTCCTGTGAACTTCTCTAGCCTCCCCTACTTTCTTTTGTATGCCATACAGGCTCCATCCTTTACTTCCTCTATCCCACTCTTCCTGCCACTTCTTTTTAATTTATGTTTTAATAATGCTCTTGACCTCTGCCTTGCTATATTTCACATTCCTACTAACTTGACGCTTCCTAGTTGCACTTTTTGCATATTTATCTGCTAGCTCATTCCCCTCCACTCCAATGTGTGCCGGGATCCAAATGAATCTAATATCCACACCTGCCTTTGAAATTCTCATTACTGAATGTACAATTTCCATTACCAAATCCTGTCTTGATTCTGAATGCATTTGCCCAATACTCTCCATTGCGCTGCTAGAGTCAGACCCTATCAAAACCTTTCTGGGCTTTACTTCTTCCACCCAACCCAATGCCAAAAAGATTGCCAAAAGCTCACCAGTATACACAGCTAAGTCATCATTAACCCTTTCCTTCTTCATGGCGTCTAATTCTGGAATGATGAATGCGTCGTCGGCCTCCGTCGGTCTATGATGACCATGGAAGAGAATCCTAAACGTCTACTCTGCTGGAACAGCACCGCCTGTGGCTGAACAGGCCGATGCGCACCAGTGTTCTACCTTCCAGCGTTGGGCGTTGGTAGGATTCAAGCCTGGGCAGGAAGGTATGGAGGACAAGATGTTACCCATGCAGCATGTCCCCCCTCTCCACGTCACTGATGAATCCAAAGGAACAGCAGGGCTGCTATAGTTTGGCACCAGCGCCGTCGCAGGAGCTGCCAGAATGATGTTGAACACAACAGAGAACTGCCTTAGGGGCTCTGACTCCGGATTTTTCCTCAGGGTTGACTCCCGAAGCCTTTCCCGTGACCGGGTGTGCCGCAAGGCAGCGGAGGTTTGAAATCAGGGTTTACCTTCCCCTAGATGGGCTACCTTCCCAGGTTGATGAGCCACCATCTACCCGAAGCATCTGGTTTTAAGGCGCCAGAGATCCGCCCTCGCCCCTTCTCCTATTAGTAAAAGCAGTTCCGCCGGGCTTAGAGACTAAACCACACGGGCAGGCTAGGAGTTGGGCTTAGTTGTCAGAGGCTTTTCGAGACGCACGCCGTAAGGAGCATTTTATGAGCACTGGGAGCTTAACCCCAGTACCGCTCCTGGCTATGACAACCTTGGAACCTTGGATGAATGCGATTCCCATAATATTCTTTGTTGATTTAGATGCATCCGTATAAATCTTTATAAAGTCAGGATAATTACTGTCTGAATAGTTATTGACCTCATTCTTGTTTATCCTTCCTCTTTTGTCATTTGTTAAAAGTCTAAAATCCACCTTTACTTCTTCCAGACACCATGGTGGATCTGCAGAAAGAGGGACTGTTGGACATACTTCTTTATCGACAACCCTAGGCTCCCTGACTTTATTCTCTATTGTCCATCCAAAACTTCTCATTTGCCTCTTTTCCTTCTCTTGGCAAGGCTTCATCACACTGTGTACTGGGTGACTGTCACCTAAATCCTCTGATGTTGGTCCAGTATGTAGCTGCTATTGGAGTTCTTCTTAACTCCAGAGGCATCTCGCCCATCTCCACCTGGAGTGCTGGTACTGGAGTAGTTTTTATGGCCCCACAGCACAACCTCAGAGCTTGGTATTGAATTATATCCAACTTTTTCAATAATGTTTCTGAAGCTGATCCATACATAACACACCCATAATGAAACACTGACCTAATTAAAGCCGCATCTCGGTGCACAACCGAGAGGTTTCGCAGGTCCTTCCTACCTACGGCTGTCAGACTGTACAACCTAAGCACGGCTGCTAGCAGAGATAGCAAAAAGACGTGACAACCTAATAGTTTTTGAATGCAAAAGACGCAATAGACTTACACAATGGTCCCCTCCGGTATACAACTAGGAAAATACCGGTCGCTATGGAGGGTGAGAATATATATGGGTACATAATCATACCATGTAGGATAACTAAGTAGACGGTTGTTCTGTTTCATTCCATCTAGCTACAATGCTCCGCACTGTGTGTGTTTATATATTTACATATTTATTCCATCTAGCTACAATGCTCCACACTGTGTGTGTTTATATATTTACATATTTATTCCATCTTGCTACAATGCTCCGCACTGTGTGTGTTTATATATTTACATATTTACTCCATCTAGCAACAATGCTCCACACTGTTTATATATTTACATATTTATTCCATCTAGCTACAATGCTCTGCACTGTGTGTGCTTATATATCTACATATTTTTTCCATCTAGCTACAATGCTCCGCACTGTGTTTATATATTCATATATTTATTCCATCTAGCTACAATGCTCCGCACTGTGTGTGTTTATATATCTACATATTATTCCATGTAGCTACAATGCTCCGCACTGTGTTTATATATTTACATATTTATTCCATCTAGCTACAATGCTCCACACTGTGTGTGTTTATATATCTACATATTTATTCCATCTAGCTACAATACTCTGCACTGTGTGTTTATATACTCATATATTTATTCCATCCAGCTACAATGATCCACACTGTGTTTATATATTTATATATCTATCCCATCTAGCTACAAAGCTCCGCACCGTGTGTCTATATATATATATATATATATATATATATATATATATATATATATATATATATATATATATATTTATATTTATATGTACATATGTATACTTGCTGCTCTTGTTTTTTCTCCTGCCTTCTGATTGTTGCTCTGAGTGTTGTTATCCCTGTGCTGTTGCAATCCTGGAATTTCCCCATTGTGGGACTAATAAAGGCTTATCTTATCTTATCTTATCTTATAATGTTTTTAAAGCACCTCTACTTGCTCCCCATTTTCTTCACCTCAAACATCTAATAATATTTAAAACCTTCTTAGATTTTGCCACAGTTTTCTCAACATGAATATTCCAAGAACAATCCTTATCAAACCACACACCCAAATACTTGAAGCACTTGACTGTTTCTATGTTTTGATCGTATATTTTAAGATCGACTTGATTGTTTGCTCTCTTCCTAGTGAAGACCACAGCCTTTGTCTTCCCCACCAAAAACCTAAATCCCCATTCCACTGCCCAAGCCTCAACTTTATCAATCGCCTGCTGCAACTTTTTAACAATAAATGATAGATTTCATCCTCTTGTCCACATAGCACCATCATCTGCAAACAAGGAGACACCAACAGAACTCAGCTCTATAAAAATTGTCATTGATCATGACTGAAAACAAAATGGGACTAATAATGCTGCCTTGTGGGGTTCCATTTTCTATCACTTGACTTGAGCTATACTGCTTCCCTATTCTTACTAAAATTTTCCTGTCACTCAAAAAAATTTTAATCCATCTTTTCATTCTCCCTCTAATGCCTAGGTTATGTCGTTTGATAATCAGTCCCTCCTTCCACATCATGTCATACGCCTTCTCAACATCCAAAAACACAACAACCACACTTTCCCTATTCACTTGGGCCTTCCTAATCCCATGTTCCACACAAACAGCAGGATCAGTAGTACTTCTCCCTTTTGTAAATCCGCTTTGGTAACCTTTTAATGCCTCTCTAGACTCCAGATAATATATTAACCTCTCATTAATAATTTCTTCCATAGTTTTACCAACATGGGATGTTAAAGCGATTGGTCTGTAACACTCACCTAAACCTGGATTTTTACCTTGCTTGCATATTGGAACAACAACCGCCTCTTTCCATGGAGTAGGCAATATCCCTTCCTCCCAAACCTTGTTGTATAACTCTAATAATATCTTTTTTACCAGTATCACTCTGGTTTTTAATCATTTTATAAGTCACTTGGTCTTTTCCTGGAGTTGTCTTACAGACTTTCCTTAACATATGATTTAATTCAGACATTGAAAACTCCCGATTTAGCCCATTCTCAAATTCTGCCTCATCTTGCAATGCTCCCACATTATTTAATTTTGTCTGCTCTCTTCCACTTTTTTCAACATTGCTCAAATTATCTGCACTACTTATTTTACTGAAAATTCTAACTAAATGTTTTGCCTTTTCATTGTCATCTACTATCAAACTGTCCCCGTTCTCCATAAATGGATAATTTAGCTCCTTCCTTATACCCAACATCCTTTTAATTGTTCCCCATACCTTCTCCAAGGGTGTACTTCTTCCCAATGAATCACAATATTTCCTCCAAAACTCTTTTTTGGTGTGTTTAACTATTCTCTGTACTTTAGACTGCTCCCGTGTATAATTAATCAAGTTATCCATATTCAATACATTTTATAATACTTTAAAAGCTTTATTCCATCTCTTAATTGCTTCAGAACACTCTGGAGTCCACCAAGGAACTAATTTTTTCCTTTTTCCCAAACCTCTTCTTGGGATGGTTTCCTTCGCTGCTTTAATAATAGCTGTTGTGATTCCCGCATTCATCTCTTCCACTGTCTGATTTGGATTTACTTCCTTCAATTTCCTGTCACTTAAAATTGTAAATTTTCCCCAATCTGCCTTTTCAAATGCCCACCTCTTGTCTCTTCCTTCTTGATCTATGTCATTTCCTACTCCAATATCAACCACTATTGGGTAGTGATCATTTCCTATAGTGCTTTCCTTTGTTACCCTCCACCTGTACCTTCCAGCTAAGCTTTGTGAAATCAAAGTGAGATCAATGGCTGATTCTCTCCCCCTCGCCAAATTCACCCTCGTGCCCAAACCATCATTCAAGCACACCAACTCCTTCTCCTCTGTTATCTCTTCTATAACCTTTCCGTTAGTGTTGTCGTGCTCCCCACATAATGTACTATGTGCATTAAAATCCCCACACCAGACCACTCTCCCCCTCCAGTCCTGAAGAATTGATTCCAACTCGATTTTAACTAACTGCTTATGTGGATTGTAGAAATTGATTATTATCATACTGCCTTCTTTAGTCCATATCTCAATGACAGTTACTTCCAGCTCTTGTACTGTAATCAGTGGCCTATATTTAACCCCTTGTCTAACAAAAACTGTACAACCCCCACCACCCCCATACTTCCTATCCTTACGTATTCCAGAATATCCCTTAATAATGAAATCTAGTGATGGCTTAAGCCATGTTTCCTGTACACAAATAATATCTGGTTTTGTTTCCAGTTTCTGAATAAATCCTTTAAATTCCTGCCCGTTTGCAATCAGACTCCTTGCGTTCCACTGGAGGAGGATTGTCATGAATTAACCTGTTGGCTCCCCTCTACAGCTCCCTCTCCTTGACTCAGTTCTGCATGAATCTTTTCCGAGGATAGATCCTTGGCATTAAAGAATTTTGCTGCCACTTTCACAATGATCTTTATCTTCTCAGTTTTAGTCTTGGCCTGCTCTGAGCAGTTGATGACCAAAGCTAGAAAAAGAACAAGCTTATCTGTTGTGATATTAGTCTGACAATTTTGTGGTTTTACTTCCTTGTTTTTGGCCATGCTTTCTACTTTTTCCTGTTGATTCACAACCTTTGCTGCTTCTGTGTATGTCAACTTCCTCTCTACTCTTGCTTGTTGAATTTCTACTGTCTGTTTTCTCACTATACACCCTCCATATGCTACTGTGTGATTCCCTCCACAATTACAGCATTTAATTATGCTGTCACTTCCACATTCTCCATAACTGTGCTCGCCACCACATCTTCCACACCTCTGCTTTCCTTTGCACACACTAACAATATGTCCATATCTCTGGCATTTAAAACACCTGAGAGGAGGGGATATAAGCCGTAACAGGAACACTTTTTTCTGGCAGGGCCTTGTCTTTAAATTTCAGCATCACAGATGGACTATCCAACTTTTCCCCATTCCTGATTGCTTGTAGGCGTCTAATCCCCACAACTGTTCCTCCTTTAATCATTTTTTGATTTTTTTCCCCAGTGGAATTCCAGATATCACCCCCCCAACACCATCAAATCCAGTGACTTCTTTCTTCTCTGCAATTTCTTTCTTGCACACTCTCTGCAGCTAAAGTGCTTTGTTCCTTTGTTCTGCATTTTTACATTTCACAAGGAGATTTCCATCTCTTAATGCTTTGGCCATTTCTGTGTCTCCAATTGCACTTCTTAATCCATTAGTTAGAACTAGTGGGCTCAAAGATGCAACTTCATGCCCTGGTTTAAACCTCAAGATAATTTTAATTTCTTCTGCCATGATTTTCCTCCTCACCTAGCATCTTTCCTCATCATTTGACAGCTTCCACTTGCCAGTCTGCTTCACATTTCCTTCACTCTTGCCCTTTCCAACTTTATTCTTCCTACACCTACTCCCTGCTGAATTCCATCCAGTCTCCATATCATCATCATCAGTCAAACCCCCACTACTACTCGCCATTCTGAATCAGTCACAAACCAGATTATGCTAATACCACCTTCTGTCAACTCGTCTTTCCACTGCACTTCTTCTTTGAATCAACCACAAAAAACGCTCTGTGAAATCCCTCCGTGAGTCAGTTGATGAAAAGCTGTCGCAATGGGAAAGTTTCCTCAGCCCCCCGACCAACCCTCCACTTTCACCCACCGGCAATCTCTTTCCTCTGGCGCACCCAACAAATACTCCGTAAGCAAACGAGGAAAGAGATTGCCCCACAGCCGACAGCAAAGCTGATACTTCGGCTAGAAAAGCCTCCGTGCTGCCTTCTGGGCTGGTTCTTTATAAAGGGTGCTTAATGAGGGGATGCAGGTGTTCCCGCAGCTGTGAAGGATAATTAGGGCAAAGGCACACACAGCGCGGATCACCACGCTGACTAGATGTTACACAATAATATACATATAAGATAAAATATATTGCTCAAAAAAATAAAGGGAACACTTTGAAAACACATCAGATTTTAATGGGAAAAAATAAGCTGGATATTGAAATTGTGGCAGTCTAGTCCAGCTTACTCAGATTAAAGGAACAGTTTTTAATCTAACACTTTTTAATCATATCCAAGCCTAATTTAAAAAAAAAAAATCCCCCCAGCCCCTCAACATTTCTTATATGGAAAATAACTCCTTTTGTGTTTTTTCTTTAAAAATATTAGCAACATGTAATCAAACTGGCATTTTTTTTTTTGTATACTTTATTAATCCCAGAGGGAAATTCAGGGCATCCACATGGATGGATGAGGCAGCCACGGTGTGGTGCCAATCCCTTCACTATTCATACGCATTCACACCTACGGCTACTTTAGAGTCTCTAACTAACCGATCTTGAATGTTTTTGGTCTGAGGGAGGAAACCGGAGTACCCGGGGTAAACCCACGCAGACATGGAGAGAACATGCAAACTCCACACAGAAGGGTCACCAATGGTCAGGGGGTGGGATCGAACCCACGATGGTCAGGGGTGGAATCGATCCCATGACCTTCTTACTGTGCTGCCACAGTGCTAACCACTGCACCACCAGCTGGGGTTTTAAAGGGTTTTAAAGGGTTAAAATCCTGATAATTACTCAATATTTTAAAAAAGCAGAAAAAATATGAATCTATACTGTTTTTATAGTAGTTTTTAAGTGGACATTTTTGTCCTTAACGATTCAAGAGGGTAGTAAATTTTAAATCTGTTGCTACATAAAAACTAATAATGCATCATAGTCAATATTTTGAATAATCTATGACATATCTAAGAGTGATTAAAAAAAAATCACCCAGCCACCCAACATTAATTTTATGGAAAATAACTCATGTTTTGTACTTTTTTCAAAAGTAACTGTCATGATCCTGAGCACGGGCGGGGGCTGGGCTCAGTCTCAGTGTAAGTTGAGTCTTTTCTGTTTGTTTCTTTGTTTATTATGGTCTTGCCTAGTTATTGAGTGTCATTTTGTATTGATGGTATTATTTATAGTTTCTGGAGTTGTGTTTTCTTATTCTTGTGGTGTTAGTGATAGAAAAGTTTCATATTTGTAATTTGATTTGTCTCAGAGTCTGTGTGAAAGTGCTAAAGATGCTGATGCAGCTGTGTTGTGTTATCACTTGGTTTTAGTTTGCCTGTACTGTTCTGGTGTGACTGATGCTGAGAAAGTCTGACTAAAGAGATAATCTGTACACCGAGTTTTGACCAGATGTACTGAACCAATCATCATGGACATTTTCTCCTCCACTTCTTGGATAATGGAGTGCTTAAAGGACTGAGTGATGTGTGTTGGAGTCAGAATGATGCTCGAATAGGCTCTGAGACTGTTATTGTATTGTTCTCCACTGGCCAGTGTAATTAAATTTGCTGAACCTTTGATCCTGCCTGATTCTTGACTGAAGGTTAGGAAGAATTTTTCTAACATACTTGGTGCCCGGGCACAGGGACTCCAAATATCCCTCTTCTCTTTTTCTGGTGTTTTTTTGACTGAGACAGCTAGTGCAGGGCTGTGGAAGAATACCTCCACCTCCTACACCAACAAGTCGGCTTTGCAGAAGTGAGGCACCATCCAGAGAGGCTGGGAGCAGACTGGATGGTGACGGAGCTGACCTACAGGCGGATTGAAGTGAGTAAATTTAATTATTAATGATTTTAAAAATGTTTGTCCCGGTTAGAGTCCTCAGTCAGTCTGAAAATATGCATAAAGAGTTGAGAATTAAGATTTAAGCGTTAGTTACTGTAGGTACCAACGTGGGGCCAAGTCCATTCAGTAAAGCTTGACATACCCCGGTTAGAGTCTGTCAGGGAAATGCATTTCTGCTGAGTAAGCAGGTACAACAGCGCGCAGGGGGATATCGCGGCAGGATACCCCGGAAAAATGCAGCGCCAGGATACCGCAGAGTGATATTAACGGCCAAGAGAGACAGAGAGAAAGAAAAAATAAAATAGACAAAAAATAGAGAAGATAAAGGTTATAACAAGAAATAACTTTTAAATAAAGATAAATACTGCTAATATAATAAGGACACACCTTAACATGATAACAACAACCAAAATACCTTAAGGTATAATTCGAAATAAGTTTAAAATAAAATAAAACAACCTCTAACTATAATAAAATAAAATAAATACATTAAATAAATAACTGCAATTCATTTGTCTGGTCTTTCACGTTTTTGTGTGTGTGTGTTTTCAATAAATAATGTTTTTACGGGTTACTTTGATGAAAAAAAATGGGTAATTATTATAGTAGAGGGACAGACCACAAGAACGCGGCAGTCAGGCAGCGTAGCAGAAGGCAAAATTGTTTTTCTTGTTGTTGTGAAGCACAAGACGATGTTAATGACATTTTTGTGTTGTGAGGTGATGGCAAATTTATGCATAGGAAAGACAGGAACAGTACACGGTTTTTAGCGAGTACAGTCCTCCAAATGTGACTGTACTGGTTCAAACTTGTCCGGTTTCGCAGTGGTCACCCATGGCACTGTTTTACGGGCACAAAATCTCCAATCACATTATTCTGCACACGCAGCTGAATTAGTTGCACTAACTGAGACTTGTAAATTAGGCCAAGGAAAAGCACTCACAGTGCATACTGACAGCCAATATGCCTTCTCTACCATCCATCATTTTGCACAACAGTGGAAGAAAAGAGGCATGTGATCATGCCATCAACAGGAAAGCCAATCCAACACAAAGACCTCATCTTAAAACTGCTAGACAGTGTAAAACTTCCCTCTGCATTAGCCATATGCAAATGTGCTGCGCACACTAATGGCACAGATCCGGTTTCCGAGGGAAACAGCTTTGCAGGTCAAATAGCGAAGGCTGCTGCACAAGGTCATACAGCAGGGGTGTCCAACCATGTGCCATGGAGAGCCAAGACCCTGCAGGTTTTCTCTTCTACCCAGTCTCTTCAGCAGGTGTTTTCACTTATCAGCAATCAGTGGGAAGAAGTTCACAGAAATCTGCTGTTGAAGACACTGGTTGGAGGTAAAACCTGCAGGGTCTTGGCTCTCCATGGCACATGGTTGGACACCCCTGTCATACAGGAAAGGACACATCATCATCCCTTCTCTTAACACTGACAGAGCACTTATCACATGACATTCTCACTGAGGTACAGAAAACAGCACCACAGGACGAAATTTATCGGTGGATCCAAAAGGGGGCGATCTTTAACAGCACCTCCAACCTTTACAAATGCCATTTCACCACGCAAACTGTTTCAGCAGGCCTCTACTCTGCTACATGGGGTTTCCCTTGTATCAGCAGGGGGTATGATCTCTATGCTGAACAGATCCTTCACTGCTTATGGGTTTAGACAATTTGCTACTCAATTTTGTAAAAAATGTCTAATCTGTGCAGAAAACAATGCTCAAGGGAACTTAAGGCCTGAAAAGGGCACCTTCCCTGCATCAACTTATTCATTTCAAAACATTTGCATGGACTTCATTAAATTAGCTAAAGGTGAAGGCAAATGATATTGTTTGGCTATATGTGACATGTTTACCAAATGAAGAGAAGCCTTCCCTTGCACTCATCCAAATGCTGCTACAGCGGGAAAAAAAAAAACTGTTAGCAGAAATTGTGCCCAGATTCGGAATACCTGAGAAGATTTACTCAGCTATTGGAACACATTTTGTAAATCAAATTATATCACACTTAAGCACAGCACTCAACATTAACTTGAAAAACCACTCAGCTTACCATCCACAATCTGCAGGATTAGTGGAATGCACAAATAGGACCATTAAAGAAAGGCTTAGAAAAATAATGGCAGAAACAGGACAAAATTGGATATATTGCCTACCCTTAGTTCTGTTTTACATGAGAATAGTTCCCACCAAAGGGGGTTATCCCCATTTAAAATAATGTATGGCAAACTGTTATGTCCGTGGGTTTCTACTTTAGATTACCACTCGGAGGAACAAACACAAAGACACACACGGCTGCAGATCATTAGCTTGCTCGTTTACTCAGGCATCCGCACACATACACGTTTGTTCAATTCAATGAGCACACTCTTATACTATTGGCAATGCCACAGGATACAGCGCCCACCAATGGGGTGGCATATGCAAATGCAACTCATACAACTCCCATACATCACATCTCCTCCCCACTAAATGTTGTACCCACCCCCAAGATACACAAAACAAACAACTTTTATTATTTTAAAAACACACACTAGCCTTGAGGCTGGGAGTAGACAATCCCAAACCCCTGAGTCAGTCAAGGGTTTATTCTGCCCTTTTGGTGAGACGTGACTCTCTCATCTAACACATAAAAAAGGTCTCTTATTCAAAAATGTCCAATATATGTCTCTTAAAAATATCTTAAACAAAGTTTATGGAACATAACGCTCCGGTGGTCTAGTAATACGAGAAGGATATCTCTTACCAGTCTCTGGAGGTGATGTAGTATTTTCCTCTGAGGTTACCTGGGGTAATGGTGAGGGATCACTCACAGGAACCGGAGTAGCTGGTTCTCGAACAGTCTTTTCCAGCACAGGCAGGTCTGCTGAGATGCACGACGATGCAGCTCCGCCGTCATCTGTAGAGGTATCCAATTCAACAACCCTGGCCAGCATCTGGTCCGCGTGTCGCCTCCAGTGCTGCGATGCGCCGATGTCGACGGTGCAGGATACAAGGCCAGTCTCAGCTGAATCAACCCCTGGTATTCACTTCTTCTCTCCTCTCCCGTAATTCCGAACAAGAACTGGATCTCCCACCTTGAACGTTCTGGCTTTTGCATGCATTCCTCGATACGCACACTGTGCCTCTTGTGCTTTCTCTACCTCTGATGTTACGCTAGGCTTCAGCAGGTCCAATCGAGATCGCAACTTGCGATGCATGAAAAGCATAGACGGGGACTCCTTCGTTGTAGAATGTGGAGTGTTACGGTACGTGAGTAGAAAGGCATCCAGTCGGTGTTGTATGGAAGTGGTTCCAGTGGAACGCTTCAGTGACTGCTTGAATGTCTGTACAAAATGTTCTGCAAGACCATTTGTTGATGGATGAAATGGTGCAGAGCGAATGTGCTTTACTCCATTGCCTTTCATAAAAATATCAAACTCATGCGAGGTAAACTGAGGACCATTATCGCTCACTAACACCTCAGGGAGCCCATAACGACTAAATAACCCTCGGAGCACCTGAATAGTATTAGCCGTTGTAGTGGAACTCATAAGGTGTACCTCAGGCCATTTTGAATGGGCGTCTACAACCACCATAAACATTTGGCCTTGGAACGGCCCAGCAAAGTCGACATGAATTCTCTGCCACGGGGATCCAGGCCAGGTCCGTGGGTGGAGTGGTGCTGGTCCCGGTGCTTTCTGTGTAAATTGACAGGACTGGCATGTTTTTGAGACCTGTTCAATTTGAGCGTCAATTCCGGGCCACCACATGTAACTGCGGGCGACAGCTTTCATTCTAACCACACCTGGGTGTCCAGTATGCAGTTCCGACAGCAATCGTGATCTCAATGTTGAGGGAATGACAACGCGCACACCCCACATAAGACAACCTTGCTGGAGTGTCAACTCATCCCTCCGGCTGATGAATGGCGCCAATGTGCTGGCCACATCCTGGACCCTCGGAAAGCGACCTGTGGAGACCATCTCCAGAACTTGAGCAAGGACAGAATCACCCCTGCTCTCTCGGCAGATTTCTCGACAGTTCACAGGTAAGGCTTCTAGGTGTTTAATGTGAAAACTGTCCACAGTACTGATTCTTTCTCTTGATAATGTTGGTAATGGAAGGCGTGAAAGCCCATCCGCATTTCCATGACGAGCTGCCTCTCGGTACTGTATGGTGTAATTATGGGCAACTAGCAGGAGAGCCCACCGCTGCATTCTAGCAGCAGCCATAGATGGTGTGATTTTGCATGGACTCAGAATAGTAGTCAATGGGTGATGATCTGTAAGGAGTGTAAACTGCCTGCCATACAGATAATGATGGAATTTACGAACTCCAAATATAATGCCAAGAGCTTCATGCTCAATGTCGGCATAATTGCGTTCTGCCTTATTCAGAGTCCTTGATGCAAAAGCTATGGGCCTCTCTTGTCCATTCGGAAAAATATGTGAGATGACACTACCTACACCATAAGGTGATGCATCACACGCCAGCCAAATGGGAAGTTGTGGATCATAATGGGTTAACACGCTTTGAGAGAGTAACTGCTCTTTTGCCTCTTTGAAAGATGCAGCACATTCAGATGTCCATTGCCATTGTTTTCCTTTGCACAGCAGCGTATTCAGTGGGCTTAGGATAGATGATAAATTGGGGATAAATCTGCTGTAATAATTAATTAGCCCCAAGAAAGAACGTAACTGACTCACGTCTGTAGGCGCAGGAGCTTCCACAATTGCCCTGACTTTCTCTGGTGCCTTGTGTAGACCCTGGGCATCAATGACGTGACCCAGATATTCCAGTGAATCCTTAAAAAATTCACATTTTTCCTTCCGTACTCGCAAACCGAATTCTTCCAAGCGCCCTAGGACTGCATCCAGATTTTTCAAATGCTGCACACGATCCTGTCCACTGACCAATATATCGTCCAGGTAACAGTGAACATTCGGCAGACCCTGGAGAACTTGGTCCATGGCACACTGGAATATTGCTGGTGCTGAGGTAATTCCAAATGCCAGCCTGTTATAACGAAACAGACCCTTGGATGTGGTTATTGTGAGATATTTTCTGGAATTTCCCTCTATCACCATTTGTAAATAGGCATGAGATAAGTCCAGTTTACTAAAATGTTGCCCCCCCGAAAGTGATGCGAATAGATCTTCAATGCGTGGAATTAGGTATTTCTCCACACACAGGGCAGGATTAACTGTGACTTTAAAATCCCCACATATCCTAACATCTCCGTTCTTTTTCTCAACGGGCACAATGGGCGTTGCCCATTCACTGAATTTGACAGGGGATATAATGCCCTGCTCACACAATTGGTCAATTTCAGCCTCCCCTTTTGGCCTAAGGGCATAGGGAACGACTCTCGCTTGACAGAACCGTGGCACATGATCCGGCTTCAGCACTATGGCTACTTCCATGCCTTTCAAGGTGCCTAATTCTTTCTTAAAGACCTCTGCATGTCTTTGTAGCAAGCCCTCTAGCGTCTCCTCCCGGACCGTCTTTATTTCTTGCCAGTCAATTCGATTCCTCCACAGCCACTCTCGACCAAAAAGCGGGGGTGAACTTCCCCGAACCACATACAGTGGTAGTCTAGCCCTCTGCTTATTCATCCTCACTGAAACGGTGATGACACCCTCTGCTGGAATCACCTCGCCCGTGTATGTTTTCAGCATTATATGGGTTTGGCGCAAGGGCAAGTCCTTAAAGTGTGCATCATACAGTTTTCTTGAAATCAAAGAAATGGCAGCACCGGTATCTAATTCCATAATAATCCTTTTACCTTCAATTTTTGGTTTAACACTCATGTATGACAAATTACTCTGCTGAGACACCATATGCAGGCTCACTTCAGTGTCTGTAGTGCTACCATCTCTAGATATTTCTTTTACATCCATTTGGTGCACCCTTTTTTCCTTTTTAGCTTTATACTCCACTGGTTTCTCCTTATTTACAGTCTCTTTGTTCCTGCACATTTTCAAGACATGTCCTCTCTTACCACATTTATGACATTTTTGCTCCTTATAAAAACAATCGCTCTCTTTGTGGTTCATTTTTCCACAGCGCGAACATTTCGTGTGTTGTTTGTCATGTGGTGACAGTACATGCACTTTCAGCGCGTTGCTCAGCTGATGTGTCTCGCCAGCTACTGTCTCCATTGACACGGCTAGTTCCACTGCTTTGGAAAAAGTAAGCTTCTCCTCCGTCAGCAATTTTTTCTGGATAGCTTCTATGTTCAGTCCACAAACGAGCCTATCCCTCAATGCATCCTGCAGGTGCATACCAAACTCGCAGTGTTCAGAAAGCTTTTTAATGACTGCTATATATTGCATCACAGTTTTTCCCTCTTGTTGGTTCCGTTTATGAAAGCGAAATCTTTCAGCAATCACAATTGGCTTTGGGGAAAAATGGTCTTTCAAAACTTCCGTGAGTTGAGCATATGTCTTAGCCCCTGGCTTATCTGGAGCTACGAGGCTACGTAAAAGTCCATATGTTGACGCACCAATTACACTTAAGAAAACAGCAAGCTTTTTCTCCTCTGCAATACCATTTGCCATAACAAAATACTCAAACCTCTCAACGTAGGTTGTCCACTACTCCACCGACTCGTCGAATGGGTTAATGTGTCCAATAACTCCAGCCATGGCGTGCAGTTAGCTAGCGTTTAGCAATCTTGTTACCTGGCGTCCTGTCACCCGGCGTCCTGTCACCCGGCGTCCTGTCACCTGGCGTCCTGTCACCTGGCGAACTGTCACCTGGCGTCCTGTCACCTGGCGTGCCACGCCCAGCCAAACTCCCACCAGGACAAACGTTTGTCTTCCTCCGTCACTCGCAGTCAATACCGCGGCGAGACTTGGAAACCTAAAGTCATCCTCGTCGCCAATGATGTTATGTCCGTGGGTTTCTACTTTAGATTACCACTCGGAGGAACAAACACAAAGACATACACGGCTGCAGATCATTAGCTTGCTCGTTTACTCAGGCATCCGCACACATACACGTTTG
Source organism: Pholidichthys leucotaenia (assembly GCA_020510985.1). Lineage (NCBI taxonomy): Eukaryota > Metazoa > Chordata > Actinopteri > Cichliformes > Pholidichthyidae > Pholidichthys > Pholidichthys leucotaenia. Next base: position 261,206,857 of record CM035842.1, on the reverse strand, counting down.
TTCAATTCAATGAGCACACTCTTATACTATTGGCAATGCCACAGGATACAGCGCCCACCAATGGGGTGGCATATGCAAATGCAACTCATACAACTCCCATACATCACAAACCTTGTGATGTATGGGAGTTATGTATGGGAGTCATACAACTCCCATACATCACAAACATCACAAACCAAATAGGACCATTAAAGAAAGGCTTAGAAAAACAATGGCAGAAACAGGACAAAATTGGATATATTGCCTACCCTTAGTTCTGTTTTACATGAGAATAGTTCCCACCAAAGGGGGGTTATCCCCATTTAAAATAATGTATGGCAAACCTTACTACTCCCACCATTAAGGCCATTCAATTCAAGGGACGAAGAAGTGTGCTTTACTGATTACATGCAAAGAATGTTGACTGACAGAGATATTGTTCATGCTGCTCTTCCCAGGAAGGACCATGGTGAAGCACCCACCGTCGCCAAACCGGGGGATCTGGTCCTGATCAAAACCATCAAAAAGAAAAACTGGGCCGACGTTCCCTGGCAAGGACCACACAAGTTCATCCTAGGTACACCAACAGCCGTGAAAGTTGAAGGACGTGATTCTTGGGTGCATTTAACACATTGCAAACTTTACCCCACTCAAAACCCTCACGCAAGAGACTGTTTAACTGTTTAATCGTTTCTCTATACAAGTGTTTTCACTTGTATTTTCACTTCCGCCTCCCAAAGAGAGCAGACGCTTTTTCTTTCTCTCCAGCTCCGGCTCTTTATCTCTCTCCTCCCTTAACTGACTGGATCCCAGCTTGCTATCGTCTGTCTGCGTGTCTCTACTGCTGATTATCGAATGAAATTATGGATTTAATAAGCTGGGCTTTGAATGCAATTGACACTATTTTTTCAACGAGGAAAAGTGCCCCGGGGGAGGCAGTTTGCCCCACAGGAACAGCGGCCGCAGGCTATTTGAAGGACACAAGTAATTGGAAACTCTTGTGCCTGTGTGATTTCTCTATCGAAGATGTTGAAGATTTATACATCTTCGTAGCAATGGTCATCAGAATCTTACTGATTGGATCTGGGATTGTTCTGGTGTACCGTAAATTGATGAAGATGGACGGAGCCTATCAAAATGCTGGCCAGGCAAGGCTTAACCATCAAATTGAACAATTGGGCAGGACTCTGACAGCGGCTAATGGAGAACTGTCTAGGAAAATGGATTACATCATGATTACGCTGAGAGCCGTCCATGAAGAATTAAACGTCCAGCAATGAAGGATTTAAGTACTGAATCTGTAAGAGAATATAAAGTTTTTCTTTCTCTGAAGTCACTACTATTCGACTTATTTGACCTGCCCTTATAATCAAAGTCCTCCAGATTATCTGCAGTTTTTGTTTTCAAAACATGTGAGCAGCAGTGCCTCTATGGACAGCCAGCTGTCTGGCAAAATTTTTCCATCTGTTGTGCAAGGACACAAGCGCCAGACGCTAGACACAACATCTCCTGCTGAAGAGACTTTGTTGTTCTTAACTGATATAAACACCTTCACTCAACACCACACTCACACTGACTCAATAAACTGATGAGAAGATTATTCATTCACTGCTCTCTTTGTGTCCTTGTAGATTCTATTGTCTGCTACTTGTGCATTGAGAGCTTTTTTTCTTGTAATCATAATATTGATCATTTATGACCGGTATTCTGACAAACAATGGTTTTTTTCTCTCTCCTATTGTGTTTACCCCCTTCTTCCCTTATGCTTCCTGTTCCCAATCTGCTGACAGGCGCGTCACTGATGCTGCCGTGTCACTGAAAATGTCAACTATGTCGTTTTCAGTGTCAAGTCAAATCCCTCGTATGTTTATCAGTTGCTTACTGTGAATGTACTTGGCAATAAATCTTTTCTGAGTTCTGAGTTCTGAGTTCTGTTCAGCTGATGGTTTGCCTCAGCAACAGCTTGTGTAGTGAAACAACTGTTGTTTAACATGGAGAGGCAAAATGCAAGAGAGAGAAGGTTGGCAGCAGAAGGATGTGAATGGTACACCTGTTTTTTCATCATCATCATCATCCTTGTGGTGACACTTTTGTTTTGGTTACTTTTAGGGACACCATTACCTATTTATCGCAGGGTTAGGTACGTTACTCATACGCATCATGACTGGCTGGAAGGACCAGACTATGATGACCATGTTTATGCTGGTAATGTTTGGTGGAAGTATGCTAACTACACAGCCAAAACTACACAGCCAAAACAGCTAATCGTTCAAATTGTTGTGTGTGTTCTTTGCTCCCACTCTCAGCTGGCCAAATGTCTGTTACTGCTAAACCAATGGAACTGTCAGAAGCTGTTTGTTTCTTGCAAGAGGCTATGTATGGAAATAGTACAGCAAATATTCATTTGAATCACACTTGCCACATTGTCTATGACTCCACTGACCGGAGACACGATGATACCCCTTACTCAGTAAAGGCAAGGTTAACCTCGCCGGGAAAGTTTTCCTTTTGTCTAAAAGGGTGTGGAAATGTCTCTTTCTGCAGTTTAACATTTTCCAGGTGTGCAACGGTATATAGTATATCTCGCCCCTGCACTGCTACCTGCTGTACTGGTGTGGTGGACAAAAGTGTTCCTGAAGATCCTTATTGTCAGTCTAGAAGGCTGGAAGGCAATGTCACCCTGCAGGAGCTCTGAAGCACTGCAATTTGTGACTCTCTCAAGTACGGCATGCATATGGTGACAGGGGGCTGGTGGCTGTGTGGCCATTGTGCCTACTCACACCTGCCCACTCACACCTGCCCATGGACTTTGGAGGGGTGTGTGCCCCCGTGGTGGTGACTGACCATACCATCATATTGTCGGCAGGACAGGTGGGCAGGGTCAAGATAGATGTCTCTTTTCCACCGCATGATCCCATCTGGGGCACAGATGTGCCGAAAGAATTCAAGTTAGAAACTACTGGGCAGAAGGTATTTCATTCCCTGTTTCCTTGGGTGGGAGTGGCTAAGAACACCTTATGGAATGAAAAAAACTAATTATAGATTACAATCATTTGTGAATTTTTTCTTTGTTGGAGATTTTGTATATTTTGTATATAAGTTTTATCATTTTATTCAACAAAGTGTATATGTCACTGTTGTGAAACGGTGTACGTGCAAATGTTAACCTTCATGATGGAAAAGTTCTTCTTTGACTGAGGAAAATAATGATTGCTCGACTTGTTTTGTTCTGTGAAAAATGCACAGGGAGTAAATTCCTGATATTTTGACTGTGCTGTACGCTCTGTAGTCCAAATGTCAGTATGACCTTGTGGGGGTAGTGTGGGAGTGTATAGCAGATGTTCAACCAAGAGTGTATAAAAATGCTCAGGCACTGAGACTGCCTCAGTGTAAGGCTGAATGTTAACCATTGTCTGTACTCCTTGCGGCAAGTAAAACTCATGAAAGAATATTCTGTGTCTTGAATCTTTATTGAGGTAACAAACTAATATACAGTCTTTTGAGGTTTCAGATTCTTGACATACGTGGTCCTTCGAGCCGGATGGGCAACAGCTAGAGGGCGCTGGAGAGGATGCTTCCCCAGGTGAAAATCCGTGCATGGTCTGACTTCAGTCAGCATTGACAGCCTGACTTCAGGGGACCTGGTGGAAGACTGAGGCTCCAACGTCTCCTAGTGACGCTCATCCTCGCAAAAATAGAAAGTAAGTGACGTCCTTATTATTGTATTGTGTGAAAAAGTGTAAGAGGTTGAAATACCTAGACTGGGTCTGAAATAGTTTAGGGTTGAAACACCCGGTCCCGGACCGAAATAGAATATCAGGTCGTCTGGGACGTAATGGTAGTGTGTTGATTTAAAAATACACTTTTCCTGGTAAATACTATAATCCTTGTGGGATTAAAATGGGTTAAAGTTGGGCAATTGTGCTGGAAGAGATAAGGAGAAAACTAAAAAAGAAAAAAAGAGACAGGAAACAGCGCGTCGCATGGTAAAAAATTATAACTACAAACAAAAAGATCCCTTACCAGATCCAAATAAGTATTTGAATAAATGGGAAAAAGAATACGATTTCAAACCAAATCTCAATCCCGCTGAGTGTTCCGTTCTAGCAGCGTCAGTTGGGATGAGAAACAAGACCGGAAAAAATACAAAGCCAAATGCCAAACTGCAGTGTGCTAATCTCTGGGCAGCTGCAGCCGCAGACACCAAAACAAAAGCCGATGAGGCAAGGAATAAAAACAAACAAAAACTGAAAAAAACAAATTACAAAAATCAGAGCAATAAGGAACAGTTATTAAATCCTGAGGAGGGAAAAGCAAGCGCTCCCCCTCCTCCTTACCCTTCCATGGATCCTAAGAAGGGTCCCTATGACAAACTATTGAAAGAAGCCCAAGAGGTTGAAAAACAATTCCATCCAAAAAATGAAACAGACGAATCCTATCCCTTAGTGGAAAGGGTTAAAGAGGAAGATGGAGCCACAAAAAAGATTTTGGTTTATAAACCATGGACTCCTTATGAACTACTACAAGCGTCAAAAGGAGTTATTAAACCAACAGATGACATAGATGGATGTATAAGGGACTTAAAACATTTCCTGGAGGTCCACTGTTTGGGTGCACCTGAAATGCTAAAATTACTAAAGTTAGCTTGCGGGAGTAAAGTTGAACAATTTGTGGAGGAAGAATTTGGCCCAGGTTATATAACGGATTTTAACAATGGTACGGCAAAGGATACGTTAGGGGAATACGTGGGAAAAATGACAAAGGTGTTGGAAAGAATAAGAAATCACTATGGACCATCCAGCTCTATGAGTGACGTGTCTTCAGTGCATATGAAACCTGGCGAGGACATGACTGATTACTATGTAAGATTCATGGCAATGTTTAGGAAGACCCTGAGTCTTCGGCAGGGTCCCATAAATGAAGACCCTTTAATAGCTCTTTATAAGTACACCTTTTTGGAGACATTACCTTCTGATTTGGCCACGGCCATAAAAATGAGCTGTGTCACCATGAAGACCTGTACTTTGCAAGAATTCAAAAACCATGTTCTTCATGTAACTGATGCTAAAATGAAGGAGAAAAAGAGCAGAACAAAACTGATTCCAATGCAAATGCTTGTAGGTGCAGAAGAGGAAGAGGAAGTTTTTGTGGTGAGAATGGGTCAGGGCGGGGCCCGACCAAGGTTTAGAGGGAGACAGCAAGTGAATAATCAGGATGAGGATGTGTGTTTTAAGTGCAGTCAACCTGGTCACTGGGCCCGTGAGTGTAGGTTTGACCAAAGAGGTGGATTTGGAGGCAGAGGACAAGGTAAGGGTGGAAGAAGATTTCAGAATGATCAGAGAGGAAGGTTTCAGCAAGGTAGAGGAGGCGGAAATCAAAATGACTATGGAAACGAAGACAGACAAGGACCCTCAGGGGGTCAAGGACCTTCAGACAGGAGAGCATGACTAACCGACATTGACAGACTATCTCCCGAGGATAAACAGACAGTACTTGACCAACAAAAAAGATTATCTGAAGTGTTATTAAAGCCAAATGAGACTTTGGACTTGACTATGTACAATAGTACGTTGTCTGCTCCTACAATATTGTTACTGGTGAATGGAAAAGAGGTTGAATTTCTTTGTGACACAGGAGCCACATGTACTACTGTTCGTAAAGTTCCTTAAGTGTTCAATTCACTGGTAGAACAATTACAGTTCAAAATGAAGGGGGAGGAACAACCACAGAAAGCCTATATGAAAGAAAGCATATATGTCTGTTCTTTTCTTCTTCTCTGTCCCCTCACCCCCCAGCCAGTCGCAGCAGATGACTGCCCCTCCCTGAGCCTGGTTCTGCTGGAGGTTTCTTCCTGTTAAAAGGGAGTTTTTCCTCTCCACCGTCGCTCAAGTGCTTGCTCACAGGGGATCGCCTGATTGCTGGGGTCTTTCTGCAACTGTGGGGGTCCTCCCTACAGTTGATAGTGCTATGAGATGACTGTTGTTGTGAAATAGCGCTATATAAATAAAGTTGAATTGAATTGAAGTGAATTGAATATGGCCCCATTACCATGACAGATATGACAACAGGAAATTCCTGTGTAACGGAAGTTGTTGTGGCCCTCTCCTGCCCAGTGAATTTACTTGGGCGAGATGTATTGTTCAGACTTGACATTACATTGGGTCCAGACTTGAAAAAAGATGACTACACTGTTTTGAGAAACACTCAGATGTTTTTTACAGACAATGACAAACCCGATGACCTAGGGTGTGGCACTTTGTTTAGTTTTGATCTATCTGACGGTAGTACAGCAGTGACTGTCCTCTGCACACAAAGCACAGCTATCATGTCTGCCCTTTTGCCAGAGGACATGCTTGAAAATATGGTGAGACCACCACCATTACATGTCACCACAAAGTACATCAGATGTAATGAACCTTTTGATTCAGCATTAGCTGACAAATTGCAAGAATTTTGTGGCATAAATGTGTGCACTATTGATCTGATCTTTGACAATCAAGGAGTGGCGGCAATGTCTTTAAATCTACCCTCAGAGATTTCTCTTTTGCATTGCATGTCCACTCTGCCTCACATGTCTCTTTGGGCACCAGAAGGTTACTTCTGGGCCGATTGTGGTAAAATGATTCAGAAAGCAAATTGTGCCACTGATTGGGTAAATACCTCAGAGCAGAAGGTGTTGCACTCACCTTCCACAGGTCTTTTTAAAACTCCTCATAAGGGCCTTTTCCACTAGCACGCTTTAGCGTGACACAGGACGGCTCAGCACGCTTTGTACGCTTTTCCACTAGCCCCAACACGGTTTAACAGCCGCGATTCTCAGCCCCGCTCCAGGGCAGGGTACAGCAGTGCTGAGCTGGACCGTGTTGTGACGTTAACAGACTGGTCACCGCTGATTGGTCAGGTCGTAACCAGCGCTGATTGGTCAGTTCGTAACCGCCGCTGATTGGTCAGGTCGTAACGTCACGAAAAGCGACCTCTTCTGCCGAATCTTCACGACCGCCATTACTCAGTGTGCAACCACAGTGGGCGGTTTATCTTCAGTGTTTTGCTGTGCTATTTTCATTTTTATTCTCATTAAAAAATGGCTTCGCGTAATAAGGGCGTTCCCATGGACCAATGAGGAGGTGCAGTGTCTGCTCACTGCATTGTCTGACGATCGCATCCAGCGCGAGTTAGACGGAGCCACCCGGAATGAGAAAATATACCGGGAGGTTTCCGACCACATAGCAGCACAGGGGCACACACGGACTGCCAAACAGTGTAGGGAAAAAAATTTAAAAAATGAAGTGTGATTACCGTGCGTTAAAGGACCACCACAGCACAAGCGGTGCAGACCGGAGGAACTGGAAATGGTTCGAGCAGATGGACGCCATATACGGACATCGGCATGCTAGCATTGGCCGAGCCATGGCTCTCGACACAGCCACGACATTGGAGTCCTTTAAAGGTGAGGTTTGGGGTTTTTTTTTTTGGGGGGGGGGGCGTTTTTTCGGAAATATATTCAGGAAGACGCTCAGTTTATTTATGCAATAAAAAAGCTGTTCATTTGTGGATGATGATCGCTCTGCTTTATCGCAGCACACTGCGGTCTCACGCTTTTCTTTTAAGTATTCATGTGAACAATACGCTGAAATAAGCTTACGTAATCTTGTTAAAAACTATTGTCTTTTCTGTATATCTTGCACTTTCGTGCTGTATTTTATTGTGTGCATTTTCCTTGTAGAATCATCCCACTCGTCCACCGCGCCAGCCCGCACGAACTCTCCAGCGTCTGACGGTGAAGGTGAATCTGTCGCGCCGACACCGGTGTCGGGCAGATCACAAGGTCCATCCCAAGGTCCGTCCCAAGCTCCATCACGAATTCCATCACCAGATCCATCTGTATCTGGGAGGTCTCGTCCAAGTGTTGGTAAGGCACAGTAAACATGAGATTATCCACCTTTTTTTATGATTAAGGTTATTTCAGATAGCCGCATATTAATGAATTTTATATGTCTGTGTCAAAAACATTCTGTGGTGGTCTGTTGTCAGTGTTAAACAACAGTCACATTTTTAGGTGTGGTGGTGTGTTGGTTGAAATAGTGTTGAAAGTCATAATATACAAAAACAGATACAGTGTAGGAGTCAAGAATTCAGGAGACTGCATTATTTTACAGTATCTGCTTTAATTCTCATTCATCATTGGTCTCGAACAATACATCACACAAAAGTCAATACTCAGTTACATCCTTTCATCTGTAATAGAACACCCAGAGTCCTTCTGTTCTCCTCTCTGACCCCCAAAAGGTCAGGGCGGCTAATCTTCTCCTTTCTTCTGAGTACACAGGGGGTGCAGACACCTCGTCCTCTTGAGGTGTGATGTCAATACACGTGGCTAGCTCAAAGTCTCTCTCGGCTGAATTCCAGCCTGCAACATGTGAGTCACATTAGAATTATGGGCTCCACATCACTCCCCCCTCCCACGCGAAAGACTGGGCACACACAGTAATACAATGGTCTCGATCAATACATCACACAAAAGTCAATACTCAGATGCATCATTTCATCTGTAATAGAACACCCAGAGTCCTTCTGTTATCCTCTCTGACCCCCAAAAGGTCAGGCCGGCTAATCTTCTCCTTTCTTCTGAGTCCACAGGGGGTGCAGACACCTCGTCCTCTTGAGGTGTGATGTCAATACACATGGCTAGCTCAAAGTCTCTCTCAGCTGAATTCCAGCCGGCCACATGTGAGTCACATAAGTTAGAATTATGTGCTCCACAACAGCACATGAACTGACTTATGAATATGCCTCATTAAAAAGCTTCACGTCACTTTTATTAAGCCATTTTTATTAACCCATTCCTATTTCTGATTCCACAATAAAAAAGAAAAATTTTAAAGATCCATCCATCCATCCATTTTTTTCAACTTAATCCTTTTCGGATTGCATGGGGGTATGTTCCCTATCACAGCACCCTGTGAACAATCAACTCCTTTGAAGTGGAGCAACATGACATTTGAGCTTAAATACAGCAACGAAGCATATAGTCACATCCCACCACATGCATTCACCAGTGTAATTCAATAGTATATGTTATTGATATTTTTAAATACAGCATGTAACCACCCTGACTTTCTGTCTTTCATCTAGCAAAAAGGAAAAGGCAAAATACCTTGTCGGACATAGCTTCAGTGATGACAGAGGCGTATGAGGAGGACAAGCGGCTGCAGGAGAGATTCAATGAGAGGCAGGAGAGGATGCACCAAGAGCGCCAAGAGCAGCTGGAGAGACACCACCAGGAGATTGCAGAACACATGAGGGTAGCCCAGGAGCAGGATGTTGCCTTGAGAAGGCAGGAGCTGGCAGAGACGGCTTCCTTTAACCGAGCCTTCCTGACCCAGTTTGGGAAGCTGGTAGAGGCACTCAGTGGTCGGCGTGTTTAAAATGTCGATTAACCTGGTTGTTCTGTTGCTGTTTTTTTTTTTTTAAATATTTTATTTATAATAAAATGGAATTTTTTTGGATCAAAAAAGTGTGGTTTGTCTGACACTGAATTATAAAACAGTATAATTACATAGAAATTCAATTGCCTAGTCTGATGAAAATGATGCTGATCATCCTGTCAGAGGTCAACCGTTGTAAAGGTAATGTAATTTTTATCTAGACCAAAGAACAAATGTTTTTGTAAGGTTTATGTTGTTTTTATTGAAATATCATCAAAAATTAGCAACACATGATCCAGTTCTAAACTTTGGTTACATTGTTTATGTTAACTTATAAGAATTTGCTCAGTTGGACTTTAAATTGCAGCAGGAAAGACTGATCAAGCTTACAAGTCAAAGTATTTAAAAAAGTAAGTATATGTAAATTGAATGTTCTATCGGTATTCCAAATTCAGAGATTTACAATACTTTACAAGGAGTGTAGCATCATCTAAAATGAAAATACAAATACTGTTGTTCCAAACGTTGACCTGAAGGTGAAAAACATGAATTTTTTTTATTCAGTACATCCCAAATGCACTATGATGTAAAAAATAATACAATTTGGTGTTGGACAGTGTGCCACTGTCTCATTTAATACGAATAAAAACAAGTTTCAGCTCATTATTTCAAGGTCATTTTGCAGTTAATTCAAACCAAAAGTGACTTGTGTTTTTGAAGCATTTTTATCAGAGAGTTTCTCCAGTTTTGGAGCATATAATCATCCATCCCTTAACTGTTAAACATTAAATAGCAGACAGATTGGCAAGGAATACACAATTGTGTTGCTGTTGCCCAAAACTGTTATGACCCACTGCTTGTGGTGCTACCTTTTGCATGTGTGTTATTTTTATGAATATTCACACTTTTTTTAAGTACAAGTGGGATATTATTAAATTGAAATATAACATATTTCGAATAATGCGTGCTTTTTAGAAATATTTACACTTATTTTGAAAGTAAAATTTGGATAGGATTAAATTGACATATAACACTTTTCTCAACATAATGTGTGCTTCTTAAATCTATTTTGACTTATTTTTTGTGGGATAGGCTTAAATTGAAATATAACATTTTTCTAAACATAATTACTATGTCAATTTGCAGTTCCAGCAAAGCAAAGGAGACAGATGAAAAGTACACAACATTTTAATCATTAAACACAGACGTTACAAATATGTACACACATTAATAATGACAAAATTCTCTTATTAATTATTTGTACACAAGTACTGCATCAAAGCATCTCTTACACCCCCACCACGGTCCTCAGCTACCTCTGCAGCTGACACCACCACTTCATCTGCTGCAGCATCCAATGCAGTGTCAAAGGCCTCTCCATGAGTCTCACACAGATTGTGCAGTGCACAACAAGTCACCACCATGGATTTCACAAGTTCGATGTCGCAGTCATTCCTTTTTAAAAGGCAGCGCCACCTTCCCTTAAGCCTACCAAAAGCATTCTCAACAGCCACTCGTACACGACTGATGGTCTGGTTGAACGTGTGCTGTTCTTCAGTCAGTCGTCCGGTGTCAGGGAATGGTTTCACCAGCCAATTTTGGAGTGGATAAGCTGAGTCCCCTAGGATGTAGTATCCCGTACATAACTCACCGATGTTCCTGATAGGTGGGAAGAGGTTTCCCCGACTAGCTAACTCCCACAGTCTGGACAGTCTCAGCACCCTAGCATCATGCATGCTCCCTGGAAGCCCAGCAAACACATTCCAGAACAAACCCTTTCCATCAACCACACCTTGAAGGATTATGGAGTGCCAGCCTTTACGATTGAAGTAGTCAGTGTGACATTCTTCAGGTGCTATGATGGGTATGTGGGAGCCATCGATGGCACCAACCCATAATGGTAGCCCCCACCGATTCTCGATGTAGGCCGACATTTCCATGAATCTCCCTTCATCGGGAAGATGAAGCAGTTCTGGAACGAGCGATGACTCTGCTGCTGCACAAAAGTCCTGCACACACCTGCACACTGTTGTGATGCTGACCCCAAAAAGATGTCCAATACTGCGGTACTCTGAACCAGTAGAAAGCTTCCACAGTGCGATGGCCACTCTCTTTCTCAGCGGCACACATAAGCGGAACGTCGTATCATGCCACTCCATGCATGGACGCAATTTCTGACACAGGTAGGTGAAAGTGTCCTCGGACATCCGGAAATTCTGCAACCACTGCTGGGTGGAGAAGCTGGGAACAACATCCTCCCACCAATGCGAGCTACGATGTTCTGTCCAGACACGCGGTCTGCAGCGAGTATTTTGCACCAACACAGCCAACTGAAAAACACACACACAGCATAGTGTAATAATGATAACCTGTCAACATCAAAATGCTGTACACCAGAATAATATGACTATAAAATGAGCTTACCGACATCAGCTCCCTCCTATGCCGGTTAATTAACTGAAACACACACACAGCATAATGTCATTCCTGTAATACTGATAACTGTCAGCATCAAAATGCTGTACACAAGAATAATATGACTATAAAATGAGCTTACCGATATCTGCACCCTCCTCTGCAGGTTAAGTAACCTCGCCATTCCAGCTTCATATTCCTCCCAGGCAACCGCGAGTCTCCTGTACTGTTCCAACGTTTTTTGTCTCAATTCACGTCGTCGCCTCTGGTAATAGTGTCTTCTCTGGTTAAACTCTCTGGACTTAATTGTGAGAAAAAACCACAGAGCGAGCAAGGCAATAATCCTTGGATCCTCCATTTTGTCTTGTGTAATGAAGGACTCTGTCACATGTGTTACATCACGGGAGTGTGGCCCCGCCTCGCTGGGAGTGTGGCGCCGCCTCGCTTCTAAACCATCCCAACACAAACCATCACAGCACAAGCACAACACTGTGCTAATGGAGACAGAAGCATTCCGAGCCGTACTGAAGTGAATCGAGCCGTACCGAGGTGTGCTGGGCTAGTGGAAAAGAGGCTTTAGAGTCATGATGACCCTTCACTTTGATATTCATTACATCTGTGGAATTGAGTATCCGCCTGATGCTCTGGGGGTAAAATGTGATCCATTATACATTGTGTCAACCTGAAAACTGGACTCTCTGCCCTCAGGATTGTGGTCTACTGGACAGGCAGATGTAGGCCTCATGAAAAATGCTACTCCTGTGGTTATACACTCTAACAGGAGAGGATTTCCTTACAAAAAACAATACCCTTTGAAACCTGAGGCGCTTGAGGGCATTCAACCAATCATTGCAGATTTCTTAAAAAGTGGTGTAATTGTTCCCTGTCCTGACTCTCCAGTCAACACCCCATTGTTTCCTGTTAAGAAGGCTCTACCTAGTGTTGGTTGGAGGTTAGTGCAGGGCCTTCAAGCTGTAAATGCCACGGTTATTCCTCATGCGCCATCTGTCCCCGATCCTCATACACTGTTAAATTCTGTAGGACACGATTCCTCAATTTTTTCAGTTGTAGATCTCAGTAATGCATTTTTTTTTTTACCATTCCTATTCACAAAGATAGCCAGTTTTGGTTTGCATTCACTTTTGATGGTAAAAGATATACTTACACCAGATTACCTCAAGGCTATTGTGAAAGCCCAACTATTTTTTCTCAAGAAATGTCGTCTTTAATGGCCAAATTTGACCCACCTGCAGGCTCCAAAATTTTACTCTATGTGGATGATGTTCTGGTTGCATCCTCAAGTGAGGATCAATGCAAGCGGGACACCATTGCACTACTGCAGTTTTTGTACCAAAATGGCCTGAAGTGCAGCAGAAACAAATTGCAGTTTTGCAAGCCTGATGTTAAATTTCTTGGACACATACTTACAGCTGAAGGGAAAAAACTAGAAAAAGACAGAATAAAAACTATTCAGAACTTACCCTTACCACAGACAAAGAAGGAGTTAATGTCTTTTTTGGGTACCCTGAATTACTGCCGACAGTGGATATCAAATTATTCTCAGTACACTGCACCGCTGTATGCACTGCTTCAGGGCCCCCATGGAAATTTGCATGAAAAAGTGAAAATTACCTCAGACCATATGCACTCAATCTCTACTCTCAAGAACATGCTGTCATCTATATGTGCTTTGCAAATCCCAAATTACAAAGAACCATTCCATCTGTTTTGTGATGCTGTTAATGGTCACATGTCCACAGTATTGAAACAAATTCATGCAGGACGATACAAACCCTTGTCCTATTACTCACGGAAACTTGATTCAGTTGCTGCTGGATTACCGCCCTGCATGCAGGCAGTAGCAGCAACAGCAGATACGGTGACAGCAGTCCTTGACGTAGTTCTATACCACCCTTTGACTGTGCATGTGTTTCATACAGTTGAAGTCTTGCTTTCTGAAAATGGTCATAGCATGCTTTCCAATGCTATGCTTAAACAATGCTAGGTGTTTAAGGTATACAATGACATTATTATCTCAACCACACCTCACCTTCGTCAGATGTACCTCACTGAATCCTACAACACTGCTTCCCTCTGGTGGTGATACACCAGATTCCTTGGACCATGATTGTATTCAACAATCACTACGGGAATTTCTCCCAAGACCTGATCTTTCACAAACAGTGAAAAAAGAATCCCTTTGGTTATTTACTGATGGCTCATCAGTCAAATTACCTGATGGCAGCATATCCACAGCCTATTCAGTCACCATATTGACAGAAATTTTGCTTGTTGAAAATGTGCCTCAGCCAGCATCTGCCCAAAAGGCAGAACTTCTGGCTCTTATTGCGGCCTTGAAATGGTCTCAGGGTTTGGATGTCACCATCTACACTGACAGCAAGTTTGCTTTTAACACTGCACACTCACACACTGCCATGTGGAAAATTAGAGGCTTTGTAACTTCTACAGGAAAACCAGTTCAACATTATGACCTTTTGAAAGAACTGTCTTATGTCTTGGCATTGCCAAAATCACTATCAATTGTTCATTGTCCTGCACACACACGAGGAACAGACCTGTTAACTAAGGGCAATGCATTGGCTGATCATGTTTCCCGTTGTGCCGCTGAGGGCCACATAGCCACGACATTCTTACAAACACATTCATCACTTGATCTGGACATTTTGCATGATGCACAGGGAAAAATGGCACTTCCACCTGCTGCTGTTTTAAATGACAAAAGTATCTATTGCACTGCTGACGGTAAAGTCATCCTTCCACCTTCACTGTACCGCTGGGTGGCACTTGTGACCCATGGCTCCTGCCATGTGTCAACAGGAGGGATGCTTAAGCAAGCTGAAAAACACTTCTGTCCTGGAATCCAAAAAGAAATGAAAAAAGTTTGCAGTCAAGGCACAGTATGCATAGAAAACAATGCTCAAGGTGCAATGAGAACAAGGCAAGGAAGCTTCCCACAACCTAAGACACCTTTCTCTCAATGGTGCATGGATTTTATAGAGCTATCGAAAGTGGGTCAGCTCCAATATTGTCTTGTCCTGATTGACACTTTTACAAAGTGGACAGAAATTCATCCCACTGCCAAGGCAGATGCAAAGTTTGTCTGTAAGGTATTACAAAATAATGTTTTCCCAACCTTTGGAATACCAGAAATTATTTATGCTGACAATGGCACACACTTTACAGCTCAAATAGTTAAAGATTTGGCTAAAAGTGCTGGCATACAGTTGAAATTCCACACAGCCTATCACCCACAGAGTGCTGGATTGATAGAAAGAAAAAATGGTACAATCAAACAAATGCTGGCAAAAACCACACATGGAAGGGGCATTACTTGGCCTGAAGCCCTAAAATTGGTTAAACTAACGATTAATTCTATACCGGACAAAAAGACAGGATTGTCACCTTTTGAATGTGCTTTTCACCGTCCTTATATTTTGCCCGACCTCTTACCACTAACCACGCCAAGTAATTATACAACTCTTAGCGAACACCTTAGAGAATGCTTAAACACCAAAGAATACATTGATTCTGTCAGAGCTCTCTCTACTCCACAGGAGGAGCAGAATAACCCGTTGCAACCTGGAGATTATGTTTTCATAAAGAACCACCACCATCAGCGCTGGGACTCAGTAAGGTGGCTTGGGCCACATCAGGTGCTGTTGTCCACCCCCACTGCAGTACGTATTGCCGAACAGCCATCTTGGATTCATCTTTCACATGTAAAGAGACTACGGGTGCCTGTAAGTGAACTAACCTGCTTCCCCGAGTAAGTCCAGCTTCAAAGGGGATACACACTTTGGTGTGTGGGGTAATAGTAGCCCCTCCATTTAGGGAGATCGTCTCAAACCTGGTGAAGATAGAGGTCAGTGGATACTCTCTTGGGTAGAAGCATGGCACCAAAAGTACTGATGATTCTGTGTTCCGTACTTTTCATGACAGTGGGGTGGTGGACCCTTTTTGATTCAAGGTCAAGGAACCCACGAAGTACAGACAATGGACAATACGTGTATTATACACATAACCTGTGGTACCAGACAATGGTGGTGTCGGTGGGAGGACTGGGAATCAACACTTCTTGTTATGCGTGTTCATTGTTACCCCATTTACACAAGACTGCAATACCCATGATTCCTGTTCCATTAAGTGGAGAAGAAACTGCTGGAGTGACAGTGGCTATGGTTTCTCGCCTTAGTCCGATTAATTCAAGTGGTAATGTTACATATTGGCTGGTGGGGAATTTATCAAAAGGATATCTTAATAGATTAAATGTTACTGTCACTGATTACACTGGATCAAAGATAAGGGTGTTTAATACTACAGGAATTGGAAGGTTCTATTTACCTAAAGTCAAAAAGCCTCTAATGAAGGTAAATCCAACACTCTTTACTTCACCGATTTGTTTCTCTAAAAGTTGTAGTAATAATAATTACAATTTGGATTTTTCACCAAAATGTAATAACACAAAGGCGGTGACCTGTGGAGTGCACTTTCACGATTCTGTTTGTAGAAATGCACATCATATTCCCTATATTGCTACTGGAAATTTCACTCTAAAAAGCAGAAATTGTACTGGGAACTGTAGCAATAATCCTTATGTTTTTTGGCCTATTGATGATGGGTATGGATGCCTGGAAGACCATGTTTGGGTTTGTGGGTCTATGTTTACTCATTGCTTCCACCAGGATGGTGTGGCAGGTGTTACATGGCTATTTTGTTCCCACGTGTTAGTATAAGATCAAATCTTACATATCACATGAAAACGTCTTACTCCCATTACTATCATCCTGAGCAGACTGAAATACACACAGAGGCAAAAAGAAGTACAAAAGCAAACATGCAGCAATTAGTGGGAAGACTATCTGGGAAAAAGAATTAGTGATTTTAAAGGTGTTATGGGTACCATTTTTCAGTTACCCTCCTGCTTAAACCGGGTAAAGATGATAACAAAATGTGGCTCATATTGACCCATCTCCCTCCTAAACAGTGACATGAAGATTTTAGCCAAAGACCTTGCCTTATGCCTAGAAACCACAATGCATGATGTGATTTCTGCTGGTCAGACTGGTTTTATTTTGGGGCGTCAGTCATTTACAAATATTCGCCAGCTTCTTAATGTTATTGACTCTCCTGGATCCAGTGCAATACCGGAGGTGGTTATTGCACTGGATGCAGAAAAAGCATTTGACAGAGTAGAATTGTTATGATCTGGTGAGCACGCTCTCCCCCGTCCGTCTGGTTAAACTTTTACCTACTCATCTCCATCTGTGTGATGAGATGCACCCGTTTCCTCGGACTCACCAGCACTTAAATAGACCTTCTTTTCAACACTTCGGTGCTGGATCATTGGGTATACTACCTGCTTCAGCAGTAAGTCTTACTTTCCTCTAAATTTGAAAAACCTTCTAACCTTCTGCTTACCTCTCCACAGGTTGCTACCTCCTTTGTGGTGCGTCTCCAGGGTAGCTGTGCACTCACCTACCTCTTCACCATCACCACCATCACCACGTCAGCGACCACCATCACCCGGTCAGACACCTCACCCAGCTCCCCTCCTGCCTTCCAGCATCACTATTTGGTTTGCCGTAAGTGCTGGGTTCTTCTGCCGGGCTCTCTGATACTCCCACGTGAGTGTTGTCTTATGTTCCCTTATCTGAGTCTCCCTCCTAATCTACTGCTCTCGTCTCTCTCTCCTCAGACTGAATGTTCCCCTGGCAAGTGGTGTTTTTCTCTTGCGGAGCGATCCTCTTGCATTAATAAAATTCAACTCAAATTTGCTTCTCTGTGTCATAGTGTGCATTCTCTCTTGTCACTCCCTGCACGAGAGCTGTCAATTGATACCAATCATGACAGTATGAGCCAGCCAATGCGCAAGCTCAGCAGGAGTGGCATCAGTGGAACACTCCGCTTTAGGCCGTTTAGATGCCACAGAGAGGCAGGTGGCTGTGCTTACGCAGCAGCTGTAAGCCATTACGTAGCAGCTGGGCATGGTTGCTGAACATTTGGCCCATTTGTCTCGACAGGGTTCCACTCTGCCACCTGTTGTCCCAGTTTCTTCCACCGTGTGCCAAACCATCTCCGTTCCCTCACCTGCCCCATATGCAGGGGAGGTGGGGAAATGTAAAGGGTCTTTGGGCCTTGTTCGGTTGTATTTGGGCCAAGTCAGGGAGGAATACCCGGACGACACAGCTAAAATTCATTTTATGACCCTCCTGCTGTGAGACAGGGCCCTCAGCTGGGTCCAATCTGTTCTCAACAGCTTGGAGGGTCCCACTTATTCATTTGAGAGATTTGTGGCGGAATTCACTCGCGCGCTCCACTGTTCAGAAAGTGAAGGGAACATTATGAACCGATTAATGTCACACCGTCAGGGGAGCCGGTCTGCTGCCGACTACTCTGTGGAGTTCCGGGTAGTTGCGTGGACTCTGGATGGAACGACGTTTCGCTATGCAGCGTCTTCCTCCGGGGTTTAAATGAAAACCTCCGTGATGACCTAGCGGTTCATGCCATTCCCTCCTCCTTGGATGGTTTAATTTATCAGGCTGTCAGTCTTGACAGCCAATACCATGAGAGCGCGAAGGAGCACAAGGCCTCCTCTGCCCAGTGCGTGCTCACCCGCTTCGGTTTCTGACACAGGTGGAGCCAACTCCTCCTCTGAGCCTATGGAATTCGGCCGAGTCTGTCTGACTCTGGAAGAACGCCTGAGGCGGAGAAGAGTTGGCGCCTGCATGCATACATTTTCCAATGTATGGGAGTGCTCTAGCCATACATCATATAAATGCATTAGCATGGACAATGGAAAATTTGACTGGAGCAGGGTTTCATAGCATTAAATGAAGAACAAAAACTAGCAAGAATGATGACATTACAAAATAGAATGGCTCTAGATTTAACATTGGCCGCACAAGGTGGGGTATGTCATATAGTTGGCCAGGAGTGCTGCACTTACAGTGGGGTAAAAAGTATTTAGTCAACCACCAATTGTGCAAGTTCTCCCACTTCAAAGATGAGAGAGGTCTCCAATTTTCATCATAGGTATACCTTAACTATGAGAGACAAAATAAGAAAAAAAATCCAGAAAATCATATTGAAGGATTTTTAATGAATTAATTGGTAAATTCCTCGGTAAAATAAGTATTTGGTCAATAATAAAAGTTCTGTCAGGGCGGCTGCTGGGCTGTCATCATCCTCAGCTGCGCACACACCAGCTGTTGGTAATCAACGAGCTTTAAAAGCCAGGATCTCAGACTGTTCGGCACGGAGTCATCTGTCGCCTTTACCTCGCAACGCATCTAGGATACGACCTCAAGCCAGAGTCAGAACCAAGTCGCCACGCCAAGCCACGTCATGTAAGATATCTCGTCACTCATCCCTTCCTAGTGTTCTCCCCTGTGCACAGGTGGACCTCCCTGGCGGCGGACTTACCTTTCCTTTCAACAGGACGCCATCTCTTCCTCCTCGGAGCTCTTCCTCACCACCTCAGCGTCGAGCACCACGCGCACCACGCTGCACCGGGACACGGAGCCAGCAAGATTCTCTCTGCGGCGCCTGCAAGTAAGCAGCACAAGCTTCAGCTTCCCGTTCATATGAACTGTAATAATCCCCTGTGCTTGTGTGTTCCAGGGTTGCCAGGTTGCAGCAGGAATCGCTCAGATCCAGTGACCAGACAGCATCGCACTCACTCACTCATTGACACACGCAACAATCATCACTTTAATTAATAAATAATTGTCAAACAATCTACTCGTGTCAGCGTCTGTCTCCTGGGTCCCTAACCATGTCAAGTTCATCTCAATACTTTGTTATATACCCTTTGTTGGCAATGACAGAGGTCAAACGTTTTCTGTAAGTCTTCACAAGGTTTTCACACACTGTTGCTGGTATTTTGGCCCATTCCTCCATGCAGATCTCCTCTAGAGCAGTGATGTTTTGGGGCTGTCACTGGGCAACACAGACTTTCAACTCCCTCCAAAGATTTTCTATCGGATTGAGATCTGGAGACTGGCTAGGCCACTCCAGGACCTTGAAATGCTTCTTACGAAGCCACTCCTTCGTTGCCCGGGCGGTGTGTTTGGGATCATTGTCATGCTGAAAGATCCAGCCACATTTCATCTTCAATGCCCTTGCTGGTGGAAGGAGGTTTTCACTCAAAATCTCACGATACATGGCCCCATTCATTCTTTCCTTTACACGGATCAGTCGTCCTGGTCCCTTTGCAGAAAAACAGCCCCAAAGTATGATGTTTCCAACCCCATGCTTCACAGTAGGTATGGTGTTCTTTCTCCTCCAAACACGACAAGTTGAGTTTTTACAATAAAGTTCTATTTTGGTTTCATCTGATCATATGACATTCTCCCAATCCTCTTCTGGATCATCCAAATGCTCTCTAGCAAACTTCAGATGGGCCTGGACATGTACTGGCTTAAGCAGGGGGACACGTCTGGCACTGCAGGATTTGAGTCCCTGGCGGCGTAGTGTGTTTCTGATGTAGCCTTTGTTACTTTGGTCCCAGCTCTCTGCAGGTCATTCATTAGGTCCCCCCACGTGGTTCTGGGATTTTTGCTCACCGTTCTCGTGATAATTTTGACCCCATGGGGTGAGATCTTGCGTGGAGCCCCAGATCGAGGGAGATTATCAGTGGTCTTCTATGTCTTCCATTTTCTAATAATTGCTCCCACAGTTGATTTCTTCACACCAAGCTGCTTACCTATTGCAGATTCAGTCTTCCCAGCCTGGTGCAGGTCTACAATTTTGCTTCTGGTGTCCTTTCACAGCTCTTTGGTCTTGGCCATAGTGGAGTTTGGAGTCTGACTGTTTTAGGTTGTGGACAGGTGTCTTTTATACTGATAACAAGTTCAAACAGGTGCCATTAATACAGGTAACGAGTGGAGGACAGAGGAGCCTCTTAAAGAAGAAGTTACAGGTCTGTGAGAGCCAGAAATCTTGCTTGTTTGTAGCTGACCAAATACTTATTTTACCGAGGAATTTACCAATTAATTCATTAAAAATCTTTCAGTGTGATTTTCTGGATTTTTTTTTCCTCATTTTGTCTCTCATAGTTGAGGTATACCTATGATGAAAATTGGAGACCTCTCTCATCTTTTAAGTGGGAGAACTTGCATAATTGGTGGCTGACTAAATACTTTTTTGCCCCACTGTATATGCTGGATCAGTCTCAGAATGTTTCTCACGTTATTAGCCATTTGAATGACATTTTACACTTACAGCATGCTCTGGATGAAGATAAAGGTTGGGGTCCCTGGGACTGGTTTCAAGGTGGAACTTGGTGGCAAATACTTTTGAAATGGTTAACCCCATTGACTGTGATATTAATTTTATTTTGTGTGCTTTTTATGTGTGTTATTCCTTGCATAAGATCTATGATTACTCAAGCTATTACACAACATACCTTCTTGTTGCAAACTACTATGTTGAGACTTGAAAGCAAGGGACAATATGCAGTTGTTTCAAAAACTGAGGATGAATATGACCAAAGACAAGACTATGATGACTGTGATTAATCTCCTGTGTAATTGGAATATGATGCAAATGACGGACATGTAGAAAATCGAGAGAAGTTACATGTTACTGATGAATAAAGGCATCTCTAAAAATAAAAATTATAATAAGGGTTAAAAAATGATAAAAACAGGAGGGAAGTGTTGGAGATTTTGTAGATTTTGTATTTAAGTTTTATCATTTTATTCAACGAAGTGTATATGTCACTGTTTTGAAACTGTGTACGTGCAAATGTTAACCTTCATGATGGAAAAGTTCTTCTGTGACTGAAGAAAATAATGATTGCTCGACTTGTTTTGTTCTGTGAAAAATGCACAGGGAGTAAATTCCTGATATTTTGACTGTGCTGTACGCTCTGTAGTCCAAATGTCAGTATGACCTTGTGGGGGTAGTGTGGGAGTGTATAGCAGATGTTCAACCAAGAGTGTATAAAAATGCTCAGGCACTGAGACTGCCTCAGTGCAAGGCTGAATGTTAACCATTGCCTGTACTCCTTGCGGCAAGTAAAACTCATGAAAGAATATTCTGTGTCTTGAATCTTTATTGAGGTAACGAACTAATATACAGTCTTTCGAGGTTTCAGATTCTTGACATTCTTTGTCTGCTTTTTCTGGTATAAATGAGGAGTTAACAGCTCTTAGACTTATGTTGACCTAAACTAGAATGTTGATCAAATACCTGCCACCTGAGGGGGTGTGTGTGCAATTGTGGGGGATTATTGTTGTACTTTTATCCCTGAAAATGATGCAGATGGTCAAATGATTGCCTCAGGCATACAGAATCTGACCGCTTTGAAGGCTGCCATGGCCAAGGACAATGTCACTGATGAATATACCTGGTTAAGTTGGTTACTCTCTTCATGGAGAAGTCTCATCATGAACCTGTTAGTGATGTTTGTGGTAATGTTTCTGGTCTTTTCTTGTGTCATTCCCTGCATCTGTAATATGATGATGAGACTTGTGCATGTTAATGTATTGATGTACCATGGAGCAGCCAGGAATGATGGGGATGATGAACAAACAGTGTGAGCTCAAGGTGTCTCTCCATGACCCAAGTACAGAGAAAAAGTATGACTGACATGCAGAAAACTGAAAGGAGTTGCATGATAATGATGTAAAGTTGAAATTTACTACCTGTAAATACATTTATGAAGTTTGATGTCATGATGCCGAGCGCGGGTTAGTGCCATGCTCTGGTTTCTTGGTTGCTACTCTTTTTCTGTATATGTACTTGTTCTTGATTTTCATCTATTATGGTTTGTGCTTTTATTTTGACAGTTCCGCTTGCCACTTCCTCCTGACATTTTTTTTGCAGGTTGTCAAAGCTGTTTAGTGTCTTTAATTACTTTCTCACTCATGCATCCACACCAGATTCACATTTTGGTTTTCCCCCTATTATTATTTAAGCTCGCTTGCAGGGTTCATTCCTCACTGCGACCTTGTATTGTACAGACAGGAATCCCCCCGTCTGATTCCTGTTTTATTCTCAGCTCAGTACTCAGCCTCGCCTTTATAATTGTAAGTTTCCATTCGTGGTTTACATTGATTGCATTCTTCTGTAAGTCTCCCTTCATGGTTATTTTGTGTCTTTTGTAGTTATCCTTCGTGGCTTCTATTTGTGTTCTTTATCATTAAATGTGCAAACTCACAGCAGGCATTTGGTACCTTATTTCTGCCCTGAAAGGGCTGTTTATGACAATAGGTCACAGCCGGTAGGTGTCAGCAGCTGTGGGCTTGCTTTTTTTTTTTTCCCACTCACCTTTTTCTTTGCTGGAGGGAGAGGGAAAGCTGACAGCATGTCCCCAGCGGGCCGGGACTCAACATCCCGGAGGAGGTTGGCAGCCGGGGGCCCCAGCGGGGTTGAACAGTGGGCAGCTCAATTCATCCAGAGCTATGTTGCTGAAGCCCTCACCTCCCGGGACCAGAAGAAGGTCCTGGAGAATGTGGTGGCAGCGGTTGGGATTGTGGAGACGCATCCCAGGTTAAGGAAGTATCCTGATGTCGCGGAACTATTGTCAACCATCTCCGCTCTCCAGCTGTCATTCCCTAGGTTGGCGATAGGCTCGTCACCAGCCCGTAGATGCCTCCTCCCGACGCAGACCTCCATTCCTCCCTGAGACATGGCCATACCGAATCAGATGGAGGAGAATCACCGGGTCCAGATGCCGCAAATCTCCCGCCATTACCCAGCCACAGGCCGCCGGAGGAACTTCTCCGCCTCTCAGTCTGCAGCTTCCTCTTCGCTGTGCCAAAAGGGTACCACTGCAGCTTCCACCTCTGGGTTTTCCGCGCCGGCTGTCTCGTCAGCCCTCTCTTCCTGGGCCATCGCTCTTCCCTTTTCCACCACGGCATCTCCTCCCGCTGCTGAGATTTTGGTTGTCTCCTCCCCAGCTCCGCCCACCACCATTTCTGCAGGGGCAGCTCCTCAACGTTCCTCTGAGGGGCCCACAACAACTGTAGTCACGGAGAGGGCTAATTCTAGACCGGCTGCAGCAGAAGACATCGGGCCCTGGGAACACAGGCAAGTGTTTTTTTCCTTCTCCATCATTACCACATGAATTATCTTGCCTGATTCCCGGGGGCGAGGCTCAGTCATTGTAGTCCACTGAGTCCTCACCGCCTGCTGCAGCCATAAAGCTTCACCTGCTCTCTCTGTGTCTCCTCCTATGCCCCCTGAGTGTCTGCGTCCCAGTCCGGGGCCACCGAGGGTGCTGCTGCGTCCCAGTCCGGGGCCACCGAGGGTGCTGCTGCATCCCAGTCCGGGGCCACCAAGGGGGCTGCTACACCTCAGTCCGGGGCCACCGAGGGGGCTGCTACTCCCCAGTCCAGGGCCACCAAGGGGGCTGGACAATCATGGTTCCTTCTCTGCCATTCCCTGTGTCGGGTGCCCATCTCTTTGCTTCGGGGGTCCGCGGTAAGCACGGATTCCAACTGCCACCTCCAGGGGAAGGTGTGTGGTGCTCCGCGACCTGTTGACCCAGCGATGCTGAGAGACCACCCAACGAACTCTCTGGGTTGCTTGAGTGGCTTCTGAATTCTGGAAGGCCACCTGACGAACTCTCACCTCCCTTTTTGTGGCTCGGATGACCTGGTAGGCTGCCCGACCTTTTCCACCTGATGGTCGGGTGGAGCTGGGCCTCTGGAAGGCCACCAGAACTGTTCCCTTGTTTACCCAGTATTGCTTAGTCTTCTTAATACCTTATTTTGCCAGTGCTGTGGGTCATGTGTGTTTTGGGTTGCTTTTTTTTTGTTTTTGTGTCTCTCCCTCCAGACCTGGATCTCTCCCCCCCCTCTTTCCTGGGGTCAGTTTTTGAGGTTATTCCTGTGGTGGTGGTGGGGGGGGGAGTGTACTTTCATCTCTTTTGATGTTATGGTGGGGTGTCTTGGATTCACCCCTTAAGGGCTCCCATTGAAATGTATAAAAATCATTAATGCGATAAATGCAATGCAGAATGGCAAGGCGCCCAGCCTCGATGGGTACCCTATAGAGGTTTTTTTTTTAAGTTCTCTAATAAACTATCCAACATCTTACTTGATATGTTTAGTAACTCTTTGTCCCACAGGTCACTTCCATTGACACTCACTGAAGTGTCAGTTGCCCTCCTGCTTAAACCAGGTAAAGATGATAACAAAATGTGGCTCATATCGACCCATCTCCCTCCTAAACAGTGAAGATTTTAGCAAATGACCTTGCCTTATGCCTAGAAACCACAATGCATGATGTGATTTCTGCTGGTCAGACTGGTTTTATTTTGGGGCATCAGTCATTTACAAATATTCGCCAGCTTCTTAATGTTATTGACTCTCCTGGATCCAGTGCAATACCGGAGGTGGTTATTGCACTGGATGCAGAAAAAGCATTTGACAGAGTAGAATTGTTATGATCTGGTGAGCGCACTCTCCCCTGTCCGTCTGGTTCAACTTTTACCTACTCATCTCCATCTGTGTGATGAGACGCACCCGTTTCCTCGGACTCACCAGCACTTAAATAGACCTTCTTTTCAACACCTCGGTGCTGGATCATTGGGTATACTACCTGCTTCAGCAGTAAGTCTTACTTTCCTCTAAATTTGAAAAACCTTCTAACCTTCTGCTTACCTCTCCACAGGTTGCTACCTCTTTTGTGGTGCATCTCCAGGGTAGCTGGGCACTCACCTACCTCTTCACCATCACCACGTCAGCGACCACCATCACCCAGTCAGACACCTCACCCAGCTCCCCTCCTGCCTTCCAGCATCACTATTTGGTTCGCTGTAAGTGCTGGGTTCCTCTGCCGGGCTCTCTGATACTCCCACGTGAGTGTTGTCCTATGTTCCCTTATCTGAGTCTCCCTCCTAATCTACTGCTCTCGTCTCTCTCTCCTCAGGCTGAATGTTCCCCTGGCAAGTGGTGTTTTTCTCTTGCGGAGCGATCCTCTTGCATTAATAAAATTCAACTCAAATTTGCTTCTCTGTGTCATAGTGTGCATTCTCTCTTGTCACTCCCTGCACGAGAGCTGTCAATTGATACCAATCATGACAGTATGAGCCAGCCAATGCGCAAGCTCAGCAGGAGTGGCATCAGTGGAACACTCCGCTTCAGGCCGTTTAGATGCCACAGAGAGGCAGGTGGCTGTGCTTACGCAGCAGCTGTAAGCCATTACGTAGCAGCTGGGCATGGTTGCTGAACATTTGGCCCATTTGTCTCGACCGGGTTCCACTCTGCCACCTGTTGTCCCAGTTTCTTCCACCGTGTGCCAAACCATCTCCATTCCCTCACCTGCCCCATATGCGGGGGAGGTGGGGAAAAGTAAAGGGTCTTTGTGCCTTGTTCGGTTGTATTTGGGCCAGGTCAGGGAGGAATACCCGGACGACACAACTAAAATTCATTTTATGACCCTCCTGCTGTGAGACAGGGCCCTCAGCTGGGTCCAATCTGTTCTCAACAGCTTGGAGGGTCCCACTTATTCATTTGAGAGATTTGTGGCGGAATTCACTCGCGCGCTCCACTGTTCAGAAAGTGAAGGGAACATTATGAACCGATTAATTTCACACCGTCAGGGGAGCCGGTCTGCTGCCGACTACTCTGTGGAGTTCCGGGTCGTTGCGTGGACTCTGGATGGAACGACGTTTCGCTATGCAGCGTCTTCCTCCGGGGTTTAAATGAAAACCTCCGTGATGACCTAGTGGTTCATGCCATTCCCTCCTCCTTGGATGGTTTAATTGATCAGGCTGTCAGTCTTGACAACCAATACCATGAGAGCGCGAAGGAGCGCAAGGCCTCCTCTGCCCAGTGCGTGCTCACCCGCTTCGGTTTCTGACACAGGTGGAGCCAACTCCTCCTCTGAGCCTATGGAATTCGGCCGAGTCTGTCTTGACTCTGGAAGAACGCCTGAGGCGGAGAAGAGTTGGCGCCTGCATGCATTGTGGCTCCCTAAAGCAAACACTGCAGGAGTGCCATCTGAAGCCTAAAAGATGCAGCCTGTCAGTAGCCGTGGGGGAGTTGATGGGCAGGAAATCTATTCGTCCCCCCAGTAATTTCTCCATTTCAACCCTCATTCAGTTGCTGGGGGTTGAGAGGAGAGCTATGGCTTGATTCAGGGGCGGAGCAGAATTTCATCTCCGCGCTTCATGCGGGATGTAGGCATCCCATGATCAAATTGCCCATGTCCCTTAATGTTACTACATTGTTGGGTGAAAGAGTGGCTACGATAACCGGTAAAAACAGAGCCGGTGTCCGTCCTTCTTTCCAGCAACCACCAGGAGACTATTTTGTTTTATATTCTCCCTAAATCTGGTCACCCGATGGTTCTCGGTTACCCATGGCTTCGGAGACATAACCCTATTATTAACTGGGCGAATAATTCCATCTCTTCCTGGAGTCCGTATTGTTTGGCATCCTGTCTCAGCTCGGCCGAGTGTTCACCCATGCTGCCCATCTCTTCCCCTCCGGTAGAGCCGCCGGACCTCAGCCTTGTGCCCAAGGTCTATCATGACCTCAGAGAGGTCTTTAGCAAATTTAGAGCACTTTCTTTACCTCCCCATCGCTCCTATGATTGTGCTATAGACCTTCTCCCGGGTGTGCGGCTGCTATCCAGCCGGCTCTACAGTATTTCTGGGCCAGATAGGGAGGCGATGGAGAGCTATATTAAAAATTCTCTGAATGCTGGCCTCATTTGGCCTTCATCGGCTCATCTTGGGGCAGGGTTCTTTTTTGTCGGGAAGAAGGACAGTTTCCTACGCATGTGCATTGATTATCGTGAACTCAATGCTATAACAGTTAAGGACAGATATCCTCTACCCCGATAAACTCCACGTTTGAGCTCCTCAGCGCGCGCGAGTATATACCAAATTGGACTTGCGGAACACATATCATCTGGTTCGCATTTGTGAAGGGAACGATTGGAAGAAGGCGTTTAAAACACAATTAGCACAATTCAAATATATGGTGTATGCCATTCAGGCTCACCAATGCTCCCGCCCTCTTCCAACGTATGATCAATGACGGCCTCCACAATATGGTCAATCAATTTCTTTTCGTTTATCTTGATGACATTTTGATTTTTTCATGCACACCAGAGGAACACGCAGTCCACGTCAGGGCCATTCTACAATGGCTCCTGGAGAATCAGCTTTACGTTAAAGCCGAAAAGTGTCAGTTTTCCACCCGCTCTGCTTCTTTTCTGGGCTTTATCGTGACTGAGGGAGAGCTGAGGGCCGACCCAACCAAGGTGGAGGCTCTGCTAAATTGGCCTACACCACACTCCCATAAGGAGCTTCAACACTTCTTGGGGTTTGCGAATTTCTATCACCATTTCATTAGAAACTATAGTGGGGTAGCACAGCCTCTGACCCAGCTGACCTTGGTAAAAGTGCCCTTTAGTTGGTCCAAGGCAGCTGAACAGGCCTTTCACAAACTGAAGGGTTTGTTCTCCAACACTCCTATCTTGGTCCAGGTCAACCCCCAGCTCCAGTTTATTTTAGAGGTGGACGCTTCTGACTCAGGGGTGGGCGCTGTTCTATTGCAGCATCCAGCCTCAGATCAGAGGTGCGATCCTTGCGCATATTTCTCTTGGCGGCTCACGCCAGCCGAGAAGAACTACAACGTAGGAGACCAAGAGCTGTTGGCCATTAAGTTGACCCTTGAGGAGTGGAGACACTGGTTGGAGGGAGCGGCCCAGCCCATAATTGTGTGGACCGACCATAAAAATTTAGAATATCTTCGGTCGGCCCGCAGACTGAATGACAGGCTTTGCTAGATTTAATCTTACCATCAGCTACAGGCCTGGCTCTTGCAATGTTAAACTGGACACTCTATCCCACCAGTTTTGCCCCGACTCTCCTACCCCTCCCTCCCTCCCTCCCTCCCTCCCCCAACCCACTGTCCCACCCTCCTGCTTCCTCAGAGCGCTCATGTAGGACATTGAGCAGAGGGTCCGGCAGGCTCTATCCACAGAACCCATACCAGAAGGGGGCCCTGACGGACAACTGTTTGTCCCGGCTGCTCTCCGCAACAACATCATCAAGTGGGGCCACACTAGCTTCTTTGCATGTCATCCTGGGATCACTCGGACTATCACTCTCATTCGTCAGGTGTTTTGGCGGCCCACTCTGTGGACTGACATCCGGGATTATGTCAACACTTGTCAAGTCTGTTGCCACAACAAATCAGACTCTTCGCCCCCTTCTGGCCTTCTCCATCCACTCCCCATCCCTCACCGACCCTGGTCCCATATGGCCTTGGACTTCGTTACCAGACTTCCCCCTTCTCAAGGTAACACCGTTATCCTCACCTGCGTGGATTGCTTTTCTAAGGCGATCCACCTGGTGCTCCTTCCCAAACTCCCCTCTGCTTTTGAAACCGCAAACCTCCTCACTAACCACGTCATCCGTTTACACGGTATTCCTAAAGACACTGTGTCTGACCGGCGCCCTCAATTCATCTCCCAAATCTGGAAAGCCTTCTGCTGCTCCTTAGGAACCACCGTCAGTCTCACATCAGGATACCATCCACAAAGCAACAGGCAGGCTGAGTGAGCCAACCAATCCTTGGAGGCCACCCTTAGGTGCATGGCAGCCTGCAACCCAAGTTTATGGAGTACTCATCTGGCCTGGGTGGAGTACTCCCACAACACTGCAATCTCAATAGCCACCAGGTTGACCCCATTTGAGGCATCCATGGGGTACACCCCCCTTTTGTTACCAATGGTGGAGAGGGAAGTGGCAGTTCCTTCGGTGGGGGCCCACGCACGCTGCTGTCGCTGGCTATGGAGAGCAACTCGTGCTGCCCTCGCCCAGTCAGCTGGACTCAATCGCCAGTACACTGACCGCAGGTGGACTCCAGCTCCAAAGTATGCCATTGGACAGCAGGTATGGTTGGCAGCGGACCAGGTGCCATTAAGAACTGAGTCCAGGAAGCTTTCTCCTTGGTTCCTTGGTCCATTTCCCCTTTCGAAAATCATCAACGACGTCACGGTCCGCTTAAAGCTCCCACCGGCAATGCGGATACACCCCACCTTTCACGTCTCGAAGACCAAGCCCCTCTCCGCCAGTCCTCTCTGCCCTCCCCCGAAGCCGCTTCCTCCCCCTCGGATCACTGATGGCCAAACCACCTACACAGTCCAGAGGATTCTGGACGTTTGCTGTCGGGGCTGGGGGCTTCAATATTTTGTCCACTGGAAGGGCTACGGACCAGAAGAAAGGTCATGGATTCCTGGTTCCAACTTCCACAACGAGGGGATGGTCCGGGCCTTCCGCAAAGCTCATCCCACCAAGCCCAGTGGACTGCCAGGAGGTGTTCCTTGAAGGGGGGCAATGTTATGATCTGGTGAGCGCACTCTCCCCCACCCGTCCGATTCAGCTTTCACCTACTCATCTCCACCTGTGTGATGAGACACACCTGTTACCTCGGACTCGCCAGCGCTTAAATAGACCTTCTTTTCAACACCTCGGCGCTGGATCGTTGGGTATACTACCTGCTTCAGCAGTAAGTCTTACTTTCCTCTAAACTTGAAAAACCTTCTAACCTTCTGCTTACCTCTCCAGAGGTTGCTACCTCCTTCACGGTGCATCTCCAGGGTAGTTGTGTGCTCACCTGCCTCTTCACCATCACCACGTCAGTGACCACCATCACCCGGTCAGACACCTCACCCAGCTCCACTCCTGCCTTCCAGCATCACAATTTGGTTCGCCGGAAGTGCTGGGTTCTTCTCTCACGTGAGTGTTGTCCTATTTTCCCTTATCTGAGTCTCCCTCCTAATCTACTGCTCTTGTCTCTCTCTCCTCAGGCTGAGTGTTCCCCTGGCGAGTGACGTTTTTCTCTTGCGGAGCGGAGCGATCCTCTTGCATTAATAAAATTCAACTCAAATTTGCTTCTCTGTGTCATAGTGTGCTTTCTCTGTTGTCACTCCCTGCATGTGAGCTGTCAATTAATACCAATCATGACAAGAATGGGGATATTTATTTGCATGTTTGAAGAAATTTGGTTATGGACCTAACTTCATTTCATGGATTAAACTCCTACATGTCTCACCCAAAGCCTCTGTAATTACAAATGGTAAGCATTCCCAGTATTGAGTATTACACTCAAATCATTGCCATCAGTAAGTGGAATTTACGGGGGGGGGGGGGGCAGCATAGAGTATCCTTATACACAGACGATTTATTAATGTATGTATCTGATGCTGTTTTACGTGCTCCTCATATTATCCAGGCTTTGAATAGATTTTACACATTTTCTGGATATAAACTGAACTTAAGTAAAAGTGAATGTTATCCCCTTAAGATCTGGCTCTTCAAATACAGGACAATGCCCTAGCTTTCCAAATGTCTAGAAATGGCTTGAAATACTTGGGCATTAATATTACAAGGAATATGCAAGGGCTTTATCAAGAAAACTTCTGTCTGCTATTTGAGAAAGTCGAATCATTCATTCATTCATTCATCTTCTTCCGCTTAATCCTTTTCGGGTCGCGGGGGGGCTGGAGCCTATCCCAGCATCTTTGGGCGAGAGGCAGGGTACACCCTGGACAGATCGCCAGTCCATCACAGGGCCAACACAGAGAGACAGACAACCATTCACTCTCACAGTCATACCTAAGGACAATTTTTTAGAATCCCCTGTTTTGATGCCAATTAACCTAACTTGCATGTTTTTAGCATGTGGGAGGAAACCAGAGAAATCCCGGAGCAAACCCATGCAGACACAGAGAGAACATGCAAACTCCACACAGATCACTGTTGGTCGGGGGCTGGGATCGAACTCAGGATCCCCCGGCCAAGGGTGAGTTGCTGTGCTGCCGCAGTGCTAACCACTCCGCCAATTGAAAACACTCCTCCTATCCTTAGCAGGAAAAATGAAATGTTTCAAAATGAATGTACTTCCCAAATTTCTTTATCTGCTTCAGTGTGTTATGTCCGTGGGTTTCTACTTTAGATTACCACTCGGAGGAACAAACACAAAGATACACACGGCTGCAGATCATTAGCTTGCTCGTTTACTCAGGCATCCGCACACATACATACTTGTTCAGTTCAATGAGCACACTCTTATACTATTGGTGATGCCACAGGATACAGCGCCCACCTATGGGGTGGCATATGCAAATGCAACTCATACAACTCCCATACATCACATCTCCTCCCCACTAAATGTTGTACCCACCCCCAAGATACACAAAACAAACAACTTTTATTATTTTAAAAACACACACTAGCCTTGAGGCTGGGAGTAGACGATCCCAAACCCCTGAGTCAGTCAAGGGTTTATTCTGCCCTTTTGGTGAGATGTGACTCTCTCATCTAACACATAAAAAAGGTCTCTTATTCAAAAATGTCCAATATATGTCTCTTAAAAGTATCTTAAACAAAGTTTATGGAACATAACGCTCTGGTGGTCTAGTAATACGAGAAGGATATCTCTTACCAGTCTCTGGAGGTCATGTAGTATTTTTCTCTGAGGTTACCTGGGGTAATGGTGAGGGATCACTCACAGGAACCGGAGTAGCTGGTTCTCGAACAGTCTTTTCCAGCACAGGCAGGTCTGCTGAGATGCACGACGATGCAGCTCCGCCGTCGTCTGTAGAGGTATCCAATTCAACAACCCTGGCCAGCATCTGGTCCGCGTGTCGCCTCCAGTGCTGCGATGTGCCGATGTCAACGGTGTAGGATACAGGGCCAGTCTCAGCTGAAACAACCCCTGGTATCCACTTCTCTCCTCTCCCGTAATTCCGAACAAGAACTGGATCTCCCACCTTGAACGTTCTGGCTTTTGCATGCATTCCTCGATACACACACTGTGCCTCTTGTGCTTTCTCTACCTCTGATGTCACGCTAGGCTTCAGCAGGTCCAATCGAGATTGCAACTTGCGATGCATGAAAAGCATAGACAGGGACTCCTTCGTTGTAGAATGTGGAGTGTTACGGTACGTGAGTAGAAAGGCATCCAGTCGGTGTTGTATGGAAGTGGTTCCAGTGGAATGCTTCAGTGACTCCTTGAATGTCTGTACAAAACGTTCTGCAAGACCATTTGTTGATGGATGAAATGGTGCAGAGTGAATGTGCTTTACTCCATTGCCTTTCATAAAAGTATCAAACTCATGTGAGGTAAACTGAGGACCATTATCGCTCACTAACACCTCAGGGAGCCCATAATGACTAAATAACCCTCGGAGCACCTGAATAGTATTAGCCGTTGTAATGGAACTCATAAGGTGTACCTCAGGCCATTTTGAATGGGCATCTACAACCACCATAAACATTTGGCCTTGGAACGGCCCAGCAAAGTCGACATGAATTCTCTGCCACGGGGATCCGGGCCAGGTCCATGGGTGGAGTGGTGCTGGTCCCGGTGCTTTCTGTGTAAATTGACAGGACTGGCATGTTTTTGAGACCTGTTCAATTTGAGCGTCAATTCCGGGCCACCACATGTAACTGCGGGCGACAGCTTTCATTCTAACAACACCTGGGTGTCCAGTATGCAGTTCCGACAGCAATCGTGATCTCAATTTTGAGGGAATGACAACGCGCACACCCCACATAAGACAACCTTGCTGGAGTGTCAACTCATCCCTCCGGCTGATGAATGGCGCCAATGTGCTGGCCACATCCTGGACCCTCGGAAAGCGACCTGTGGAGACCATCTCCAGAACTTTAGCAAGGACAGAATCACCCCTGCTCTCACGGCAGATTTCTCGACAGTTCACAGGTAAGGCTTCTAGGTGTTTGATGTGAAAACTGTTCACAGTACTGATTCTTTCTCTTGATAATGTTGGTAATGGAAGGCGTGAAAGCCCATCCGCATTTCCATGACGAGCTGCCTCTCGGTACTGTATGGTGTAATTATGGGCAGCTAGCAGGAGAGCCCACCGCTGCATTCTAGCAGCAGCCATAGATGGTGTGGCTTTGCACGGACTCAGAATAGTAGTCAATGGGTGATGATCTGTAAGGAGTGTAAACTGTCTGCCATACAGATAATGATGGAATTTACGGACTCCAAATATAATGCCAAGAGCTTCGCGCTCAATATGGGCATAATTGCGTTCTGCCTTATTCAGAGTCCTTGATGCAAAAGCTATGGGCCTCTCTTGTCCATTCGGAAAAATATGTGAGATGACACTACCTACACCATAAGGTGATGCATCACACGCCAGCCGAATGGGAAGTTGTGGATCATAATGGGTTAACACGCTTTGAGAGAGTAACTGCTCTTTTGCCTCTTTGAAAGATGCAGCACATTCAGATGTCCATTGCCATTGTTTTCCTTTGCACAGCAGCGTATTCAGTGGGCTTAGGATAGATGATAAATTGGGGATAAATCTGCTGTAATAATTAATTAGCCCCAAGAAAGAACGTAACTGACTCACGTCTGTAGGCGCAGGAGCTTCCACAATTGCCCTGACTTTCTCTGGTGCCTTGTGTAGACCCTGGGCATCAATGACGTGACCCAGATATTCCAGTGAATCCTTAAAAAATTCACATTTTTCCTTCCGTACTCGCAAACCGAATTCTTCCAAGCGCCCTAGGACTGCATCCAGATTTTTCAGACACTGCACACGATCCTGTCCAGTGACCAATATATCGTCCAGGTAACAGTGAACGTTCGGCAGACCCTGGAGAACTTGGTCCATGGCACACTGGAATATCGCTGGTGCTTGTCACCATGGGTTGAGATGCCGTCTCGGCACTCAGCCCATGTTTTCCCTCATCCCTGCTTCCCATTGAGCAGCGTCTCAGCAGGCTCCCAGCTGGCAGCATTATGGACGGCTGGGGCCAATTAGTCTTCATCAGCTGGGGCGCTGCCCATGAGGATAAATAGGAGCAGCCTCGATGACTCGGGGCTGCGACATAAACACATTGCTAAGCTGAAGCCCCTTCGTCTGGTGTCAGCTTTTACTCCTCTTGCAGCATTCCTGTGTTTGTATCCCGCTGTGAGTATGTACGTCTTGTTACCCCCACGTCCGGTACGAGCTGCTTACCTCTGCGCTGTGCAACCTGTGAGTGTACCTCTGCATGAGTATCTGTGCTCTCCTCATCCCTTATCCCTTACCCAAAATAAACCATCACGACTCACTGGCTTGTCCCTGGCTCTGATTGCCCGGCTCCCTAGAGCCGGATATGACAGTATGTTGCAGCCAGAAGAGTTACCGGCGGCCGTGAGTCGCCGTGGAAATGTACCTTTCTGTCCGGGTGTCAGCGCTGCTACCATGCCGTTTCCCAGGAGTCACTTCCGGCGCCAGGGCGACGAGCTGAGGTCCATCTCGGAGGCTGTCGACGGGACGCTCTTCACCCTGCACGACGCCTCCAACGCGAGACGCTGGCATCCGGGCCGTGCTGAGGAATTCCTGGGCTGTCACCCTCATTCTGTGTTCCATCTGGAGGACAGTGCCAGGATAGACGCTGCAGGTACACAGCGAGAGAAGCTCCACGGGGTGGATGGAAATCCCAGCAGGAAGTCGAAGTGGGCGACGCCTTTCCCCGCTTCGGAGTCCCGTTCCTGCCGACATTCCAGTCCGGGAGTTCGCGCCAACCAGAGGGCTTTCCCCGACCTGCGCCACGTCACTCGGGATTCCCTTCAAGGAGCCGCAGCTGACAGCAGTTATGTCTGGGGTCGAGTGGCTGTCGCGAGCTCTACTGTGTTTCCTGCCACCACCTTCTGGCATGTGGCGGCGGCAGTGAGGTTGATGGAGAGGACTTCAGGGCTACGAAGCTTTCCCGTGCTCGGCGCCTTCCTCGCCTCGATCTCTGATCTGGAGTGGCGAATCCTGGGTTTCCCCCTCGCTTCGTTCCCTGGGAATAGCCGCCATCACATCGCCGAGTCACCTCTGCACGAACCTCGTCCGGATCCAGTTCTGGGTCATCGTCAGGACCGTTCCTTCCACGCAGCTGTCATCCCTTCGCCTCGTCAGTGTGGAGATTCTACAGCCTCGTCCCCTGAGCCTCGTTCCCCCGCTGTCATTCCTGGACATTCGGGCTGGCTCACCCCGGCTGTTTCCCCCTCCTCCTCGACGCGCTTCCTGACCGCTGTGTGTGCCTGGAATCCTGGCCTGGTGAGCTCTCTGCTGGAGACAACGCGAGCGATCCTCAGACGAATTCCCGGGGGGTCCTCCATTATCGCCGGGCGGGGAGAGGAAGAAGCAGAATCCACTACAGCAGGCGATACTCAACCTCCAGGGGGCAGGCAAGTCATTGTTTTTTCACACCTGCTTAATGATTTGCTCTGTCACATCCCTGGAGAAGTTCAGGGTTCGCAGCTCCCTGAACTCTCCCCACCTGCTGTAACCTGTATTCCTAATCCCGCATCCTCTGTGTCTCTCTCCGCCGAGCGGTCCCCGGCTCCGGGTCAACGTGGTGGGATATGGAGAGGGCCTGTGGTTCCGCAGCTACATTGCGGACGGAGGAGGGGGACTGACTGCTGCGTGGAGTCTACGCCGACGACTGAGCGTCCCCGGGTCTCCACGGAGGAGCGGTTCGGTCCAGCGGGACGAGATTCTTCTGGCTTCACGCCGAGTGGATCGTCGGCGGGGTTACCGGAGCTGGAGGAATCTCAAGCTGCGCTGACCATCGTGCTGGCTGCGGGGCCCGACGCGGCTAGATGGGAGCCTGACAACGACCTCCTGATGACGGATCCTGGATCTTCGCAGTCCTGGACGGCGTCAGAACCCGAGATCAGGCGAGTGCTCTCCTTTCTTTTCTCTCTTTTTATCTTTGAGCACTTCAGCCTATCTCCAGGGGAGACGAGCAGGGTGCAGCCACCCGCTGCGTCTGAGCTCGTCTCGCCGGGTTCTGGCGCTGCCGGTGATCCTGATCCCGGTTCTGTTTTCTCTTCTGAGCCTTCTTCCAGGGTCACCGGCAAGGAGTTGCCGTTCCTCGTGGTGCTGGAGGGTCCAGGTTCAACGTTGGAGGTCGGTTCTGGTGCAGTATTCAACGTGGGTTCGCCCGAGACCCAATCGGGGTCCAACGTGGGTTTGCCTGAGGCCCGATCGGGGTCCGACGTGGGTGCTGCCCCAGTGTTGCCCAGGTCCGGTGAGGAGGTGGCCGTTTTCCTGCGGCCTGACGCCCGCCGCCCTCGTCATCGGCTCTCCCCTGAGCCTTTTCCACCAGGATCCGCTCTGACCCTTCGTCCGTCTCAACGGTCCTGGTGGTTGAGTGATGCGGGTCGACGACCCGACCCGCAAAACTTTCGGTTCGGTGATCTGGTTCCCCCCACTGGTCTGTCTTTGCCTTTGGGCGGCCTGGTTCGGCTGCCGTTGGACTGGATTCCTGGGATCTGGGTCCAGAGTTCGCCGTCCGAACATTTCTCTTCCCCTGATTCGCCAGCTGGACAATGGGCGGGGAGATCTCCGGAGCCATCTCGGCCATTTTTGGACTCTGCCTGCCATTCACCTCGGGTGTCACTTTTTCTTTTGTTATTAAGGTCACTCGGGTGTAATGTTTTGTCCTGTTGGTGGATTCGTTTTTATAGTGCTGTGTTTTCCATCGCTCATGCTCAGCATTTTACTTTTTGTGCCATGTTTTTAGCCTCGTTTTTTCATTGTAGAGTTATGTTTTGTTTCCTTTCAGACCATGCTCTGCAGTTATCCATTTATTCCAGTCACTTTCATTTCTTTAGGTGACTGTGGGTATTTATATATTCGTGTGTGGGGGTTTTTCTTTGCCTGCACTCAGTATTTCTTTTTTATGTCCTGTTTGTTCATTATAGAGTCATGTGCCTTGTTTTCCGTAACACCATGCTCTGTAATTGTCCATTTGTTCCAGTCACCTTCACTTTTCTTGGTGACTGTGTGTATGTACTTATATTGGTGCTGTGTATTGTGTTTCCCCTTTTTTTTGACCATACTCAGCATTTTTGCCCTGTACCTTTTTGGTGGTTTTTTTTCCTTGCTCTAGGTCACGCATTGTTGGTACTCTCTGAGTAGTGTGTAACCGGCGTGCTGACCCAGTTCTTCTCCCCATCTGTACTTGGGTTAATTATTCCCTGTTTTGTCAGTGTTGTATTTGGGGTTTTTTTTCCCGCTACCCTACATTGCCCCATTGGTGTTGTCCTTCCCTTGGCTTCTTCCCCTCCAGTCCTGCCTCCCTTCCTCCCACCCTAGGTGGGGGGGGGGGGGGCTGGGATGTTCCTGGTCGT
Organism: Pholidichthys leucotaenia; assembly: GCA_020510985.1. Taxonomy (NCBI): domain Eukaryota; kingdom Metazoa; phylum Chordata; class Actinopteri; order Cichliformes; family Pholidichthyidae; genus Pholidichthys; species Pholidichthys leucotaenia. Next base: position 261,168,897 of record CM035842.1, on the reverse strand, counting down.
TCAGGAGCCCGACCTTGAGGGGGGGGGCTCTGTCACCATGGGTTGAGATGCCGTCTCGGCACTCAGCCCATGTTTTCCCTCATCCCTGCTTCCCATTGAGCAGCGTCTCAGCAGGCTCCCAGCTGGCAGCATTATGGACGGCTGGGGCCAATTAGTCTTCATCAGCTGGGGCGCTGCCAATGAGGATAAATAGGAGCAGCCTCGATGACTCGGGGCTGCGACATAAACACATTGCTAAGCTGAAGCCCCTTCGTCTGGTGTCAGCTTTTACTCCTCTTGCAGCATTCCTGTGTTTGTATCCCGCTGTGAGTATGTACGTCTTGTTACCCCCACGTCCGGTACGAGCTGCTTACCTCTGCGCTGTGCAACCTGTGAGTGTACCTCTGCATGAGTATCTGTGCTCTCCTCATCCCTTATCCCTTACCCAAAATAAACCATCACGACTCACTGGCTTGTCCCTGGCTCTGATTGCCCGGCTCCCTAGAGCCGGATATGACAGTGCTGAGGTAATTCCAAATGCCAGCCTGTTGTAACAAAACAGACCCTTGGATGTGGTTATTGTGAGATATTTTCTGGAATTTCCCTCTATCACCATTTGTAAATAGGCATGAGATAAGTCCAGTTTACTAAAATGTTGCCCCCCCGAAAGTGATGTGAATAGATCTTCAATGCATGGAATTGGGTATTTCTCCACACACAGGGCAGGATTAACTGTGACTTTAAAATCCCCACATATCCTAACATCTCCGTTCTTTTTCACAACGGGCACAATGGGTGTTGCCCATTCACTGAATTTGACAGGGGATATAATGCCCTGCTCACACAATCGGTCAATTTCAGCCTCCACTTTTGGCCTAAGGGCATAGGGAACGACTCTCGCTTGACAGAACCGTGGCACATGATCCGGCTTCAGCGCTATGGCCACTTCCATGCCTTTCAAAGTGCCTAATTCTTTCTTAAAGACCTCTGCATGTCTTTGTAGCACACCCTCTAGCGTCTCCTCCCGGACCGTCTTTATTTCTCGCCAGTCAATTCGAATCCTCCACAGCCACTCTCGACCAAAAAGCGGAGGTGAACTTCCCCGAACCACATACAGTGGTAGTCTAGCCCTCTGCTTATTCATCCTCACTGAAACGGTGATGACACCCTCTGCTGGAATCGCCTCGCCCGTGTATGTTTTCAGCATTATATGGGTTTGGCGCAAGGGCAAGTCCTTAAAGTGTGCATCATACAGTTTTCTTGAAATCAGAGAAACGGCAGCACCGGTATCTAATTCCATAATAATCCTTTTACCTTCAATTTTTGGTTTAACACTCATGTATGACAAATTACTCTGCTGAGACACCATATGCAGGCTCACTTCAGTGTCTGTAGTGCTACCATCACTAGATATTTCTTTTACATCCAGTTGGTGCACCCTTTTTTCCTTTTTAGCTTTATACTCCACTGGTTTCTCCTTATTTACAGTCTCTTTGTTCCTGCACATTTTCAAGATATGTCCTCTCTTACCACATTTATGGCATTTTTGCTCCTTATAAAAACAATCGCTCTCTTTGAGGTTCATTTTTCCACAGCGCGAACATTTCGTGTGTTGTTTGTCATGTGGTGATGGTACATACACTTTCAGCGCATTGCTCAGCTGATGTGTCTCGCGAGCTACTGTCTCCATTGACACGGCTAGTTCCACTGCTTTGGAAAAAGTAAGCTTCTCCTCCGTCAGCAATTTTTTCTGGATAGCTTCTATGTTCAGTCCACAAACGAGCCTATCCCTCAATGCATCCTGCAGGTGCATACCAAACTCGCAGTGTTCAGAAAGCTTTTTAATGACTGCTATATATTGCGTCACAGTTTCTCCCTCTTGTTGGTTCCGTTTATGAAAGCGAAATCTTTCAGCAATCACAACTGGCTTTGGGGAAAAATGGTCTTTCAAAACTTCCGTGAGTTGAGCATATGTCTTAGCCCCTGGCTTATCTGGAGCTACGAGGCTACGTAAAAGTCCATATGTTGACGCACCAATTACACTTAAGAAAACAGCAAGCTTTTTCTCCTCTGCAATACCATTTGCCGTAACAAAATACTCAAACCTCTCAACATAGGTTGTCCACTACTCCACCGACTCGTCGAATGGGTTAATGTGTCCAATAACTCCAGCCATGGCATGCAGTTAGCTAGCGTTTAGCAATCTTGTCACCTGGCGTCCTATCACCTGGCGTCCTGTCACCCGGCGTCCTGTCACCTGGCGTCCTGCCACCTGGCGTCCTGTCACCTGGCGAACTGTCACCTGGCGTCCTGTCACCTGGCGTGCCGCGCCCAGCCAAACTCCCACCAGGACAAACGTTCCTCTTCCTCCGTCACTCGCAGTCAATACCGCGGCGAGACTTGGAAACCTAAAGTCATCCTCGTCGCCAATGATGTTATGTCCGTGGGTTTCTACTTTAGATTACCACTCGGAGGAACAAACACAAAGACACACACGGCTGCAGATCATTAGCTTGCTCGTTTACTCAGGCATCCGCACACATACACACTTGTTCAGTTCAATGAGCACACTCTTATACTATTGGCGATGCCACAGGATACAGCGCCCACCAATGGGGTGGCATATGCAAATGCAACTTATACAACTCCCATACATCACACAGTGTATCCCACTTTATCTCCCTAAAATTTTCTTTAAATCCATTGATAAAAATCCTTGTTTCATTTATATGGAATGGGAAGAAACCTAAAGCACAGCTAGAACTGTTACAGAGGCCTAAAATACAAGGTGGCTTAGCGCTACCAAATTTTTGTCATTATTATTGGGCCTCAAATGTTCAGAAAATCATGCATTGGCTTCACTCTCCTGATACAAACTGGTGTCACTCTGAAGCTGCTTCTTGCACTTCGACATCTCTTAGAGCCTTGATTACCTCCAGTCTCCCCCTCTCTATTTCACAATATACTAATAATCCTATTATCATAAATACCTTTAAAATATGGTTTCAATTTAGACAGAACTTTGGGTTCAAAAATGTTCTTCATCTAAGTCCTACACACAATAATCACCTTTTACCCCAGCTAGATTAGACTCTGAATTTACTCTTTGGCAAAGACAAGGCATTTATAAATTTAAAGATATGTACATAAACTGGATTTTTTGCAAGCTTTGATGACTTATCTTACAAATATGGCCTTCCTCTGTCCAGTTTATTTCGATATTTCCAAGTCCGCCATTTCCTTCAGCATCATGACCCCAACTTTCCATATATATCATCAAATTCTGGCTTAGATGATCTGTTGGAAAATCCTTTCAACTCTAAAAGATTTATTTCAAGAATTAATAATTGTATAATTTCTTTTAAAAACACAGCCCTTTAAAAGATCAGGGCAGACTGGGTGAATGAATTGGGGGAGGACATGGAGGAGGACATGTGGAATAGTGCTCTACAAAGAGTGAATGACAGTACTTCTTGTGCCAAATTGAGCATAATACAATTCAAGATCTTGCATTGCATCTATCTATCTAAAGCAAGACTAGCTAAACTATATCCTAACACAGATGCAAGCTGTGACAGGTGTCAAAACACTCCTGCTGACTTAAGTCATATGTTCTGGTTATGTCCAGCCCTGACAACATACTGTTCTACGATTTTTAAAGCATCGTCAGAGGCACCTTATATTGTTCTCCAACCCAGTGCAGCAATGATTATATTCGGTACCACAGATAGAAGACTTTCTACAATGAGGAAAAGATATAAAAACATAATTGCTTTTGCAGCACTGCTTGCACAGAGAAGAACATTATTACATTGGAAATAAAAAAAAATCCACCTAATGTGTCTCTGTGGTTTAGTGACCTAATGCAGTTTGAGAAAATGAAATACACTCTCAGGGGGTCCAGGGACAAATTATTTTCTGTGGGATCCAGTGTTGACATATCTGAGAAAACTTGACATAAAATAAATTTAAAATGTAATGCAGCAGAGGCATGATAGTGTTTCGTTTCAAACTGGGAAGATATTTAATTAAGAAAATGTGACCCACAGCTGTACAAATGGTTGTTTAGTTTTAAAGGTCCCATTCACTGAAAAATTTAGTTTTAAAGATGCACTCCGGTGGATATAACTCACCTATAAAACAAATCTACATTGTCTAAAATGGTATTTTACACCCTTTTTTCTTCAAAAAAACTTTCCATTGTCTGACAGTTTCATGTCAAAATCTTTTTACTCCCCCTCCCCCCAAACGCCAGAATCGGTGAATACTAGGCCCAACCACATACCACAAGGCTAATAGTGGCTAGCACTACATTATGAGAATAAATCCTGTGATAAAAAGACTTAACCGGCTGAAGGACATGCCCAGTGGTATGCACGGTGGCCCACGATAATGACTGAAACTGCATCTGCTCCTAAAGGCAGTTTAATGGGGGGGCAAAAAAACATCTTAATTTGGGTCAAATTTTCAAAGTAGTTTGTTAAAAAATGCTAACTAGCCCAGAGGATAATGTCAGTTAGGCCATTTGAGAAACAGTTGAGACATTTGAGAAATTTCAATGAATTTGTCACAAAATGCTACAAATTTATAGGGGAAAAAAATAAATTGATTTGGAAAAAGTCAGATTTTCATGAGGGGAAAAGGCAGAAATTTATCACACAATTCATACATTTGCATGAAAAAAAGCATAGAGGGAAAAACCTGTAAATTTACAAGAAAAAAAAGTCACTAATGCATGAGGAAAAAAACTCACAAAAGGTGGAAATGTATCAGAAAACGAGTGTGAATTTACAAGAAAATGTAACTTTTTTTCTGATAAATGTGACACTCTTTTGTGGTATGGGTTGGTCCGTCCTTATGTCAGTCTGTCCCACTTTTGTGTAATCAGCTCCTACAGTTTTGCTCCAAATGTTTTGAAACATGCGACCAGGGTTTCATATGCACTGATGATATGCGTATTGCTATTTGACTCTGATCGGACGATTTTTGCAGGAGTTGTAGATTTTGGGGTCAAGGCCAGAGGTCAGTTTTTTCCTAAATCTTGTAAACACAATAACTACTGAAAGAAATGATGTAGGCTTTTCAAATCTATAGTTGCATCTCAGACAAATCTTGGACGGCTTACACCCTGACCTGACCTGACTATGGGTTTGTTGTCAAAAGGTCAAAGTTAATATTCCATTTGCACTATTCCGATAGAACAAATAAAGCTAGAGTCACCAAACCCGGTACACAGGTTCACATTGTGACCCTGATTTGTGACTGTGGGTCAGAGGTCAAGGTTCGTATTCCCTATGCCCTCTTACAGTAGAATGAGTTAGGCTGCGTGTCCACCAAACGCGTTGTTTCCGCTCTGGGCGACTGTTATTTAGACTATTTAGCACTGTGGCAGTACAGCATCTCACCCTTGGCCGGGGGATCCTGGGTTCGATCCCAGCCCCCCGACCAACAGTGATCTGTGTGGAGTTTGCATTTTCTCCCCGTGTCTGCGTGGGTTTACTCCGGGATTTCTCCGGTTTCCTCCCACATGCCAAAAACATGCAAGTTAGGTTAATTGGCATCAAACTGGGGATTCTAAATTGTCCTTAGGTATGACTGTAAGAGTGAATGGTTGTCTGTCTGTCTGTGTTGGCCCTGCGATGGACTGGCGATCTGTCCAGGGTGTACCCTGCCTGTCGCTCAAAGATGCTGGGATAGGCTCCAGCCCCCCCGCAACCCGAAAAGGATTAAGCGGAAGAAGATGAATGAATGAGAAATTTCCCTCTTGATATGTCTTGTAAGTCATAAAAACCATGTTAAGAAAGTTAAGAAATGTTAAGATTGTTAAGAAAAAAAAATGTTTTTTAGTGTCACTTTAACCTTCTGAAATGTGTTTGTTGGTCATGCAATTATCAAACAAACATCAAAACCCTCACTTCTCTTAAGAAAACAGTCTTTATATCATTTTGTTTGTGAAGAACTGGTGTAAGTCAGGGTTTGTTCCTCTTTGTCAAGAAAAGGTAAGCCAGTTTTATTACCTAGCTGTATGCAAACACAGATGAGTAGGAAGCCCAGCCAAGGTGTTAGCTTCAGCGCTAACAGTGCTACTAGGGAGTTAGCTTACCAAGCACTGATTATATTGTTATTTTCTTTAGATTTTAGTCACCCTAAAAGACATCACTGTTTCCACCCGGTTCACTAATCCACAGTCAATAATATATCTAGCATCATTCTGGCTTATTTTGTTATATTTTCACCATGATGTTACATCGAACGATTAGCATTAACTTAGCTTGATGGTTGAATGGGAGAGGCTAACAGATAGGCTGCCTGGCGTTAACTGTTTGTCTGGTTGATTTTGATCATTATTCTCTACAAATTCAAAAAAAAAATAAAAAAAATTCTGTTCACTCCCCACTGGAGTCCTCATTCATCTAACACCACTTGACCATATTTTTAGTGGCTAGTTAGCATCAGTTAGCCGCCTTGGACTCACTTGCAAATGTTTCTGTGCTTATTGTACCCAGGGACTGGTCACATCCTGTCAACCACTTAAATCACACATCCCTGTCCACCAGTGACACTTAATTTCATTCATTCTTTAAGAAGAATTTACATTAGTTGACTCAGGGTTGCTATCGTAGCTTGGAGCTAGCCAGCTAAGCTCAGCAACAGTGATGTAGAGGCACTTTTCCACAAGTATCACTTTAGCTTTACTTACTTTTACTTTATTCACTTTCTCGCTCTTTCCACAGTACCCTACTCACTTTAACCGATACGATTTTCGTGCCAGTTTAGGAGCAGGGGACAAGCGAGAAAAATCGAGGTGTGATTTGACGTCAATCGACTGCTAGCCGCTGATTGGTCAGCACGTAACATCAAGAAATCGCCTGTTTTCGAAATCTTTACGTCCGCCATTTGCAATCGGTCATGGAGTGAATACGATATTAATAGAGACAGCGTTGTAGGTTAGGTTTTGCGGAAATCTACACCGTGGTCCAACGAAGAGGTGCGGGGTTTTCTCTGCTTGCTGGCAGATACACAGTCAGAAGAGTGATCCGGACCCTACAGATGACTGCACAGAATAGAACCGTACTACTGACAAGCTGAATACGAAGTTGAGAGAACCATCCATGGTGAGTGATTTGTAATATTGTGCATCTGTTTGCTTATTTATTCTGGTGGTGGTAAGCTCACTTTTGAGCCATACAGCCCCGTTCTGTGCTGGCTAACTCGTTTTAGCTAACGAATTTTGGCTAGTAGCTAGATAATACCAACTGTTGATTCGCGCTTGTTTTCTCCTAAATATTCGCTTGTGAGAGCAAAACGATGAAATATATCAATCCTGGTTATAGTCCTGGTTTTTGTTTTGTATTGCACTTGGTGCTGCGCATTAAATTGTGTGCAATTTAATGCGCACAAATTGTGTGCAATTTAATGCCGTTTTTTGCTGGCTAACTCATTTTAGCTAACGAGTTTTGGCTAGTAGCTAGATAATACCCACTGTTGATTTGCACTTGTTTTCTCCTAAATATTTGCTTGTGAGAGCAAAACGATGAAATATATCAATCCTGGTTATAGTCCTGGTTTTTGTTTTCCATTAAATTGTGTGCAATTTAATGCTAGAATGTGTTTCCACATGCCAGGGTTAGCTTCCCTGTTTATATTGGATACTGGTGAGATCACAGGAGCCGAAATCTCAACAATATAAAAGGGCTTTTTCAAACCAGTGATTTATAAAGTCATTCATATAATTTTCTAAAGCGTCAGAAAGAGAAATCCATATATTATATCATTCATTACACAGACCATGATATATTTCAAGCATTTATTTATTTTAATTTGGGTGATTATGGCTTACAGCCCCTGAAAACCCCAAATTCCATTTGGCAAAAAATTAGAATATTACATAAACTTTAAAAAATAGTTTTTAAATAGAAATGTGGGCCGCTGAGGTGTTGGTTAATATGGGCTGTAGCCATAATCATCAATATTAAAATAAACACTTTCAATATATCACTGTCCCTGTAATGAATCTATATATGGGTTTCACTTTCTGAAATGAGTGACAAAAATATTTAACTTTTTCATGATATTCTAATTTTTGAGATGTGCCTGTATAAGTGTTGAACTTGCTTGAAAAAACTAAACACCATCCATTTCTGTCGTTCGTCTAGGCAGGAGGGAATCAGCCGCTCAACAACGGACGTCGCCACTGTGGAAAGTACTGAAATCCTTTGCTTTTATAGGTAAGTGTCAAAACCAAATTAGCACAATTTCCACTTAATGTAAAAGGGACTGAACTGAGATTTATTTGATTGTGTGAGTATTAATTACAGAATAACTGAAAAAAACTGGCGCATCAACTGTAAAATAAACCGCTTGTTAATGTATTTATTTGTCAGATCACTTGTGTGATCCTTTGAGTTATGTTCATAACTGTATCTTTTGGGGAATGGCAGTTGTTCAGTCATCAATATAGTTTAGTTTATATGTGTAGTTTATACTCTATCATCAATAAAGTCATGCAGTAACAGGACACATTACAAATATTTGAGACCCATTGTAGTGCTTCCTTTTATATTTTAGCAATAAAAGTACAAAACACCACCCACACTTGAAGCCAGGGCAAGAAGAGACACTTTTACATTCCAGACAAACTTTTATTGATAAAAACTCCATATTTTGACTGAGCGACTCCATAGTATGTGATGCACACCTTCAGTTAAAGTACTAGATTCCATTCCAGTGAATGTATTAATTCATTCTGATGATTTTAAATGCAACCCAGCCCTTGTAAAATCGACTTGACATCAGTGCAGCTATATGAAAATTGAATTAAATATTGAATTAAATACAACAACGAAGTACTTTATTGTCACACTGGAATCAGAATCGCTGCTGTTTTGTTTTTCTTTTGAATTCTTGGATGGAATATGGGTGGGCAATATAAGCTGCAGCTTCAGCCATCACCCATTTCAGATAACCTATGTTGAACTGTATAATCAGAGGAGTTATTGTTTAATTCGACCTTATTAAATTTTTTCCCCTTTTGTTATATTATTCTATTTTCTTTTAATCTATCCGAAATAAAGGTTCATTCATTCATATTCCACCACTGGCTTTTAGTAACAAGTGTATCTCCCAAATATGTTTTAAACTTCATTTATTTAACCTCCACACATTTCTGTCTTTTGTCTAGGCAAGAGGGAAACGATCAATCCACCCCAAACTGGACCTTGCGTCACTATTTACAGAGATGCAGGCCTAAGATCTGCTGACCTGAGACCAGTGTGAGCTGCACATCCCAGCTGCTGAGTGACCCAGTCTTACAGTTTGATTTTTGCACATTCTGAATAATCTGGAATTTGCTGCTGATTGTAATAAACAATTTAGTGACTTATGTGTTTGCATCATGATTTCTATTTTTGTCTTTTAATACACTGGTGGGAAAAGAGTCAATAGTACAAACCATTAATGGGTGACCTTGAAAATAATGGCTCATTTTTAAGACATTTATGTCACATGGTGGTAACCTTCACATATAAAAGAGAGACATCTGCAAAAACTTCAGAGGTTTGTCAGTGCAATACTACATGAATGCATGTATGGTACATTGTTGATGCAGAGAATATATATTTCTACAGTATATGTATCGAGTAAATCAAGCATTTTCCATGTAACCTTGTGACTGCATTATTTTAATTGCTTTTAATGTTAGATCAAGTTTGTTTTGGCCTAAAATGCATCATAACTGTCAAATACATCTTATTATACCTAACTCAGTACTGTTTACTTTTGAATATACATTTTGTGGCTAATTTAGTTATTAACCTGGCGATCGAGTTGTGTCAGCTGATTATTTTTTGCTATGACAACATCGCAGACTCAGTGCAGCTGGAGCAGGTACGTCCATGATGTCTCAACAGTCCATGATTTCCACGCAGATCAGAGCAATTTTTTTTCCCACAATATTTTCATTGAACTTTTTTTTTTTTTTTTTTTTACAAACAGCACACACAGTCAGACACTAACACAAAAGTAATTTAAAAACTAAACAATAAAATGACAAAAAAAGATTAATAAAAAACAGAAACCATTAACAAAAACAAGTCAACAATGTTCCTCTGTTTAGGTAATCTATTACATTAGAATACATAATATACATTCACCAGCTTGGAATTTGCAAGGTCCACACATATCATTCACCTTCTTCAGAAGTTATGTTTACTTAATTTACATAATCAATGAAAGGTCTCCATATATTCTCAAACACATTTCCTTTGATTTCAGTATGTATGTTATTCTTTCTAGTGAAAACCAAAAGTGAGTTGTCTAGCTGCTGCCTTTTTTGTAGTAGTCATTTTTCTAAGGTGTTTTGACGTGTAATTACCCATCCCTGAACACATATCCCTTATAAATATCAATAGATGGGGAAAAAGACACTCAAATGACACTCAACATGCAAAATGGTGCTACAGTTGGATTGCCTTTCTTTAAAATTTTTAAAATTATTTTGTAAGTAAAAGTGGGCTAGGATTAACTGGAAATATAACAAGTTTTTACATATAATTCCAAGGTCAATTGGCAATTCAATCAAAGCAAAAAGGAGTTGTTCAGCTGCTGCATTTTTCTGCAGTCATTTTCTACGGTGTTTTAGCGTGTAATTTCCCATCCCTGAACACATATCCCTTAAAAATAACTATCAATGGGAAAATGATACACAAAAACAAGAATTTTACTACAGTTGAATTGGCTTTTTTTAAAGTAATTTAAATTATTTTGTACGTAAAACAGGGCTATGATTAATTGGAAATATAACAAGTATCCACATATAATTCCAAGGTCAATTACACGGTTTTAGCATTTAATTAGCTGTCCCTTAACAGTTAACCGTTATGAACAACAGAGGAGACATAGACGAAAAGTGCACCAAATTTTATTTAAAAAACAAACGTTTGACATATGTATGCACATGAATGAGGCTCCATGCATGGACGCAATTTGTGGCACAAGTAGGTGAAAGTGTCCTCGGACATCTGTGCTTGAGAAGCTGGGGACAATATTCTCCCACCACTGCGAGCTACGGTTTACTGCCCAGGTCCATGGTCTGCAGCGTTGATTTTGCAACAACGCAGCCAACTAGAACACACACACAGCATACATATTAATACTGATAACCTGGCGACATCAAAATGCTGTACACAACAATGACATGACGATAAAATGACAATAGAAAGCATTAAATTACCAAAAACTTTTTCCTCGTGTGCTTGATGTGCCTGATATGCTGGGTAATTAAGCTCTCTGCTTCATATTCCCCAATGGCAACAACGAGTCTCTGGTACTGCTCCAACGTGTGTTCTCTCAATGCATGTCGTCTTCTCCTGTAAAACTCTCTTCTCCGCTTAAAAACATTCATTGTGTTCAAAAGCCAGAGAAGAACCAACGTGGAAATCCTCCGCTCGTAATCCGCCATTTTCTTTGTTGTGAAGAAGTCGGTCGCCGGAGATGACGTCAGCAGAGTATGGGGCCGCCTCAATCCCGCCCACTACAGAGTTTACGCGGCTTTACAGGGTTGTAATGGGTCAACAACCGAGGGAGAAAGAAGTAGTGGAGAATCGAAACAAGTGAAAAAGAACTGTGACTATGGAAAAGAGCCATAAGAGGGAAGGTGAACTTAATTGTGCCTCTTAGGCATTTTTATTTATTTAGCGAATGCAAAGTCCTTAAGCCAAGCAGTTGCCTCCTGGTTTGCTGTATGGAGGGTGTGTAATCCTCCTTCCAGTCTTTGGAGCGGGCAAGCCTCTATGATGTGTTCCATTGTTTGCTCCTCTCCACATGCGCACAGTGGGCTAGGGCTACTGCCCCATCTGTAAAGGCTGGCCAAGCAGGGGCCATGTCCAGTCCTGAAGCGATTGAGTGTAGACCACTGTCTCCTTGGGAGGTTGGTGCCCGGGACCTGTTGGTTGGGGTTTATCACCAGCTGTTTGTTTGGGACCTCCTTGGTCTCCCATTCCTCTTGCCAAGCTGTCTGGATGGTAAAGTCAGCTGGGGGAGGGTTTTTCCAAATCGGCTGTCTGGATGAAAGTCGGGCAGTGGGTGGAGTGTAGATATCTGCATGGATTGGTAAGTGAGGAGAATCTTTAACTTTTTGGAGCATCCTTTGAGTTAATGCTGCTCGCCGGATGTGTGGAGGGGCTATGTTTGACAGTACAGAGAGCCAGGGGAGTGGTGTTGAGCGGATTGTTCCAGTTATAGTTCTCATGGTTGTGTTGAGCTGGGTGTCTACATGGTGTGTGTAAGATGACCTGGACCAGACAGGGGCACAATATTCTGCTACAGAGTATGAAAGGGCCAGTGCTGAGGTGCGCAGGGTGGAGACTGCCGCCCCCCATTTTGCACCAGCGAGCTTGCAGAGCAGGTTGTTTCGTACCTTCACCTTAGCAGCCGTCCCCTTTAGATGTTCCTTGAAGGATAAGGTCCTATCAAGGGTCACTCCAAGATAAGTTGGATTTGGGGCATGCTTAAGCTTGAGTCCGCTCAGGTGGATGTTTAGTTCTCTGGCAGCTTTTGCATTGTGGAGATGGAATACACTGGAGACGGTTTTTGCTGGGCTTGGTTTTAGGCGCCAGATTTTGCAGAACTGGTCCAGTTTGGCAAGATCTTCCGTGAGCACCCGTTCCAGTGGTTCAAAGTCTGGTGCTTGGAATGCCAAACAGATGTCGTCTGCATAGGTGAATTTGCGGGATTTTGTAGTAGGCAGGTCGTTTATGTAGAGGTTGAACAGAGTTGGAGCTAGAACTGAGCCTTGTGGGAGTCCGTTTTTCTGCATTCTCCATGCACTTGTCTTCTGACTGAGGTGGACTCTGAACCTTCGGTTGGTCAGCAGGGTTTTTATAATTGCTGTTGCCCAAGCAGGGATCGCCTTTATAAGTTTCAGGAGGAGGCCTTTGTGCCAGACCGTATCATAGGCGGCTGTAAGATCGAGAAACACAGCCCCTGTCTTCAGTCTGCTCTCGAAGCCATTTTCGATGAAGGTGGTTAGGGCCAGTACTTGTTCTCCTGTACTGCGGTCCTTGCGGAAACCTGCTTGATCCACACTTAGAATATCCTCTACCTCTGGGGAAATGCGTTGCAGAATTAGGCGCTCCATGATTTTGTAAGGAACGCTGAGTAGGGAGATTGGGCGGTAGCTTGCTGGTAATTTGTGGTCTTTGCCAGGTTTTGGGATGGCAATGACCTTTGCTGTCCGCCATTTCTTTGGGATCGAGTTTGTTTGTGTGATTCTTGTGTAGAATTGTGTCAACCAGGTTAGGGCTCGGGGGCCAAGATTTTTCATGAATTCTGGGAAGATGTTATCGTATCCTGCTGCCTTTCCACATTTCAGGCTCTGTAGGACTTTCTCCAGTTCAGCAGCCTCGAAGGGTTCAGGGTTCGTTTCCTCTACAGGCATTTTTTGGTGTTTTTTTAGCTCAGTTGTAACTGCTCTTTTGGTGTCTTTGTCTTGGGGTGCTTTGGCGATAGTCAGTAGGTGGGATGCAACTTGGTTGGGTGTGACGGATGCTCGGCTTTGGCTAGGGGGCTTCTGTGCAGCTCCTAGGCGACGGATGAGGCTCCAACATTTCCTGCTAGAGTGGGTAAAGCTCCGGTCAGCAACTGTCTCCTCCCATTTCTTTCGCCGAGCTGTATTTAGCGATTCAATGAGATGGTCTGCTATCTCAAGCAGACTTGAGAACTATCTCAAGATGGCGACCGGGATGGTCACACTTTTTCAGTGCTGAGACAAAGTCACTGATTTTGCCATTAAAAGTGGCTGGCCTGCAGCGATCGGCGCTCGTGGCGAACACGCACGGGCTGAATTGCCACCTCCGTTGGATTGCCCTTTAATCGCCTTTCTCCAGCGACTTCCTGCGCCTTCCTGAAGCGATTGCTCAGCTAACACTAGTTAGCTTAATGCTACCTGAAGCGATTGCTAAGCTAACACTAGTTAGCTTAATGCTGGCGCCAGTCTCTAAATAACTACCTACAGCGATCGGATATACCTCCGGTGGATTACCCCTTTGATCGCTTTTATCCGGCCACTGTGAGTAAACTGACCAGCGATTCCAGCGCTTCCTTGTGATTCACTGATGTGCCCTACCTGAAGCGATTGCTAAGCTAACGCTAGTTAGCTTAATGCTGGCGCCAGCCATTCCACCTAACACCAGCCTGAATCAAAGCCCAGCTACGAGGCCCAGCGGAGATACTACCAGGCAGGCGGCTATTTGTTTGACGGGGCTCAGCAGAGATTTCACCCAGGCAGACGGCGGTAGGCGGCGGTGCCCAGCGGAGGACTTACCGTGACTGCAGCGGCGGTGTGCGACGAGACTACCCGAAGCGATTGCTAAGCTAACGCTAGTTAGCTTAATGCTGGCGCCAGTCATTCCACCTTACACCAGCCTGAATCGAAGCCCAGCTGCGAGGCCCAGCGGAGATACTACCAGGCAAGCGGCTATTTGTTGACGGGGCTCAGCAGAGATTTCACCCAGGCAGACGACAGTAGGTGGCGGTGCCTAGTGGAGGATTTACCGTGACCTCAGCGGTGCTCGGTGGCAGCGGCGGTGTGTGACGAGACTCGGTTGGAGGAGCGGGACGGGAGACCAGTTACGGCGACTATGAGCAACGAGACCAGCAACGGAAGGGGCTAGTTGGCTAGCTGAGGCCCAGCTGGATTCGAGGACGATCGGATCAGATTCTGGCGATATAAGCAGAATTTATTTTACTATCCACAGATTTTCCTTTTCCTTCTTTCCAAGAAAGACTGAAGATGGCTGCCACGGGATTAAAAAGTGGGCTGATGGGCACCACTAATAAGCATTCTCTACTTCTATACTTCCTCTTCGTTTTGTCTTTGTGTGTCTGGACCTGCAACAAGAAGGATTTTCCGACAAACTCAACCAAAGGTGAAGTTAAAAAGTTTTATCTGTATGGATTTGGGCTTGGACATCTCACCCTACACTCTATGTGGTCTTTAAAAGCCCTGAGCAAAAACTTCCAAATTAAGGCAAACATGGCTGTTAAGCAAAAATCACAATATGGCAGAGGATATACAGTTAAAGTTCTGTTAGTTCTGCTACTTCTGGCAGGAGATATTCACCTTAACCCTGGACCTGCCACTATTAAACAGCAGACCACTGGGTTAGCACAAAACCGAGCTGTACAAAAGCAAAAACAACATTTATTTTTCCAAACTGTTAATCATGCACGAGTTCTTTGGGACACCAAGGCTAAACCAAAGGGGATCCTCGGCGGTCATTTAAACATACGGAGCATAATCCCCAAAAGAGATGAGATTTCGGTGTTGCTGTTGGACTCAAATCTGGACTACCTTTGTCTCTCAGAAAGCTGGCTACACAGTAACATAGACACTAATATGATCGATATTGTGGGCTACCAGTGTTTTAGAAAAGACAGGCAGGTAGGGAGGGGAGGAGGTGTTTTAATTTACATCAAAGAGAAATATAAATGTCAACTGGTTGATTTGAATACTTCACTTGAATGTTTAGCTGTTAATGTATGTCTCTCTCCGGTAATGAATTTCAACATTGCAGTAGTGTACAACCCACCATCACACAACTCTTCCTTTTATAATGAATTAAGTGATCTGGTTAAACAACTTGAGAAGAACAGAGAAACAATAATTCATGGTGACTTTAATATCAACTGGTCTGATAAAAAAGACAAACAAAAACTGAAAAGCCTCATGACTAAATTTAATTACCAGCAAATCATCAAAGGACCCACCAGGATAACCAAACAATCCAGAACACTTATTGACATGGTATTTACTAATAAACCAGAACGAATAACCAGAACCTATAATCTTGTAACTGGTCTCTCAGATCATAACATGGTTCTTGCTGTCAGGAAACTTACTAAAAAGCGACTACAGTATTTTGGGGGAGTCGATATTGACAAATCAAATTTTATTATCCCCAAATCAAAAAATGAGGAGTTTGAACATTACTTAGAGAATCAAAATTGGGAGCAGCTCATGGCAACATGTGAAGTAGATGATTGTTGTAATTTTATAACTGCAACAATCACAAAGTCTATAGAAAAATTTTCAAAGCAAATTAAAAGTAGACAACAGAAGATTAGCCTACCATGGTTAAATAATGAAATAAGAAAACTTATGAAGAGGCGAGACTATGCACTGAAAACATCACTAACCTCCAAACTACAAAATGATCACCTTGTGTACAAAAGTTTAAGAAATAAAGTGGTACATGAGCTGCGAAAATCAAAAATATCTTATTACAATAAACTGATAGATCATGCAAAGGGTAACAACAGTTCCCTATGGAGGCATTTAAATAACTTAACTAATAAAAAAAACGATCAGAAGGGGGTAAAGGAACTTAGAATCAATGGCAAGACCGTCAGTGACAAGGCTACTTTGGCAAATGAATTTAATTCACACTTTGTGGGCTCTGTGGAAGACTTAACAAAAATTTTTGTGCTGCCAAATGTGCTCAACAACACAAATTCCATACTTCCAACAGATACTTTTCACATCGTTGAGGTAAATGAGAAGTTAATTGCTGGTATTGTTAAAACACTGTCAAACTCAAAAACTAATGATATCTACAATATGAGCACCTCCTTTCTCAAAATGCACAGCAAAATATTAATCAAACCACTGACTCATCTCATTAATCTCTCCATTAGGTCTAGTACATTTCCATCTGGCTGGAAAAAAGCTGTCGTCATACCAGTTCATAAATCAGGCAGTAAAGACGATATATGCAATTACCGCCCAATCTCTATCTTACCAGTCCTATCTAAGGTTCTTGAAAAAGTTGTAGCTACACAGCTGATAGACTACTTACAAGACAGTCAACTTCTTCATCCACATCAATTTGGTTTTAGACCAGGATACTCAACAGAAACAGCAAATTGTTGCCTTATTGAAAACGTCAAACAGTCCTTGGACAGGGGTAATGTGGTAGGAGCTGTTTTTCTAGATCTCAAAAAGGCTTTCGATACTGTAAACCACAGTTTGCTTTTATCCAAAATGGTATATTTTAACTTCTCCCCAAATACATTAGAATGGTTTGCATCTTATCTCCAGAATAGAGAACAGTGTGTAAAAGTTCACCAGGATAAATCCTCATTTTTAAACAACCGCATGGGTATCCCACAAGGGTCCATTCTTGGTCCTTTACTTTTCAGCATTTTTATTAATGACTTGCCGTTACACTGCTCAGCTGCAACATGCCAACTTTATGCAGATGATGCAGTTATTTACACAGCTGCCAAGACTCCAGCACAGGCTGCAGATGTACTGTCTACAAGTATGGTTGATGTCCAAGAGTGGCTCCTCAAGAACCATCTATTGCTGAACCTTCAGAAAACAGTCTCAATGTGCTTTTCAATCAAAAAATGTAACCTGCAACATTTTAAAGTTAATATACATGATCATGACATCAGTTTAGCTACAGAATTCAAATACCTTGGCATTGTACTAGATCCTCAACTCAAATTTAATCTTCATATAAAGAAAATTTCAAAAACAGTAAAAAAAAATCTGAACTGCTTTAAATTAATTAGATATTACATACCTTACGAAGCAGCTGCACTGTATATGCATTCTATGGTTTTTTCTCATATATCATACTGTTTGACAGTCTGGGCTCAAGTAGCCCCTTCCACAATAAAACATATAGGTTCATTATATAATCAAACCCTAAAAATCTTGGACAAAAAGCCCATTAGGTGGCATCACTGTAATGTTTTAAAAAAATACAACCTATTGAGTTTTGAGAGCTTCATTGACCTCTGTCTTCTGAAATTAACGTTCAAATGTTTCCATAAATCAGCACCCGAGCCACTTGCTGGTTTCGTCCAAAGACAGGACAGCAGCAGAGCCACCAGGAGTTCTGTTAACAATAACTGTAAAATATTCCACCGCAGAACCACATTTGGACAAACAGCTTTCTCTATAAAGGGCAGTCACATCTGGAACACAATGCCAAATGAAATTAAAATAATAACGGACTTTAAAACATTCACTAAAAATGTTAAAAACTGGCTGAAAAATAAACAAGAATGTACTCATGTATGAATTATTTGTCTGCAAAGTGAGAGTGAATGAAGGGAAGGAATAAATGTGTTTGTTTATAGTGAGTGACGGAGGGAGGGAGGCCTGAAATAGGCAAATGTGAGTTATGTTATATGTGTTAAATGTGAGTCAGGCTGTTATATTTGTGTATTTATAATATTTTATAATATATGTGTATTTATAATATTTATGTTAAATGTGAGTCAGGCTGTTATATTTGTGTATTTATAATATTTATAATATTTATAATTGTGTATTTATAATTTTTCTGCATTGATGTATGTGGTTATTGTGTATATTTTTTATCTTGATTCTTTTTTCTAAAGCCCATCCAGGGACAAGAGTTGCAAATTAGCTAATAGCTATACACTCTATGTGCAACACATCAGATTGATTGTCTTTGATTAATTGTCTATGTTTATTGCACTGTCCCTGTCAAATAAACTAATCTACTACTATCTCTGGGTCCCCTGATGTTTGATAGGATTGTAGGAGGGCAGCACTTTCTCCGTCCAAACATGGGACATAGAGGGGTCGGTAGCCTCGTGGGATTGCAGTATGGGCAGCCTTGAAGATTGCGCTGCAGAAGCGGTTGTATGCTTCATCTACAGTGATGGTGTGGAGTGGGATGGTAACAACGCTCCGGTCCAGAGTTTCACTGAATTTCTTCCAGTTGGCTTTGCGGAAGTTCCAGCGCATCTTCCTTGGGCTGTATATGACTGGAAGTTGTAGGCCATGGTCTACGGTCTTAGGCATTTAAAGAGACATGCACTGAAACGAGTCTTCTGAGGAAGGTTGCAAAAGATGATTCACAATGATGCTGCAGTAATTAAATAATTAAAAGTAAAAGTATGTCACATATATTTCATTAAGACCTGTGTGAGCTGTCAACATGTGGGAAAAGTGCAGTAAATCGGACCTTTAAGAGAATTCTTAGTTTATAGCACCTTGGGGGAGCCAGATTATTTAGCATCTCAGACAGGAGACAGGGATAAGCTTGGGAGCAGGAGGTTCCTGGTGAGATAGCAGGAAGGAGTCAAGGATGAAGGGGGTTGAATGCAGTGTGATGCAAATATCATGTTATGTGTGATGTAATGCCATGAAACTTAAGAGGAGAGTTTCTGCTTAGGAATTCAGTCTGTTCTGTGCTTGTGAGATGAGTGTGTAATAAATCGTGTGAGATGAATCTGTCTCTTCATTTACACGCTCCACACTGGTGACCCAAGACGTATTATGGAACACGAGGCAAGATCCCCGGAGACAGCCCGAACTGGAACCGTCAGCCACGCGTGTGCGGTTTCAGTCAAGCTACCGGATTTCCAGCAGCACAACCCGCGCTCTTGGTTCCACCTCACCGAGGCTCAGTTTGCCCTCCGGGGAGTAACGGTAGACGACACCAGATTCTACCATGTGGTCGCAGCGCTCGACGCCCGCACAGCTCAACAGGTAGCGAGCCTGCTCGATCAGCCACCAGCCGGCAACAGATACGAGGCGCTCAAGGCTGCGCTCATTTGATGCTACATGCTCTTGGACTGTGAGAGAGCAGAGAGGCTCCTGACGCGGACCGAGTTAGGAGACGGTTTGGCCGTAGACCTGATGGAGAAGATGCTGGCATTAATGGGCAAGGACGACGGGCACTTTCTGTTTGCCCACCTCTTCCTCCGGAACCTTCCGACAGAGGTGAGAGCGGCTCTGGCCAATTCACCGTTGCTGGCCATGCGAGACTACCGTGCGCTAGCCCAGGAGGCAGACCAGATCATCATCACCACCAGGGTGATCACAGTCAACGCGGCAGCGGCGGAGCCCAGCGAGACGACCAGGGGAGGCGAGGAGCCACCGACAGTAGCAGCAGCGGGGGCCAAGGAGCGCCAGAAAGACACGCTCTGTTTCTACCATCGCCGCTTTGGAGAGAAGGCACGCAGATGTGCCCCACCGTGCCAATTCAAGCGCTTGGGAAACGGTAGCAGCTGCGACCCTCGGTGAAGAGAACAAGCTGCTCTACTTGACGGATGCACGCTCGGGGAGGCGTTTCCTCATGGACACCGGAGCCCAGAAGAGCTTCATCCTGCCGACCTACGCTGACCGGCTGGCAGGACCCAGCGGCCCCAAGATGTTGGCAGCAAACGGCTCGGGTATTAAGACCTTTGGTGAGAGGACTCTGCTCTTATCTCTACATGGCCGTACATATGAGTGGACTTTTGTCGTAGCAGCACTGAATTACCATATTCTGGGGGCTGATTTTCTGTGTGCACATGGTTTATTGGTTGATGTTGGTAATAGGCGCCTTGTTAATGCACTGTCCTTTGACTCTCTCCCCTGTATAGCTAGAGTGACCCAGCCAACAGTACAGGCCAACGGCACAGCTCCAGGCGGTAAGTTCAACACACTGCTCACTCAGTTCCCAGCACTCATGGTCCCGACGTTTTCCGCGGCCATCGCTAAACACAGGGTGGAGCATTTATCACCACCACCAGGCCTCCAGTTTTTGCAAGACCTTGGCGCTTGGATGCAGCTAAACTGGCCATAGCGATAGAGTTTGCCAACCTGGAGAGGTTGGGCATCATCAGGCGCTCGAGCAGCCCATGGGCATCCCCGCTACACATGGTCCCTAAGGCTGAGGGATCGTGGTGACCGTGCGGGGACGCCACAGCGCACGACCGCTACCCAATTTCCCACATACAGAATTTTTCCGTTCACCTGGCTGGAGCACGCATTTTTTCCAAAATAGACCTGGTCCGCGGTTACCACCAAGTCCCAGTGCGCGCTGAGGACATAGCCAAAACAGCGGTAATAACTCCGTTCGGTCTATTCGAGTTCCTGCGCATGCCATTCGGGTTAAAAGGAGTGGCACAGACATTCCAGCGCATGATGGATGCAGTGCTGCGCGATCTCCCGTTCGTGTTCGTCTACCTGGACGATATCCTGGTAGCCAGTGCGTCCGAAGATGAACACGAAACCCACCTCACGACGGTTTTCCGGAGGTTAGAGGAGCACGGGTTAATAATCAGCCCGGTGAAATGCCAGTTCGGCATGACGGAGATTGATTTTTGGGGGCACCGCGTCTCTCCGGAAGGAGCGATCCCGCTGCCCGACAAAGTGCGCGCCGTGGCGGATTTTCCCCGACCTCAGACGGTCAGGGCGCTGCAGGAATTTTTGGGAATGGTGAACTTTTATAACCGTTTCCTTCCCCGAGCGGCGCAGCTCATGCAACCATTATACGCCGCGCTCAAGAAACAGAAACCCGCGGATAGGGTCGAATGGACCCCGGAGCGAGAGCGGGTGTTCTCGGAAGTTAAAGCAGCCCTGGCAAACGCCGCACTGCTAGCGCATCCGGACCAGACGGCCAGCATAGCGCTCACCACTGACGCTTCAGACTTGGCCAAAGGGGCTGTCGTGGAGCAGCGCATCACCGGGGCTTGGCAGCCGCTCGCATTTTTCAGCAGAACTTTGTGCGACAGCGAACGTAAAAACAGCGCGTTTGACAGAGAGTTGCTGGCTCTCCACCTGGCCATTCGCCACTTACAGTTCTGGCTGGAAGGGCGCAACTTCACCGCGTTCATGGACCACAAGCCGCTGACATTCGCGATGGCCAAGGTTTCAGAACCGTGGTCGGGCCGGCAGCAGAGACAGCTGGCCGCGATTTCAGAGTTTTCTACCGAAATTCAGCATGTGTCGGGTAAACTGAATGTAGTGGCGGACTGCCTCTCGCGCGCCGTGGTGGCCCCGGTCTGCGTTGGGATAGATTACACAGAAATGGCCACGGAGCAGATTAGCGATGCAGACGTGTGTGCGCTCCAGTCTGGACCAACAGGGTTAAGGCTGGAGAGCAGGGTGCTGCAAGATGCCCCCCCCCCCCCAATCTGCGATGTCTCCACAGGTCACCCGTGGAGATACGGGACCACCGGACGCAGATACGGACCAGATACGGGACCACCAGACGCGGCTGGGACCACGCGTCCGGAGGTCCCGGCCGCATGGCGCCGCCGCGTGTTTGAGTCGGTTCACACTCTGGCGCACCCAGGAGAGCGCGCGTCGGTCAAAATGGTGGGAGAGAAGTTTGTGTGGCCGAGCCTACGCAAACAAGTGAAAGAGTGGGCTGCAGCCTGCGTGGCGTGCCAACCTGCCAAGGTACACAGACACATGAAGGCTTCCTTGGAGCCATTTCGTATTCCGGCTAAGAGGTTTGACCATGTTCACGTGGACCTCGTGGTCCCCCTCCCGCCATCACAGGGGTGCATGCACCTCCTGACAATGATGGACCGCACCACGCGCTGGCCAGAAGCGGTCCCGCTGGCGGCAACAACGTCCGCAGACGTAGCGCGCCCTTTTTTAACAGCATGGGTGGCGCATTTTGGAGTCCCGTCGGACATTACGTCTGACAGGAGCCCTCAGTTTGTTTCTGAACTTTGGTCCGTGATGGCCCGCAGCCTGGGTGTTACAATTCATCGCACAACCGTGTACAACCCACAGGCCAATGGTTTATGCGAGCGTTTTCATAGATCACTGAAAGCAGCGCTCAGGGCTTCATTGACGGATGCAAATTGGGTAGACAGGCTGCCGTGGGTTTTATTGGGGTTGCGCTTCGCGCCCAGAGAGGATCTGAAAGCTTCCCCGGCAGAGCTCGTTTTTGCGCAGCCACGACGGCTGCCCGGGGAATTTCTGCCAGATAATCCCACGCCGGGCAGCTCCCCGTCTCAGCTTTTGCAGCGTAGCGCAAACACAGGCACACTGCCGGGCCCTGCCCACCACAGTTTTCCGCGTGTTTTCGTGCCTAAAACTTTGAAGAGCGCGACGCCCACCGCCCTCCTTTGCGCCCACCCTATGATGGACCGTTCAGAGTGCTGGAAACAGGGGATAAGCATTTTTTGCTAGACTTGGGGGGTAGGAAAGAAAAAATTTTCATAGACTCAAACCCGCTTTCGTTGTGGTGGATGAGCAAGTGCTGTTGGCTAGGGCCCCTCGGCGTGGAAGACCCCCACGGAGAGATCCCCAGGGAAACGATTTGCCAGTGCAGCTTCACGGACAGACCAAAGTGCCCCCCCCCCAGCCACAGCCCACCCACAGTCAAACACACTTCCAGCAGCCCCCCACCGGTACAGCAGTGCCACGGAGGTGGTGGACCGCAGTTACAGCAGATACGGGAGGAGACGGAAGCCCAAGCAGCATGTGGACTGATATTCTATCGTTCTATCACAGCATGTGGACTGTTATTCCATTGTTCTATCTAAGATGCTGGGGGGGGGGGGGGGTAGTACAGCACCTTGGGGGAGCCAGATTATTTAGCATCTCAGACAGGAGACAGGGATAAGCTTGGGAGCAGGAGGTTCCTGGTGAGATAGCAGGAAGGAGTCAAGGATGAAGGGGGTTGAATGCAGTGTGATGCAAATGTCATGTTATGTGTGATGTAATGCCATGAAACCTAAGAGGAGAGTTTCTGCTTAGGAGTTCAGTCTGTTCTGTGCTTGTGAGATGTGAGTGTGTAATAAATCATGTGAGATGAATCTGTCTCTTCATTTACACGCTCCACAAGTTCATTTTTAACATCATTAAGGCATACTCTCAAAGCATTTTGATTTGTATTTTTTGTGTATTTGTAAATGCTCTAAAACAAATAGAAGGACAAGAAGTTCATTTCAGACAAATATTTTGTTAGATAAAATTGTTATTTGGGAGACAAAATGATAATCTTTACTTAAATTTGCATGAATTATATTTTTCAAAGTTCACCCCTGTAAATATTTCCTTTATGTTGTTTGATGCCATTCGTGACAAATGGTTGATGATTTTACTGGTGATGCCCCTCAGTCTCTAGGCGATAACTTGCTGATTGACTGAATGAAACTCTGGAGCAAAAGCTCTAAAGCCAGGCACATACAGTATGTGGGGTACCTAACCTCTGACACTGACATTAAGGTGAAGGACACTAAAATTCAAACCCACCTGAGATTTTTTTTTTTTTTTTTAGCTAAACCAGGTATAATTTGAAAAGCCTAGGTTTCCAGTGATCGAGTCCACAAGGCTTTGGATCAAACTGACCTCCCACATGGACCTTTCGTACTGTTCTAATTCATCTGAAGTTTTAAATCAGCTCTGCTTTCAGTCTCTTTTTTGATAGCTTAAAGAAACTGTCTTGGACTGACTTGTGATGATATTGTATTGTGGAAATTTGACAATCTTCTATATCATGAGTACTGAAGTAAAGACTCGTTGTACCAGAACTATCGCTTGGGTTTATTATCTGTGCAGAGGGGAGAGTCAACATTCAGGCTAGCAGCAGTTTGAGAGTGAAGCTCAAACTCAAGCATGTGTCTCTGGCTTAACCTCTTGCACTCCGGTGTACCGCGGGCGGACACGTCTCTGCGTCCTAGAGCACACGAGGGCGCCCTAGGACGCACACTGTGTGTCCTAGTGCGCACTGAGAAAAAAAAAAAAACCTGCATTTCCGTTCTTCCACTACAGACACAGCCGCGAACAGAAAGACAAAGGAGTGCTTTGATTGGTTTAGATGTGATTGACCTCTCATTCGACTAATAAGAGCTTTGAATTGGGTTTCTGAAACCTTGAAGAACCAATGACTGAAAACCTAGCAAGAAGGACCCACCTACCAACGGCTGCGAAAGCAGCGAGCCAATTGAAGCAGAGAACTTCGACGATTCAAAGCGTACGTCCCGTGCGTAAAATCTGTTTTGTCTAAGCCGCTGGGTGACACACACGCGTTTGCCAGTCTTTTTTTTCTTGCAACTGTTTTTATTTGTTTTGAAAAATCGTTCGCCAAAACCACAATCATGGAAGCGCAAAACCGCAATAATGGAATTATGGTTTGACCGGGTCGCATGACCAGAACCACCAGTCCATAACAAGCGGACCAGCGTCATGTTCGTCTGACAATGAGGAAGAGAAGTTCGCCAGCGACACTGCTGTTGTGGACAGGTAAGTGTTATGAGCTAAATTATTCTTTATCACTGAAAATAGTAATCAAAATGACTTTTGACCGATTGGTAAATTACAACTGTGCGTCATCGCTATATGACGGACCGTGGCGACCCGTGCGCCGCGTCCGGACTGTGAACCCCCCCCCCCCCCCCGCTACTCTTCTGCAGCGGATTGCAGATATTATTGAAGATATTTTAGTACAACTGTGCGTAGTAGACCGCGGCGCACCATCCCCGCTGTCCGTCATGTAGCGATGGACGATGTCCGTCCTCTGTAGCGGGGGGGGGGGGGGAGTTGTTATCCTCTACATTACAGATATTTTAGTATAATTTTTAGTGCACTGTAGGTTATTTGTTCTTGTAAAACAAAAAGCCACACATTTTTTACGTGGCATGCTTCTTTGTGTGTGGGGGCTTGTTTGTTCATTCATTCATGAATGAATAAACAACCCCCCCCACACACACACACAAACATACAGCCCTTCACCTTTCATTAGAGCCCAAGATGAAGCTTCTATATTGAATCATTCAAAAGTTACAGATGTTTTTCCAAACTGTGCCATTTGGCACAATTTGGCACAGTTCAAAAACCCCTGGGAACAACCTGAGAACAAAGCTGTGTAATATATTCATTTTTTGTGGTATTTTTACAAAATTTTGACCTCAGCTGGATAACACTTGGTTCTACAATTCTGTTGCATTTTCCAGCCCGGATCTGACAGCTGTGTGATATTTGCAAGCATTTGTGTCCAAAAAAAAACCCAGGCGAAATTTATTTTCTTCAAGTTCAGTTTGTTTAGATGACTGTTACTCAGTGGCAGAAGCACTTAGAGAGATTATGACTGTTTTGCCAAAAAATTCAAAGTGTTTTCTTTTAAATGAGACCAACCCCATGAAGATGCTGCAAAGGGTTGAAGAACAGCTTTTGATTTACTTTGGGTACGTTATTTTTTGGCGTTTTTAGGGAAATTGACCAGAGTGCAAGGGATTAACAAACACATTATCAAGAACATTCTGTACTGTGGCCTCATGACTTGTGCTTATTCTTGCAACTCATCACTTTAAATTGGTCAGAAGTGGTCACAGTGACTTCTGTGTTCTGTAAGGAATACAGATAGTGAGCTCCAGTTCACACATCGCACCAATATGATGACGTTGGCCTCCGTTGGTCTATGATGACCATGGAAGAGAATCCTAAATGTCTACTCTGCTGGAACAGCACCGCCTGTGGCTGAACAGGCCGATGCGCGAATGGCAGTCCCTGTCACACAGGTCGCACTTGTGGGTGGTCTCCGTGCTGCTGGGTCTGTGGCGGTTCTTCCTGCGGGTCCTATTTTCATCTGCTGCAGCAGTCAGTCTCTCTTCACCCGCCTTGAGCTGTCTGGTCAGGGTGCCTCTCCATTTGGAGTGGTCCGTTGCAAGGTCCTCCCAGCGCTCTGTGTTGATCTCCAGGGCTTTCATGTCTCTCTTGCAGATGTCTCTAAAGCGCAGCTGTGGGCGGCCAACGTCTCTCCTGCCAGTCGCCAGTTCTCCGTAGAGGACGTCTTTGGGGATTCTGCCATCCTCCATACGGTGAACGTGGCCTAGCCAGCGGAGCCTGCACTGCCTGAGTAGAGTGAACATGGAGGGAAGGCCGGCGCGGGACAGAACTTCTGTGTTGGGCACTTTGTCCTGCCAGGATATGTCCAGGATGTGGCGAATGCAGCGCAAGTGGAAGGAGTTCAGTCTCTTTTCCTGCCGGGCGTATGTTGTCCACGTCTCACTCCCATAGAGCAGTGTGCTGATGACGCAGGCGTTGTACACTGCCATCTTCGTCTTGACAGAGAGTTTGGGATTCTCCCACACTCGTGTGGTGAGGCAAGCGAGTGTGAAGGCTGATTTTCCAATCCTCTTGTCAATCTCTGTATCAAGGGAGAGGTTGTTGCTGATCGTGGACCCCAGGTACGTGAACTGATTCACGACCTCCAGCTCGTAGTCGTCGATGGTGATGGTTGGTGGTGCTTCCGTGCCTTGCGCCAAGACGTTAGTCTTCTTCAGGCTGATGGTAAGCCCAAAGTCCTTGCATGCCTGGGAGAGGTGGTCCATTAGGGTCTGAAGCTCCTGCTGTGTGTGGGTTGCGACTGCAGCATCGTCTGCGAACAGCATGTCTCTGATTAGAGCCTTGCGTACTTTGGTTCTGGCTTTCAGGCAGGCAAGGTTGAAAAGCCTGCCGTCAGATCTTGTGTGCAGGTAGATTTCCTCTGTTGATGTGCTGAAGGCATGCCTCAGAGCATAGCAAAGAAAATCCCAAAGAGGGTTGGCGCAAGTACACAGCCCTATTTCACTCCGCTGCATATGTTGAATGGCTCTGAGACGTTGCCGTCGTGCTGCACTATCCCCTGCATGTTGGTGTGAAACGATTCGATGAGGCTTTGCAACTTTGGTGGGCATCCTATCTTTGGCAGGATCTTGAAAAGGCCATCTCTGCTGACCAGATCGAACGCTTTGGTGAGGTCGATGAAGGCGACGTACAGGGGCATGTTCTGTTCTCCGCATTTCTCCTGGAGTTGGCGGATGGAGAATATCATGTCTACCGTCGATCGCTCAGCACGGAAGCCACACTGAGACTCGGGGTAGACACGTTCGGCAAGCTTCTGAAGACGAACGAGAACAACTCGTGCGTAGACTTTGCCAACAACGCTGAGGAGGGAGATGCCCCTGTAGTTGTTGCAGTCGCTTCTCTCCCCTTTGTTTTTGTAGAGGGTGATGATCTTGGCGTCCCTCATGTCCTGTGGTACGGCACCTTCCTTCCAGCACTGGCAGAGGACGTCATGCAATGGCAGCAGTAGTGCAGTCTTGCAGGGCTTGATCAGGTCAGGAGGTATGCCGTTGTTGCCGGGTGCCTTGCCAGCGGCCAAGCTATCAATGGCCTTGCTGAGTTCGTTGATGGTTGGCTCGGCATCAAGTTCGTCCATGGATGGCAGGCAGTCGATGGCATCAAGGGCTGACGGTGTCACGGTGTTCTGTCTGGAGTAGAGGTCGGAGTAGTGTTCCACCCATCTCTCCATCTGCTTGTTCTTTTCTGTGATCATCTCCCCAGTGGAGAATTTGAGCGGGGCCGTCTTGCTCTGAGCCGGACCAAGTGCTTTCTTGATGCCATCGTACATACCACGGATGTTCCCTGTTATGGCAGCGGTTTGAATGTCTTGGCTGAGCTGAGTCCAGTACTCGTTGGGAAAGCGCCGAGCAGTCTGCTGAACTTTGCTTCTCGCAGCCCTGAGAATCTGGAGATTCTTCTCGTTTGGGTACTTCTTGTACTCAGCAAGTGCTGAGCGCTTGGCTTCAATGACGAGGGTCATCTCTGTCAACTTGGCATCAAACCAGTCCTGTGACTTCGAGGTCTTCCTCCCAAAGGTAGCCAAGGCTGTGCGGTGGATGGTGTTTCGCAGCTCTTCCCACTTCTGCTTTGCAGATTCTCCTTCTTGTGGTACACCAAGTTCCTTCTCAAAGGTGGAGGCAAACTGCTCAACAAGTTCTGGTTGAGCCATCTTGCTGGTGTCAATCCGTGCCTTTCCAGGCTGTCTAGCACGATGGAATTTCTTCAGCTGCAGCTTGACCTTGCAACACACCAATGAATGGTCTGTGTCACAATCTGCACTCTGGAACGAATGGGTGATTAGCACGTTCTTCAGTGAGGTGCGCCTGGTCAGGATCAAGTCCAGCTGGTGCCAGTGCTTTGAGCGCGGATGTCGCCAGGAAACCTTGTGTTGGGGCTTGGTCTTGAAGAACGAGTTTGTGATGCACAGATCGTGATATGTGCAGAACTCGAGCAGCCGCTGTCCATTGTCGTTCATTCTGCCCACGCCAAATGGTCCAAGACAGGAGGATCAGGAGTCGTGGTCAGCACCCACTCTGACATTGAAGTCTCCAAGGAGAATGAGTTGTTCAGAGTTGGGGATGATCCTGACAATTGTTGCGAGATTCTCGTAGAACTCGTCTTTTGCCTCTGGTGTGGCTGTCAGTGTTGGGGCATACACACTGACGACGGTGACTGGGCCTTGAGTGGTGTTCAGGTGGAGGGTGAGGAGTCGTGCAGAGCCATTGCTGCCTGGTTCCACCATCTTCAGCAAGGTGTTCTTCACTGCGAAGCCCACTCCGTGTTCCCTGTGTTCGTCACTGCCCTTTCCCTGCCAGTAGAATGTGTAGTCCTTCTCTCTCAGTGTGCCTGCGTCAGCCAACCGTGTTTCCTGGAGAGTGGCGATATCCACTTCCAGTCTCTTCAGCTCATTATTGATGATGGCAGTCTTCCTGGTGTCGTTGATGTCCTTGAGGTTAGCAGCGAGTCCTGTCATCATAGTGCGGACGTTCCAAGTTCCCAGTTTTAGAGTTGGTCTCTTTTGTTTTTTTGTCTTGCCTGGTGCGAAGGTTCTCAGCCTGCCGTTCGGACTTCTCCTCATCCCCATGCACCCAATGAGGAAAGCAAGCTGTGGCGGGACAACACCTTATTGGCTGGGGGCTGCCCAGCTTGAGGCGGGCAGTAGCTGTCCAGTGAGATCCGATGATCCCTCCCACTGTCGGGAACAACCCTTGGCGCCGCGCTCTACGCCAATTGAGCAGTGGCTTATAACCTGTAACTGTCATTCCCCATGTTTTGTCTACGCCAAAGGCGAGGCTGGAGTGTCCTCTCCAGTGATCCGGTGTTCTACCTTCCAGCGTTGGGCGTTGGTAGGATTCAAGCCTGGGCAGGAAGATATGGAGGACAAGATGTTGCCCAAGCAGCATGTCCCCCCTCTCCACGTCACTGATGAATCCAAAGGAACAGCAGGGCTGCTACAGTTTGGCACCAGCGCCGTCGCAGGAGCTGCCAGAACAATGTTGAGCACAACAGAGAACTGCCTTAGGGACTCCGACTCCGGATTTTTCCTCAGGGTTGACTCCGGAAGCCTTTCCCGTGACCGGGTGTGCCGCAAGGCAGCGGAGGTTTGAAATCAGGGTTTACCTTCCCCTAGATGGGCTACCTTCCCAGGTTGACGAGCCACCATCTACCCGAAGCATCTGGTTTTAAGGCGCCAGAGATCCGCCCTCGCCCCTTCTCCTATTAGTAAAAGCAGTTCCGCCGGGCTTAGAGACTAAATCACACGGGCAGGCTAGGAGTTGGACTTAGTTGTCAGAGGCTTTTCGAGACACATGCCATAAGGAGCATTTTATGAGCACTGGGAGCTTAACCCCAGTGCCGCTCCTGGCTATGACAACCTTGGAACCATGATGACACAATCAAGCATAAAAAATTATTGAAAATAAATTTTCATCTTTTTTCTTGTAGATTCACAACTTTTTCCTCAAAAATTTGACTTTTTTTCTCATAAATTGTCAACTTTTTTTTTACGTAAATTATTAAATTATAAAATTATAAATTATAAAATTAATCATCTTTTATTCTTAAATTTTCTACTTTTGATAAATTTTCATCTTTTTATTCTCATAAATTTTAAACTTTTTTCTTGTATATCTGCCACTTTCTCATAAATTTGCAGTAATATCCTGTAAATTTTCAATTTTTTTCTTGTACATTTGCAACTTTTTACTCAAAAATTTGTGACTTTAATTAAATTTCTATTTTTTTCTAAATTTTCATCCTTTTTCTCATAAACTTGCAGTTTTTTTCTCTAAATTTTCAACTTTTTTCTTATACATTTGCAACTTTTTCCTCAATTAGTAACTTTTTTCTCATAAATTTGCAACTTTTTTCTTGTAAATTTTCAACTTTTTTTTGGTAAAGGTTCATCTTTTTTCTTATTGCAACTTTTTTTGTATAAATTTGTAACTTTTTTCTGGTAAATTTGCATCATTTTTCTCATAAATTTGCAGCTTTTTTCTTGAAAAATTTCTAATTTTTCTAGTAAATTTGCAACACTCATCTGGATGCTGGTTATATGATTATTCTGTGTGATAAAATTGTAATTTATGACTTTTAAAAACTGACATCTTTTATCATGTTTTTGTAGCTAGTTTACATTGACACATGTGTACCTCTGTGGAGCGTGTAAATGAAGAGACAGATTCATTTCAGACAATTTATAACACACTCACATCTCACAAGCACAGAACAGACTGAACTCCTAAGCAGAAACTCTCCTCTTAAGTTTCATGGCATTTACATCACACATAACATGACATTTGCATCACACTGCATTCAACCCCCTTCATCCTTGACTCATTCCTGCTATCTCACCAGGAACCTCCCGCTCCCATGCTTATCCCTGTCTCATGTCTGAGATGCTATATAATCTGGCTCCCCCAAGGTGCTATACCTCATGCTAAATTGGTGAATACTCCCTCCATGCCCTTTGTTCAAAAATAATAAATCACCTACTGCATAAGTATAACTGTTTCCATCACAGTGTAAAATGTCAGTGCAAGGCTATGGCAATGTCAGAAATACTGACGGAGAGGTTTGGAGTACAGTGCTGTGAAAAAGTGCCCCCCCCCCTCCTTATTTCTTATATTTTTGCTGGTTTGTCACACTTAAATGTTTTATATCAAAAAAAATTTAATACAAGACAAAGAAAACCTGAATAAATTCAAAATTGTGTTTTTCAACTTATGATTTAATTTATTAGTGGTGGGCCTGATCAGTGATAGTGATGAGACAGCTTACAGGGAGGAGGTTCAGAGGCTGACAGACTGGCGTGTAGTGAACAACCTGATTTTGAACACCAAGAAAAGAAAGAACAAAGAGAAGAAAGAAAAAGAATGATCACCATCCACTGGAAATAAAATGGGAAAAATTGAGAGGGTGTCAACTTACATTTCGGAGGACCCGACATGGACACAACACAAACTGCCTGATCAAGAAAGCACATGCAATAACTACTGTGACTGTTGCCACCTCCGCTGTGGAGTTGGGATGTGCACCTGTATCTGATTATTCTTTCAGGTGATCAGCTGATTGGTGGAGTGACTGATTGGCAGCAGGTGTTGATGAGCCAGCTGACAGGGCTGTCACCTGCGGGTGGTTGAGGCTGCGCTCCTCCACTGGGTACACCGGACCCCCTTTTGGACTCTTGTAGTTTTAGTTTATTTCACGTTCTTTGCACTTTTTGTAAATAAACACTTTTTCACTTTTAAGTTAACTCTCGTCCTCTTTATTTGTTATGGCCTAAAGCCGGTCCATATCAAACTGGGGCTCGTCTAAACAAATTACGCACGTGTTTCTTTTTTCTTTTTTTTTTCCTTTTCTTTTCCACAGTTTGTTAATAATAACAATAATGCATCAGATTTTTATAGGCCTTTTTAATAGGCACTCAAAGAAAAAGTATGTATTAGTTTCATGCTGTGTAATTAGTTGTTTCAATTAAATTGTTTTGCAACATTTGATGCAAATATTTTTGCTTACAGACGTGGACAAAATTGTTGGTACCCCTCTGTTAATGAAAGAAAAACCCACAATGGTCACAGAAATAACTTGAATCTGACAAAAGTGGTAATAAATAAAAATTCTATGAAAATTAACCAATGAAAATCAGACAATGCTTTTGAATTGTGGTTCAACACAATTATTTAAAAAAACAAACTCATGAAACAGGCCTGGAAAAAGATGATGGTACCCCTAGAAAAGATTGAAAATAATGTGACCATAGGGACATGTTCAACCAAGATGTGTCCTCTAATTAACATCACAGGTGTCTACAAACTTGTAATCAGTCAGTCGGCCTATTTAAAGGGTGACAAGTAGTCACTGTGCTGTTTGTTGACATGGTGTTTACCACACTAAACATGAACCAGAGGAAGCAAAGGAGAGAGTTGTCTCAGGAGATTAGAAAGAAAATTATAAACAAGCATGTTAAAGGTAAAGGCTATAAGACCATCTCCAAGCAGCTTGATGTTCCTGTGACTACAGTTGCACATATTATTCAGAAATTTAAGATCCACGGGACTGTAGCCAACCTCCTTGGATGTGGCCGCAAGAGGAGACAGATATTACGAATGGTAACAAAAGAGCCCAGAACAACCTCTAAACACATTCACGGTGAACTCCAAGGTCAAGGTACATCAGTGTCAGATCGCACCATCCATCGTTGTTTGAGCCAAAGTGGACTTCATGAGAGACGACCAAGGAGGACACCACTGTTGAAAACAAATCATAAAAAAGCCAGACTGGAATTTGCCAAACTGCATGTTGACAAGCCACAAAGCTTCTGAGAGAATGTCCTATGGACAGACGAGACAAAACTGGAACTTTTTGGCAAGGCACATCAGCTCTATGTTTACAGACGCAAAAATGAAGCATACCAAGAAAAGAACACTGTCCCTACTGTGAAAGATGGAGGAGGTTCTGTTATGTTCTGGGGCTGCTTTGCTGCATCTGGCACAGGGTGTCTTGAATCTGTGCAGGGTACAATGAAATCTCAAAACTATCAAGGTATTCTAGAGAGAAATGTGCTGCCCAGTGTCAGACAGCTTGGTGTCAGTCGCAGGCCATGGGTCTTGCAACAGGATAATGACCCAAAACAAACAGCTAAAAACACCCAAGAATGGCTAAGAGTGAAACGTTCGACTATTCTAAAGTGGCCTTCTATGAGCCCTGATCTAAATGCTATTGAACATCTGTGGAAGGAGCTGAAACATGCCGTCTGAAGAAGGCACCCTTCAAACCTGAGACAACTGGAGCAGTTTGCTCATGAGGAGTGGGCCAAAATACCTGCTGAGAGGTGCAGAAGTCTCACTGATAGTTACAGAAATGGTTTGATTGCAGTGATTGCCTCAAAAGGTTGTGCAACAAAATATTAAGTTGAGGGTACCATCAATTTTGTCCAGGCCTGTTTCATGAGTTTGTTTTTTAAAATAATTCTGTTGAACCACAATTCAAAAGCATTGTCTGATTTTCATCCGTTAATTTTCATAGAATTTTTATTTATTACCACTTTTGTCAGATTCAAGTTATTTCTGTGACCATTGTGGGTTTTTCTTTCATTAACAGAGGGGTACCAGCAATTTTGTCCACGTCTGTAGATTGCTTGTTTTTTTCGTGTTTTTTATTTATTTATTTATTTTTTTTGTGTGTGTGTTGTGGAGAAGGGAATAACCAGGCCAAGCATTCAGAGCAGATGAATTTTATTCCCTCTTCTCACATCTCTAAGAGTCAGAAAACATTAACATTCTGTAGCAGGGACTCTCTTTTATATTACCACACTCACACACCCCTGCTGCCTGAGGTCCTGCATCACAATTCATTCTCGCATCACAATCCCTTTTGTCCCCAGTCATAACCCGAGTGTCGGTTCTGTCCACACTCGGGTCTCATATCACATCTCCCTGGCTTTGGCAGCAGAGGATTCCTTCTTGCTCCTCGGGCTCTTATTGTGAAGGCGCCCGGGGGAGCTCCCTGCTGTCAAAGTCAGCTGCTGCGCTGCTGTCATCGCGAGCAGCTGTGCCGCATTGGGGTCATTAGCTGCCAGAGATAAAAGCTGGTGCTGAATGTTCCCCAATCCGACAGTCTCTGTTATGTTCCCTGTTATGCTCTGTTATGCCCTGTTATTTCCCGTGGTATCCTTGCTGATCTCCGTGATCCACTATTAGCCGACTCGGGCATCTCCTGTTATCCCATCGGTTAACGGTCCTGTTTGTAAGGTACGTTCTGTAAGACTACACCTTGTCCATTATCTCATCTGGCGCGTCGGGCGCTCCCCGGCTCAGATGTCACCCTATCCTTGTATGTATCCTGTGCTTGTCCTCACTGTTAATAAAACATCACTGCAAAACTCACTGGTGACTGTGGCGTCTTGTGATGGTCCGTGAGGGCCATCGTGACAGTAGACTGCCGCCAAACGCCCGGAGAGGAGGTGTAGTACGAGAAGCCATTCACCGTGCAGTTTTGCTTTATTGGACTGTTTGTTCCTACCTGTCTGAGTGTCTGCAGCTGGGGGTATGACGTCATCCAGGAGCCGCGGCCAGCGCCTGGGCAGGCAGCTAGCGGAAGCTCTGGAAGAGATTGACAACACCATCTTTTCCGCTACGCTGTGGGACGCTCCCAGCGACATGTTAAGACATTTTGACTACGCTGAGGAATTTCTGCTTAATCTCCCCCTCGAGTTTGACGATCACCCGGAGGTGATAGCGAGGTGGGAGGAACTCGCCGCCCAACGCGAGTCGCTTCGTGGGCTGGAGGAGAGGAGCAGGAAGCAGGGAAGAAAGCATCTATGCTCCCTGCGTCGTTGTTCCGTCCCCGTCCCGGAGAAGAACCAGGAGTACGCGCTGTCTCGGGGCCGACGACGACGTCGGCGTAATGACGCGGGCTCTCCTCAGCAGAATCCTCAGCTGAAACCCCGTCTGGACCCAGTTCCGGGTCGCCGCAAGGGCTCAACCCACCACACAGCTGTCACTCCTGTGCCTCGTCAGAGGGGAATCCCTGCAGCCTCGTCTTTTTCCGGGCCTTCGCCTGCTGTCCCGTCAGCGCTCCATGCCCGACTGACCCCGGCTGTCGCCCCCTCCTCCTCGTCGCCTATCCTGGCTGCTGTGTGTCTCGGGAGCTCCGTTTCGGCGAGTCCCATCCCAGAACCATCTCGAGTGGCCTCACCTCGTCTTCCCAGAGGGACCTCTGTCGCCATCCAGCGGGGACAGGGAGGAACGACGTCCCCCACAGCGGGAACCATCTTACCCTCAGGAGAAAGGCAAGTGCATGATAATTTCTCTCATTTCGATATTGTTTTGCCTTGTCTGACTCCTGGGGGTGGAGTTCGGGGTATGCAGCCCCTCGAGCTCCCTCCACCTGCTGTGGATGAAGGAATTAACCCTGCTTCCTCTGTGTCTCCCTCCGCTGAGCGGTCCTCGACGCCAGGCCAACGTCGCTGGATGAGGAGGGGGCCTGCGGTTCTGGAGAGCCTGGTTCCGGTTCCGCAGCCACGCCGTGGGCGGAGGAGGAGAGCGGACTGCAGCGTGGAGCCTTCGCCGATGAGGAAGCGTCCCCGGGGTTCCACGGAGGAGCAGTCCGGTCCAGCGGGTCAAGGTTCTCCTGCCACCACGCCGTGCGGGCCATCGGCGTGGACATCGGTGCCGGAGGACTCTCAAGCTGCGCACACCATCACGCCAGCTGCGGAGCCCGACGCGGCTGAGTGGGAGCCTGAGGACGACCTCCTGACATCTGAGCCCGGATCTTCGCAGTCCTGGACGGCGTCAGAACCCGAGTTCAGGCAAGTGCTCTGTTTTGTCTTTCTGTTTCACCTCTTAGAGCATTTTTGCCTGTCTCAAGGGGAGATGAGCCGGGTGCAGCCGCCCGCTGCGTCCGAGCTTATCTCGCCGGGTTCTGGCGCTGCCAGTGATCCTGATCCCGGGTTTTCTCTCTCTTTTGAGCCTTCTCCCAGGGTCGCCGGCGAGGGGCTGCTCTCGCCTGCTGCGCCAGAGGTTCCAGTTTCGGGGTTGGAGGTCGAGTCTGGTGCGACACCGGCCCAGTTGAGGTCCGTCGTGGGTTTGGTTCCGGAGGCCCAATTGGGGTCCACCGTGGGTTTGGTTCCGGAGGCCCAATCGGGGTCCACCGTGGGTTCGGTTCCGGAGGCCCAATCGGGGTCCGACGTGGGTGCAGCACCAGCAGGTCCTGGATTCAGTGAGGGAGCTGCAGATCCCCGGCCACCGGATGCTGGACAGACTCATTCCCCTCATCACCATCGTCATCCTCCTCATCTCCCTGAGGAGCGCTGCCCATCTTCACCTGGGGCCGTTGGGGTTTCGATTGCTTCGCCCGGTTCTCCCTCATGTCTCCCCTCTTCAGTGGGACCGCCGGCTACTTTGACCCAACGGTTCTGGTGGGCTAGTGATGCGGGTCGGCCGCCCGGAAGACTGTCTCGCCAACTTGGCTCTCTGGGTCGGCCTCCCGACATTTTGGACTTCCCGTGTGGCGACCTGGTCCGGCCGCCTCAAACTCTCTGCTTCCGAGCATGGGACCGGGGTAGGCCGCCCGAACTGTCCTCTTTTCCCCTCCCTGTTCTGTGGCCTCTTGATGCCGGACGACCCCCCGAACCTTTTGCCCCCATCCCTCAGGGTCAGGACTGCACCCTCCCCGGGTTTCTGATTACGTCTGTGGGACTGTTGGGGTGTGCGGGGGGGGGGGGGATTGATTTGTGATTTTGTTGCTCACTTCTTTGTTTCTGTTTGGTGGTTCTTTTCTCTCCACCTTGTGTCAATTTGTTTTTTGCCAATATGTGTACTGCCTATTTTGATTCTGTTCTTGTCACCCTCATTCAAGGGAGTATGGGTTTTTTTTTTCCCTGTCTCTACTGCCTTGTTGGTCTTATTACTTGCTTGTCCTTTTTTTTGTCTCTCTCCCTCCTGCCAGCGCCCCATCCACCCACCCTAGGGATGGGGGGGGCTTGGGTGTTACTCGGGCCACTCAGAGCTCGGCCTCGAGGGGGAGGTACTGTCATAACCCGAGTGTCGGTTCTGTCCACACTCGGGTCTCATATCACATCTCCCTGGCTTTGGCAGCAGAGGATTCCTTCTTGCTCCTCGGGCTCTTATTGTGAAGGCGCCCGGGGGTGCTCCCTGCTGTCAAAGTCAGCTGCTGCGCTGCTGTCATTGCGAGCAGCTGTGCCGCATTGGGGTCATTAGCTGCCAGAGATAAAAGCTGGTGCTGAATGTTCTCCAATCCGGCAGTCTCTGTTATGTTCCCTGTTATGCTCTGTTATGCCCTGTTATTTCCCATGGTATCCTTGCTGATCTCCGTGATCCACTATTAGCCGACTTGGGCATCTCCTGTTATCCCATCGGTTAACGGTCCTGTTTGTAAGGTACGTTCTGTAAGACTACACCTTGTCCATTATCTCGTCTGGCGCGTCGGGCGCTCCCCAGCTCAGACGTCACCCTGTCCTTGTATGTATCCTGTGCTTGTCCTCACTGTTAATAAAACATCACTGCAAAACTCACTGGTGACTGTGGCATCTTGTGATGGTCCGTGAGGGCCATCGTGACATCCCCCAGCCCCTTTAATTCCCATGCTCTTCCATCAGAGGAAATTACTGCATCTCCCTTCCTTCCAGTCTGAGATAAATACCACAGCATGGGTCCCCCATACTGCCCCCCCCCCCCAGAGTCTCAGACTGAGTTTTAACACTCATGTCCTCTCGGCTTCAGCCTCCGCCCATAGCTGCTGTAATTGGGGTTCTTTGGCTCCGAGGCGCTGCTGTGCTGGTGGGGGGTTCCTGGAGGTGCGTCCGTCTGTGGGTGGACAATGGAGGGGGGGAGGAAACATTCAGCATGCTCGTGTGACTGCTTTGATGAGTCATTTACCTGGGGAGTTCTCGGGGGTGGGGGGGTCTTCCACGCCGAGGAGCTCGAGCCAACTCCACCTGCTCGTCTGCCACCACAAAGCCAGGCTTAAGCCTGTCTATACAGATTTTCTCCCAGCAACCCCCCACGTCTAACACAAAATGTTTGTCTCCGGGTTCCAGCACTCTAAATGGGCCATCGTAGGGTGGGCGCAATGGGGGTTGGTGGGCATCGTGCCTGACAAACATGAATGCTGCGTCCTTCAAGGTTTTTGGCACAAAAGCGTGAGGAAAACAGTGGTGGCCGGGCCTGCGTCTGCGCTATGCCGTGAACGCGGGGATGGATGGGTGTTCGGAGCGGGGTTATCTGGTAAAAATTCCCAGGGGAGCCGCTGAGAAAAAACAAGCTCTACTGGGGAAGCCTCCAAATCCTCTTTTGGTGCGGAACGCAACCCTAATAGAACCCACAGTAACCGGTCCACCCAATTTGCATCCGTAAGCGAAGCCCTGAGCGCTGCTTTCAGTGACCTATGGAAACACTCGCATAACCCATTGGCCTGTGGGTTGTACGCAGTAGTGCGATGAATTGTGACGCCCAGGCTGCGGGACATCGTGGACCAGAGATCGGAAGCAAACTGAGGGCCCCACTCGGACGTGGCGTCTGAAGGGGTTCCAAAATGTGCCACCCATGTTGTCAAAAAAGCGCGTGCCATGTCTGCAGACGCGGTGGAAGCTAGCGGGACTGCTTCTGGCCATCGTGTAGTGCGGTCCACCACTGTCAGGAGATGCGTGAACCCCTCCGATGGTGGGAGGGGGCCCACGAGGTCCACGTGAACGTGGTCGAACCTCTTAGCCAGGATATGGAATGGCTCAAGGGGGGCCTTTGTGTGCCTGTGCACCTTGGCTCATTGGCATGCTACGCAGGCTGCAGCCCACTCTTTCACCTGTTTGCGCAGGCTCGGCCAGACGAACTTTGCTCCCACCATTTTGACTGACGGGCGCACTCCTGGGTGCACCAGGGAGTGAAAGGACTCAAACGCGGCAGCGCCAAGTGGGACCACTGGGCGCAGGCATCCTGTAGAGACGTCACAGATTGGGGGGGCCCCTGTCTTGCAGTACCCTGCTCTCCAGCCTTAACCCTGTTGGTCCAGACTGGAACGCGCACACATCCGCATCGCCGATCTGCTCCGCAGCCATGGTCGTGTAATCTATCCCTAGGTAGACTGGGGCCACTAAGGCGTGTGAGAGGCAGTCCTCCACCATGTTAAGTTTACCGGCCACATGCTGAATGTAGGTTGTAAACTCCGAGATCGCGGCCAGCTGTCTCTGCTGCCGGCCCGACCATGGTTCAGAAACCTTGGCCATTGCGTACGTTAGCGGCTTGTGGTCCACGAACGCAGAAAAGCTGCGCCCTTCCAGCCAGAACTGGAAGTGGCGTATGGCCAAGTGGAGAGCCAGTAACTCTCTGTTGAATGCACTGTATTTACACTCACTGTCGCCCAAAGCCCTGCTAAAAAAAGGCAAGTGGCTGCCAAGAACCGGTGACGCATTGCTCCACGACAGCACCTATGGCCACGTCCAAGGCGTCGGTAGTGAGCGCTATCCGAGCCGCCGGGTCCGGGTGCACCAGTAGTGCGGTGTTTGCCAGGGCTGTTTTAACCTCAGAGAATGCCTGCTCCCGCTCAGGAGTCCATTCGACTCTGTCCGGCGGCTTCCGTTTCTTGAGCGCGGCATACAACGGCTGCATGAGCTGGGCTACGCGGGGGAGGAAACAGTTATAAAAGTTAACCATCCCCAAAAACTCCTGCAGCGCCCTGACCTTCTGAGGCCAGGGAAAATTCGCCACTGCGCGCACCTTGTCCGGCAAGGGTATATCCCCCTCCGGTGAGATGCGGTATCCCAAAAAATTGATCTGAACTGATCATGCTGAACTGGCATTTCGCCCAGTTGATTATTAACCCGTGTTCCTCTAACCTCTGGAAAACCGTCCTGAGGTGGGTTACGTGTTCGTCCTTGGATGCACTGGCCACCAGGATGTCATCCAGGTAGACGAACACAAACGGCAGATCACGCAACACCGCATCCATCATGCATTGGAATGCCTGAGCTGTGCCTTTTAACCCTAAAGGCATGCATAAAAACTCATAGACCAAACGGGGTTATTACTGCCGTTTTAGGTATGTCCTTCACGCACACCGGGACCTGGTGGTAACCACAGACCAGGTCTATCTTAGAAAAAATACATGCCCCAGCGAGGTCAACAGAAAAATCCTAAATATGGGGCATCGGGTAGCGGTCACGTGGTGTGGTGTTGTTTAATCTGCAGAAATCTCTGCAAGGTCGCCACGATCCCTCGGCCTTAGGGACCATATGTAGTGGGGATACCCATGGGCTGTTTGATCGTCTGATGATGCCCAGCCTTTCCAAGTTGGCAAACTCCTCGTGCGCTATGGCCAGTTTAGCTGTGTCCGGTAAAAACGGGCGGCCTGGTGGTGGTAATAAAGTGCTCCACCCCGTGTTTAGTGACGGCCGCCGAAAACGTCGGGACCGTGCTGGGAACTGGGTGAGCAGTGTGTGGAACTTACCACCTGGAGCTGTGACGTTGGCTAGCATAGTTGTGCCCGGCTCCTCGAGCTGTACAGGGGAGAGAATCAAAAGGCATTGCATTAATCAGGCGTCTGTTAGCAACATCGACTAGTAGTCCGTGTGCACACAAAAAATCAGCGCCTAAGATTGGGAAACTGCATTCTGCTATGACGAATGTCCACTGGTACGTACGGCCATGCAGGGATACAATCAGTGTCCTCTCACCAAAAGTCTTAATGTCTGAGCCGTTTGCAGCCATCAGCTCGAGGCCGCTAGTTCCCGCCAGCCGGTCTGCGTAGGACGGCAAGATGAGGCTCTTTTGGGAGCCGGAGTCCACGAGGAACCGTCTCCCCGAGCATGAGTCTGTCACATAGAGCAGCTTGCTTTCTTCACCGGCGGTCGCAGCTGCTACCGACTGCCGGTCCTGGCATTTCCCCAACGCTTGAATTGGCACGGTGGCACGCATCGGCGTGCGTCCTCTCCAAAACAGCGGTGGTAGGAGCAGAACGTGTCACTCTGGCGCTTCCTGGCCCCTGCTGCCGCTACCATTGCTGGCTCCTCGCTTCCGTTGGCCATCTTGCTGGGTTCCCACGCCGTTGCGTTCACTGTAAGGGCTCTGGTGGTGAGGATGATC
The DNA here is from genome assembly GCA_020510985.1 of Pholidichthys leucotaenia. Lineage (NCBI taxonomy): Eukaryota > Metazoa > Chordata > Actinopteri > Cichliformes > Pholidichthyidae > Pholidichthys > Pholidichthys leucotaenia. The sequence continues at coordinate 261,127,446 of CM035842.1, read as the reverse complement.
TGATCTGCCCCCTGGGCTAGCGCATGGTAGTCACGTGCGGCCAGCAACGGCAAGTTGGCAAGGACCGCTCTGGCCACCATTAGGAGGTTCCGGAGGAAAAGGTGGGCAAATAGAAAATGCCAGTCATCCGTGCCCATCAACGCCAACATGTTTTCCATCAGTTCGACCGCCGACTCGTCTCCTAACTCGGAGTGCGTCAGGAGCCTCTCCGCTCTCTCGCAGTCCGAGAGCGTGTAGCGCCAGGTCAGTGCGGCTTTGAGAGCCCCGTATTTGTCGCGGGCTGGGGGCTGTTGGAGCAGGCTTGCTACTTGCTGAGTCGTGCGAGCGTCCAGCGCTGCGTCCATGTAGTAATATCTGGTGTCATCTGCCGTTATTCCCTGGAGCACAAACTGGGCCTCAGTGTGAAGGAACCAAGACTTTGGGTTGCGCAGCCAAAAGTCTGGTAGTTTGACCAAAAAGGCGCAGTTGTTGCTGGGGCTTCCCGTCCGGGTCATCTCCGGGGTGTTTGCCTCGTGTTCCATTATTCGTCAAAGGTCACCAGTGTGGAGAAGGGAATAACCAGGCCAAGCATTCAGAGCAGATGAACTTTATTCCCTCTCTCACATCTCTCAGGATCAGAAAACATTAACATTCTGTAGCAGGGACTCTCTTTTATATTACCACACTCACACGCCCCTGCTGCCTGAGGTCCTGCATCACAATTCATTCTTGCATCACAATCCCTTTTGTCCCACAGCCCCTTTAATCCCCATGCTCTTCTGTCAGAGGAAATTACTGCATCCCCCTTCCTTCCAGTCTGAGATGAATACCACAGCAAGGGTCCCCATACCGTAAACTGTGCATTTTGAGATCAAAACTTAAATCTCCGGTAATCCTGTCCGCAGTATTTGATTGTGCATTGTTTGTTTTTTTTGTTTTTTGTTTTTTTGTTTTTTTGGGGGGTAATTTTTAAGTGCTCTTTGTGGGTTCCTGATTACCAGTGTGTAATTGGCATCACCAGTCTGGGGATTCCCCTTCTTTATTCAGTGGCTTTGTTGTGTCTGGAAATAACTCACTAAGATTGGACGTGAGCCAAACACACACTTAATTTACAGCACACTCAACTATATACAGATGGGTGGCACCGCCCCACGCCATGGCCAGTTCACCACATGATGACGTCACCTACAGTGAACCACCACATCCAAACCACATTTACAGCCCCCCCCCCCTTCCTGAAAAACCCCAAAGAACTATCTAAAGCTAACTGGGCATCTGAGAAGACCACTGGTATGCCCCCATAACCTAGTGGGTTATTCTGCCACTATCGTCGGTCACGTCCTAACTATATATACAGTACAAGAGTCCAGATTTCAAAAGTTGGTCATAAAGTCCTTTAAGTGGCTAGATTTCTGGCAGACCCAGACCGAGCGGTGCTCGGGCTGTGTCTTTGTCGCAGGCTCCGGCGGATGTTCTTCAGAGGACATAGGCCCTGTGTCGCCGAAGTCCCAGCCCCGTCCCAGCCCCGTCCCAGCCCCGTCCCGTCATGTCTGCAGTTGTCTCCTGATCTGGAGACGAAGTCGGCGACACTTTCCTGAGGTGGAAAGAGCTCACCATGACCCACTAGTGAGCTCAAAGGTTGCTGGGCCCAACTGCGCTGTGATCTGCACGGCATTGTCCAAAACAACTGCAGTTTGTAGGCGCAGTTGGGATCCAGACCCAATCCAGCACTACTAGCCCAGGTCTTTTTGCCCGGTATCTCCTGTAAAATCGTTGCTTCGTGCATTGCTGTTGTTCGACCAGCCTCCCCCTAGGTGAGGGCCTTTCTGTCAGGGTAGCATCCGATAGGGGGCGGAGTTGGTCAAGGGGAAGGCATATCTCACGTCCTAGCATTAGTATGGTTGGGGAGTTGCCTGTCGTGATGTGAGGCATCATTCTGTAATGTAGCAGGCTGCTCTGTAGTGCAGCCAAAAACAGGAGCCCAACTGCCAGGTGTGCCCTAAGACCATTCTTGAGGGTCTGGTTGAATCCCCTCTCCCCGCCCCATTCACCTGAGGGTGCTAGAAGGCGGTTTTTATGTGTTTGATGCCCCTTTCTCTCATGAAGGCCTCAACGCCCGCTGAGCTGAATTGCGGTCCGTTGTCCATTGTGATTGCATCTGGCACGCCCCAGCAGGCAAAGAGGGAGGTGAGGAAATCGGTGACTACATCAGTGGTGACTGAGTCAGTGGGTAACACCTTGGGCCATTTTGAATGAAGGTCCTAGGCCACTAGTAGAAAATGTTGATGTACAGGGACGCTGTGCAGTTTGCCGCATATGTCCAATTGGACATGCTTCCATGGGGCCAGTGGGTATGGCAGTGGCTGTAAGGGCAGGGGTGGTGGCACTCCAGTTTTTCCACTGGCCAGGAAAGGCACAGTCTTTCACCATGATTTCTACGTCTTTGTTGATGCCTGGCCACCAGACCGAGCCTCTATACCGTTGTTTGACTCTGACGATACCAAGGTGGCCCTTGTGTACCATGATCAGAATGTGGACTTTTAGTGCTTCTGGAATCACCGTGCAGTGCCCTCTTGCCACGCAGACATCATTCCAGCATGACAGATAGTCTCTGACTCTGTAGAATGGTGCCAGTTCTCCCGGTATCTTGGTAGGCCAGCCCTCGCGGGTAAAGGTGCGCAGCTGGGTCAGTGTTGAATCCTGTTCTGACGCCGCCTGGAGCTCTTGTTGGGAGACAGCATTTTGGAGTAGCCCATGCAGCATGTGGATCAGCTCTGGCTCCAGGGGGTCTCGGTTACCGTTTGGGGTGGGGTTCAGTGTGGCCCAGGACAAAAGGTCTGTCACTACGTTTTTTTCTGCCCAATGTGAACTCGGTGGTAAAGTTGTATGCTTGCAGTCTTTCTGTCCATCTGTAGATGCACAGAGGTTTGTGCCCCGACCTGGATGTGTCCAGCAGCACCGTGAGGGCCCTATGACCTGTCCACAGTGTGAAGCGCCGTCCATACAGGTACATGTGCCAGTGTTCACATGCCCAAATGCATGCCAGTGCCTCCTGCTACCCCACTGAGTACTTATGCTTGACCAAAGTGAGTGACCTCAAGGCAAACGCCACTAGACACTCAGTCCCTCCTTGAAGTTGTGACAGGATGGCTCCTACCACTGTGTTGGAAGCATCACACATCACAAATGTGGGGCTCTGTAGGTCAAAGTGGGTGAGTACAGATGGAGAGGTGAGCTGCGTCTTCAATTAGCTGATAGCAGCAGAACATGCCAGGGTCCACACCCACGGTGCATCCTGCTTCAGGAGGGTGCGCAGTGGCTCTATGGTCTCTGAGTAGCGGGCAATGAAGCACCCATAAAAGTTTGCCACGCCTAAAAAGGATGTGAGTTGTGCGGGACATGATGATTTGGGTTGCTGCAGTACCATTGCAACGTTTGAGTGCAGGGGGCTCAGGCCCTCAGAGGTCAGGTGGAACCCCACGAACTCGATGACCGATGTCCTGAAGATGCACTTCTCCTCGTTGGGTGTTAGGCCGTGTTTTACTAGCACCTCTATTACTCTATTTAGGCAAACGTCATGGTAAAATGGTAAATGGCGTTCACTTATATAGCACTTTTTCTCATCTCTGGATGACCAAAGTGCTTTTCAGATCCTGCTATCCACCCATGCATGCACACATTCACACACTGATGGCAGCAGAGCTGTCATGGGAAGCTGGTGTCGTGCCGTGCACCACAATATCATCCAGGTACTCCACTACTCCTGGGAGGCCGACGAAGATGGTAGCCATGATCTTTTGGAAGCAGCTCGGGGTGGAGCTGAGGCCGCAAGGCATGTGCTGCACCCTTAAAATGAGCAGCCAAAAATACATCCATCTACTTCCGGCCACTGCCAAACCCAGGAAATGACCGGATCTCTGCCCTGCTCGCTCTGCAGCTGCTGTGTGCAGAGGGCCTCTGAGATGTCACCACTGGGGGGAGCTGCCTGATTATCCGAGGGGAACTGTGTGCCGCTGTGTTATTCCTGCTCACAGCGGTCCGGAGAGCAGCAGCCCGTGGGACGGCCTGGTCTCGATCCTCTGCCTGCTGGCAGTGACGACAGTCCAACAGCTCCTGCAGCTGGTGTGTCTGTCCCGATTCCAGCCCGCTGCAGCTCTGCTGGAACAATTCCTCGACCGCCTGCTGCGTTTCTGCTGACACGTTGACCCGCTCCTCTGTGATCCTCCCCCTTGCTGTCTCTATCTATGATCGTGCTCCCTCCTCTCATGCTGGTGGCGTCGTTGTGTCCAGTTCTCACTGTCCTCTTCTTCCGGCTTTCAGAGAGAGCAGACGCATTTCTTCTCCTCTCCTCCTCCGCCTCCCTTGACTGATCCCAGCTTGCTGTGTCCTGTCTGTGTCTCGCTCTCCTTCTCGCTGATCTCAATCCAAACGGAAAAAAAATGGAATTGGTGAGCTGGGCTTTAAATGCAATTGACACCACTTTTTCAAACAGAAAATAGGGCCCGGGGGAGCCCAAATGTCCTGCAGGCACTTCAGCTGCGGGTTATGTGAGAGACTCATGGGACAATTGGAAACTCATGAGTCTGTGTGATCTTTCGATTGAGGATGTGGAAGACATCTACCTGTTTGGCTTCATGATCACAGAATTTCTGCTGTTTGGCTTTGGAGTTTTCCTGGTGTATCAGAAATTAAAGAAGTTGGAACGAGCTAATCAAAATGCGGACCTGGCAAAGCTCCTCCAACAATTCGACCAGCTGGGGAGAGCACTGATAGCGGCAAATGGTGAACTGAATCAGAAGGTGGGAAACATCTCGGAGTCGCTGGGTGCTTTCCAGGGAATGATTTTAAAGCCTGTGAATGTTAACGTAGATTGTGATGCACAGAATCGCATGAGAGATGAAAATTCTATGCTCTAAGTGAACTGTGCTCATCTGGCCTTGATTCGGCACCCTTGGGAGAACTCATTCCTCCAGGAGAAAAGATAAGGCAGAAGGGAGTTTTGGCTTCTCTCTAACCCAAACAAACTGATGTGCAGCAATCTGAACTCTCCAAGGACAGCGTCACCATGTGACTAACATGTTTTTTTTACCATCTGACATGCAAAGAGAGATGAACTCTGTGGACATGTTATCTATGTTTTAGAACATCATGGTCATAACATCTAGCCGTTGCCTTGGAGAGGATTTTTGTTGTCCACCAGTAACTGATACTTCACACACTGCATTCACACTGATATCACATGACTGACATACACACACTGGTCTCTCTCTTGCTTTGTTAATGTGTGGATTTGTATCTTGTTTGCGTAGTGTGCAATAGAGGGGTTTTTTCTATGTGATCACAATCTTGCTCACTTGAGCTATATTTTGATAACTATGTTTTTTCTCTCTGCCCAATGTGTCACCCCCTCCCCCTCCCCCTCTTTACCCCCCACTGTATGAGGCGCCTGTAAGTGGCTGCCGCGTCATTAGGGAGCGCTTAACACGAGCGCACCTTAGTGATAAGTAAAATTCCTTGTATGTGTGAGCATACTTGGCAATAAAGTTGATTCTGATTCTGATTCTGACCTGCCTGGTTCAGTCCGTCTTGGCGGTCCCTCAATCACACAGGCCTCCAGATTCCTCCTACGGGTCCCGCTGCAGAGCGTGATGGTCCGAGTTCCCAGCCAGAGGGACGATCTGGCGGTGTCAATCTTTGCGCCCCACGCTGCGAGCAGATCGAGTCCAATAATGCAGGGATCTTGGATGTCAGCCAGCCAGAACGGGTGGTTTGTGTTCTGGCCGGCCACCCCCACCACAAGAACTCTTTGCCCTCCCAATCCGGTGAGCTCACCGGTGGCTGTGGTGATGCAGCGCCCGGTGGGTTCCCACCTCTCCGGTTCTGTCTCGTCCGTGCCTGGCAGCACACCGGGTCGGACCAGGGAGATGGTAGAACCTGTGTCGATCAGGGCCCGGATCGTCGTGTTGTCCAGGCTGCACTGTAGGTACATCCCTGGCGAGTGTCCAATTCGGCCCACACGCGGTGACAGCTCATCGGTTTGTCATGGGGTGGGTGCAGGGCAGTACCACGCGATGTGTCCTGGCTCCCCGCAGTGGAAGCACCCTTCCTCGCGCCGCCATGGCTGTCTTCTCCGTGGGCGCACCGCCGGGGTCTGCCACAGCTCCTCCTCCTCCTCCTCCTCCTCGCTCTCAGCTGTGGCCTGGAAGGCTCTCTGTCTCGGTGCCAATGCCTCGGCTGTACAATTCATTAGCGGCTCCACCCGCTCCGCTTCTGCCTGCCACAGCCGTTTCCCAGCTGCTCGTGGTGTTAATCCGGATGTGGCTCTTGAGCTGGGCTGGGTGGAGATCCCGGATGAAGTTCCGGAGGGCAAGCTTCTCCACTACTTCTGGCTTGAAATCCAGGTAGCTGTGCCATGTCAACAGCCGTATGTCTGCTGCGTAGACTCCCAGGCTCTCCCGGCTGCCTCTCCGGCGGTTGGCCAGCTGTTCCTCTGCGTGCTCAGCGTTGGCCACTGTCCCAAACCACCCCCGGGGTACTCCTTGTAGCGCTGGCCAGCTGCGGCGTTCCTCGGGCCGGAGATTGGACAGCGTGCGGAGAGCCCTTCCCTCCAGGGCCAGCGCGACCTGCACGGCGGTCTCTTCGGGTGGCCAGCCGTTCAGCGCAGCAGCCAGCTCGACCTGGACCAGGTAGTCAGTCATCCAGCAGTGTTTCACCGTTGAAGCGGGGAATCTTGGCCCGCTGCCGGATGGGTGGGACGGTCGCTTCTCGGTCGATCGCCACTCCTGGTCGCAGTGGAATCTCCGGCCCGTCCTGCCCTGAAAAGGGAGGGGAGCGGGGCTGGTTTGTTCTGCTCAGCCCGCCCTGCCTTGAAAAAGGCAGAAGGCGGGGTACGCTGGTCCCGTCGGGTCCACTGCTCCGTTCATCCCGGCGAGCAACTCCGGGGGTTGGTGTCTCAGCTCTGTCGTCCATTTCCAGCTGAGCGATGAATCGCTCCAGCTGCTGGATCTCCACTCGGATCCTGGCTTCCATCTGCTCCATATCCCACTTCTGACACCAGTGTGACGTATTAGGGGTTCACACAAGAAAAAGGAGCAGATGGCTGCGACGAAACAGGCTTTATTGAAACACAGCACTCAACACAGACAGGAGGGGAGGTCATTCTCACAGACCTCCATTTCAATAAGGGTTGCACAAACATACAATCATTCTTGCTCTAATTCTACCTATAACACTGCTGGGTCATTATAACGCAGTTATAATGACACAGTAATAACATTTTAACACACACAAAAATAACGTCCTCTGCTGGTAAAGCATGCTGGGAAAATCCCCGCCCCCCTTAACACAGCCCCGACGTTACAATATTTAGTAATTTGATGATGCCATCCACATTAATGATTAAAAAGTATCGGTATCGTATCAGCGATACAGACCCTGTATTTACTTGGTATCGGATTGATACCAGATCTTGCAGTATCGCACTCCACTAGTACTAAGCAATTCGCCAATACTGGGTGAACAAATGTCCGTCTTTTTGCCTGTCTGTTTTCTTCCTCTACCACTAAACAGCAAAAGCTCCTGTTCGTCTTGATTGTCACTGTATTCACGTACCTCCATTGCTTCTGCGTTACTGTAATCCTATTTTGGAATTGTGGAATGACATGTAGGGTTGGCTGTAGTCAAGGTGAATTAACAAACCCCCCTTGACTGTTAAAATTATTAAATTTTGTTGTTTTATTCAGGGAAAAAATGTAGAATTTGCTTTGAATAATTAAATTTTGATGGGTCAATTTTTTATTTATAAGTGTAGATTTTTTTAAAACTATTCCAAATTTTTCTTTCTGGAAGAATGACTTTAAATTATTTGTTAAATCTTTGAAATTAGTTAATAAAAGCGCTGCCTCTAAACTGCGTTTATTATTAGAGAAATTTAATTTGTTTTAATTTTATTTTAACTCTGCCCTTGTATATTGAATCTTTTGCTCAGTTTGTTTTATATTGCTTCAATTTCACTTATTTGAGTTATACACCCGTGTTTGTTTTTAAATATGTTCTTTGTTCAATAAAGTTATTTTAAAAAACCCTCTGTAGCGGTTTCATTAAACCCCCACAACACACAGACAGAACACTGAGACAGTCAGCTCGCACTCCTGGGTTTCTTTCCGCTGCATGCTGCGTTTACAGCCGTGAAGTTAAAGTGTTCATGAATTTTGTCCTTACTGTGCTTCTTCTGAGCATCTTACATATGTAGATGTGCTTTGAGGTAAATCTCCACAAAAAGACTGGTCAAACACAGTGCTCGGCTAGAGCAAGTAACAGAACAGTGTAATGTGTATTAATGTCTACAAGCAGACGCGTTTCGTCTGGCTCACCTATGTGATGTTAATGGTTGCCTTTCATGCATTGTACTCATGCGTCCTGTCCTCACTGTGACCTAAGGACTGAGATCAATAGGTCTCTCAAATGCAAATATCTTATGCCTGTTCTGTTATCTCTTTGATCATACTAACTGCTGGGGTATGTTCCTTTGATGTATTGTTATGGTCAAGTATATAAGCTGCAACTCTGTAACGCAAACTCTCTCTCACTTCAGCCTCTGCTGCAGGACACAAACTTGTGTGTCCTCCTCTCCTTCTCTGAGAGCCGTGGGCTCGCTCTCGGCGCTCATGCACAGCGCTGGGAGCGGAGCTTGTGACGGCGGTATGATTAATAAAACTCTACTTAAAACCTCCAACTACGCTGCATTATTTCATGCCGCTGCACCTCCATCGTTTCCGCCATTTAAAACGTCTGCCACCATGCTCTTCTTTTGTTTGGATTGCAGTTGTTCAAATCAGTTTGGTGACTCTTGGCTGCCGCTAACTGTACGGGCATGTGAACTGCAGAGTATTTTCACTGCGCTTGCGTGTACTCCAAAACTACTGGATGGATTTGGATGAAATTTTTACCAGAGGTGGTTCTTGAGCTAGAGAGGAACATATAACATTTTGGTAATGATTTTTTTGATTTGATTTTTGATTTTGTATACTTTATTGATCCCCAGAGGGGAAATTGAGGGCATCCACCTGGATGGATGAAGCAGCCACGGTACGGCGCTATCCCTTTACCATTCACACACACATTCACACCTAGGGCCACTTGAGAGTCTCCAATTAACCTAACCTGCATGTTTTTGGCCTGTGGGAGGAAACCGGAGAAATCCCGGAGTAAACCCACGCAGATACGGGGAGTATCCGTATAATGATCCCATTGTGGCACATATGTTTGGTTCATATTTCCCACAAGAGTGTGGCACATATGTCTGGTTCATATCTCCCACAAATGTATGGCTTATGTGGATTGGGGCTTATGGATTGGCTTATGTGGATTGGCTTATGTGGATTGGGGCTTCACGTCTGGAGGAACAAAGAGTCTGGATCGACGGGGGCCGACAGGAGATGTCGAGGAGGTGTGAAGTCGGACCCTTGTCTCAGAGAGGAGGCCCTGGGGGGATTCCCGGAACACCAGAGAATAAGAGACAATGGTGAATCTTCAGAGACTGGCATTGTGATTAAATGTTTGCAGAAGCACCATGTGACTTGAGTTCTTAATCCCCCGGAGGTATAAGAGTGTGATGTAACATGATTCTGCCTCTTCTTTCTATTTGAGAATGTTGGATGATTGTGTTCTGCAATAAAGCCGAACCTGAGGAATGAACTCAGTCTCGTCATTGAACACAACTTCCACACTGGTGACCCACAAGAAAGAATGAGCAGGGAGAATTCTCCCGAGCGGAGCTCGTCAGAAGCCAGCCTGATGGCTGCCTCCACGCTCCGGCTGCCCGATTTCTGGCAGCACGGCCCGCGCTCCTGGTTTTGCGCGGTCGAGGCGCAGTTCAACCTCCGGAGAATCTCAAAGGATGAAACGAGGTTCTACCATGTGGTAGCGAAGCTGGACAGTCACACAGTCCAGAGGGTGGAAGACCTGGTTAACCACCCACCGGACACCGACAAGTACAGCGCATTGAAGGAGGCGCTGATCAGCCATTTCACCCCCTCGGTGCAACAGCGAGCAGAGGGGCTCCTAGCGTTGACGGGGTCGGAGAACGACAGACCGGCAGACCTGATGGTGAAGATGCTGAGACTGAAAGACTCCGAGGATGGCGAATTTATTTTCGCCCACCTTTTCCTCCGGACTCTGCCGCCAGCAGTGAGAGTGACCCTGGCAGACTCACCCCGATTGGCCAAGCAGGACTACCATGGGCTCAGCAAGGAGGCGCAGTGACTCGTCGACGCCCACAAACGGAGCATGGTTTCGGCCGCGGCAGCTGAGCAGAGGACGGCGCCCGGAGATGGTTTGGAGCCAGTGGTGGCGGCGCCAGACGAACCAACTACGGCGGCGACAGGCGGCAGGCGACGCGGCAGTCGGCACCAAGCGACACGGAGCGGACGATGCAGTCAGCACCAAGCGACACGGATCAGGCAACGTCCGCTGTTTCTACCACCGCCGTTTTGCGGAGAGGGCACACAGATGTCTCCCACCGTGCCGATTCCAGCGTCAGGGAAACGCCAAGACCGTGGGCCGGTAGCAGCGGCATCCCTCGGAGAAAAAAACAAGCTGCTTTACCTGACAGATGCACACTCGGGGAAACAATTCCTCGTGGACACGGGCTCCCAGCTGAGTTTCGTCACACCTACCCACGCGGAACGGCTGATGCCGTCTAAAGCTCCCTGGGTGTCAGTATCAGCAGCGAATGGCTCAGCGATTAAGACCTTCGGTGAGAGGACCATGCGTCTGTCCTTACAGGGCTGTTCATTCGAGTGGACCTTTATTGTAGCAGCAGTCAGTTTTAACATGTTAGGGGCTGATTTTTTGTGCTCACTTGGTTTATTGGTTGACCTTGCTAATAGACATCTGGTTAATGCACTGTCTTTTCATTCTATCCCCTGCACAGCTCGGGTGGCCGCGCCGACTGCACACGCCAACGTCACAGCTGTGGGTGGTAAGTTTCATGCTCTGCTCACTCACTTTCCAGCACTCACAGTCCCAAAGTTTTCGGCGACAGTGGCCAAACACGGGGTGGAGCATTTTATCACCACCACTGGGCCGCCCGTTTTTGCAAAAGCCCGGCGCTTGGACTTAGCTAAACTGGCAATAGCGCGCGAGGAATTTGCCAACCTGGAAAAACTGGGCATATTTAGACGCTCGAACAGCCCCTGGGCTTCACCGTTACACATGGTCCCAAAGGCTGATGGCTCGTAGCGACCTTGTGGCGATTTCCGCAGGTTGAACAACGTCTCGGCACACGACCGCTACCCGATTCCGCACATCCAGGATTTTTCAATTCATTTGGCGGGGGCGCGCATTTTTTCTAAAATAGACTTGGTGCGCGGCTACCATCAAGTCCCCGTGTGCGCGCAGGATATTCCCAAAACCGCGGTAATAACTCCGTTTGGGCTTTTTGAGTTTTTGCGCATGCCGTTTGGGTTAAAGGGCACCGCGCAAACTTTCCAACGCATGATGGATGCAGTTTTACGCGACCTGCCTTTTGTGTTCGTCTATTTAGACGACATATTGGTAGCCAGCACGTCTGAAGACGAACACGAAACCCACCTCACAGCGGTTTTTCGGAGACTGGCAGAGCACGGGTTGATAATTAACCCAGCGAAGTGCCAGTTCGGGATGGCGCAAATCGATTTTTTGGGGCATCGCGTTTCTCCAGAAGGAGCGGTTCCCCTGCCTGAGAAAGTGCGCGCGATAACAGATTTTCCCCGACCTCAAACGATAAAAGCGCTGCAGGAGTTTCTAGGAATGGTTAATTTTTACAACCGGTTTCTTCCGAGCGCAGCGCGGCTCATGCAGCCACTGTACACGGCACTAAAAAAACAAAAACCCACGAATAAGGTCAAATGGTCTCCGGAGCGGGAGCGCGCTTTCTCCCAGGTCAAATCAGCCCTTGCAAGCGCCGTTTTGTTAGCGCACCCGGTTCCAACAGCCCGTTTGGCGCTCACCACCGACGCTTCTGATCTAGCGGTGGGGGCAGTCATTGAACAGTGTGTGGCAGGGACCTGGCAGCCGCTCGCGTTCTTTAGCAAATCCTTGCGCGATAACGAGCGTAAATACAGCGCGTTTGATAGGGAGCTTTTAGCCCTACACTTGGCCATCCGCCATTTCCAGTTCTGGCTGGAAGGGCGTCGTTTCACCGCTTTCGTGGACCACAAACCGTTAACGTTTGCAATGGCCAAGATCTCAGAACCTTGGTCAGGCCGACAGCAAAGGCAGCTAGCCGCAATATCGGAGTTCACCACCGATATCCAGCATGTCGCAGGTAAACACAATGTAGTGGCAGACTGTCTCTCACGTGCTGTGGCAACGCCAGGCCACGTAGGGGCAGACTCAGTGGCTGTGGGCCAGGGCAGGGACGCGGGAGCGCGCGCAGCCCCGGTCCACGTAGGGTTAGATTATGCAGACATGGCTGCAGAGCAGGTTGGTGACGCGGATGTGCGCGCGCTCCAGTCTGGACCAACAGGGTTAAGGCTGGAGCACAGGGTGCTGCAAATAGGTATGCCTCCCTTAATATGCGATGTCTCCATGGGACGGCCTCGCCCCGTGGTTCCAGCTGCGTGGCGTCGCCACGTTTTTGACTCGGTCCATTCGCTGGCGCACCCAGGGGTGCGCGCATTGATCAAGATGGTGGGGGAGAAATTTGTCTGGCCGGGGTTGCGCAAACAGGTCAAGGAATGGGCAGCAGCTTGTGTAGCGTGCCAGAGGGCTAAGATACACAAGCACACGAGGGCCCCTTTGGAGCCTTTTCACATCCCAGCTAAACGTTTCGATCATGTGCATGTTGATCTGGTGGGCCCGCTTCCCTCGTCTCAGGGGCACACACACCTTTTGATGATGGTGGACCGCTCCACGCTTTGGCCGGAAGCGGTACCTCTGGCATCAACAACGGCGGAAGAGGTTGCGCGTGCGTTTTTAACAACTTGGGTTGCGCGTTTTGGAGTTCTGTCGGACATAACGTCCGATAGAGGACCTCAATTTGTTTCCGAGCTGTGGTCGTCTATGGCCCGCAGTTTAGGGGTGAAGATACACCGCACTACCGAGTATAACCCTCAGGCCAACGGTTTATGTGAACGCTTTCACAGGTCATTGAAAGCAGCCCTCAGAGCATCACTCACGGATACAAATTGGGTGGACAAACTGCCATGGGTTTTATTGGGGTTGCGTTCTGCACCTAAGGAGGATTTACAGGCCTCCCCAGCGGAGTTAGTTTTCGCACAACCTCTCCGTTTGCCGGGGGAATTTCTTCCAGAAAATCCTGCACCAAATTGCCCCCCCACTCAGCTGTTGCAGAGCAGCACAGGACCAAACACGTTGCCTGGCCCAGTGCATCACAGCTTTCCACGCGTTTTTGTGCCAGAGGCTTTAAAAAACACAGAGTTTGTTTTTGTTAGACATGATGCATGACGCCCAGGGCTGCGTCCGCCGTATGATGGACCGTTCAGGGTGCTGGAAAAAAATGAAAAGCATTTCTTGCTTGATTTGGGGGGGCAGAAGGGAGCTAATTTGCATAAACAGACTCAAGCCCGCTTTTGTTCTGGCTGATGAACACGTGCAGTTGGCGAAAGCCCCCCGCCGTGGCAGGCCACCGAGAAGGCATTCTCCAGAGCTCCCACAGAGATGTGCTAACAAGTCTAATCCCCAGGTGCGAGGAGGCACTGCAGATGCAGCGAAGCCGGCTTACAGCAGATTCGGCAGGAAGTTAAGACCTAAGAGATTGGGGGATTGATTGTTGGTTATGTGGCAATGTCTTTTATGTTATGCATTTACTAGTATGTTTGTCCCATGCAGACGTTTGGGGGGGGGGGTCATGTGGCACATATGTTTGGTTCATATTTCCCACAAGAGTGTGGCACATATGTCTGGTTCATATCTCCCACAAATGTATGGCTTATGTGGATTGGGGCTTCACGTCTGGAGGAACAAAGAGTCTGGATCGACGGGGGCCGACAGGAGATGTCGAGGAGGTGTGAAGTCGGACCCTTGTCTCAGAGAGGAGGCCCTGGGGGGATTCCCGGAACACCAGAGAATAAGAGACAATGGTGAATCTTCAGAGACTGGCATTGTGATTAAATGTTTGCAGAAGCACCATGTGACTTGAGTTCTTAATCCCCCGGAGGTATAAGAGTGTGATGTAACATGATTCTGCCTCTTCTTTCTATTTGAGAATGTTGGATGATTGTGTTCTGCAATAAAGCCGAACCTGAGGAATGAACTCAGTCTCGTCATTGAACACAACTTCCACACCATTATACATACTTCCACCAAGGCTCTTATCTTCACACAGTGTATTAGCAAGAATACTCCAAAACTACTAGATGGATTTGGATGAAATTTTTACTAGAAGTGGTCCTTGGACCAGAGAGGAACCCATACTATTTTGGTGATTATCCGGCAATGCATGCATCCGCGTTGGCTCTGGCACTGAGGCATCAGCACCTTGGAGCTTCCATCTAATACAGTTTCTACCAATGAGCCTAAAATGAGTGGTCAGTGGCTACTAAACCATATGCTGTGCCATCCTAGGAAATAGTGTTCAAAAACCCTCAGTCATGGATGGTCAAAACCCCATGGAGTCTGGGGTAGTCCAGTAATTATGTAATGTGCCACATATGTGCAAACATACCCTTATTTTCTGATACAGTTTCTACCAATGAGCCTAAAATGAGTGGTCTGTGGCTTCTAAACTATGCACTGTGCCACCTAAGGACTAGTGTTCAAGAACCCTCACCCATCCCTATGGAGTCTAGGGTGGCACAGTGATTATGTAATGTGCTATGGTGACCCACCACAATCTACAGGGACATTCATCCTCACACTCAAAAGGTCCGGAAGATGCTAATGTGCCATGCATTCTCTCTGTTTGTATAACATGTATAAAAGAGCTTACTATAGATGCCTCAAGAGCACAACACGATACAGCACACACAGCAGACACAGCACAGCACAGTAGACCACTGTAGCGCACAGCGCTACAAGTGCATCTCATTTTGATGGAGGAAATAAAACTCTGCAAACTTCCAGCTCGTCGTACCTCACCTGAATTTATTCCTCCACACTGGTGACCCTTGACGATGAATGGAACACGAGGTGAACATCCCGGAGATCACCCAGCACGCATCATGGTGCGCCCCTCACCTGACCTTTTCCCTCCACACTGGTGACCTGACGAGAGAGAATGACCATCTGCTCCTTCTCACCGCGCTGTGGATCCCAGAGGACCAGAGAATGCCTGCAACCTCTTCATCCTCACCGGAGCGTGCTCCCCGGAGCGGGCAGCGCTTGGACCGACACGCACCATGAACGGCGACACGAGCGAACCGAAGGAAGCAGCCTGAATGGGGAAGGACATCGACGCCGACTGCGTTGATTTCCACCAAGCTCCCCGACCCTGACTCAGCTCGCGACAAGCGGACCTTCCGCACACAGTAGCCCCACACGCACACTGCAGGATTACGAGGACAGCACAACTGCCAGCTAATGTGGTCACTGGGCCATGCGCGCGCCACGCACAGGGTCAAGCCGGCTCCACAGACCGATACAGCGTCCTCCGCCGCTGCACATGCCCGAGAAACACGGCAGATTGCCAGCCTCGGAACCTTCAGGGCTGCTCATGCACCTGAAGCAGACGTTCAGCCTGCACACAGGACTTTCTACGTCCCTGTCCCCGTCCTGTCCCGGATGGCTTTAGGACTGCTTCCCGCACCTAAAAGCTAAACCGCCAGGTCCCTCAGACAGCTGCAGTTGTTCCACAGCTGCTACGCATCCTCGGGGAATTTGGCCACTCGCCTTCCCCACATTCTCGCTGGATCGAGCCGCGAAAAGAGTTAGAGACATAATTTTTTTCACAGCCACTGGTGGGTCACCGCCAGGATTAACGGGAAAGTCCCTCACCATCACGGATCCACACGCAATTTTTGCGTGGCCCAGACACCTTTGACATCCCTGACCAGCACTCACTTACTCCCACCCCCCTCCCCCCTCCTCCTTCACAGTGCTCTTCCCGCATCTCACTCCCTAAAGCCGGCTGATCGCCGTCTGGTTCCATTACGCACGACTGCACACCGGCCCCTGTGCCCATGATCCACGGCCATTCAACGTGCTGGAACACGGAGCGGAGCACACTGTCCTTTCCACCCCCACCCCTCACGGACTGACATGCCCTCCAACAGTTCTACCGGAGCTGTAGCCAAACGACGGGGGGGGGGGGGGTGTCACAGCCCCTTCTGAGTGTTCTGGGGGGGAGCCCTGTGGTGACCCACCACAATCTACAGGGGCATTCATCCTCACACTCAAAAGGTCCGAAAGAAGCAGAGGACCATTCACATACGGACAGAGAACCCCTGGGGGGACAACCAGAACAATGGACTATTGTTTATACATCCCCAGATTAAGGAAGAGATGTCCGGGCGCCAGTGGTCATGCTAATCATATGTATTGACTGATATGTATATCAATATGCTAATGTGCCATGCATTCTCTCTGTTTGTATAACATGTATAAAAGAGCTTGCTATATATGCCTCAAGAGCGCAACACGATACAGCACACACAGCAGGCACAGCACAGCACAGTAGACCACTGTAGCGCACAGCGCTACAAGTGCATCTCATTTTGATGGAGGAAATAAAACTCTGCAACCATCCAGCTCGTCGTACCTCGCCTGAATTTATTCCTCCACAATGCCACACATGTGCAAACATACCCTTATCATCTAATAGAGTCAATCACAATGAGCCTAAAATGAGTTGTCCATGGCTACTAAACTACAATATGTGCTCTGCCACCCGGGGCACTAGTGCTCAAGAACCCACAGCCATAGATGGTAAAAACCCCATGGAGTCTCAGGTGGCACAGTGATTACATAATGTGCCACATATGTGCAAATATACCCTTATTTTCTAATACAGTTTCTACCAGTGAACCTAAAATGAGTGATCAATGGCTTCTAAATCATGCACTGTGCCACCCTAGGGACTAGTGTTCAAGAACCCTCAGTCACGGATGGTCAAAAGTCCATGGAATCTACGGTGGCACAGTGATTATGTAATGTGCCACATATGTGCAAACATACCATTATTTTCAAATACTGTTTCTACCAATGAGCCTAAAATGAGTGGTCCATGGTTACCAAACTATGCCACCCTCGAGACTGGTGTTCAAGAACCATCAGTAATGGATGGTCAAAACCCCATGGAGACTAGGGTGGCACAGGGATTATGTAATGTGCTACATATGTGCAAACATACCCTTACTTTCCCATTCCCACATCACTTTTAAAAACATTTTGTGGGTTTTTCCAGGAGGAACTTTTAAACAGTGAATTATTCACTCCAGACGGGTATTTTCCCTGCTGACTTTAAAATGGCTGTGGTGAGACCCCTCCCGAAGAAGAGTAATTTAGATCCTGAAAACTTTAACAATTACAGACCAGTATCCAACTCACCATTTTTAAGCAAAATTTTAGAAAAACTTGTTTTTACCCATTTAAATCATTTTTTTTATATCAAATATCATATTTGTTGAAAATGAGTCTGGTTTTAGGATGAACCACAGTGCAGAGACAGCCCTGATCAGAATTGTTAATGATCTAAGGCACAACATGGACTCACACAGAATTTCAGTCCTGGTTCTACTGGATCTAACTGCTGCTTTTGATACATTAGACCACCATATTCTTTTAACCATTAGATTAAAAATTAAATTAGAAATTTAATTTAATTAAATTAGAAAATTAGAAATTTTAACCAAAACTACATAGTCTGTCCTTTACTCCATCCCAATATATTAACCCTGTAAGGATTAAAGTTGATTACATACCTACCATACCTACCTACATACATCTACCTTGCCTGTGGCTGGTGTCACAGATCCGCACCTGTCACGTGATTGGTCGAAAAGTATGAAAAAAAAAAACCAGAATAAACCCAGATGTACCAAGAATTTCACATCTCTAGATGACAGCCACATATAGCTTACTACTCTTGACTGGAGGACTGAGTTCAACAAACCAGAACTGCATCAAATCTGATATCACTTCCAGGGCACAGAAGAAGAGATGTATAAAGAATTGTGCAACATATTTCAACAGGGAGGAAGCATTTGTTCCAAATTTTGCCAACTATGATTCTAAAAGGCATTATTTAGCTTCTGAAGGGAAATATTTACCCTCTGGACAGCACAAGATGAACCGGAGCGGAACAATTTTTGTCCACCATTGACGAAGCTGCATGTGACAGAGAGGACAATGCTGCCAGTACTGCAGTGTAATCTAATAGAAATTGAGGTGGAATACAGTAAAACGGAAGATAAATGTGAGCGTGTCTGGATATGAGAGAGAAAGTGATGACTGACAGAAAACAAAATTGTCACAACTCACTCTCGCCTGTCTCTCGTCTCAGCTGTGAGCACACCTGTGCCTCATCAAGCTCGGGCTATAAAGCCCACTTCACCCTGAGCCTCGGTCTGGAGCCATCTGCTCATCCATGCTTAACTCTCCAGAGCTTGCCTATTCCTCAACGGCCTGCACTCTTCTGATGCCATTCATCCCGGCACGTAAGATAACATCACTCACCTTCTCTCCAATCTCTCCCCTGTGCACAGGTGGATCCTCTAGCGGCGGACATTGCTCCCTCGTCCCCGCCATCACTGTCCTCATCACGCCGAGCGCGCAGCTGGACGCTGTCTTCCAGGCAGGAGGCCTGCAACGTTATCCAACGCCAGTCACCTTTCCCACCTGCA
The DNA here is from genome assembly GCA_020510985.1 of Pholidichthys leucotaenia. Lineage (NCBI taxonomy): Eukaryota > Metazoa > Chordata > Actinopteri > Cichliformes > Pholidichthyidae > Pholidichthys > Pholidichthys leucotaenia. Next base: position 261,108,685 of record CM035842.1, on the reverse strand, counting down.
AGTAAGCACCAGCATAAATACCCATTCCACTGTGTACCTGCCCGCTGCTAACCTCTGTGTGTGCTCTGCACATAGGGTTGCCTGGCTGTACGGCGCTCCTCTCTGCCCTCGGCGCACCCCGTCCTCCAGCACTACATAACACCTCGCACTCACGCACTCATACACTAATCACTGTTCAATAAAATCACTGAATCTTGCTCGAGCCTTGTGTGTGTGTTCCCTGGGTCCGGACTTATGTCAGAAATTAGGACCAGGGATGAGCACATGGACACATGGTGACACACAACGAGCGGTTGGTCTGATCATGTTTTTATCAGTTTGTTTACATTCTACTGATTTTCTGGTTCATATACACTACCGTTCAAAAGTTTGGGGTCACCCAGACAATTATTTTGTGTTTTCCATGAAAAGTCACACTTATTTACCACCATGAGTTGTAAAATAAATAGAAAATATAGTCAAGACACTGACAAGGTTAGAAATAATGATTTGTATTTGAAATAATAATTTTTTCCTTCAAACTTTGCTTTCGTCAAAGAATCCTCCATTTGCAGCAATTACAGCATTGCAGACCTAACATGATTGCACAAGTGTTTTCTAATCATCCATTAGCCTTCTGACGCAATGAGCAAACACATTGTACCATTAGAACACTGGAGTGATAGTTGCTGGAAATGGGCCTCTATACACCTATGTAGATATTGCACCAAAAACCAGACATTTGCAGCTAGAATAGTCATTTACCACATTAGCAATGTATAGAGTGTATTTCTGATTAGTTTAAAGTTATCTTCATTGAAAAAAAGTGCTTTTCTTTCAAAAATAAGGAAATTTCTAAGTGACCCCAAACTTTTAAACGGTAGTGTATAAGATAAAATATATTTATTATCACAGTGTTTGAATCATTTCTTCGCTTTTTCTAAAATTTCTGAGGAAGCTCCACCTTACTTGTCTCCTCCTACGAGCCAGTACTGCATGAGAGTTGACCCCTGACCGTGAGTGAGAATCAATTCTCACTTTTTCTCTTGTGCTGCTGTGAATCCCCCACTCTTAAAAACAAAAGCAGACTGCAGAGTGCTGCTAAAGTGTGCTGTAAAATGGCAAACACCACTGTATGCGACCTCCACTCGCTGTACAAGACTAGTGTATTTTGAAGAGAAGATTAAAAAAAAAAAAAAACATCCTTTATGTAAATATGTCCAAAGTCCACTTTGACCAAAAGTTATGGAATCCGAGATGGCTGCCATCACATTATGCAAATTAGATGCATAAATTTACTCCTATCATAAACTCTGGATCATATTCTACATCTTTCTCATTGACAGTAAGCCATTATCTCTTACCACTTTCAAGTTACAGCCTTTGGAATTTATGATATCTAAACTGAATATTTTCTTGAAAAAAATCTTCACCACCAGATGGTGCATGCAGATGGTGCGGATCTGAGACAGAAATCCTCTCAGGGTTAAGAATTTGGGCGTCATTTTAGACTCTGAGCTTGGTTTTTCTCCACATATTAAAAATATGACACAAATAGGATTTTACCACCTAAATAACATAGCCAGAGTCTGCCCATTTCTTTCCTGAGCAAACACAGAAATACTAAGTTATTTCTTCAATCAATCAATCTTTATTTCGGATAGATTAAAAGTACAGATTAAAAGAAACAGAATAATATAACAAAGGGGGAAAGAAAATCCAACAAAGTCAAATTAGACAATAACTCCTCTGATTATACAGTTCAACATAAGTTATCCGAAATCGGTGATGGCTGAAGCCGCAGCTTATATTGCCCACCCATATTCCATCCAAGAATTCAAAAGAAAAACAAAACAAGAGCGATTACAATTCAGAACAAAGCTAAGACAAAATGTGACAAAAAAAACTAAGCAACAACACAACGCAGACTGGATATGACAATCCTTATGTAATTTTATATGTCATCTTGTATATGTGTTTGGAGTATTTCTTCCTTTAGTTTTTGTTTAAATTGTCCAAGCGTTGTACATGATTTTAATTCAGGTCCAAAATCGTTCCATAATCTGACTCCTTGCACTGAAACACAGTGTTGCTTGGTGGTAGTTCTCACTGAAGGTTTTTGAAATATACATGTTCCTCTGAAATGATATTGTTTCTCCCTTATTTGGAACAGCTTTTGGATATTTGCGGGCAGTGATAGATTCTTCACTTTAAACATTATTACTGCAGTCTCAACTTGAGAGCTTTTAATTTAAGAAAAAGTGGGTTTGTTAGTTCCCTGTAAGCAGCTTTGTTTATTATTCTAATAGCTCTCTTCTGAAGCATAAAGACTGGATATATGTTTGTTTTATATGTATTTCCCCATACTCCAGTACAATATGTCATGTATGGGAGTATTAATGAATGATACAAGGTATATAGTGTGGGTTGATTCAGCAAATATTTCACTCTGTGTAGTATTGCAATTGATTTGGATATTTTACCTTTAATATAATTAATATGTGACTTCCAACACAGTTTATTATCAATTATTACACCAAGAAATTTAGTTTCGGATACCCTTTCAATCTCTACACCATTTACACTGAGTTTAGATACTAAGTTGTTGTGATGGTTGTTAAAAACTATAAATTTTGTCTTACTTAAATTGAGCGTTAATTTGTTTGAATCAAACCACAGTTTAAGCTTTCCTAATTCCTTTCTGAGTGTATCCAAAAGTTGTTCCAAATTGCTTCCACTGCATAATAAATTAGTGTCATCGGCAAACAATATTAAATCCATTTTTTCTGAAACTTTACATATATCATTTATATACATATTGAATAACAATGGCCCCAAAATTGAACTCTGTGGGACTCCACAAGTAACCTTCAGTAACTGTGAGTTTTTGTTACCAACACATACATACTGATATCTATTTAAGTAACTACATAACCAGGACAGTGCTACCCCCCTAATACCACAAATTTGTAGTTTCTTAATAATAAATTATGATCCACTGTATCAAATGCTTTTTTTAAGATACTCTTTATTTTCAACGGCAGTTGATATTTTTTCTATAAATTCCATTAGAGCAAATGCAGTTGTCCTCTTGTGTCTGAACCCATATTGCTGCTCACACAATAAATTATTCTTCAGTATGAAGTTGTCAATTCTCTCATAGAATATTTTTTCAAGTATCTTGGAAAAATGCGGCAATAGTGAAATTGGTCTATAGTTTGAAAGTTCCCCTCTGTCACTCGTCTTGTATATCGGAATTACTTTAGCTATTTTCATTGCATTGGGAAATATACCTGTTTGGAGAGACAGGTTACAGATATACGTCAGTGGTTTCACTAAGCATTCAATAATAGTTTTGACTAAGAGCATGTCAATACCATCACAGTCCGTAGATGTTTTACTTTTAAATGATTTAACAATTTCAATGACCTCTCTCTCGTCTGTGTTCTTCATGAAAATGGAATCTTTTATAGCAGTGTTTTTGCTTATTATATCAACCGTAGGTGCTGTAATGGGTATTTCTCAAGCCAAATTAGGACCAATGTTAACAAAAAAGTTATTAAATTCATCTGCAAGTGAAGTTGCATTCACACTCTGAGTCATTTTATTATTTTTTGAAAAATTGGTTGGGTAGCTTGTATTTCTGTTTTTATTTCCAAGAATATTGTTACGTATTGTCCATGTATTTTTAATATTGTCTCTGTTTTTCTCCAGTTCTTTACTGTAATAGTCTCTTTTACTACATCTTTTGTCCTTTTCTTTAGGAAAGCTTTATATAATAAATTTTTCTTTTTGCACGCCTTTTGTAATCCTTTGGTTAACCATGGCTTATCGGCAAATTTATGTTTAAGCTTTTTCTTTACTAATGGACAATTTTTTTTTCATAAAGAGTGGTTACAATGTTTATAAATGTGTCATAGGCTTCATTTACATCTGATACATAGACTTTTGTCCAGTGTTGCTTCAGCAAGTCTTCTTCAAAAGAACTGATTGCATTTTGTGATTTGTATCTGAACGATTTTAAAAATTTTTCTGTATTGGCCCCTGTGTGGCCATGGATAAGTGCAAAGGTTGGCAAATGGTCACTTATATCATTTATCAATAATCCACTTTCTATTTTCTTATCAATAATATTAACAAACAGGTTGTCAATAAGTGTAGCAGTGTGAACTGTGATTCTACTGGGATGTGTTATTGTGGGATATAGACTCATGCTGTACATAGAATTCATGAGCTCTGTAATTACATTTTGTTGATATGGATCTAAGGCATGCTTTTATCACCAGTCATATCTTTTACTATAATGCGCTGCTCTCTGGTCTTCTCAAAAAGACCATTTCAAATCTGCAGTTGTTACAGAATTCAGCTGCACATGTTCTGACGAGGACCAGATGGCAGGCTCAGATCATGCCGGTATTAAAATCACTCCATTGGCTACCTGTGTCCTTCAGAATAAATTTTAATGTTCTTTTATTGGTTTATAAATGTCTGCACGGTCTTGAGCCTTCTTATTTATCAGAACTGCTTTTAACATATGAGCCCCCATGGCCCCTGAGGTCCTCCGGCACTGGCCTTTTAAAGATCCCTACTGTCAGAGCATGCGCCCATGGTGAGGCTGCCTTTAGTAACTATGGCCCACGTCTGTGGAACAGCCTGCCTGGAGAACATCAGGGCTGCTGAGAATGTTCATGTTTTTAAAAGCAGGCTCAAGACCTACTATTTTAACCTTGCTTTTGATTAGTTTCCTATTTTAATTCTTTTAAGATAGATTTAAAATAAGAAATGCCACAATTACTTATCTTACTGTGAATTATTAATACTTATGAATATATGGCGGTTTGACTGTATTCAAGTGTTTTATTCTTCTAGTCATCTTAACTGCCTAGTCTTTTTATCAGCAAACTATCTTATTATTTATCAGTGACTTTTTATCACCTCGTCCAAGCTCCAGCGTTTCCTCAGGGGGGGCCCTCCGGCTCCGTCGACCCTGCTGTGGCATAGCGAGCAAAAATGAAAAAAAAGTATACCAGGAAGTCTTCAAGCTGATGGCTGCTCACGAGGAAGATGGTGAGTGTTTTGTGATTTTAAACATCTTTTACATTGTTTCTCAGTGAAAACATCAACATGTGAACAACATAATGGGATAACGGGCTGCCTTCCTGTAATGAACCCAACCCCACCCACTTGAGGTGGTACTCAGGTGAAATGGAAAACCAATCACACCGTGTCGAGTGGAGTAGAGTCAAGTAGAGTCGAGGCAAATCGGACTAATTAGGTACTAGTGGAAAAGGGGCTTAAGTCACATATACTTCCGGAGCCACACGAGTCGGCTGCCTTTTTACAACAATGACTCAATTCTGAGTTTCTTTCTCGTTTTTATTTACTGTCTTTTTCTTGCCACAACTTTATGATCTTGCGACCCCGTATCCACCATGGATGCCAAGGACATGTAGATCACCACACTGGTGCTGATATTAGTCATCTTTTGGCTAATATTGCAAGTGTCTCCCGACCCAATGAGTGGAGGAGCAATTGTTTACAGTGGGAGCCAGCTGTTAGCATTAGACCGCCCCATGATGCTATTGCAAAAACTCAACATACAAAGAGAAATCAGGCGAAAATAATGTGGATGTTGAGCTGGAGTGAAGCGACACGTGAAGAAAACAAGGTACAGACCTGTCCTTCCATCCATTATCGTGGGAAATGTGAGATCACTACTTAACAAGACTGACAAACTGGTGGCTATGTCCCGGTATGAGAGCATTTTCAGAGAGATTAGCATCACCACAGTGATGCAGTGGTTAGCACCGCGGCAGCACAGTTTACCCTCGGCCGGGGGATCGCGGGGATCACGAGATCGTGAGTTCGATCCCTGCCCCCGGCCAACAGTGATCTGTGTGGAGTTTGCATGTTTCTCCCCGTGTTTGCGTGGGTTTACTCCGGGATTTCTCCGGTTTCCTCCCACATGCCAAAACATGCAGGTTAGGGAGTTAAGGGGCGCTTGCGCACGCAGCGACCGGCAGCTGGTGGCTTGTCACCGAACTGCAGAACAAATCTACCTACGGGTACAAAATAAGTCCAAAAAAAAAAAAAAATCATGATGTTTACTGAGACATGGCTAACAGAACTAGAAACAGATGCTAAAATTGATCTGGAGGGTTTCCACACAATACAGGCAGATTGAACATCAAACAGCGGAAACAGCAGAGGCGGGGGCCTGATAATGTATGTGAATGACAGATGGTGTAATCCTGGGCACATCCATCCATCCATCCATATTCTACCGCTTTTCCGGAGGTCCGGGTCGCGGAGGCAGCAGTTCAAGCAGAGAAGCCCAGACTTCTCTCTCCCCAGCCATCTGCTCCAGCTCTTCAGAGGGGATACCAAGGCGTTCCCAGACCAGCTGGGAGACATAGTCTCTCCACCGAGTCCTGGGTCTGCCCCGGGGTCTCCTCCCAGTGGGACGTACCTGAAACACCTCAAGTGGGAGGCGTCCAGGAGGCATCCTAATCAGATGCCCATACCACCTCAACTGACTCCTTTCAATGCGGAGGAGCAGCGGTTCTACTCTGAGCCTCTCCCGGATGACTGAGATCCTCACCCTATCTCTGAGAGTGAGTCCAGCAATCCTACGGAGAAAGCTCATTTCAGCCGCTTGTATCCACGATCTCGTTCTTTCGGTCATTACCCAAAGCTCGTGACCATAGGTGAGAGTAGGAACGTAGATTGACTGGTAAATTGACAGCTTTGTCTTAGAACTAAGCTCCCTCTTCACCACAACAGACCGGTACAACGTCCGCATCACTGCAGATGCTGCTCCAATCCGTCTGTCGATCTCTCGCTCCATTTTCCCCTCACTCGTGAACAAGACCCCAAGATACTTAAACTTCTCCACTTGGGGCAGGAGCCTGTCCCCAACCCGGAGAGGACAATCCACCTTTTTCCGGCTGAGGACCATGGACTCGGACTTGGAGGTGCTGATTCTCATCCCAGCCGCTTCACACTCAGCGGCAAACCGTCCCAGCAAGAGCTGTAGGTCATTGCTGGATGAAGCCAACAGGACAACACCATCTGCAAACAACAGAGATGAGATCCTGTGGTCACCAAGCATGACACCCTCCATTCCCTGGCTGCGCCTAGAAATCCTGTCCATAAAAATTATGAACAGGATCGGTGACAAAGGGCAGCCCTGGCGGAGTCCAACTCTCACTGGGAATGACTCCGACCGAGTGTTGGCAATACGAACCAAACTCTCACAACGGTCGTACAGAGACCGAATAGCTCGTAACAACAAGCCCGATACCCCATACTCCCGAAGCACCCCCCACAAAATTCCACGAGGGACGCGGTCAAATGCCTTCTCCAAGTCCACAAAACACACGTAAACTGGTTGGGCAAACTCCCACGAACCCTCAAGAATTCTCGAGAGGGTAAAGAGCTGGTCCGATGTGCCACGGCCAGGACAAAAACCACATTGCTCCTCCTGAATCCGAGGTTCGACCAACGGCCGGACTCTCCTCTCCAGTACCTTGGCATAGACCTTCCCAGGGAGGCTGAGGAGTGTGATCCCTCTAAAGTTGGAGCACACCCTCCGGTCCCCTTTTTTGAAGAGAGGAACCACCACCCCGGTTTGCCATGCCAAAGGCACTGCCCCCGACCTCCACGCAATGTTGCAGAGGCGTGTCACCCATGACAACCCAACAACATCCAGGGCCTTGAGGTACTCAGGGCGAATCTCGTCCACCCCCGGGGCCCGGCCACCAAGGAGATTTTTAACCACCTTGGCGACCTCAGCCCCTGTGATAGGCGAGTCATCCCCCTCGTCCCCAAACCCTGCTTCCTCTGTGGAAGGCGTATCAGTGGGATTGAGGAGATCCTCGAAGTATTCCTTCCACCGCCCGACGATATCCCCAGTTGAAGTCAACAGTGTCCCATCCGCACCATACACAGTGTGGACGGGGAGCTGCTTTCCCCTCCTGAGCTGCCGAACAGTTTGCCAGAATCTCTTTGAAGCCGACCGAAAGTCTTGTTCCATGGCCTCACCGAACTCCTCCCATACCCGCGTTTTTGCTTCAGCAACCACCCGAGCTGCACTCCGCTTGGCCTGCCGGTACACCTCAGCTGCTTCAGGAGTCCCACAAGCCAACCAAGCTTGATAGGACTCCTTCTTCAGCTTAATGGCCCCCCTCACCACTGGTGTCCACCACTTGGTTCGGGGGTTGCCACCACGAGATGCACCGACCACCTTGCGGCCGCAGCTCTGGGCCGCCGCTTCAACAACAGAGGTGGAGAACATGGCCCATTCAGACTCCATGTCTCCAGACTCCCTCGGAATGTGGATGAAGTTCTTCCCGGAGGTGGGAGTTGAAGACCTCCCGGACAGGGGCCTCAGCCAGACGCTCCCAGCACACCCTCACTATACGTTTGGGTCTACCAGGTCTGAATGGCTTCCTCCCCTGCCATTGGATCCAACTCACCACCAGGTGGTGATCAGTTGACAGCTCTGCACCTCTCTTTACTCGGGTGTCCAAGACATACGGTCGCAGGTCTGATGATACGATAACAAAATCGATCATCGACCTGCGACCTAGGGTGTCCTGGTGCCAAGTGCACATATGGACACCCTTATGCTTGAACATGGTGTTCGTTATGGACAGACTGTGGTTAGCACAGAAGTCCAATAACTGAACACCACTCGGGTTCAGATCGGGCAGGCCATTCCTCCCAATCACCCCCCTCCAGGTTTCACTGTCGTTGCCCACGTGCGCATTGAAGTCCCCCAGTAGGACAATGGGGTCTCCAGGAGGAGTACCCTCCAGCACCCCAGTCACAGACTCCAAAAAGGGTGGGTACTCTGAAACATCATTTGGTGCATAGGCACAAATGATGGTCAGGACCCGTTTCCCAACCCGAAGGCGCAGGGAAGCAACCCTTTCGTCCACCGGGGAAAACTCCAATATAGAGGCAGCAAGGTGGGGCGATACAAGAATACCCACCCCTGTTCATCGCCTCTCGCCCGGGGCAACTCCAGAAAAGGCCAAGCTCCAGCCCCTCTCCAGGAGACTGGTTCCGGAACCGGAGCTGTGTGTTGAGGTGAGGCCGACTATATCTAGCCGGTATCACTCAACCTCGTACACCAGCTCAGGCTCCTTCTCCACCAGAGAGGTGACATTCCACGTACCAAAAGCCAGTTTAGAAAGCTTGGGATCAGTCCGCCAAGGTCTCCGCCTTTGACCGCCACCTAATCCACATAGCACCGGACCCCCATGATCCCTCCTGCAGGTGGTGGACCCACTGGAGGGCGGACCCATGTAACTCCTTCGGGCTGAGCCCGGCCGGGTCCCATGGGTGGAAACCCGGCCACCAGACGCTAGCCTTTGAGCCCCTCCCCCAGGCCTGGCTCCAGGGTGGGGCCCCGGTAACCCCATACCGGGCGGGGTACACTGAATCTTTGATATACAATTTATCATGAGAGTCTGTTGGATCGTTCTTAGTCTGGCCCTTCACCCAGGACCAGTTTGTCTTGGGAGACCCTATCAGAGGCAAATTGCCCCCGGACAACATAGCTCCTAGGATCACTGGGGCACGCAAACCCCCCCACCACGATAAGGTGACGATCCATGAGGAAGACACATCACGATTAAAAAACAGCATTGCAGCAAGGACATTGAGCTGCTAGCTGTTAGCATGCAACCCACTTACCTCCCGAGGGAATATTCACATGTTGTTGACATTGTTATTTACAGTGGTGTGAAAAAGTGTTCGCCCCCTTCCTGATTTCTCTTTTTTTGTATATTTGTCACACTTTAAATGTTTCAGATTATCGAACAAATTTAAATATTAGACAAAGATAACACAAGTAAACACAAAATGCAGTTTTTAAATGAAGGTGTTTATTATTAAGGGTAAAAAAATCCAAACCTACATGGCCCTGTGTGAAAAAGTGATTGCCCCCCTCCTGTTAAAACATAAATTAACTGTGGTTTATCACATCTTTAGAAAGCTAAGTTCAATTTCTCTAGCCACACACAGGCCTGATTACTGCCACACTTGTTGTCAATCAAGAAATCACTGAAATAGGACCTGCCTGACAAAGTGAAGTAGACCAAAAGATCTTCAAAAGCTGGACATCATGCTGCGATCCAAAGAAATTCAGGAACAAATGAGAAACAAAGTAATATAGATCTATCAGTCTGGAAAAGGTTATAAAGCAATTTCTAAAGCTTTGGGACTCCAGCAAACCCCAGAGAGAGCCATTATCCACAAATGGTGAAAACATGGAATAGTAGTGAACCTTCCCAGGAGTGGCCGGCCGACCAAAATTACCCCAAGAGGTCACAAAAGACCCCACGACAACATCCAAAGAACTGTAGGCCTCACTTGCCTTAGTTAAGGTCAGTGTTCATGACTCCACCACAAGAATGAGACTAAGCAAAAATGGCCTGCATGGCAGAGTTCCAAGACAAAAACCACTGCTGAGCAAAAAGAACATAAAGGCTCATCTCAGTTTTGCCAGAAAATATCTTGATGATCACCAAGATTTTTGGGAAAATACTCTGTGCACTGATGAGACAAAAATGGAACTTTTTGGAAGGTGTGTGACCCTTTACATCCGGCGTAAATGCAACACAACATTTCAGAAAAGGAACATCATACCAACAGTAAAATATGGTGGTGGTGGTAGTGTGATGGTCTGGGGCTGTTTTGCTACTTCAGGACCTGGAAGACTTGCTGTGGTAAATGGAACCATGAATTCTGCTGTCTACCAAAAATCCTGAAGGAGAATGTCCTGCCATCTGTTCATGACCTCAAATTGAAGCACACTTGGGTTCTGCAGCAGGACAATGATCCAAAACACACCAGCAAGTCCACCTCTGAATGGCTTAAGAAAAACAAAATAAAGACCCTCCAATGTGGCTGAATTACAATTCTGCAAAGATGAGTGGGCCAAAATTCCTCCTCAGCGCTATAAAAGACTCATTGCCAGTTATCGCAAATGCTTGATTGCAGTTGTTGCTGCTAAGGGTGGCCTAACCAGTTATTAGGTTTAGGGGGCAATCACTTTTTCACATAGAGCCATGTAGGTTTGGATTTTTTTTTCCCTTAATAATAAACACATTCATTTAAAATCTGCATTTTGTGTTTACTTGTGTCATCTCTGTCTAATATTTAAATTTGTTTGATGATCAGAAATATTTAAGTGTGACAAACATACAAAAAAGTGAGAAATCAGAAAGGAGGCAAACACTTTTTCACATCACTGTATGTATCCCCCTCCACGAGCGCTGAGGCAGCGTGTGACATCATCCACTCAGTCACTAGCAGGCTGCAAACACAGCACCCAAATGCTCTCATCCTCATCTCAGGTGACTTTAATTATACTTCACTGTCCTCCATTCTTCCCACGTTCACCCAGTATGTCACGTGCCACACCATGCACAATAAAACATTGGACTTATTTTACGCAAACACTAAAGTGTCATGAACCTGGGTTTGGTGATTCCAAACCCAGTTCTGACACAGTGGCTATTTTGGCCCGGTTCTCCATTTATTTTCCATCAGGCGCTTCAGGGAGCCCTTTGGGTCCTTCACTCCCTGACAGCTTGGGTATGTCCCCTCCTCCTGTCAGTGTCATCAGCTGTGTCTCATTATTGGTGTTCACACACTCACACACACACACCTCATTCACTCTCATTCACACACTCTGACACTCACTCATGCATACATGTTCTTAATTGGTCTAGTCATGCTCCTTCACACCAGCGGTCTCTTCCCTTATCAGTATTATTATTACTTAAACGCTGTGTTTATGGGAAGAGATCGCCGGAGCATTGCGCTTCATACATGGCAGCGTGTTCCTCCGTGTACGCAAGGTGTCATTCCCTACGGATTACTTTCTGCATGACTAAATTAGTCTTTTCATCCACCGAACTGCACGGACTGCCCCAGATCGCCCCAGCACCATAAGTTTATGTTTGCCTTTCTCTTCATGTTGACAGCAGTATAGCAGCACTAGGCATTCCCTCACTCGGGCTGCAGAGCATCCAGGTGGCGTCCCTGTATGTCTGGTGGCCACAAGTACAACCATTTCAACTCTGTTTATTGAGTGACTGTTTACTGAACAAGTTTGGGGTTTTTGTTAATTAAGTTCATGAATCTACTCCTGCTCTTGGGTTTTTCATTCTGCCCTCTGTGCGCTGCATAATGGCGCATGAGGGATCATAACAGAATGCTCTGGCCACCAAGAAAAAACCTAGCAGAGTAGACGTGTGTTTTTCTTCTTTTCTTTTTCACCCTCTTTTTCCTTTTTTCCTGAGCTACAACATGGTGACCTGGACGGACGAGGAGCTCAAGGCCCAGGATCTGCTGGAGCAGACGCTCTTCTCCGCTCAGTGGCCACAGTCTCCCAAAGACGTTCGGCTGGCGCAACTCACCGCAGAGGACATCATGCGGTGTCATCCCAGCCTCTGGGTCATTCCGAGGGTGGATGACATCCTCTCCTTCCTCTTTCCCCTGCCAGATGTGGAGCCAGAGTGGGCCTCCTCGACATTGGAGTCAACCCCTCGTCAGAAGAAGCGCTCGCGGCGGAGGAAGACACCCTCTTCCCGTGGATGTCCCACCCCTGCATCATCCGTGGAGCCTGGGCACGTTTCGTCCCCTGATGTGATGACGGAGGAGGAGAGACTTGGCCTGCTCGCCTTAATCGACTGTTGGATCAAGGAGGAGCGCAGAGAGAGGGAGGACCGAGGACGTGCTTCACGGGTAGTGAATGTTCCATCCTCCGGGCCTGGGCCTGCCCAATCCACAGACATGATGACAGAGGATGAGAGACTGGGCTTGCTCGCCCTGATAGACTGCCAATCCGAGGAGGGGCGCAAGGAGAGGGAGGAACGAGGACGTGCTTCATGGGCGGTGACTGTTCCATCCTCCAGGCCGACGCCCACCCAATCAACAGATGTGATGACGGAGGAGGAGAGACTGGATTTGCTCACTCTCATCAACCATCAGATCAAGGAGGAACGCTCAGTGAGGAAAGGAGGCCACTGGGAACATCCAGGGCCAGGAGAACAGGCAAGTTTTTCCTCATTAAACCCTCACTGTTGATGAACAATGTTGCCTGCCTCCTGGCCAGGAGACTCGGGGTTTGAAGTCCCCCGAGTGCTCCTCCCCAGCGGCATATAGTAGCCCTTCGGCTGACCTCTCCAAACCTTCTTTCTGTGCCCATATGAGTTCACCAGTTCTGGAACCAGGTCACTTGAGGGGAGAGGAACCAGAGGTTCTTGAGGGTCCTGTGCTAAGACCAGCAGTGAGGCCATCTCCAGCCGCCACGCCAGAGGAGCCAGTGGCGTGGGAGACGGCTCACGGGGGCACTGAGACTGTAATCACCATCACGCCTGCTGTGGGGGGCCACCGCAGTAGAGTCATCCCCCGGAGCAGACCTCCAGCTGACTGGACCCCAAACATCATCGTCGGAGTCCTGGACGGCGGTGGTGCTTGAGCACAGGCAAGTAATCTCTCCTGTACTTCACCTATGAATTGTTGAGAGATCTTGCCTGGATCCTGGGGAGGATTGTCGGGTGCAGCCCCCAGCTGCATCTGGACTCCCCTCACCATGCTCTGCCACTGCCGGCGACCCTAATCATCTCTCCTTTCCCATCTCCTCCAAGCTCCTTCCTAGGGTCGCCAGAGAGGAGCCGCCGCAACCAGGGTTGCCCACAGATGATGACGCAGGCCCAGTTGTCCCGGAGGAGGTTGACGGGGGTACAGCACCTGGTGGACCGACGGCACCCATGCACCCTAAGTTGTCGGAGTCCTGGATGGCGGTGGAGCCCGAGTTCAGGCAAGTGTGCTCCATAATGTCTATTATGTCTATGTCGATGTCACACTGCCCAACTCATGGTGAAGAGGGCCCAAGGCAGCTCGCAGTAGCCCTCGAGGCCACCTCACCGGGCTCTGTCGCTGCTGGCGACCCTGACTCGGTCTCTTTCTCTCTCCCTCCGGGTTCGGAGCTCCTGGCCAGGGACACCAGAGAGCAGCCAATGCCTCCAGAGGCTGCCGAGGATCTGGATTCAGCGCCGAGGTCAGGGAGGAACCCTACCTCCCCCGTTAAGGAGGCCACTGCGGGAGCAATGAGGTCCCTGATGGGGACCACCGCAGGTGCAACGGTGCTCCAGCTGGAGTCCACCGCCAGTGCAGCAGAGCTCCAGCCAGAGTCCACTGCCGGTGCGGCCATGTCCCAAACCAGGACCATCACAGGTGCAGCCACGTCCCAGACCGGGACCATCACAAGTGCTACGATCCCTCTGCTCCAAGCTTCAGAGTGAGGGGGGGGGCTCCTATCCCTCGGTTTGGCCGCCTACCTCTAAGGTCCCCGGTGGGTAGGGAACCTCTTTGCCAGCCCCTTCAGTCCTGGTGGCTCAACTACGCTGGTCGGCCACCCGAAAGACTTTGGTCTTGGGTCGCGTGGCCCATCGGTCCTGGCAGGCCATCTGACACTGTTCAACGGGCCGCCTGCTGGGCTTGGGACTCTGGCAGGCCACCCGATCAGTCACCCCTCACCATGCCTGGAGCCTGGGACTCTGGTCGGCCCCCTGAACTTTGGACTCCTGGGGATGGGGGTTAGTGTCCTAAGTTGGGGTAGTTAGGAGGCTCTTCGCATTATATTTGTATATTATTTCTTATATGATGTAAGTTTATGTTTGCCTTTCTCTTCGTGCCGACAGCAGTATACACCCACAGAGGTCCCAGGCTGGGACAGAGCACCCACGAAGACTTCTACCAGAGGGGGGGCACCGCCCATGGAGGTCCCGGGCTGGGATGGATTACCTGCAAAGACCTCAGCCAGAGGTGGAGCAGCACCCACAAAGGTCCTGGGCAGCAAGGCTGGACCCACGGAGGCTTCTGGAAAAGCTGAATCATCCTCGGTGACCCTGGGGGAAAGCTCAGATGGGAGATGCAGAGAAACAGGGTCAGGGTCAACGGCAGCAGTGGAGTCCAGCAAAGTGAGCTCAGGCGCAGCCGACGACTGCACCTGGCCTTCCCCACCAAGAGCCAGGCAAGGTCTCTCCCAAATAGAAACAACTAAGGCAAAGGAGAGCACTTGCCTGATCTCAAGATCCACCACCGTCCAGGACTCCGCCGATCCAGACGACGACTCCTTGGGCCAAGCCCTCTGGAGGTCCAGCTTGAACTCTGCTGTGGTGGCCCCAGCAGCAGGCATGGTGGTCAATGCAGTCCCAGGACCCCCCAGTGATGTGACCCACAAAGGTGGCTCGCCCGACGTGGACACAGGGGGTCAGCTTCCTGCTGATGCTGGACCTTGTTCTGCTGAGGCCAGGGGATGCTCCATCATCGGCACAGGCGTCGGCTCAGTCGCAGCGCTCTCCCTCCATCCAAACCGTGGCTGCAGGGTTGGAACCAGGTCTTCCAGGGCTGCAGGCTCCTCCATAGCTCGGCAGCTCTATCCTGGGGCCGGCGGACACTCACAGGGGAAAGGAGGAGACACGGAGAGAGCAGGTGAACAGTCTAAAGCTGCAGCAGGCAGTGAGGGCTCAGAGGACTGCCTAGTCTGAGCCTCACCACCAGGAATCAGGCAAGATAATTCATGTTTAGGTAAATGAGAGTGAAAAAAACATTTGCCCTGGTTCCTGGGATGTGATGTCATCTGCTGCAGCTGGTTGGAAATCAGCCCTCCCCGTGACTTCAGTGGTTGTAGGCCCCTCAGAGGAGCTTGGAGGAGCCGCCCCTGCAGACACAGTGATGGGCGGAGCTGGGGAGGAAACAGCTGGACTCTCAGCAGCGAGAGGAGAAGTTGAGGAGACGGGAGTGGCAGCAGCAAAGGAGGATGAGTGGGCTGATGGGACAGCCGACGAGGAGACACATGAGGAGAAAACTGCTGTGGCAGTTGTTTGGCTTGATGTCGGAGAGACTGCCGACTGAGAGGTGGAGGTGTTCCTTTGGCAGAATTTCCTTGAGCAACGGCGGGAGAAGGAAGGTGGAGACGTCGGCTCCTGGAGAGGTGGAAGAGGTCCCGGTGGAACCTCCTTCAGTTGTTGTGCGAGATCCAGGAGAAGCCATGGCTTATATTCTAGAAGGAGCTCTGTCTCCACTAAAATGGCCCGCCTGCACTCCTCCAGCTCCTCGGCCAATGGTGCAGGCCAGTGTTTGGGAGGAGGAGGTGGAGCAGCTGCTGGAGAGTGGTGAGAGGCTGGAGACTTCCGTGTCCGTGGGCGCTTGCTCTTTGTCGGCGCAGGCACGAACAAAAGAGTGGATTCCCCCAGCCTGTGACTCGTAGGTTGTAGGGTGATAATGGAAAGGAGTAGGTCCATGAGCTCTGGGTGGTCCCACAGGCTGGGGCATGTCTCGACTACCTGCGCCACACACTCCAGACACTCTCGGAATGCCTCGGGAGTATGGGCGGCACAAGCCTGTGAAAGAATGTCCTCCAGGACACACACACACCACCGCTCTGCTTTCCTCAGACCTAGGGTTGAACAATCCAAGGTGACTGACATGGTAAACCCTGGGTGAAAAAACAAAACTGGGGAAAAATAGGGAAAATCTGCAGGCTTCCGCTGTCGCTGGAGTGAAACAAAGCAAAATTAATGCAAACTGCAGCTGCTGGATCTCAAACTGGCCGGAGTCTTCTGTTATGAATCGCCCCTCGGGGCAGGGAGGTGAAACCCACTCGCAGGACTGCAGTATGTGAAATTTATTAAAAAAACCAAACACAACAAGACAGAGCTCAAACACAACATCCCAAAAAGACAAGCAAAGTAAACTTACAAATTATCTCACCAGAAAAAGGGCTGGGTTTTGGTGGAGATGAGTTGTAGAGAACTTTAGACTCCGGCAAAGAGAAATGAAAATAACAGCCCTTAATTAGGATTAGAAAAAATTAACACAAAAAGTAGCCGGTGTGAATCACGAGTGGGCTGGGAAAAAAATGACAATCAGCTGTGAGTCATGAGGAGGGGAGACCGAGCAGACAATTTGAAAGGAGCACCGCCCACAACCAGGGGAAAAGCCCTGAAGTGCTCCTGATGACTGCAACTCCAGAGAGAGAAAGAAAAGAGCAGACACTGGCATAGACTCCAAAATACAATATTATACAAATAAGGAAAAACACAAAGACAAAGAGACAGAGCACGGTAAAATCCCCCGTGCTCAGATCGATGACACTCCCAGGCCACGGGGGGGCAGGGAGTGGATGAACAACCTGAACATGTTTTTAACAGATTTGACCAACTGCCCTCTTCTCCGCCTGCCCACCAACCACCACTGCCTCCACCTTCATCTAGTCCCACTGTCCATGGCCTCCCCCCAACACCACCCACTCCCAGCACACAGACCCCCTGCCCGAACCTGACCCTCACTAAGACCCAGGTGAGAGCGGAGCTGGGGGAGATCAAGGTGAGGAAGGCCTCGGGTCCGGGTGGCATCAGCTCGAAGCTCCTCAAGTCCTGCGCAGACCAGCTGTGTGGGATCGTGGAGCACATTTTCAGCCGGAGCCTGAAGCTGGGGAGGGTACCACAGCTGTGGAAAACATCCTGTGTGGTACCCGTACCAAAGACCCCTCACCCTAAGGACATGAACAGCTACAGACCAGTGGCCCTCACATCACACCTGATGAAGACCCTGGAGAGGCTGCTCCTTGCTCACCTCTGCCCCCTGGTGGGACCAGCGTTGGATCCACTCCAGTTCACCTACCAGCATGGCATCGGGGGAGGATGCAGTGATCTTCCTTCTACACCGTTCCCTGTCCCACCTGGAGAAGCCTGGGAGCACTGTGAGGATCATGTTCTTTGATTTTGCCAGTGTTTTTGACACCATCCAACTGGTGATCCTGAAGAACAAGCTACTGTGCACAGGGGTGGTCCAGCACCTGTCATCGTGGATCCTGGACTATCTCACAAACCGACCACAGTTTGTGAGAACCTAGGACTGTGTGTCTGACATCACCATCTGCAGCATGGGGGGCCCCCAGGGAACAGTCCTGGCTCCCTTCCTGTTCATCCTCTATACTAACTAACTAACTAACTAACTAACCTGCACTTATATAGCGCTTTTCTAGTCACAAAGACCACTCAAAGCGCTTTCATTAATACTAACCCTCTATTCTAAGGGCCTATAGGAAACAGATATCTAGGGACAATTTAGAACAGCCAATTAACCTAACATGCATGTCTTTACCTAGGGCCACTTTAGAGTCTCCAATTAACCTAACCTGCATGTTTTTGGCATGTGGGAGGAAACCGGAGAAATCCCGGAGTAAACCCACGCAACACGGGGAGAACATGCAAACTCCACACAGATCACTGTTGGTCGGGGGCTGGGATCGAACCCACGATCCCACGATCCCCACAATCCCCCGGCCAAGGGTAAACTGTGCTGCCGCAGTGCTAACCACTGCGCCACCGTGCAGCCATATACTGCAGACTTTTCACATAACACACCACACTGCCACCTACAGAAGTTCTCTGGCGACTCTGCGATCGTCGGCCTCATCTCTAATGGAGATTATGAAGAGTACAGAGGACTTATCCAGGACTTTGTAGACTGGTGCCATTGGAACTGCCTGCGAGGAAAACCAAGGAACTGGTAGTGGACTGCCGCAGGCGAGGACAACCCCCTACAGCCCCAGTAAACATACAGGGAACAGACATTGAGATGGTGACATCCTACAAGAACCTGGGTGTTCACCTGAACAATAAACTGGACTGGTCACACAACACCAACGCGCTGTACAAGAAGGGGCATCACAAGCTGTTCCTCCTCAGGAGGCTCAGGTCTTTTGGAGTGCAAGGGGCACTCCTGGAGACCTATGATTCGGTGGTGGCATCAGCCATCACATTTGGAGTGGTCTGCTGGGGCAGCAGCATCACGGCAGCCAACAGGAAGAGACTTAACAGACTGATCAAGAAAGCTAGCTCTGTTCTGGGGCAGCAACTCGACCCAGTAGAAGGAATAGGAGAGAGGAGGATGGTGTCTAAGCTGTCATCTCTGCTGGAGTCCGAGTCCCACCCCATGCAGGACACGCTGAACACACTGAGGAGCTCATTTAGCAGTAGGCTGTACCATCCTAGGTGCACGACGGAGAAGTTCCCCAGGTCTTTCCTACCTATGGCCATTAGACTTTATATCCTAACCAGGGCTGCTTGTAGAGGTCGTATTGAATGTACAAAATGTAACAACCTTGCACAATGAATGATCCCCTCCATTATACAACTAGGACGATATCAATCATTACTGAGGGTGACAACACGGCTGATTCAAATACGAAATATACAGTATCACATTTTTATGATGCCTTACAATCCATCAATCGTCCCTCAATGTCCGAAATTATAAATGATTGGGAAAATGAGCTGGGGACACAAATCGTTGATGAACGCTGGGATAAGAGTCTTGAAGACATTGGTACTTGCTCTTTAAATGCTAGGCATTGTTTGATTCAGTTTTGTGTCCTTCACAGACTACACTATTCTAAATCCAAGCTTCACAAAATTTTTCCAGACGTCTCTTCACAATATGATAAATGCTCAGCAGCAGAGGCGAACCTCGTTCACTCCTTTGTTTTGTGCCCCAGATTAACAAGATATTGGACAAAAATTGTTGATGCCTTATCAAAAATTCTCCAGATTAAAATTGAACCAGACCCCATCTTTAATCATATTTGGAGTATCTGATAATATAAGTCATCTTTATTGTCATTCAATCCATACAGCCAATCATGTACAGTAGAACAAAATTATGTGTCTCTTATCTACAGTGTTAATCACACACACATATATAGAATCAGAGGGGTTGCTGCAATGCAAGGCGCTGCCATAAGTTTCCCTCCTCCATTCCATTATTGCTGAGCACCAAGCTGGATGGCAGGAAGTTCTGCTTTTCTATGGTCTTTGGCATGACCCTGCCGGGATTTGAACCCCTGCCTCCCGGGTGTAGGGCAGATCTCAACTAACTGAGCCACCACTCCGGTAACATATGTACATTACAGAAAACACAAAACCAACTCCTTTCTTATAGATTGCAGCTAAAAAACTGATTCTGATGTTCTGGAAAAAGAAGGAAGCTCCTACCCTTTGGCTCTGGCTTAAGGCATTAGCTGATACACTCCTTTTGGAAAAAATTAGATTTTTCTTAAAAAATAAAGAGTCACAGTTTGATACGATCTGGTTACCCCTCTCCTGTTATCTAAAAAACAACTTTTAATTCATTAATCCTCTATATTGTCTATGCAATGTAACTAGCATACTGTTTTTTCCTGTTTGCCTTATTATTGTTCATCACAGCTGTCATACATTATGTTTTATTAGCAGAAAGAGTGGGGTGGGTGGGGTGAGAGGTGTTAAGAGCCTTTTTTGTTTTTTGTTTTTTTCTTTTATTTTTGAAAAATAATGGAAAAATAAGATGTGCGTTGTTATGAAATGTATATGCTGAAAATATACTGTCTGGGTACATATTCATATTCTGTGGGGTAACTTAACAGACCGTAATGCAGTCTATCTCGCTGCAATGCTCCAGCACTGTGCATATATCTGTGTACATATGTATATTCATTTGTTCTTGTTATCTTATCTATCTATAAATTCAAGGGATCTCTGTCTGTTTGTGTATCTATGTGTGTGTTCTTCAAATATCTAGAATTATAAAATAAATCATGAAATAATGGTAATGATAGATGATGCCAGAATAGAAACAGTTAGTTAGTTAATTCCCTTCACATCATGTTGGTGTATAGGGTGGCGCCTATCTCCATTTCTCTGACCCTAGGCCACACAGCTACTGTAAGTAGTGAAAGCTACAGCAGGAGGTCAGTCCTCTAGTAGCTCTGTGCGTAACTTTACTTTCCCCGTTCCATTATGCGGAGCACCACGCTAGAAGGCAGAAAGTACCATTTTTATATGGTCTTTGGTATGACCCGGCCGGGATTTGAACCCCTGCCTCCCGGGTGTGGGGCGGATGCTCTACCAACTGAGCCTCCACTCCGGTGAATAGAAACAGTACAGGAAAATAAGTTTCTGGGGGTGACGCTAGACAATAAAATCTGCTGGAAACCTCACATCAGTCACATTCGGGTCAAGTTGGCAAAATGTATAGGAATACTGGGGAAGACAAGACACATCTTGGACTATAAATCATTGTTCTTACTGTACAATTCACTGTTTCTACCTTATCTTAGCTACTGTGTAGAGGTCTGGGGAAACACCTACAAGACCAACCTACAGCCAATATGCACATTACAAAAAAGAGCTATAAGGATAATAAATAATGTAGGATATAGAGACCATACCAATTTGTTGTTTTTAAAGTCACATGTCATAAAGTTCATGGATTTAGTTAAATTTAAGACAGCACAAGTCATGTACAGGGCAATTAATAATCAACTCCCAACTAATATACAAAAAATATTTAAAAAAAGAGACAGTGATTATAATTTGAGAGGAGACTTAAACTTTACAAAACCCAAGATACGAATAACTAAGAAAAGTATGTGCATATCTGTCTGTGGGGTGGATTTGTGGAACAGTCTGGAGCCGGAACTGAAACTATGTACAAACAGAAATCAATTAAAAAGAGGTATAGACATTATTTGCTGAAAGAATATATGTTAGAAGGGTAGTATTTATATGTACGATTCACTATGCTCACTCTGGGACGCTATGGAATGGTGGGTGGGACAGTACTGTGTATATCTGTGTTGTTTGGGGCTGGTTTTGATGTCTGGACTGTATGTATGTTGGGATGGATGGATGTTAATGTTGATATGTACAAAATATAGTTAATTGTTTACTTGGGGTCTTAAATGTGGTAATTTGTATATATTTCACATGGGTTGTATTTATGGAAAAGAGGAGATGGAATTAATAAGTGTTCACTTCTTCCTTCTCCCTTTCGAACACTCTATACTGTTACTTTATTGCACTTGTCTTTTGTTTTGTTTTTGTTTTACTTTTTTGTTCGAAATAAAGTATCTATCTATCTATCTATCTATCTATCTATCTATCTATCTATCTATCTATCTATCTATCTATCTATCTATATCTCTCAAACCGTTCATCAGACTGACATAAGATTTTAAATGTGCTTTGCTGAAGCTATGGAGGTGTGCATCCCCGAATATGGAGTCACTCAATCAAAATATGTCATTTTTATCAATTAAAGTTTAGCAACCGCTGTGTGACCACTCTATGTCTTCACTCCCCTGGCTTCAAGAAGTGTGGGTGGGGTTTCGGATTGATTCCGTGCTCATTGGAGAATACACTGCATCAAGACCATGCTGACTGGATGCCACACAGCATCACAACCTGTCAGTCACCACAGTATTCCCAGGACAAAACAAGGAAATGAAAGTTAGAAAGATAGAAGATTATACTATAAAGTTGCACTGATTGCGTAGGTCTAAAGGATAATTCGCCATATGTGGAGAATGAGGTGTGCGAGCAGACTGGTCAGAGCGTCAGCGGGGACCAGGTCTGACAAATCAACACAGGAACTTTATGGTATCTATTATGACTGAGCAACAGGAGTCTCGGCTGCTGCTTTACCCGTGTGCCAGTGATGTCCTTTGCGGCACCACGGGTCCCCGCCAGCATGAATGCAGAACGTATCAACCATACGCTGGATAAATTTTCAGCATGGGGCACATATTTCCTTACTCACATATTTATACTGTGTTAGTGTGTCATGACCTATTAGAAATGTTGTTTCTCTACCTTTACCTTGGCATTCATTAGGAGAACAAAGAATTTCACTGCTCAGGAAATGTAGCATTATCTTAACTGTGCACATGATGATAAAGCATTTGAATCTTGAATATTTTTTCCAGTTTATAAAATTTTTCATTGGGTCTGAGGTGTGTGTGAAAAAAAAGGCATTTTGGTTCACATTTACAGGGTCAAAAACGTGATTGTTGAGGTGGAATAATAATAATAATCTCGCACCAATAAAAAAGAGATGCTTACAATACAGCGGTGGTGCTCAGTCTTTGCCAATCAAACCCTCAAGGTTCAGATCATTACATTTAACCAGCTGTTCTTTAAAATAAAGGTTACTCAATATGTATCCTAAAGTTTTTCTTGCTAATTTTGACTTTAATAATGTTTTAAAGTAACACGCTGCTGTTACTTTACTGGAGCATCTTGTCTCAGAGTGATGCTGAGAAACTGATCCACGTGTTTGTTAGCTCTAGATTAGATTATTGTAACTCTTTATTATCAGGTTGTCCAAAAACATCTTTATACAGTCTTCACCTGATCCAAAATGCTGCAGCAAGAGTTTTAACAGGTACTAGAAAGAGAGATCATATCTCTCCGGTTCTGGCCTCCCTTCATTGGTTTCCCACAGAGTTTAGAATTAAGTTTAAAATCCTTCTTCTCACTTACAAAGCTCTAAACAGTCAGGCCCCTTTTTATTTAAAAGATCTGATACTACCGTATTATCCTAACAGAGCACTATGCTCCCAAAATGCAGGATTACTTATATAAACCTAGAATCTCCAAACGTACAATGGGAGGCAAAGCCTTCAGTCAGTCAGACCTCCAATAATGCACTGGGCTTCACTCCTTTCTTCACTCTCAATGAAATATTTTTGCTGGTCATTAACATCTGTTTGTTCTCTCCCATAGATTGAGTCCCCATCGTGGTGTTTGCTCTCTGCATGTCTGTTCTTTTCATCTTCTCTATCCCCTCACCCCCCAGCCAGTCACAGCAGATGACTGCCTCTCCCTGAGCCTGGTTCTGCTGGAGGTTTCTTCCTGTTAAAAGGGAGCTTTTCCTTTCCACCGTCGCCAAGTGCTTGCTCACAGGGCATCGCCTGATTGCTGGGGTCTTTCTGCAATTGTGGGGGTTTCCCCTACAGTTGAAAGTGCTATGAGATGACTGTTTGTTGTGAAATGGTGCTATATAAATAAAGTTGAATTGAATTGAACTGAATTATTTAGCCTCAGTATCGCCCCTGCATGATATAACCATGCCTCAATCTTAGCATTAAAGTTTTAAAAAAAAACTTTTTAATAACAAAATATTGCTAAAGTATAAACTGATGCACTACAATGGGTCTCAAATATTTGTAAACATGTCCATGTACTGCATGACTTTATTGACAAATCGATACACAGAAGAAATTCAACTTCAAATCTTTAATGAACATCCATAGGGGAGCTATGGCCATTCATAGCTATGACATCATAGATGCACAGATGTTGCCATGGTTACTGTTGCCAGGCAGACACATCATCAATGATCAAAGACAGCTATCACTGAATGAGTGCTGACGTCAAAGATCAAAGGCAGGTTTCACCATGGTTACTGTTGCCATGGTAACCATGCCAAAGATCAAAGGCAGGCATCACCATGGTTACTGTTGCCATGGCAACAGTAACTTTCTATGGTCATGCAGAAATACTTGCTTATACTTAGTTTTTATGGGCATACACGGGTATGCACTAGTTTTACTAATTATTGCTCTGAGTGCTGCTATCCCTGTGCTGCTGCAATCCTGGAATTTCCCCACTGTGCGACTAATAAAGGCTTAACTTATCTTATCTTATATACAAGGACTTCAGACTTGGAAGATTTGAGGCTTGACTTGGACTCGTGATTTGGGACTTGTGAACAATCTTTTTATTTTTAATGTTTTCATCAAAAACACTGAATTTCCTTTAGGAATAAAAGTCAGGTGTTTTTCACTGTTAAAAAACAGATAACTGGAGACATGAAACATGGCTGTTTCTCAAGAAAAGAACTGTCAATTTTTGAAAAAATGCAGATGTTAAAGAAGTATGGGAAACTTTCACTGTTTTTATTGCATTTCTTCAGTCTGTTTAACATAATAGTATCCAATTGTTGATCAGCTATGTTACTAAATGTTAACAGATCAAGGATAATATGGTGCATATTTTAAATTCCTTAGATATTAAAACTATAAAGTGACTTAAGACTTGACTTGGATTTGGGATCACAGACTTGAGACTTGGAGACTTGACTTGGACCTAAGATGAAAGACTTGAGACTTGACTTGAACCTGACACTCAGAATTTGACTTGGACTTGCATAAAATGACTTGTGAACATCTCTAGATTTCACATGTGCTCACGTGTGGAAAAAAAAAAAAACATTCCAAAACCAACTTTCTCTGTGCACCTGGAATTACATGTTCATCTCATCAAAATGTTCCAAATCTATGTTTCCCTATCCAATAACACGTGAAACACATGTATTGTGTGTTTCACAATAGTGTAGTCAAAACCAGACTGAGACCAGAGTCTCCCAAAACCATGTTGAGACAAAGACTTCTGTGTATGTAGGTCTTGGCCTCAACTTGGTGTTGGTCTTGGTCATAGGAGATTTTGGTCTGGACGATTTTTCAACTACAACACTATCTCACAAGTGTATTTTCACACGTGAAATGTGTTTTTTCTTAACCAAACCATTTAAGTGCCTAATGCCTAATTAAAGTAAAAAGTGAATGAAAGTTGAAATGAAAACAAGATTGAATACACAAGTGAAAGAGGAAATAACTGGATGCAAACTCAAGTCTTTTGCATAAGAGGCTCCTGTTCTATCTGTAAAGTCCATCCTATGTGAACTTTATAGAGAACTGTCTTAAAGCTGCATTCATTACAAAGGACCACAGATGTTTTTTAAGGTTTCCATGCGGGAAACAGCACAAACTTTGTAAGGTGGATGGCTGAGACCGACACCTATAAATGAAATCAGATCTAATTCATCCTCTGACACTCCAGGTGCAGGAGTGAAACGGAAGTGCTGCAGGAGGGTGGTGAAGAAGATGAAGAGCTCCATCCTGGCCAGATTCTCTCCAAGGCAAATCCTACCACCTGCAAGAGGGAAGGAGGAACAATTTTAGAAGTGATATGAATGAATGCTGATACTTGAACTCTGATGGCCGAGTTCACAAACCTGCAGAAAATGGCATGAAGGCATCACGCTTGACAAACTTCTTGTCTTTGTCCAGGAAGTGAGCAGGATAGAAGCTGTGGGGTCTTTCCCACTCATCAGGGTCATGTAGGACAGAAGTTAAGACAGCATACACTGTTGTTCCCTAAATGGAATACAGTTTAACAAAGGAAGAAAATATGTCTTGTAATTACATGGTAATTTTAAGTGAACAATAGAGAATTCAGTAAAATGTACATTGTAGGGAAATAAAGGACTGTAGAAAGGCAATGGGAAAATATCCAGCAAATGATTTTGATGTTACAAGAAAGAAAACTGACCAAAGTGCTATACAATAAAACCAAAATATAAAACCAAATATAAATGACAAAAATGGCTAGAAATAAAAGAAAATTAATAAATTCCAAAGAGAGTAAAAGATGCAAAGATACAAACACTTAAAATCACAGTCAGAGATGCAGGGAGAACATGCAAACTCCATATATCTAGTTCTCCTGTTGGCTAGCTCTTGGGTTGTGAGGCGACAGCACCAACCACTGCTGAGCTGCTCCAATCTCTACATTGTGCTCGTTTAATATTGACGGCGTGGTTTCTTATTACCATTTGGTTTATCTCCCTTCATGGTTCAGATTTGACCCAAAAGCACTTTTGCTATCATTGGTCCCTCTCCCTATAATGTCTTGTGCAAAACAGAAACATTTATAATTTATTCACAAATAGATTACGCTCATGTGTTTTTCCATAAAAGTGGTGCTACTGACTCCAACCTCCTTGATAAAGTGACCTTGAAAGATGACATCTTGGGTGGTTTTATGTGGGAGTCCACTGGGCGCGATGCTGATCAGTCTTTGTATCTCATGGATGACAGCATTAGTGAATGGCAGGTTTTTCCTGTCAGCAACCTGCACCTGCCGGTCTCCAATGACATCCCTCAGCTCCTCCTGGACCTGGTCTTAGGTGGGAAAAAAGATAGATTCCATCTTGAGTCAAACTTATTTAAAAAATAAATTTCTATTTACATACAGTACATATGTAAAAAATGTCAATTTATGCCCAGTCATGTCCATCTCACAATTGTATTTCCTTATAAAATCCTACATAATGATTGGTTCCAAGCACTATTTTTAATTGTTTTCATATAATACTGTGCAATCCTGCTAAAAATAAAAACAGTCATAAAGTTTATTTGAGATAGTATTAAAGAAACTGCTCTAACCCAAATTTTCTTTTTTCAAAATGCTCATTTATTTGCTAGTCAAGCAGCTTGTTGGTACACATAAGTTGCTGATGACCTAACAACCTTACCCTGGATCTGTGGATACTTGGCCATGAGCAGAAGTGCCCATCTCAGTGTAGTAGATGTCGTCTCAGTACCAGCACTGAACAGTTGCCTGACTGTCGTCACAAGGTTACCATCATGGAAATTACTGTTGATAATACCAGATTCCTGTACAGAAACATTCAGCAGCTTCAAACAGGAGTTGTTTAAAGACTATGAATTGTATATGAAGATTATATTCAGCTTCAGAAAAGTATTGGGCATTAAATGTGTATCTTTTGGTCAGCAGATGACAACTGCATGTTTGCTTTCATAAACCACAACACTGTTTTGTAAATTAACTTAAACTACTCCTAAACTCTGATGAAACGTAACGTGTTTAACTAGAAAGTAATCAATTATACTGTATTGCTAATTTACCCTTTAAATGGGACCCTTGTAGAAACAGTATGTCACTAAAGGTGTTCCGCAAGGATGGATCCTTGGTCCCACCCTTTTCTGCATTTATATTAATAGTATAGCAGACTCGGTAGTGGATTCATCTATCCATTGCTACACTGATGATGCAATCCTCTACTCTGTTGGCTGTATTATGGCATTCTATTGACTCATCAGTTGTCAAATGCAGATAGCGTTTTTGTGGGTGTGGCCCAGTCCATTTTGTTATTAAGGATGTTGAGGAAAACGGTCTCCTGCCCATCCCTTTAATGCACAGAGGTGCACTAACATGAACTCTGATCATGACGGATTGTTAAAGATGGCTTTTGTGCTGGCAAAAGGGCATACACATGAGTAAAAATGCATGCGATAGTAATGGTGCTTGGCATTAAGCAGTCATCAGTTATAGTTGATGCCCAGTTAGTTATTTTAGAGAGAACAAATGGGGAAGAGATGATGTTGGGCTTAGCAATCGAGCTGAATGTTTTAATGTAGTGCACACAAATGCAACACACAGACATGAATGAGTTTGAAACTTCAGGAATAGAGGACAATGCTGGTGCATATTTTCATAAACACACACTTTTTTTTCTCTGTGCAATGAAAAACTCTGCTGTTGCTACAAAAGATACAGAATAGTCTATATTACAGGGTGCAGGTGTATAGTTTGTATTTAATTGTCCTTGGATTAATACATCTAACAGAAAAACAACAGTTGAGTGTGCATTTTTTTTTATTACCCCAAACGGAAAAAAAGATCGATCAAAGGAAATGACTGAACAGGGACACAGAAATAGATTATATGTGGCTAGCATAATCCATTCAGAGGATAGAATGGGTTCCTCTTCATTGTTTCTGCCTGGCTAACACTGGTTCAAGTGTTTGCCAGGCCGCAGTTATAAAGAAAAATTTGTTCTTAATTTGTCCTGCCTGGTTGAATAAAGGTTAAATAAAATAAAAAATTAAAGTATTGTTTGATAAATATCTATATTTGATACTTGATATTTGTTTTATATTTGATAAAATGGTCTTTATTTACTACAGTATGTCCCTCACAAATGGTGAGCACTCACAATGCAGAAGGTTATCATGTTAGATAATTCAGTCTTAGACTATGCAGTTTTAGGATGGAACTATTGGTAAATACGAGAGATGGGCAACTGGAGGCCTGTGGGCCACATGCGACCCGCACCCTCATCCACTGCAGCCAACCATTCCATTTCCAAAAATCAGTTATTTATTTATGTCATGTTTGGAACCATTTTCTTAAATACAATTATAGAGTTTGCCAGCAGAGGGAGCTCTAATGGAAATCTAGGTGCTGCTCTGTGTGAGTGGTGGAGCGAAAGAGTGAGACACAGAGATACAGAGGGAGCAGTGTGCACTGGAGAACGTGTTTGTAAGGTATGTGTTGCATGCTAAGACCACATTAATAGGTTCTAAACAACATTAAATGTACAAAGTAGGCTGCTTTTAAACAATAATAAATGTTACAGCTGAGGAGCTGTAGCATTTATTCTTGTTTGGCAGGTGAAGCCTCAAGGAGCACAGAGGTTTTCCTTCTAATTGTACAGAAAGATTAAAAGCTTTGAGGTTTCTTTCTAAAGAGCGCAACTGAAGCACTGACACTATTTCAATCCCATGTCAGCAATGAAAGTTCAGAGACTGCAGTCATTGTAATCTGCTGATTTCTTTGTTCATCTATACCAGTTGCTCTTAAACTTTTTTAATTTCCCATTTTGGGGAGCCAGACGATTACCAAGCCCACCTACACACAGCTATTTCTCTGCCCCTCAACACCCAAAATGAATCCAAGAGCAGGCTAAGCCTCATCATATTTCCTTTTCTTCTTGGCTTTTTTTTGTTAATTATCATCTAGAATTTCTCTTTGCTCATCATTTTGATGGAGAGAGTTTTAAAAATTAGGTCATGATATAATTTTATCCAGCCAGCCAGCCAGCCATCTTCTACTGCTTAATCATTTTCGTAGTCGCTTTAGAACTAACAAATCTACAAACAATGCGATTTTTGTTGTAAAGGATGTTTATGACAACCATCAAGGTGAGCTTTTCTACTGTTTTATTGATCTGAAAGGAACATATGACTGGATTGACAGAGATATTCTCTTCAAGGTCCTGGAGATATGTACTGAAGCAAGAACACTTGTCAAACTGCTGAAATGCATATACAGTGGGACTACTGTAGCAATAAAATATTCAGCGTTAATGTTTGAAACAATTTCTGGTTGCAGTCAGAGAGGCCTGGAATCCCCATGTATTTTTAACATCTTCCTTGACTTTGTTCTGAGATGTATTCTCGATCAGATCAATCAGGACATCTCTGATCTTGGTGTCCTTATAAAGTACAGTGGGGAAAATAAATATTGAACACATCAACATTTTTCTCATTAAACATACAGTATTTCTGATGGAGCCACTTACCTGAGATTTTCACCAGATATCAGTAACAACGCACGTAATCCATACATACAAAGAAATCAAGGCAACTGCGTTCACAAAACAAGTTATATGTAATAAAGTGGAATGACACAGGGAATAAGTATTGAACATGCCTGGTGAAATTCATTTAATATTTAGTAGAAAAGCCTTTGCTGGTAATAACAGCTTCCAGATGCCTCTTGTATGGAGAAACTAGGCACAGGCATTGCTCAGTAGTGATTTTAGCCCATTCTTCCACATAAACTGTCTTCAAATCTTGAAGGTCCCGTGGGTGTCTTTTTGAACTCTGATCTTTAGTTCACTCTATAGATTTTCAATTGGATTCAAATCAGGTGACTGACTGGGCCATTCTAGCAGCTTTATTTTCCTCCTCTGGAGCCAGTTGAGAGTTTTCTTGGCTGTGTGTTTGGTATCATTGTCTTGCTGAAATATCAACCCTCGTTTCATCTTTAGCATCTTGGCAGATGGCAACAGGTTCCTGTCAAGGATGCCTCTGTACATTTTCCCATTCATCTTTCTTTCAATTATATGAAGTCTGTGTGTACCAATTGCTGAAAAACACTCCCACACCATGATGCTCCACCCTCCGAATTCACTGTTGGTATAGTGTTTTTGGGCTGATGTGCAGTGTCATTCCTACTCTAAACATGCTGTGTGTTGTAGCATCCAAAAAGTTCAAGATTGGTCTCCTCTGACAAAAATAAATTCTTCCAGTTTGTTACTGGCTTGCCCAAATGTAATGCAGCAAACTTTAAATGAGCTTCAATATGCTTTTTCTTCAGCAATGGAGTCTTGTGAGGTGAGCAAGCATAGAGCACATGTTGGTTGAGTGCATTACTTATTGTTTTCTTTGAAACAGCAGTACCTGCTGGTCCAGGTCATCTTACACACACCACGTAGACACCCAGCTCAACACAACCATGAGAACTATAACTGGAACAATCCGCTCAACACCACTCCCCTGGCTCCCTGTACTGTCAAACATAGCCCCTCCACACATTCGGCGAGCAGCATTAACTCAAAGGATGCTCCAAAAAGTTAAAGATTCTCCTCACTTACCAATCCATGCAGATATCTATACCCCACCCACTGCCCGACTTTCATCCAGACGGCCGATTTGGAAAAACCCTCCCCCAGCTGACTTTACCATCCAGACAGCTTGGCAAGTGGAATGGGAGACCAAGGAGGTCCCAAACAAACACCTGGTGACAAATCCCAATCAACAGGTCCCGGGTACCAACCTCCCAAGGAGACAGTGGTCTACACTTAATCGCTTCAGGACTGGACATGGCCCCTGCTTGGCCAGCCTTCACAGATGGGGCAGTATCCTCATCCCACTGTGCGCATGTGGAGAGGAGCAAACAATGGAACACATCATCAGAATCAGAATCAGAATCAGAAAAGATTTATTGCCAAGTACATTAACAGATCACTGATAACATACGAGAGAATTTGACTTGACACAGAAAATGAACCTGCATTTCCAGTGACGCGGCAGCATCAGAGACGCACCTGCCAACAGGATAGTGGGTACAAGCATAAGAATAAGAATAATACGAGGAACAATAGGAAGGAGCAAAAAAATCATTGATTCAAAATACTGGTTACATATTGGTGTACCGCAAATTGCTGAAGATGGATACAACCTATCAAAATGCTGGCCAGGCGAGGTGCATCTGTCAAATTGAAAAATTGGAGAAGACCCTGATAGCGACAAATGGAGAACTGTCTCGGAAGGTGGATTACATCATGGTCTCGCTTAGGTCTTTCCACGATGGATTTAAAGCCCCGCAATGAAGGATTAAGTACTGAATCTACAGAAGAAATAAAAAGCCTTCTCTGTGATCAGTCCGATTTGGCTCAATTTCCCCATGAAAATTCCTCCTGGCTGTCTGCAGTCTGTGTTTTCAAAATCATCGAGCATAAGGCCTTGGACAGCCATGGTTACATAATACATAATCATAGAGGCTTGCCCGCTCCAAAGACTGGAAGGAGGATTACACACCCTCCATACAGCAAACCAGGAGGCAACTGCTTGGCTTAAGGACTTTGCATTCGCTAAAGAAATAATAATACTCCAGCTTTCAATAAACAGCCAAGTTCTGCAGGGACAGAAGTTCTCTTATAGTGAAAGGAAGGCGTTGCAGTTTCTGACATGCAGGTTTGACTGTAGGATTGATTTTTACTTTATGTACAAAATCATGTACACAACCAATGTCAGAGGCTGCAGGAATGCAAGCGGCAGGCAACAATGTAGCAGCAGTGAGTGAAGGAAGTACAATGTTTCCTTTAATGCAGATATGCAGATGATTCCATTAGGTCTCTTCCAAGAAGAGGGATGCCCTTTTTCACAACAAAGAAAGTGGCAGAGGAGGATGTTTTTCCTCTATTCACAGTTAAATGTAAGCAGCCTAACCCAGGAATTTTTTTCTTTGTATCAGTAACTATTCGACAAACAGATGAGCGCAGTGGAACATCACTGATGTATTTTTCAAAGAAGTGATGAGACAAGATGGACACTGCGAAGCCAGTATCAACAACCAGTTCAAGCTCAGTAACAAAGGAGGCCGATGTGCTAACATTAATCCTGCATAATAGTTTCTCATGTGCATGCTGAGGATTGTTAAATACAAAAGAGTCAATTTCAGGAGTTGTATCTCGCTTACATCTCTAGTTTTTGAGGTGCGACAGACAAGATCAAAATGTCCAACTTTTTGGCTTGCTTTATATGTTGCTTTAACAGCAGGGCACTGGGGAAAATTAGCCAGATGTTTATCAAAACCACAGCTAAAGTAAGCCTGGGAAGAAGCAGCAGTATTGGGCAACTATTTAAATGAGTATTCTGTTTGTACCTCTTTTTAGAATGTTGTGGACGGGGCTGTACTGCTTGCACTGGGGTGCTGGTATCAGTCAATGTTTTAGCTTGATAAGCTGCAGATTCCATTTGCATGGCAATTGTAATGGCTTTATCCAGAGTCAAACCAGGTCCCAGCAAAACTCTTTCTCTAATTTCAGAGTTGGTCTCGAACCATTTCATCTGTTTTGTCTTCAAACCCGCATTTTGATTCAAGGTCTCATAGTGCAGCCACATATAGTATTGTATTACAGTTTCAGGGGGTGCCAGTACTTGCTTCCTAAAAGTGTGTCGCTCCACCACAACATTGACTTTAGGGGTAAAGTGTTTCTTTAAGGCAGTCACAGCAGAGGAAAAAGTGTCACCGGTATTCGGTAATGAGTAGAAAATTTGCTGTCCTTCAGTTCCTAAGCAGTGAAGTAAAGCGGCTCTCCTGCAGGCCTCAGTCCAAGCATTTCCAGTTGCAATAATTACTAGCAGGTAATTCTGAAGCATCCACATCCACATCTGAAAGGTATCTGCAGTTCTCCAGGGCAGGGCAGAAACATCGGTGGTAGAGGCACATTACCTGACATGTTGAGTCCTTTGCAACACGCAGGGTCACTCGTTGCCAAAATGTAGTGTAGGGACATAAAAAAGCAACAAAGTACTGAACAAGTCTCCTTTAATTACTCTTCTCAACGTTTTAACAAAAGGCACCTTAATGTGCATGTTCTTCGTTAACCACCATCTTGAACTACATTACTTCTTCTACTAATCATGGTTACAATGATAGTAACACTACCCAGTGGTGTGGAGAATCAACTTATTAAATTTAAGATGCAACATATTCACAGGCCTTTTTAAAGGCTATCAATCAGGATTTAACCAGCTGAAATTAATTTGCACTGATGGGGGATGGGATGGCTTCCTAAATTCTAACAGATTTCAGCTGGTTTCTTGGCTTTCTATGCCTTTTTGTGCCTCTTTTTTCTTCATGTGTTTAATACTTATTCCCTGTCGTTTCAATTTATTAAACAGAACTTGTTTTGTGAACACCGTTGCCTTGATTTCTTTGTATGTATGGATTACGTGAGTTGTTACTGATATCTGGTGAAAATCTCAGGTCAATGGCTCCATCAGAAATATGTTTAATGAGAAAAATGTTGACGTGTTCAATACTTATTTTCCCCGCTGTATAGCATTCCATTTACTTGTACGAATCGAAGCCAGCGAAGAGAACACCCCTGTAATTGAGAGACCCAGCTTATTCAAATCAGCTGCGTGGAAGACTTTGTTCTCTTTTGTAAAAGTATATCTGCGTTAGAAGAAATGCTGAAGGTGTTTGATGAGGAGTTTACACAGTTTGGACTTGTGGGACACATATGTGGGTTTCATATGCACAAATGTATATCACCTTATGCTTCATATGTATATCACTGTATGCTTACTGTATGCTTCATGTCTCAGATGAACAAAGGACTGAGCCTCCTCGGAGATAACAGGAGGATGTGAAATGTGGTCTTTGGTATGCAAAGAGATGGCCGTGGGGGATTTCCTGGCTGCCAGTGACTTTGGGGTGGGGGTGATAAGATCTGAAAGGGATGCATTGTTATTTGGGATTAAATGCATTGTGACTGGAGCTTTGAAGCTCCTGGGGTATAAAAAGGGGATGAAGGTCTGGGTTTCTCTCTCTTTCTGTATTGCTGATGTTGGAGAATGTGAATAAACCTGACTCGTGAGATAAACTCTGCCTCGTCCTTTCACATTTCCACACTGGTGACCCTAAGACAATGAGTGAAAGAAATTCCCCCGAACCAGCCGGGTCAGGAGCTCCCATCCAGGTGTATGCCGCTACCGTCCAGCTACCAGACTTTTGGCGAGACAACCCGTGCTCCTGGTTCCTCTTGGTCGAAGCACAGTTGGCCCTCCGGGGGATAACGGTAGATGAGACGAAATTCTACCATGTAATTGCCAAGCTTGACAACCGCATGTCTCGGCATGTGCAGAGCCTTTTGGTGAAACCACCGGCTGATGACAAATACGGCGTGTTGAAGGCTGCGATCATCCAGCGCTTCACTCTCTCAGCCCAGGAGAGAGTGGAGAGACTCCTGGCTCTGAACGACTTGGGAGATGGCACGCCCGTTGACCTGATGGAGGACATGCTGAGGTTGAGGGGCTCAGACGGCGACGATTTCCTCTTCACCCACATTTTCCTGAGAACCCTACCGTCGGCCACGAGAGCGACCCTGGCCGGTTCGCCGTTGTTGGCCCAGCGGGACTTCCGCGCGCTGGCCCAGGAGGCGCACCGGATTCTCAACGCCAGCAAACAGCGCGTGGCCACCGCAGCAGCGACGGGGTGCGGCGCGACAGCCGGAGACGGCGAGGGGCCAGAGACGGCAGTAGCAGACCCACCGACGACGGTGGCGGCGGGGGCCAAGGATCGCGGAGGAGACACCCTCTGTTTCTACCATCGCCACTTTGCAGAGAAGGCACGCAAATGTATATCACCGTGCCATTTCAAGCGCTCGGGAAACGCCAAGACCGGGGGTCGGTAGCAGCTGCAGCCTTCGGGGAGGAGAACAAGCTGCTCTACTTGAAGGATGTGCGCTCGGGGAGGCATTTCCTCGTGGACACAGGCTCCCAGTTGAGTTTCATCACACCTTCCTCCGCTGACCGGCTGGCGCCTTCCAGTGGTCCCGGGGTGTCAGCAGTGAACGGCTCGGCGATTAAGACCTTTGGTGAGAGGACTCTGCTTCTGTCCCTACACAGCCGTACATTTGAGTGGACTTTCGTCATAGCTGCAGTGAATTTCAATATGTTAGGGGCTGATTTTCTGTGCTCACATGGTTTGTTGGTTGATCTTGCTAACAGGCGCCTGGTTAATGCACTCTCTTTTTATTCTATTCCCTGTACAGCTCAAGTGGCCCCGCCAACAGCACAAGCCCACGTCACAGCTGCAAGTGGTAAGTTCCACACACTGCTCACTCAGTTCCCAGCACTCACGGTCCCAACATTTTTGGCGGCTGTGGCTAAGCACGGGGTGGAACATTTTATTACTACCACCGGACCGCCCGTTTTTGCAAAAGCCCGGCGCTTGGATTCAGCTAAACTGACCATAGCGCGCAAGGAGTTCGCCAACCTGGAAAAGTTGGGCATCATCAGGCGTTCGAACAGCCCATGGGCTTCACCGCTTCACATGGTCCCGAAAGCTGATGGCTCGTGGCGACCTTGCGGAGATTTCCGCAGGTTGAGCAACGCTACAGCGCACGACCGCTACCCAATCCCGCATATCCAAGATTTTTCAGTTCATTTGGCGGGGGCGCGTGTTTTTTCTAAGATAGACTTGGTACGCGGTTACCACCAGGTCCCAGTACACGCTGAGGACATACCCAAAACAGCGGTAATAACTCCGTTCGGTCTATTCGAGTTTTTGCACATGCCATTTGGGCTTAAAGGCACGGCGCAGACGTTCCAACGCATGATGGACGCGGTGTTGCGTGATCTCCCCTTCGTGTTCGTCTACCTGGATGATATTTTGGTAGCCAGCGCGTCCGAAGACGAACACGAAAACCACCTCACGGCAGTTTTCCGGAGGTTGGGAGAGCACGGGTTAATAATCAACCCAGCGAAGTGTCAGTTCAGGGTGACGCAGATCGATTTTTTGGGGCATCGTGTCTCTCCAGAAGGAGCGGTTCCTCTGCCTGACAAAGTGCGCGCGGTAACAAATTTTCCCCAGCTACAAACGATCAAAGCATTACAGGAGTTTTTGGGAATGGTGAATTTTTATAACCGTTTCCTCCCCCGCGCAGCGCAGCTCATGCAACCATTATATGCCGCACTAAAAAAACAAAAATCCACAAATAAAATCGAATGGTGTCCGGAGCGAGAGCGAGCATTCTCGGAAGTCAAAACAGCCCTGGCAAACGCTGTATTGTTAGAACATCCAGACCCAACGGCCCACATAGCGCTCACAACTGACGCGTCAGATGTGGCCATAGGGGCGGTCGTGGAGCAACATGTAGCCGGGGCTTGGCAACCGCTCGCCTTTTTCAGCAGGACCTTGTGCGATAGTGAACGAAAATACAGCGCATTCGACAGGGAGTTGTTAGCTCTCCACTTGGCCATTCGCCACTTCCAGTTCTGGCTGGACGGACGCCGTTTCACCGCGTTCGTTGATCACAAGCCGCTGACTTTCGCGATGGCCAAGGTTTCAGAACTGTGGTCAGGCCGGCAGCAGAGACAGCTGGCCGCGATCTCAGAGTTTACTACCTATATCCAGCATGTGGTGGGTAAACTTAATGTAGTGGCAGACTGCCTCTCGCGCACCGTGGCGGCTCCAGTCCGCGTGGGGATAGATTATGCAGCCATGGCCGCGGATCAGGTTAGCGACGCGGACGTGCGCGCACTCCAGTCTGGACCAACAGGGTTAAGACTGGAGAACAGGGTGCTGCAAGACGGTATGCCCCCCCAATCTGCGATGTCTCCACTGGGCGACCGCGTCCGGTGGTACCCGCCGCATGGCGCCGCCGCGTTTTTGACTCGATTCATTCTCTGGCGCACCCGGGAGTGCGCGCATCGGTCAAAATGGTGGGAGAGAAATTTGTATGGCCGAGCCTGAGCAAACAAGTTAGGGAGTGGGCAGCAGCCTGCATGGCCGGTCAACAAGCCAAGGTACACAGGCACACGAGAGCTCCTTTGGAGCCGTTTCACATCCCGGCTAAGAGGTTCGATCATGTTCACGTGGACCTCGTAGGCCCCCTTCCGCCATCACAGGGGTGCACACACCTTCTGACAATGGTAGACCGCACCACGCGCTGGCCGGAAGTGGTCCCACTGGCGTCAACCACAGCCGAGGAGGTGGCGCGCGCATTTTTAACAGCATGAGTAGCGCGTTTTGGAGTCCCGTCGGACGTTACATCCGACAGAGGCCCTTAATTTGTTTCAGAACTTTGGTCAGCAATGGCCCGCAGCCTGGGGGTAACGATCCACCGCACAACCGCGTACAATCTGCAGGCTAACGGGTTATGCGAACGTTTTCACAGGTTATTGAAAGCGGCTCTCAGAGCGTCGCTTACGGATGCAAATTGGGTAGACAGGCTACCATGGGTTTTATTGGGGTTGCGTTCTGCACCTAAAGAGGATTTAGAAGCCTCCCCGGAGGAGCTAGTTTTTGCGCAGCCACTTCGGCTGCCCGGGGAGTTTCTCCCAGATAATCCTGCGCCAGAATGTTCCCCGGCTCAGTGGTTGCAGCGTGGCACGGAATCGGGCGCGCTGCCTGGCCCCGTTCACCACAGTTTTCCGCGCGTTTTTATACCTAAGGCTTTAAAAAACGCGGAGTTTGTTTTTGTCAGACACAATGCCCATCGCCCGCCGCTACGACCACCTTATGATGGGCCATTTAGAGTGCTGGAAACAGGGGATAAGCATTTTTTGCTAGATTTGGGGGGCAGGAAGGAGAAGATTGGCATTAACAGGCTCAAACCCGCCTTTGTGGTGGCGGACGACGACGTGCTGTTGGCCAGGGCTCCTCGGCGCGGCAGACCCCCTAGAGAACATCCCCCAGAACACCCACAGGGATTGACTAACAATTCTCACCCTCAGACAGCAGCCCCCCAGCAGGATGGCGCCACGGAAGTATTGAAGCCGGCTTACAGCAGATACGGGAGGAGACTGAGGCCCAAGTAACACGTGGGCTGATGTGTAATGATTTTATCATGACAGGCTGACTGTTATTCTGTTGTTACATCTTAGACGTTTGGGGGGGGGGGGGTCATGTGGGACACATATGTGGGTTTCATATGCACAAATGTATATCACCTTATGCTTCATATGTATATCACTGTATGCTTACTGTATGCTTCATGTCTCAGATGAACAAAGGACTGAGCCTCCTCGGAGATAACAGGAGGATGTGAAATGTGGTCTTTGGTATGCAAAGAGATGGCCGTGGGGGATTTCCTGGCTGCCAGTGACTTTGGGGTGGGGGTGATAAGATCTGAAAGGGATGCATTGTTATTTGGGATTAAATGCATTGTGACTGGAGCTTTGAAGCTCCTGGGGTATAAAAAGGGGATGAAGGTCTGGGTTTCTCTCTCTTTCTGTATTGCTGATGTTGGAGAATGTGAATAAACCTGACTCGTGAGATAAACTCTGTCTTGTGCTTTCACATTTCCACAGACTAACCATTTTGGCAGCAAAAACAAAAACGATGTGTTGGAATGTTTCTCCCAAAATTAAATCAATGAGCTTGTTATTAAAATGAAAGACACATGCATTGAGAATGTAACTAGTTTCACCTACCTGGGTCACACCATCTTCAACGAAAAAGGTCACTCAGCATTTACCATCCAGCGCATCACCTCAGCCCATTAGAAGTGGAACAGGCTTAAGACCGTACTCACAGACTGTCAAGTAAAACTTCTAACATGAGTAAAATTTCTAACTGCTTGTGTACGCAATCGACTTACCTACAGTTTCCAAGCATGTTATCTAAATATATGCCGGCTGGTAAAACTGAAGTCTACATGGATAAATTTTCTTCGGAATCTTGTTTATAATGGTTTTGAGCATGTAAGTGCTCCATTAAGACAAAGGAGCAGCTGCAAAGCAACACCCACTGATGAAGATGACATGGACTGGCGTTATCGATTCTCCAATAGCGACATACTTCTGCTCACCCACTCTATGCCAATCCGTAACTTCTACCTGTCTCAACACCTAAAATACACAGCCCATATAACTACATTCCCTAACTCAGCGCTACAAAAATAAATTCTGTTCTGTAAAATAAGAAGCCGTACAGTTGGGATATATGGAAGAAATATGAAATCCTCCAAGACGCAACTGCAGAGGGAGATGTAGGACAAAGAAAGGCTCCTGCCATTGTTGGACTGCCTCCTCGGCGCCCAACCTGCTGCAGCAGTGGATGGGGAATTTTGATGATTATGATGTGGGGGGAAGGGGAGGGGTACACCCTGGACAGATCACCAGTCAAATGCAGGGCAGATATAATTTTATCAATAATTTTAATTCTAATATGATAAAACACTGAGTAGATTTTATTTTTATTTTATATTCATTTTCATTTTTAATTATGAAACTTTTAACTTTGCAGGATATGAAAGGTTTACATGTAAATCTGGCCCTTAGGAATGGAGGAAAAAACTTTATGGCCTTCACCACCACCAAGTTGCCCATCCCTGGTATATACTGTACATAACAGAGCATTACGACTAACCTCCAGCTTTTGTTTGCGGACCAAAAAGGCATCAACAAAGCATCTGCACTTTTGCGGGTTGAGGGTCTCTTTCAGCTGACTGAAGATGGTTAAATTGTGTTTTATGTTGGCAGCAACCAAACGGTGATATTCCTTCCTGTTAGCAACCCATTTGAAGAGCCATGGAAGCCAGTTGTACATCTGTCAAACATATACACACCAATCAGTTATTCTGGTTCAGCAATGAGGGTTTTCTTTGAAGGTACTGAATAGAACTTTTGTGAATTAATGTTTAGTGATACCTTGTGGTCACAAACTGAACTGCAGTCACGCCAATGATTTTTTGAAAAGAGCCAATTCTTCAAACATGGAACAAACCATGCCCAGCAGTTGTAACTGCTATTGGACAAAAAAATTAAATATTTAAAACTGAAGTTGTCAGGAAGGATTAACTATAGAATTTATTGAGCACAATTATTGCTTTCAATTTCATTGAATCACTAATATAGTAAATTTAGGAGACTTATTGTCTCCCCTGGACCTCTAAAACAGCCTGTCCTGAAAGAAAAGTTTTAACTTCTATGTGCAATAATACTGCTTATTTTTTAAAAATTGCTTTAAAAAAAAAGAGCCAGTTTCAACACCGAAACATCAAAGCAAAATAGTTTTTCATCAATATATTCATTTTTTACAAGGTTTTAAATGTGTGTCCAAACTTTATGTCAACTCTGTCAGACAATTATAAAAATGGAAAAAAAAAAAATCAGGGTATTTTAGTGTCAGGTGTCACTCTAAAGGACACTCTGAAGGACAATCTAAAGATTTTTGAAAAAAATGCTCATTTTGTCAACTCCATCAGATGTAAAACTCTGTCAGATCTGTCTGACAGAGCTGACATCTGATGGCATTGAAATTCACTGGAAATGCATCATATTTTCATGTTTTTTGATACATTTTAATTACACAAAATATATTATTTTATCTAATTATAAATACATACTAATTATATGGTATTGTGGTGACACTAAACACAGCAGGAAGACATTCCTCTGGGACATTCTTCTGGAACTTGCCTCACACCCAGCAGGGGCTCGGAGGAAGCAGAGGACAATTGACACACGACCAGAAGAACCACAGGAGACAGTCAGATGGGACTGAATGCATACATCTTTGTGCCAACCAATGTCATGATAATCATGTGTATTGACCAATGGTATTAGATGACAATTGATATGCTAATGTGCCATGCATTCATTCTGTCTGTATGATGGTATAAAAGAGCAGCTCTTCCTCATCTCTCTCTCTTCACTCTCAGCTCTTACACTCTGCTCTCATCACGACTAACCGGGCCCCAGCAGCCCCAATGTAGAGGGTGCAAAGGAAAGGATGTGGAAGCGAGGCACGAGCGTAGGTCAGCACAGATTCTTTATTTACCCTCTAACATGAGTACAGCCTGTTGGCTCCAGCATGGCCACTGGGGCCCGGTTAGTCATGATGAGAGCAGAGTGTAAGAGCTGAGAGTGAAGAGAGAGAGATGAGGAAGAGACGCTCTTTAATACCGTCATACAGACAGAGAGAATGCATGGCACATTAGCATATCAATTGTCATCTAATACCATTGGTCAATACACATGATTAGCATGACATTAGTTGGCACAAAGATGTATGCATTCAGTCCCGTCTGACTGTCTGTGGTTCTTTTAGTCATGTGTCAATTGTCCTCTGCTTCCTCCGAACCCCTGCTGGGTGTGAGGCAAGTTCCAGAAGAATGTCGCAGAGGAATGTCTCCCCACTGTGTTTAGTGTCACCACCAATGTAGAGGGTGCGAAGGAAAGGATGTGGAGGTGAGGCACCAGCGTAGGTCAGCCCACATCCTTTCCTTCGCACCCTCTACATTGGTGACCTAATGTGAAATGGACTATCTCTCCCTCTCACCGCACTGTGGATTCCAGAGACCGGGGCTCGCCTACATCCTTCGCACCCACACGAGAGTGCGCGCGCCTTGTCCTCTCTCCACGATGGCGGCCTCCATGGCCGGACAGAGAGTGCAGTGCTGGGACCGAGATGCACGAGGATCAGTGACATGAGCAACGCAAAGAAACAGCCTGAACAGGTAAGACCATTGGCGCAGACTGCGTTGATTTCCATCAAGCTCCCTGACCCTGACTCACCTCTCTGCAACGGGCCTTCCCCACATAGAAGCCACGCACGCACACTGCAGGATTATGAGGACAGCGCAACTGGAAGCTACCTGGCCGCAGCACGCTCTACGCACCAGGGACAAACCAGCTCCATTGTTTGTATGGGTTTCTCAGCCGCGGCACACAACTGGGATTTAGCCGATTGCTGTCTCTTCTACACCTACGGCCACACCGCCAAGTCCCTCACACAGCTACAGTTGTTTCACAGCTACTACGCATCCTCGGGGAATTTGGCCGCCCGCCTTCCCCACATCCTCGCAGGACGAGCCACGAGAAAAGTCAGAGATGTAAGTTTTCTTTTTTTTTTTTTCACAACCACCGGCTTTTTCACCCCTCCCCTTTTCCCCCCACAGACTTACAGGCCCTCCAACACTCCTCACCAGCAGGCAGTTCGACAGGAGCGGCAACCCCCCCCCCCCCCCCACTGCAGCCTCCACTGGCGTTGACTTGAGCCCAAATGACAGGGGGGGTCACAGCCCTTTCTGGGTGTTCGGGGGGGGGGGCTGGTGTGGTGACACTAAACACAGCGGGGAGACATTCCTCTGGGACATTCTTCTGGAACTTGCCTCACACCCAGCAGGGGCTCGGAGGAAGCAGAGGACAATTGACACATGACCAGAAGAACCACAGGAGACAGTCAGACGGGACTGAATGCATGCGTCTTTGTGCCAACCAATGTCATGCTAATCATGTGTATTGACCAATGGTATTAGATGATAATTGATATGCTAATGTGCCATGCATTCTCTCTGTCTGTATGATGGTATAAAAGAGCGGCTCTTCCTCATCTCTCTCTCTTCACTCTCAGCTCTTACACTCTGCTCTCATCACGACTAACCGGGCCCCAGCGTGGCCCAGCGACATGAAGACACACACACACATAGAACCTTATATTTTGCATGGTATATAATTTGGACATTGATGAAATGATACTGCTTTTGATTATTTGTACTTATTTTAATTTTAATTATTACTTGAATCAAAGTATTAAATTTCATCAACTGATTAAGTTTATAGGGTTTATAGGGTATAAGGTATTTGATTCAGACAAAATACAGTACAAAGCCAATTAGTGAAAACTAGGTTAGAATAACAGCAAACTAATTACACAAAATTCTGTCGGTAAAATGACATGATTGCTCTGTTTTTCTCACACTTCTTTATCTGCTTGCTTCACACGCTACACTGCAGAGTTTAGTTTACACCCTATAATTCATTTGCTGAAATCAGTTAGAATCAGTTCTGCACTCAGCAGAGCTGCCACATACAGTATGTGGAAATGTATTATTGATACAATGAGGTAAAACCCCTCCCTCTTGCATGATGGAGTGGTTAAGCTTATAAAAACTATAGGGCTCAATTTTGGGGTGGCACACTCTTGGGGAATTGCCTAAAGAGCTGGGTCCCAGCGCTGCTTGTATCCATATCTCACTTTCAGTAAAAAAAAGGAAAATAGTGTAACGTCGGGGCCATGTTAAGGGGGGCAGGGATTTCCCAGCATGCTTTGCCAGTTGACAACGTTACTGTGTATGTGTATTAAATGTGTTATTACTGAGTTATTATACTGCTGCGTCATTATAACTGCGTTATAATGACCCTACAGTGTTATAGGCAGGAGTAGGGAAAGATGTATTATGTGTTGTATAACCATGATTGAAACGGGGGTCTGGGAGAATGACCTCCCCTCCTGTCTGTGCTCAGTTGTGGGTGTTGGGGTTGTGTGTGTGAATAAAGCCTGTTCGTCACAACCATCTTGCTCCTCTTCTTTGTGTGAACCTTGCCTACGTCACAATATACTTCATCTCTCATCCTGGTTATTTGGCCGTTGTATCAAAGAACTGGGGTTTAAGGTATTTTAGACTCAACAGTTTGGTGTTTCTGCCCGGTTACAAGGCTAAATTTTAGCTTTAGTTTTGTAAACGGTCTGAGGATTTTTTCTCTACAGACTGGCAGCCGCAACATGATAAGAGGTGAGCAGAAAACCTTTTTCAATAAATTTCTGCCTGTCCCTTTGGGGACAGCCCTTTCTGTAGAGATTAAATATTCATGCACGTGTGATTTTATTTGTGGAATGAAACTGAGATATGGTCTTGAATTCATGATATTAGAGCTTGGGTAATCAGTTTAAACCCCGCAGTGGAAAGTATTTATTTGAGGTCACTGAAAAGTAGAGTTACCCCATTTGCATTTGTTGCTTGGGTAATTGGTTTAAACCCCGCAGTGGCAAGTATTTATTGAGGTCACTGAAAAGTAGAGTTACCCGTTGTCCATTGTGCAGTCTGAATAAAAGGTTCAAACCCCGGGGTGAGTGATATAGGGTTACCAAAAAAGAAGTGTT
Source organism: Pholidichthys leucotaenia (assembly GCA_020510985.1). Classification (NCBI taxonomy): domain Eukaryota; kingdom Metazoa; phylum Chordata; class Actinopteri; order Cichliformes; family Pholidichthyidae; genus Pholidichthys; species Pholidichthys leucotaenia. The sequence goes on along the minus strand of CM035842.1, from coordinate 261,064,016 downwards.
ATTCGGCTTGTACATAGCTTTGCCAGAAGGTTTAAACCCCTTGAGATCATTGCTTGATTTCAAAAAGTAGAGTTGGCTCCCCTTGCGTATTTAGCTCAGACCAAAAAAGGTTGTAACTCCTTGAGAAAACTGCAACGGGCACATCTCTAAAAAAATAGTTGGTCTTACCGCATTAGATAGGGACCTACTGTGTGTGAAATAAACGCATAAGTTTTAAGTTACCCGATTGGGACATAGGTGATATATAATAATATAACTCACTAATTATAGTAAAAAACACAGCGATGTGTGAAGCAATATTGTCGTGAGGAAGTGGAAATAAATAAAATTATAATAATAATTTCATTCTATGCTATAAGATATTGATATTAGATTATAACATTTAAAGACGGTTGGATTAAAAGGGCAACAAAACTGGATAACGATAAAAGACAATGGTAAAATGGATAATGATAAACGCAGCTCTGAATATCCATTGGGTAGTCTGGGTTATGCTATAAATAAAATGGAGGAAGTGCTGAAAACCATTTTGACAATGAAGAGTGAAAACGTGGGTAAAAAGGTTACAAATAGATGGCTTGTTTGGCAATGTGGGGGCCCCCTAACAGATAGATTAGACAAAGCCGTTTATGTGGATTATTGCAGTTTGGGTTGTTTTGTCTTTCTGGAAGGTTGCTGCTTCGACCTTGTGGAGATAGGAGAGAAGGGCAATTCTGTGTTTTTGTGTGTGTGTGGTTGTTTTAGAAAAAAGGGAGAATAAGAAAAACAGGCTGTGTGGAAGAGAAGTAATCTAAATATGGGTACTACCATAATTTTTGGGTACTACCCACAAATTTTCATTTAAATTAAAGGTGGTAACACACTTCCTTTCAGTAAAAGAATCAAGCAACTACCCTGTAACTTTGCTGCATGTGTGTCTCCATGCATCAGAGGGTATCAAAGAAATTAATTAGTAAAAATAATTAGCAATCCTCAGAAAAATAGATAATACATAAAATTACCAATAGATGTGTCATGACCCGAGCACTATGCCTTGGTGCAGAATCAGAATCAGAATCAGAATCAGATTTATTGCCATTGTTCATGTAGTACACAAACTAGGAATTTGTCTCGGTGCCGTGCTGCAACCTTAAAAAAACATGATGAGATAAAGAGATAAACTAAAAAACTAAAGGACTAAAAATGTGCAATAAGTGTAGAAAAATAAGTAATAATAATAATAATAATAATAATAATAGTAATAATGAGTAGTACTAGTCAAGGCAGTTTTAAAAAAATTAGCAAGTAGCAGATAATATAGGGTACCACAGTGCAGTTGATAATGCAACAGAAAAAACAGTGATGAATGTGCTCGGGTTATTCTTGTCAGGGTTTGACAGCAGCGTTATGATTCAAGCTCTCCGAGCTCTTATTGTGATAGTGCTCGGGGAGGCTTCCGCTGAGCTGTCAAACCCTCAACAGCTGTGCTGCATTTGTGGTCGTTAGCGCTCAGGCTACTTTAACCCGCGCTGGCGGCCGCATCGGCGCAGCAGTGTCTGTTAACTCTCCGTCACGTTACGGATGCTTAGGATTTATTCCTACCACGTCTGCTTGGTTTGACCGTCGTGCCCCTGGACTAGTAAGTGTGCTGTATAGCCTTACCCCTCCCGGTGTGTATCGATCTTTGTGTGTCTCTGCCTTAGCAGCCGGTGTTATTATTATCACCAACCTCATCTGTCTGTACTTGACTGTCTCCTCCTCTGGACCCGTAGAGCTGTTTAGCCTATGCCTCCTGTTGTGAGTAGACTCAAGTGTCATTGTCTCAGCAGCTTGTGTTGTCACTATTTTCACCGTTAATAAAACTCTCACTAAACTCTCTGGTGACTGTGTGGCGTCTTATGGTGGCTCGCAAGAGCCACCCATGACAGTACACTGCTGCCAAAACGGCGTTTACGGTGACGCCAACCCGAGACGCAATTCACCAGGGAGTTTTGAGTTTTTTGGACGCTGCTGAAGACGTCCTTCATCATCTCCCTTCCCGCTGGGCCGACTACCCGGAAGTCGACGCGAGGAGGGAAGATATCGCCGCACAACACGAGATTTTCCTGATGCTGGAGGAGGAACGCGGCGTGAAGCAGGAGAAGAGGCACTCCTGCTCTTGGCCTACGGATCCTGATCCCGTCCTCGATCCAGTCCTGGAGTTCGCACCATCTGGGGGCCGGCGGAGGCGTCGGCACCGCGGCCGAGCACGTCTTCAGCAAGCTCCTGCTCCGGATCCAGTTCCGGGCCGCAGGAATGACCCGCTCAATCAGCCAGCTGCTGAGAGTGAGCTGAGTCCTGTGCCGGTGAGCTCCATCCATGGGTCCTGGGTTACCATCCAGCGAGCGAGGGAAGGCGCAACGTCCTCTACAGCTGGCACCATCTTCCCTGCAGGAGACAGGCAAGTTCAATTTCACTTACCTATCCATCATAGTGATCTGTCTTGTCTGACTCCTGGGGGTGAAGCTCGGGGTTCGCAGCTCCCCGAGTTTCCTTCTCCAGCTGTAGCCAGTAATACTGAACCTGCTGCCTCTGTGTTTCCTCCTGCGGAGCGGTCCTCGGCGTCAGTCCCACGCCGTCGAACGAGGGGGAGGCCTGCGGCTCTGGGAGATATCCCGGCCCTGCAGTCTAGTGTTGGACAGAGGAGGAGAACGGACTGCGGTGAGGAGCCAGAGCCGACGAGTGAGCGTCCCCAGGGTTCCTCAGAGATGCAGCCCGAGTCAGCAGGTCGAGGGTCCTCTGCCCCCACGCCATACGGGTTATTGGCGTGGACGCCAGCGCGAGAGGATCCAGCTGCAGAGACCATCAGGCCGGCTGTGGAACCCGACGCAGCCGAGTGGGAGCCCAACGACGAGCGTCTGTCTGAACCTGGATCGACGAAGTCCTGGACGGCTCCAGAGCCCGAGTGCAGGCAAGTGCTCTTCCTTGTTTTCCTTTATGGTGTGTTAGAGCATTTTTGCCTGCCTCATGGGGAGGCGAGCGAGGGGCAGCCGTCTGCTGCACCCGAGCTCGTCTCGCTGGGCTCTGGCGCTGCCGGTGGAACTGATCCCGGTCCTCTCTTGTTCTCTGAGCCTCTCCACAGCGTTACTAGTCTAGAATCTGTCAAGGTCATGGGACTGGAGGTTCCAGGTTCGGGGATGGAGGTCGTCGCCGAGGTGACCCAGTCGGGGTCCGATGCGTGGGCCGAGGTGACCCAGACGGGGTCCGACTCCGGTGTGGCTGCGACCCAATCGGGGTCCGACGAGGTCCAGTGGGGGTCCAGCTCAGGTGTGGCTGTGACCCAGTCGGGGTCCAACGTGGGTGCAGCGGTGACCCAATCGGGGTCCGACGTGGGTGCAGCGGTGACCCAATCGGGGTCCGACGAGGTCCAGTGGGGGTCCAGCGCAGGTGCGGCTGCGACCCAATCAGGATTCGAGGAGGTTCAATTTTTTGATTGTTCCCCTCTCAGGAGCCACCAGCTGGGGGCCGTTGGAGGTTTTTGTCTGGCAGACTTGCGCTCTCATGTATTGTCGTCATTAGGCGGGCTGCATGCTATTCCTCCACGGTCCTGGTGGTTGTGGGATGCGGGTCGGCCACCCGAGGAACTGCTTTGTGCGTTCGGCATCTTGGGTTGGTCGCCCGATAAACTATGTTTGTTACTGGGTGACCTGGTTCGGCCACCAGAGGACTTGTTTCTGGGGGCCTGGGGCTGGGGTAGGCCGCCTGGCCATGTACTGTTTTTGTGGGACTATCCGTGGGCCATCGGAGGCAGGGAGGTTGCCGGAGCTCTGCCTGGGGGGCGTTGGATCTCCGCCGATCATCTTTTGTTTTGGCCCATACGGTGTCAGGGTCATGTCAAGTTATGTTAAGCAATTTAGATTGCCTCATGTGTTTTGAAAGCCATAGTCAAGTTATGTAAAGCAATTTTTATTGCCTCATGTGTGTATTTGAAATTCATAGTCAAGTCATGTCAAGTTATGTAAAGCAATTTTGATTGCCTCATGTGTTTTGAAAGCCATAGTCAAGTCATGTCAAGTTATGTTAAGCAATTTTGATTGCCTCATGTGTTTTGAAATCCATTGTCTAGTCATGTCAAGTTATGTAAAGTTATTTTCATTGCCTCATGTGTTTTGAAAGCCATAGTCATGTCAAGTTATGCAAAGCAATTTTTTTATTGCCTCATGTGTGTTTACAGTCCATAGTTATGTCATGTTATGTTTAGCAATTTAGATTGCCTCATGTGTGTTTATAGTCCATAGTCTGGGTTTTGTTTTTTTTGTTTTGTCCTCCCCTCTTCCTTTTGAGGGGCCATAGTTTGGGGTTCTCGTTTCTTAGTTTCCAGGTGTGTGCATTTATTTCTTGTTTCTCTTTCATAGTTACCATGTGTTAGTGTGCATTTTTTTTCTTGGTCATAGTCATGTGTTTGCATTTACGTCTTGTTTTTTTTTCCATAGTTATCATGTTTGCATTTATTTCTTGTTTCAGTTTCCAGGGTCATTGTGTGTTTGGGTTAGGTTATGTACACTGGAGTTAGATGGGTTGTCTGTGGTCTCGGAGGGAAAACTTTCAGTGTCAGGTTGTTTTGTTTTTTTGCTTTGTTTGTTTTCCCTTGTATTGTAGTCATGTCTTGTTTTGTTTTGTTTTTTCTTTGGGGTTTTTTTTCCTCTAGTCATTGTTCTGGGGGAAATGGGATGGATATGTCAGGTGATGTATTCTTTTCCTTTTCTGTTTAGGGTTTTGTTAGGTTTTGTTTGGCTCCTTCCTTGCCTGTTCCTCAATCCACTCGCCCTGTGGTTGGGGGGAGGGGGGGCAGGTGTTACTAGGCGTTCGGAGCCCGTCATGGGAGGGGGGCCTACTGTCATGACCCGAGCACTATGCCTTGGTGCTCGGGTTATTCTTGTCAGGGTTTGACAGCGGCGTTATGATTCTAGCTCTCCGAGCTCTTATTGTGATAGTGCTCGGGGAGGCTTCCGCTGAGCTGTCAAACCCTCAGCAGCTGTGCTGCATTTGTGGTCGTTAGCGCTCAGGCTACTTTAACCCGCGCTGGCGGCCGCATCGGCGCAGCAGTGTCTGTTAACTCTCCGTCACGTTACGGATGCTTAGGATTTATTCCTACCACGTCTGCTTGGTTTGACCGTCGTGCCCCTGGACTAGTAAGTGTGCTGTATAGCCTTACCCCTCCCGGTGTGTATCGATCTTTGTGTGTCTCTGCCTTAGCAGCCGGTGTTATTATTATCACCAACCTCGTCTGTCTGTACTTGACTGTCTCCTCCTCTGGACCCGTAGAGCTGTTTAGCCTATGCCTCCTGTTGTGAGTAGACTCAAGTGTCATTGTCTCAGCAGCTTGTGTTGTCACTATTTTCACCGTTAATAAAACTCTCACTAAACTCTCTGGTGACTGTGTGGCGTCTTATGGTGGCTCGCGAGAGCCACCCATGACAAGATGATCAATAATGAAGAGAAAAATACAAATGAAACTGCTTGGTAATGAAATCACAACATTCAATAGGAGAAGCTAAAAGTTACGTCAATAAATTTCCACTTATTTAAAGAAATATCTGTAGATTATTGGACAGGAAATATGTATATAAGGAACAAGGTAAATTGATAAGGAAGAAAACCATGCAAATTTATGAGAAAAGTTCCAAATGTCTAAGGAAAGTCCAATTTGTGCTGAATTTGTGTTTACTGTGGGACTTGATTTAGAATCTACTACAAAGACAATATAGATTTTTACATTTATTAAAATTGCTTTACGAAAAATTAAGTGGGTACTGGCACAAGTCCCACTGTATCAAGTGCATAGTGCCTCCAGGAACTCGGACAATGGCAGAAGTCCGTGATTCATTACCTTTGTAACACTAAAATTTTAATCAGATGCAAAAAGATGCAAAAAGATATATAATAACATAAATATACACTTCATAAAATTTTTGAAATTTTAAAGGGCTCTCAGAAAACAAGGGAAAATGCAGTCAACATGGACAAAGAAATGTAAGGTAGTGATTAGAGAAAGGGAGGAATTAGATAAATTTAAACCTTAGTTCTGATGTACGAATAATAGTGCAGTTGTGGTCTATATTAATCATATATCCCATAACCTACATATGTATAAGCATGTGAGAATGTTTGGTGATTACATATGTAAAGCGACTTCATGCCTCAGAACAGGACAAAAGGTCTCAACCACCAGTGAAGATCAAAGAGCATCCGAGGCGCTGCGGTGGAGACCAGATAGGTTGCCCTGACCTCCCAGGGCCAGGTGGAGGGGTACGAAGACAAAGGAGGGGGATTAAGATAATGAGGGATGTCAGCTTTGATATGCATGTCTTTTGTTGTGTGTGAGTATAAGTACGTAGAGCCGAATGTGTTCGCTCCCTTACTTCTTCTGCTGCTGCACTAGATGAGACTTGTTAGAGGAGCGAAGCTGATAATAAACTTTGGTTTATAAGTCACATCGCCTCGTTATTCCAACCTCTTCTACACTGGTGACCCTGACGCGAGGATGGACCAGAGGCGTTCCCCCGCGATCGACTCATCTGTGGCGACCCAGGCAGACACCGGCGCCCATGCAGACAGGAGAACAGATGGACGACGTTCCCCCACGGCAGAAGTGATAGAGAGGGATCAACCGAGCACCAGCGCCGCTGCGAGAGCCGAAGGAAGGCACTCTCACCCTGCGGACACATCAGTGACGGTCCACACTAACGCCGTCACCGTCAAGCTGCCGGACTTCTGGCAGGAAGACCCCGCCTCGTGGTTTCAGCAAGCTGAAGCCCAGTTTGCACTTGCGGGCATCACGGCTGACGATACAAAGTTCTATCACATCGTCGCCAAACTCGACGCCGCCACTTCGAGATGTGCGCGGAGTATAATCCAGCGGCCGCCGGCCCAGGACAAATATAGAGAACTGAAAGCGACCATCGTGGCGAATTTCGTCCCCTCCGCCGAGGAGAGAGCCGAGAGGATCCTGGCGGTCTACGGCCACAGAGGATGCAGACCCAAGGCCCTCATGGAGGACTTGCTGCAACTTAAAGAAGAGGACAATGACAACTTCCTCTTCCAATTTATATTCCTCAGTACGCTGCTGCCACACATGAGAGGGACACTTGCCAACATGTGATGCAGCACCCAGCAAGACTTCCGCACGCTGGCTCACGAAGCTCAACGACTCGTCAACGCCTGCAAGGAACAGACACCCACAGCAGCATCCGCAGACCTCAACGCTGATGTCCGGAGCCACGGGGAGCTACAAACCACCGAGCAGAATCCGCCCGCCGTGACAGCGACATGGCCAAGACGTAACAGACGGAGCGACGTCTGTTATTACCACCACCGCTTGGCCGAGAAGGCTTACAAATGCGTTCCCCCCTGCAAATTTCACGATTTTGGGAAACGCCAAAGCCGAGAACCGTTAACAGCAGCGGTTCTCGGCGAAAAAAGCAAGCTTCTATATGTGACGGACGGACACACCGGCAAGCAGTTCCTTATCGACACGGGAGCTCAACTGAGTTTTATCATGCCCTCCCAAGCAGACCGGGCCATGGGCCCCCGGGGCAATGGAGCGGTGGCAGCCAATGGCTCCATCATCAACACTTTTGGCAAAAAGAGCCTGCCCCTCCGCATCCATGGCCGCAACTACAGATGGACATTTGTTGTAGCGGCGGTGAGTTTTAACTTGTTGGGCGCAGACTTTTTGTGTGCACATGGGTTATTAGTTGATCTAGCGAACAGACGCTTGGTTAATGCATTGTCCTTTGCTTCTATTCCCTGCTCAGCTCGAGTTTCTCCACCACCCGTGCAGGCCAGCGTCACCACAGCAGGAGGTAAGTTTGATCAACTCCTCACCCAATTTCCAGCACTCACAATTCCCAAATTCTCAGCTACAGTGGCTAAACACGGGGTCGAACACTTTATTCCCACAACGGGCCCACCCGTATTCGCCAAAGCTCGGCGCTTAGACGCGACCAAGCTCGCCATAGCTCGGGACGAGTTTACCACCCTTGAAAAACTAGGCATTATCAGGCGCTCAAAAAGCCCCTGGGTGTCACCGCTTCACATGGTCCCGAAATCCGAAGGTTCTTGGAGACCGTGCGGCGATTACCGCAGATTAAACAATGCGACAGCGCATGACCGCTACCCAATTCCTCACATCCAAGATTTTTCACTACATCTGGCGGGTGCGCGCATTTTTTCAAAAATAGACCTGGTCCGTTGCTATCATCAAGTCCCCGTTCGAGCAGAGGACATTCCTAAAACAGCTGTAATAACCCCCTTCGGTCTTTCTGAATTTTTGCGGATGCCTTTTGGCCTCAAAGACGCTGCTCAAACCTTTCAGCGGATGATGGACGTGGTATTACGCGACCTCCCCTTCGTGTTCGTCTACCTCGACGATATGCTGGTAGCCAGCTCGTCTGAGGAAGAACACGAACAGCATCTCACTATGGTTTTTCGGAGACTAGAAGAGCACGGGTTAATAATCAATCCAGCCAAATGCAAATTCGGCGTGTCACAAATTGATTTTTTGGGACACAGAGTTTCACCGAAGGGGGCAGTCCCACTGCCAGACAAAGTTCACGCAGTAAAAAGTTTCCCACGGCCACAAATGGTCAAATCGCTGCAAGAATTTTTGGGAATGGTTAATTTTTACAACCGTTTCCTCCCCCGCGCAGCTCAGCTCATGCAGCCCCTATATGACGCGCTCAGAAAACAAAAACCTTCCAACGCGGTCGAATGGACCCCGGACCGCGAACGCGCCTTCGCGGAAGTAAAAAGTGCCCTAGCTAATGCCACATCGTTGGTTCACCCTGATCCCTCGGCCCGCATTGCGCTAACCACAGACGCTTCAGACCTGGCCATAGGGGCGGTTGTAGAACAACACGTCAGCGGAATCTGGCAACCTTTGGCATTTTTCAGCAAATCGCTAAACCAAACTGAGCGTAAATACAGCACCTTTGACAGGGAGCTGCTAGAGCGCTTCATTTATCCATCCGCCACTTCCAGTTCTGGTTGGAGGGGCGGCGTTTCACGGCTTTTGTAGACCACAAACCGCTCACCTTTGCGATGGCTAAAATTTCTGAACCGTGGTCAGGCAGGCAACAAAGACAGCTAGCTGCGATTTCAGAGTTCACCACAGACATTCGACATGTGGCAGGCAAACTTAACGTGGTAGCAGACTGCCTCTCTCGCGCTGTGACATCGCCAGAGCGCAAAGAGACAGATTATCTACCTCAGCCGCAGAACTCTTCGCCAACGCGGACACATACGCAGCCCCAATCCACGTAGGGATAGATTATGCAGCCATGGCGGAGGAGCAAAGTAGTGACGCGGACGTGCGCGCACTCCTGTCTGGACCAACAGGGTTAAGGCTGGAGGAAAGGGGTTTACGCAACGGTGTGCCCCCCCCTAATATGCGACATCTCAACCGGCCGACCTCGCCCGGTAGTCCCAGCTCCATGGCACCGCCGTATTTTCGACTCGATTCACTCCCTCGCGCACCCAGGTGTGCGCGCTTCGGTTAAAATGGTCGCCGAAAAGTTTGTGTGGCCTGGCCTGCGCAAAAACGTAAAAGAATGGGCAAAGATTTGCATTTCTTGTCAGCGCGCCAAAGTACACAAACACACAAAAGCCCCTCTAGAGCCTTTTCGAATCCCTGCTAGAAGGTTCGACCACGTTCATGTCGACCTCGTGGGACCACTACCTTCCTCCCAAGGTTTCACACATCTGTTAACAATGATAGACCGCACTACGCGCTGGCCGGAGGCGGTCCCTCTGGCGTCAACCACGGCGGAGGAAGTCGCTCGCGTTTTTTTTGACAAACTGGGTGGCACGTTTCGGCGTCCCATCGGACATCACGTCTGATAGGGGGCCTCAATTTGTCTCGGAGCTTTGGTCAGCCATGGCCAGCAGCTTAGGAGCGACAATTCACCGCACCACCGCTTATCACCCTCAGGCTAATGGGTTATGCGAGCGTTTTCACAGATCTTTAAAGGCCGCCCTCAGAGCCTCACTAACGGATACAAATTGGGTAAATAAACTTCCCTGGGTTTTATTGGGGTTGCGTGCTGCACCTAAAGAGGATTTAGATGCCTCCCCAGCAGAATTAGTTTTTGCACAACCTCTCAGGCTCCCAGGTGAATTTTTACCAGAGAGCCCAGAGCCAGGGCATCTTCCGGCCCCGAGGTTTTTAGGTAGCAACGGACCGGACTCTCTCCCCGGACCGGCACATCACTCTTTTCCACGGGTTTTTGTCCCCCAAGCTTTAAAAAACGCTGAATTCGTTTTTGTTAGGCATGAAGCTTTAAAACCAACCTTCCGCCCACCATACAATGGACCATTCAGAGTGCTGGAACCTGGTGATAAGCATTTTGTGCTTGATTTTGGGGACAGAAAAGAAACAGTCAGCATTGACAGACTTAAACCTGCCTTCTTGTTGAGAGACGAGCCTGCACGGTTGGCGAGAGCACCTCGGCAGGGTAGACCCCCCAAGAGGAAAGACTCAGCCCCCCTGCAGGGAACAAATAATCACTCTCCTTCCCAAGCTGCAGATTCCTTACAGGAAGGTCCCACCAGGATGCCCAAGCAGACCCACAGCAGATTCGGGAGAAGATTAACGGCACAGGGACTGATGCAAACTACTCAAAAGTTGTTCACTAATTGTGCTGTAACAGTTTAGGACTGACTTGTGATATTACTATGCTGTTATGATTACCACTGAACTCTCTATAGGAGCATAGCTGCTGGAAAGTTTCTTCTTTGTCAAGAGGTGTAGCAGTTAGTATGTCATAATAATTATCTTAAACTGTGAATTTTTCTATTGTCCTTTTCTTAGTCGTTTGGGGGGGGCTGTGGTCTATATTAATCATATATCCCATAACCTACATATATATAAGCATGTGAGAATGTTTGGTGATTACATATGTAAAGCGACTTCACACCTCAGAACAGGACAAAAGGTCTCAGCTGCCAGTGAAGATCAAAGAGCATCCGAGGCGCTGCGGTGGAGACCAGATAGGTCGCCCTGACCTCCCAGGGCCAGGTGGAGGGGTACGAAGACAAAGGAGGGGGATTAAGATAATGAGGGATGTCAGCTTTGATATGCATGTCTTTTGTTATGTGTGAGTATAAGTACTGTTGTAAGATGTGCCTAATGCAGGTGTTTAGAAAGGACAGCCACGGTTAGGAGACCAGAAGCAGGAACGGTTAACACTGGCGACCACGAAGGGACACTCACGTTGTTAAGAGGGTGGTGAGTACAGAAAGAAAAGGACAGCGGCAGCTGGGCCGAGTGACTGTGATGGCAGCTAAGCTAATGAGACATGGCGGCCGCTCGCTATCCCGCCGATATCTACAAACAAGATACTAACTACTCAAACCCGTTCATGTCGCTGGCTAATCGTCAGGAGTGCAGACGAGGTGCTGTGAGGGCTCATGAATGTCGGGCTGAGACGAAGTGTGGACATTGTGGCCCATTTCTGTGTGATGAGAGCTGCGCAGGCGCACCTGTTGGAGAGGATTTGTTCGCGCCATTCGGCAGCCCCGCTCAATTTGCCACCGGCTGTGGACGGGGACCCAGCAGACCAGGACCTCAGCCTGTACAACCTGTTCGCTACCGCCTCCAGTGATGGCCCCAGCAGTTCCCGGCCGTCCACTCCACCTGCTAATGCCCCCAGTGTGATCGGGTCTCTTCCACCCATTCCTTCCCATGTGATATTTGGCCATGGTGGGGGTGCGGTGGGAGAACCACGCCATCAGGCTCAGCACGTGTCACGGCCCAAACGTCGGCGCAGAGGACCGGACCGTTACGGGGACTGGGTTACTGAGTGAACCAACTGTAGCATTTCCTGTTTGCACTAGAGACTCTCCAGTTCACATTTTTGGACTCTAGTCTGGTTATAATGTTCTATATGTTTGTTTGAAGAAAAAAAAAAAGCTTTAGTGACAATGCTTTCATATACCAACATGCATTTTATTTCATTTGAGTGTATTGTATGCTGATTAGTTGTTCAGTAATACTCCCGGTCGCCAAGGAATAGGTTTTCAGAATATAATGTACCTCCTTGTTTAATTAGAAACAATGGTATTTCAATGTATTTGCCCCTCACGTTTTAACTGCCAAATGAGCTAGTTTTACCACTGCATAGACACTCGTAACCTACCTACCTATTTGAATCCCTGTTATATATTGGACACTGCTACTGCTAGGCGAACGAATGTAGAGAGTGTGTACCAATTTTATATGGTTTGGATGGAATGGAATTAGTGTTAATTGCCAATCCATGGTGGGGGTAGTGTTGTAAGATGTGCCTAATGCAGGTGTTTAGAAAGGACAGCTCAGTGCGTGAATGTGAGTGAGTGCGTGCGCGCAGCCGAGGCGTGCCCCAGTGTGTGTGGAACGGCCCCGACGAGTGAACGGTGTGTATGATTTTGGGCGGATGACAGACAGAGAGCGAGGCGACCGGAGCAGGTAGATATCATTGCTATCAACAGTGCAGTCTGTAAATAAAGCCCCAACGCTTCAGCAATACGGCCTGTGCCTCTGTGTACCATCATATCCTGTTTAACAAGAGTGAGGTTTTACTCGGGAGTTGACCCCGGAGGAAAAAGCTGCCTCCGGCCCTGGAGAAGACAGATCTCCCCTGCGTCCCCCAACCACGGTTAGGAGACCAGAAGCAGGAACGGTTAACAGTACGTAGAGCCGAATGTGTTCGCTCTCTTACTTCTTCTGCTGCACTAGATGAGACTTGTTAGAGGAGCAAAGCTGATAATAAACTTTGGTTTATAAGTCACATTGCCTCGTTATTCCAAGCTCTTCTACAGCAGTAAGATTATGAGTGGAGATTTTTATGTTCTTTTATCCTTAGAGTTTCTTCCTTTTTTCCCTTTTTCTCATTTAATAATGGAAGTATATTAGGGTAAATTGAAGGTGAAACCTTTGTCAATTCTGAGCAGCAACCACAAGACATTTTAGGAGATATTGACCCAGACAATAAGTATTTTTATCATATTAACAGTAAGTGTGCTTATTATGATCAACAATTAAACGGAATTATGAATTCAGATCAGACATTGACAATAATACATATTAATAGTAGGAGTCTCTATGCAGACTTTGATAGTATTAAGGAGTTTTAAATCAATTTAACACTCCATTTAGGATTATTGCAATAAGTGAAACATGAAGTATAAAAAATAAAAAAGGTATATATGATAAGGCAACAGCTGCATAACTACAGGGCTTCAAGGCCATCAAGCAGTCTACTCAGGAGAGGAGAAAAGGGGGGAGGCAGTGAGAGCATGAAACCCGTTAGCTGGTCACTGTGACATAAAACTTTATTTTGGAATACAAACTACGATAGACATACCAAACAGTTTGTTAATATAGCATATTAAAACAGTTCATATATGGATAAAAGTTACAGTCATATGTTGTAACACACCCCCACACACACACTTATAAAATATGTGATTTTAAAAGATAAATGTATAATTAGTGAATTTCTATTACAAGGTAATATTAGATGATAAAAGTAGTTGGAAATCACAGGTTAGATAAATACAAAACAAAGTTGCAAGAATATTGCAATCATAAATAAAATTAAGCAAGTCCTAGATTACAAATCACTTTATATCTTGTATTGCTCATTGATATTTCCATACTTGATCTATTGTATAGAGGCCTGGAGTAACAATTATAAAAGTATACTTAATTCATTGCTAACATTACAAAAAGGGCTGTCCATGTTATACACAAAGTCGGGTATCTTGAACATATTAATTTATTGTTTACACATTTAAAGCTATTGAAATTGTGGGATTTGGTTGATTATTGTACAGCACAGTTAATGTTTAGAAAAAGGAAGAAAAAAAAATTTTTTTGCATAATTAATCAATTAACTTACTAAAATAGTTATAAAATCCATAAGTTGCATACTTTTAATAAAATTATTATAAAGTATAGCTTAAATTTTAGAAAAATGAAAATCTTTATAAAAGCTAAAGGCTCAATAAAGCTTAATCTGGCATTGATAATCTTGTAGGTAGTTGGTTTGATAATATATTTGGCAAATGGGGAAAAATAATTCAAGGAGCCCTTATAAGTATAATTATTAGTTTATTGATCTTTGTTTTTGCGGATGTTGTATTCCCATGATTAAAGAATAAAAATTAAAAGAATAAAAATAAAAAATAAAAGAAAGCTCTATTTTAGTGGCCTTCTCTTCCAAGGACCCGCCTGCCCACCTGCCCACCTATTGCCAGGACGATGACGAGGTTGTGCCATGACTGAACCTAGACGGGGATCTAGAAGACGCCGAGGAAATAGTTTAGGGTCTGCAATAGGGTCTACAATGTACATTCACATGGTGTTAGATTTTGCTCTGCTGTGCTTCTGCCCTACAGGTTTCCTTTATGATAAATGATTAATGAAAGAATAGATGCATGTATATGAATGTATTCATATATATATATATATATATATATATATATATATATATATATATATATATATGTGTGTGTGTGTGTGTGTGTGTGTGTGTGTGTGTGTGTATGTATATATATATATATATATATATATATATATATTGTATATATATATATATATATATATATATATATATATATATATATATATATATATATATATATATATATATATATATATATATATACGTGTATATATATATATATGCATCTTCACATATATTCATATATATGCATAGATGAGGATAGTTTAGTTTTGAATATATTTTACACATATAGGATTGTTAGCTACAGTATATTAACCCATGATGTCTGTACCACCTCTGGAGAAATGGTGACCTGAGGGGGGAAGGTCTATGCGAATGCCGGAAGGAGGACATCAGGCACATATAGAATTTTAGAAGCACTACACACAGGGGATAGAATAGGGTTATGAGATGGGTTTAGACCCATCTCAAAAGGGGGAGATGCAAAAATGTAGGACAGATAGATAGATAGATAGATAGATAGATAGATAGATAGATAGATAGATAGATAGATAGTGAGGTGCCCCATTAGGACACCTCAACAGGGGGTATTGTTGGTAAAATGACATGATTGCTCTGTCTTTCTCACACTTCTTTATCTGCTTGCTTCACACTCTACACTGCAGAGTTTAGTTTACACCCTATAATTCATTTGCTGAAATCAGTTAGAATCAGTTCTGCACTCAGCAGAGCTGCCACATATGCGGAAATGTATTATTGATACAATGAGGTAAAACCCCTCCCTCTTGCATGAGGGAGTGGTTAAGCTTATAAAAACTATTGGGCTCAATTTTGGGGTGGCACACTCTTGGGGAACTGCCTAAAGAGCTGTGTTCCAGCGCTGCTTGTATCCATATCTCACTTTCAGTAAAAAAAAGGAAAATATACAGTGGGGTAAAAAAGTATTTAGTCAGCCACCAATTGTGCAAGTTCTCCCACTTAAAAGATGAGAGAGGTCTCCAATTTTCATCATAGGTATACCTCAACTATGAGAGACAAAATAAGAAGAAAAAAAAAATCCAGAAAATCACATTGAAGGATTTTAAATGAATTAATTGGTAAATTCCTCGGTAAAATAAGTATTTGGTCAATAACAAAAGTTCATCTCAGTACTTTGTTATATACCCTTTGTTGGCAATGACAGAGGTCAAACGTTTTCTTTAAGTTTTCACAAGGTTTTCACACACTGTTGCTGGTATTTTGGCTCATTCCTCCATGCAGATCTCCTCTACAGCAGTGATGTTTTGGGGCTGTCGCTGGGCAACACAGACTTTCAACTCCCTCCAAAGACTTTCTATGGGGTTGAGATCTGGAGACTGGCTAGGCCACTCCAGGACCTTGAAATGCTTCTTACAGAGCCTCTCCTTCGTTGCCCGGGTGGTGTGTTTGGGATCATTGTCATGCTGAAAGAACCAGCCACGTTTCATCTTCAATGCCCTTGCTGGTGGAAGGAGTTTTTCACTCAAAATCTCACGATACATGGCCCCATTCATTCTTTCCTTTACACGGATCAGTCATCCTGGGCCCTTTACAGAAAAACAGCCTTAAAGTATGATGTTTCCACCCCCATGCTTCACAGTAGGTATGGTGTTCTTTCTCCTCCAAACACGACAAGTTGAGTTTTTACCAAAAAGTTTTATTTTGGTTTCATCTGACCATATGATATTCTCCCAGTCCTCTTCTGGATCATTCAAATGCTCTCTACCAAACTTCAGACAGGCCTGGACATGTACTGGCTTAAACAGGGGGACACGTCTGGCACTGCAGGATTTGAGTCCCTGGCGGCGTAGTGTGTTTCTGATGTAGCCTTTGTTACTTTGGTCCCAGCTCTCTGCAGGTCATTCACTAGGTCCCCCCATGTGGTTCTGGGATTTTTGCTCACCGTTCTCGTGATAATTTTGACCCCACGGGGTGAGATCTTGCGTGGAGCCCCAGATCGAGAGAGATTATCAGTGGTCTTGTATGTCTTCCATTTTCTAATAATTGCTCCCACAGTTGATTTCTTCACACCAAGCTGCTTACCTATTGCAGATTCAGTCTTCCCAGCCTGGTGCAGATCTACAATTTTGTTTCTGGTGTCCTTTGACAGCTCTTTGGTCTTGGCCATAGTGGAGTTTGGAGTCTGACTGTTTGAGGTTGTGGACAGGTGTCTTTTATACTGCGCCACCATGGGCTGCACGGTGGAGCAGTGGTTAGCACTGCAGCAGCACAGTTTTACCCTCGGCCGGGGGATCGCGGGGATCATGAGATCGTGGGTTCAATCCCTGCCCCCGGCCAACAGCGATCTGTGTGGAGTTTGCATGTTCTCCCCGTGTTGCGTGGGTTTACTCCGGGATTTCTCCGGTTTCCTCCCACATGCTAAAAACATGCAGGTTAGGGATACGGGGCGCTTGCGCACGCAGCGACCGGCAGCTGGTGGCTTGTCACCAGACTGCAAAACAAATCTACCTAAGGGTACAAAATAAGTACAAAAAAAAAAAAAAAGAAAAACGAGTTCAAACAGGTGCCATTAATACAGGTAACGAGTGGAGGACAGAGAAGCCTCTTAAAGAAGAAGTTACAGGTCTGTGAGAGCCAGAAATCTTGCTTGTTTGTAGGTGACCAAATACTTATTTTACTGAGGAATTTACCAATTAATTCATTAAAAATTCTTCAATGTGATTTTCTGGATTTTTTTTTCTCATTTTGTCTCTCATAGTTGAGGTATACCTATGATGAAAATTGGAGGCCTCTCTCATCTTTTAAGTGGGACAACTTGCACAATTGGTGGCTGACTAAATACTTTTTTGCCCCACTGTACTTCATCTCTCAGCCTGGTTATTTGGCCGTTGTATCAAAGAACTGGGGTTTAAGGTATTTTAGACTCAACAACTCTTACAACTAGTCTGGGCCACTCCTAAATTTTGTTAGTACCAGTACTAAATTTCAAAATACAACAGATCACGTGAACTTGTAGGATTCACCAAATCAATGAAATATCACATTTATGAACAAATCTGTTTGTACTAATGGTTCTTGCATGACCATCAGTACTAGTTCCCACTATCTGTACAAAAATTTAGCTCTCCTGTCTTTCAAGCTAGCAAATTTTTCTAAGACCTTCTGGTTAAAGTCAGTCATGTCAGTCACAAACTTTTTTTCCATAAAGAGAGTGGCTAAGGCTAATGTTTTAATCCTTTTCAATGTGGTCATCATGTTATGTCTGGAAATGAGGGACAGCGGAGACGGTGGCTGTGCTGAACGGTGGCTTTATTAAAAGAAAGCTAGTAGCACGTGGAACATACAGAACGGATAGTATGCTAGCTATACAGAAGTATAGGCTGGTGTTGTACTAGAGGCAGAGCTAAAGAGAGACCAGGCTGCCACCGTCAGAACCCTATTATAGGCACGGCATGATGTCATCCCCTGTGCCTGCACCATCACGTCCCTGCTGCTTGTTATTATTGTGGGAATACATAACATTCATCTCCCCCTTGGGAAAAAACAAAAACATTATGAATGTTATGGCAGGCATGTGAACTCACAACAAATCAAACCTGAACCTGGGAAACCAGGTGGACTACTGGTAGACCCAGCATGGCTGAGTGGTATATTCTGCCACTGTAGTCAACCGTGCTCTGTATAAACATAGCAAAACAGAGTCATTGTTGCAGTTCAACTTCAGGGGCCTCTGGCGAGCCTGCAGTAGGCACGGCCCTGGAGGCGCTGGGTGCAGTGGATCTGGGTGCCCTCTTGTAAAGTCCCAGTCCAGGTCCCACACCGGCTGGATCAGTTCCAGCGTCGCAACTTGGTCTGGGGCAGCTGCTCTTACCTTTTGCACACAGCTGGCATGTCATCTCAAACCACTGGCCATCTGGAAGGTGACTGGCCCCAACTACGCGGTGATCATCATTGGCAGTGAGTGGACCATCTATAGATCCAGGCGTTTTGATCGGCTTACCCAAACCCAGTGGAATACTGTGAGCAGCTGCTCTCTCGTGCCCGATGGTGCTTGGTGATGTACCATTCACGTCAGCGGTAGGATGCGCTCTGGATAGGTGTTGTTTTGCTGGGTCCTGCTCGGCCACGAACTCTCTCTCTCCTGCAGCACTGTGGTGGCTCCCTGAGGCTGATGCTGGACGAGGATCTGAAATGACTCTGATTTATACCCTCTCTCTCCTGGTGCTGGTTGTGGTAGCTGCGGTGTGTTGCTCTCGCCAGCGACAGGACGTGTGCCAGGTTGTTGTCGTTCACCGGGGTCTGTCTTGGCCACAAACTCCCTCTCCTGCAGCTCTGCAGCAACTCCCTGAAGGTTATGCCTGGCGAAGATCAGAGGTGAGTCCAGTTTGTGCCCTCTCTCCGTGTTCCATTCTCTCTGCGGTGTCAAGCTTGGAGTGGCTGTACCCATGTCCGGGTGTGAAGCACTACCATCATCAGCAGTCAGTAGAGTCCTTGGTTGTCATGAATGGTAAAGCCTAATTCATAAAAAAGGTTGCACCCCAGGATGTTGTCTCCGTGTGTGGCTACCTGGAAGGTGAACGCCAGGAGGACTCTTGACCCATAGCGAACTGTCAGCGTTATGGTTTGTACGAGGCTAATATGAGTGTGCCCATAACCGTAAAGCTGTCATATGCTCAGTATGGTTTGTGGACCATGCTCACACTTTCAGTTTGTTCCAGTTATTTTTTTGTACTTTTCCTATTTTGGTTTAATTACTGAATTTGAATATGATGGGCCCGGACTGCATCAGCGCGAAGCTCCTCAAGTCCTGCACAGACCAGCTGTGTGGGATTGTGGAGCACATCTTCAACCTGAGCCTAAAGCTGGGGAGGGTACCACAGTTGTGGAAAACATCTTGTGTGGTACCCATACCAAAGACTTCCCACCCCAGAAACCTGAACAGCTACAGACCAGTGGCCCTGATGTCTCACCTGATGAAGACCCTGGAGAGACTGCTCCTTGTTCACCTCCGCCCCCTGGTGGGACCAGCGATGGATCCACTCCAGTTCGCCTACCAGCATGGCATCGGGATGGAGGATACAGTGATCTTCTTCCTTCACCGTTCCCTGTTCCACCTGCAGAAGCCTGGGAACACGGTGAGGATCATGTTCTTTGACCTCTCCAGTGCTTTCAACACCATCCAACCGGTGATCCTGAGGGACAAGCTGCTGTGCGCAGGGGTGGACCAGCACCTGTCATCGTGGATCCTGGACTACCTCACAAACTGGCCACAGTTTGTGAGAACCCAGGATTGTGTGTCCGACATGATCATCGGCAGTACAGGGGCCCCCCAGGGAACGGTTTTGGCTCCCTTCCTGTTCACCCTTTATACTGTGGACTTCTCACACAACACAACACACTGCCATCTACTGAAGTTCTCTGATGACTCTGCGATTGTTGGCCTCATCTCCAACGGAGATGAAGCTGAGTACAGAGGACTTATCCAGGACTTCGTGGACTGGTGCCATCGGAACTGCCTCCAGATCAATGTGAGAAAAACTAAGGAGCTGTGGTGGATTGCCGCAGGCAAGAACAACCCCTCACAGCACCAGTAAACATACAGGGAACAGACATTGAGATGGTGACATCCTATGTCTACAATACCGACGCACTCTACAAGAGGGTACGGCACAGGCTGTTCCTACTGAGGAGGCTCAGGTCTTTTGGTGTACAAGGGGTGCTCCTGAAGACCTTCTACGATTCGGTGGTGGCATCAGCCGTCACTTTTGGAGTGGTCTGCTGGGGCAGTGGCATCACAGCAGCCGATAGGAAGAGACTGAACAAACTGATCAAGAAAGCTAGCTCTGTCCTGGGGCAGCGCCTTGACCCAATGGAGGAGATAGGAGACAGAAGGATGCTAAGTTGTCATCTCTGCTGGAGTCCATGTCCCACCCTATGCAGGACATACTGAACGCTCTGAGGAGCTCATTTAGCAGTAGGCTACATCATCCTAGGTTTCGCAGGTCCTTCCTACCTATGGCTGTCAGACTTTATAACCTAAGCAGGGCTGCTCGCAGAGATAGTAAAAAAACAAAAAACAAACTTACAACCTAATAGTATTGAATGCAAAAGACGCAACAACTTACACAAAATGGTCCCCCTCCAGTATACAACTGGGACAATATCAATCGCTACGGAGGGTGACAATGTGTATGGGTACATATTCATACTATGTGGGGTAACTAAATAGACTGTTATGCTGTTTATTCCAACTAGCTACAATGCTCTGCACTGTGTATATATATTTATATATTTATGTGTACATATGTATATTCATTGCTCTTATTTTCTTATCTTCTAAATTATTGCTCTGAGTGTTGCTATCCGTGTGCTGTTGCAATCCTGGAATTTCCCCATTGTGGGACTAATAAAGGCTTATCTTATCTTATGTACTTGTACTTTGTTTTCTGAGGTTGCCTTTGTTTCTGTTTGTGTTGTTATTTGGTTATCTTAGTTATTATTACCTTGGTTATTTATATCATGTGTCTAGGCTCATCTTGTTGTGCATTACAAATTATAGCTTCCTGTGTTTATTAGCCTTCTTTGCCTTCACCTTCAGTTCTCCTTTGTGTACAGTATTGTATGGTTATTCATTGTGTCCTTGCCATAGCGGGTTATCACCATTCCTTGTTCATTTATCTGTATCATGATTTTCATTCGTCCAGGTCTGTGCTTTTATTTTTGACAGTGTCCTTTGTTTACTTCCTGTTGCTATGCAGCAAAAAAAAATAAAATAAAAAAAAAATAATAATAATAATAATAATAAACCTTAAAAATAATAATAATAATAAAAACCTTAAAAATAATAATAATAATAATAATAATAAACGGCTGCTTGGCCACACCAAGCAGCCGTACTGTATATGCATTCTATAGTTTTTTCGCATATATCATACTGTCTGACAGTCTGGGCTCAAGCAGCTCCTTCTACAATAAAACATATGAATGAATGAATGAATGAATGAATTTTATTTATTTCGGATAGTACATTACAGGTTAAAAGAAACTGTATAATATAACAACAAGGTCAAATTAGACAAAGACTCCTTCTACTATACAATTCCACGTGAGTTATCCGAAATGGGTGATGGCTGAAGCCGCAGCTTATATTACCCACCCATATTCCATCCAAGAATTCAAAGGAGAAAAAAGAGAAAACAAGACAAGAGCGATTACAATTTAAAACAAGGCTAAGACAAAATGTGACTGAGAGAAAAAGAAAACTGAGCTAGTCTAAGTTAAGCGGTTACTATTCAAAAACAAATCTAAGACATAGTGTCACAGAGAAAAAAAGAAAAAAAAGAAAAACTAAGCTACAACACAACACAGGCTGGAAATGTCAATCCTTATGTGAGTTTACATGTCGTCTTGTAAATATGTTTGGAGTAT
The DNA here is from genome assembly GCA_020510985.1 of Pholidichthys leucotaenia. Classification (NCBI taxonomy): domain Eukaryota; kingdom Metazoa; phylum Chordata; class Actinopteri; order Cichliformes; family Pholidichthyidae; genus Pholidichthys; species Pholidichthys leucotaenia. Next base: position 261,042,144 of record CM035842.1, on the reverse strand, counting down.
TTCTTCTTTTAGTTTTTGTTTAAATTGTCCAAGCTTTGTACATGATTTTAATTCAGGTCCAAAATCGTTCCATAATCTGACTCCTTGCACTGAAATACAGTGTTGCTTGGTGGTTGTTCTCACTGTAGGCTTTTGAAATATACATGTTCCTCTGAAGTGATATCGTTTCTCCCTTGTTTGGAACAACTTTTGGATATTTGCGGGCAGTGATAGATTCTTCACTTTGAACATTATTATTGCGGTTTTAAAGTCAATCAGATCTTTCAACTTGAGAGTTTTTTGTTTAAGAAAAAGTGGGTTTGTTGGTTCCCTGTAAGCTGCTTTGTTGATTATTCTAATAGCTCTCTTTTGAAGCATAAAGAGTGGATATATGTTTGTTTTATATGTATTTCCCCATACTTCATGACAATATGTCATGTATGGGAGTATTAATGAATGGTACAAGGTGTATAGTGTGGGTTGATTCAGCAAATTTTTCACTCTGTGTAATATTGCAATTGATTTGGATACTTTACCTTTTATATAATTAATATGTGGCTTCTAACACAGTTTGTTATCAATTATTACTCCAAGGAATTTAGTTTCGGATACCCTTTCAATCTCTACACCATTTACACTGAGTTTGGGTACTGGGTAGTTGTGATGGTTGTTAAAGACTATAAATTTTGTCTTGCTTAAATTGAGCGTTAATTTGTTTGAATCAAACCACAGTTTCAGCTTTCCTAATTCCTTTCCGAGTGTATCCAGAAGTTGTTCCAAATTGTTACGGTGGCGCAGTGGTTAGCACTGCGGCAGCACAGTTTACCCTTGGCCGGGGGATTGTGGGGATCGTGGGATCGTGGGTTCGATCCCAGCCCCCGACCAACAGTGATCTGTGTGGAGTTTGCATGTTCTCCCCGTGTTGCGTGGGTTTACTCCGGGATTTCTCCGGTTTCCTCCCACATGCCAAAAACATGCATGTTAGGTTAATTGGCTGTTCTAAATTGTCCCTAGTTATCTGTTTCCTATAGGCCCTTAGAATAGAGGGTTAGTATTAATGAAAGCGCTTTGAGTGGTCTTTGTGACTAGAAAAGCGCTATATAAGTGCAGGTTAGTTAGTTAGTTAGTTAGTTAGTTTCCACTGCATAGCAGATTAGTGTCATCAGCAAACAATATTAAGTCCATTTTTTCTGAAACTTTACATATATCATTTATATACATATTGAATAATAATGGTCCCAAAACTGAACCCTGTGGGACTCCACAGGTGACCTTCAGTAACTGAGTTTTTGCTGTTAACACATGCAAACTGATATCTATTCTTTAAGTAACTACTTAACCAGGACAGTGCTACCCCTCTAATACCACAATTTTGTAGTTTCTTTAATAATAGATTGTGATCTACCGTATCAAATGCTTTTTTAAGATCCAGGAATACTCCAACTGAATACTCTTTATTTTCAATGGCTGTTGATATTTTTTCTGTAAATTCCATTAAGGCATATGCTGTTGTCCTTTTGTGTCTGAACCCATATTGCTGCTCACACAATAAATCATTCTTCAGTATGAAGTTGTCAATTCTCTCATAGAATATTTTTTCAAGTATCTTGGAAAATTGCGGTAATAGTGAAATTGGTCTGTAGTTGGAGAGTTCCCCTCTGTCGCCTGTCTTGTAAATCGGAATTACTTTAGCTATTTTCATTGCATTGGGAAATATACCTGATTGGAGAGACAGGTTACAGATATACGTCAGTGGTTTCACTATGCATTCGATAACAGTTTTGACTAGTAGCATGTCAATACCATCGCAGTCAGTAGATGTTTTACTTTTGAACGATTTAACAATTTCAATGACCTCTCTTTCGTCTGTGTTCTTTATGAAGATGGTGTCTTTTACAGCAGTGTTATTGCATATTGTATCACCTGTAGGCGCCGTAGTGGGTATTTCTCGGGCCAGTTTAGGTCCAATGTTAACAAAAAAATTATTAAATTCATCTGCAGGTGAAGCTATATTCACATTCGGAGTCGATTTATTATTTTTTGGAATATTAGTTGGGTAGCTAGTATTTCTGCTTTTATTTCCAAGGATACTGTTGATTATTGTCCATGTATTTTTAATATTGTCTTTGTTTTTTTCCAGTTCTTTACTGTAATAGTCTCTTTTACTGCATCTTATTATATATGTTAACTTATTTTTGTATGTTTTATGCTCTGCTTCTTTTGTCCTTTTCTTTATGAAAGCTTTATATTATAAATTTTTCTTTTTACACGCCTTTTGTAGTCCTTTGGTTAACCATGGTTTGACAGCAAATTTGTGTTTAAGCTTTTTTTTAACTAATGGGCAGTTTTTTTCATAAAGAGTGGTTACAATGTTTATAAATGTGTCATAGGCTTCATTTACATCTGATACATAGACTTCTGTCCAGTCTTGCTTCAGCAAGTCCTCTTTAAAAGAACTGATTGCGTTTGGTGATTTGTGTCTGAACGATTTTGAGATTTTTTCTGGGTTGGGCCCCGTGTGGCCATGGATAAGTGCAAAGATTGGCAAGTGGTCGCTTATATCATTTATCAATAATCCACTTTCTATTTTCTTATCAAGAACATTGACAAACAGGTTGTCAATAAGTGTAGCAGAGTGAACTGTGATTCTACTGGGATGTGTTATTGTGGGATATAGACTCATGCTGTACATAGAGTTCATGAACTCTGTAACTACATTTTGTTGATGTGGATTAAGTAGGTCAATATTGAAATCTCCACAAATTGCTACCATTTTCTTACTAGTAATATTATTGTACAGCTCGACTAATTTATCTCTGAATGTCTCAATGCAAGTTCCCGGCATTCTGTATATGCAGCTTATGATTAGATTTTTTGTTTTGTCTAGGTCAATCTCAACAGTAACACATTCCAAAATCCCTGGTATTGCTGAGGACATTTCATTTACAAGCTTACATCTATATAGGTCATCAACATACAGTGCAACACCACCACCCTTTTTTTGAGATCTGTTAATGTTAAACATCTGATATCCCTCTATTGCCATCAGGGGAGCCTGGTCTTCATTAAGCCAGGTTTCCGAGACTGCAATGGCTGTGAATTTTCTGTTTAGCTGTTTTAAATAGTCCTGAATCTGTGAGAAGTTTTTGTTAAGACTTCTGCTATTGAAGTGTATTATTGACAGTTTACCATCTAATTGCACTTGACTTTTGAATTGCTTTTCAGTGTAATATTCACAGTGGTTATGAATATTATTGAAAAAGTGGTTATCGGGATCAATATCATTCTCCATCTCTTGTGGTTTATGTTCAGCATAGTGGCATATTTTTAGAGTTTGAGTTTCCTCACTCTGTGTTTCATAGTCAGTGTTCATCTGTATTTATCTAAGTCAGTAGCATCTCTGATCATTATACTTTTTGCTTGCTCAGGTGTTCCATTTAGTTTAATCCAAATTCTACAATTTCTTGTCCAGGTTGACTGTATCCTATTTTGTTTTTTTAGCATCCGTGCCTGCCGTGCTAATTCAGCATTTTTTTTTGTCAGGTGTTCATTTAGGTAAACTTGAGTTTCCTTTAGTTTTTTGGCCTGCCTCAGTATGTCATTTTTCACCCTCCTGTTCACAAAGCGCATCACAATTGATTTCTTTGTTTTGTTATCTTTCTTCGGTAAAGCATAACAGGCTGAGATCGCATTGGCTTCTACCTTAATGTCTTTATCATTAAGGAACTGAAGCACTTGGTTTTCTAGGGACATTGATTCACTTATGGAAGCATGTTCACCACTCAGTCCTGTTGCGGCATGGGCGTAGGACTGATATCTGATGTCTAGTCCACTTATAACTAGGTCATCAATGCGAGAACCTTGTTCAAGATCCTCGACGCGTTGCTCCAAAAGACGCCCGTGTTGCTCCAGGTCCATAATTTTTTGGTCTTTTTCTTTTATTATTGAATGTAGGGCTTGTACCTCTTGTATTAGGTTTATTATTTTGGCCTGTTGGTTAGTCATTTTGGCCAATTCTTCTAACACAAAGTTCAGAGATTTTTTAATTTCTTCCATTTCCTCTTTTTTTGGTGGCATTTTACTGACCTGTGGATAGAAATAAACAGAGAATCCGGCTAGGCTATCGCCGGCGCCTGCCTCGTCTACCTGGCCAGTTATGTCGCACACCGCCGGCGCAGCCGGAATCCACCGATCACAGCCACTCGTCGCCGTCTGGCTGGGTGGCTCCTCCGCTGGGCCCCGTCACCGCCAGTTATGTCGCACTCCGCCGGCGTAGCTCTAATCCACCGATCACCTCCGCCGATCGGTGGCCGATCACCGTCGCTCGCTGTCGTCTGGCTGGGTGGCTCTTCCGCTAGGCCCCGTCACCGACCACCGTCAGTCTGGTAGTTCCTCGGCTGGGCCTCGCAAATTGGGCTCCAATTCAGGCCACTGTCCTGCTGAATCCAGGTGGCCCCTGTCTCTCACCAACGCCGCGCTCGAGCTCCCAATCGCCGCCTCGGTAGGTTCGTCCGGTAAGCCCTCACCGGGGACTGAGCCGCTTCGTGTCGGAGTTAGGTGACGCACAGGGGCTAGTGTTAAGCTAACCAGTATTAGCTTGGCAGAAGCTTCAGATAGAGCGCAGCGGTTCTACCCGATTAAAGGGGCATTCCGACGGGATACTGACGGGGGTGGAAATTCAGCCCGTGGGGTCCGTCACGAGCGCCGATCGCTATTGATTAGGTTCTTTTAATGGGAAGAAATCAGCGACTTTGTCTCAGCGTTGAAAAAGTGTGACCATCCCGGTCGCCATCTTGAAAAAAAAAAAAATATATAGGTTCATTATATAATCATTATATTATATAGGTTCATTATATTATATAGGTTCATTATATAATCAAACTCTAAAAATCTTGGATAAAAAGCCCATTAGGTGGCATCATTGTTATATTCTAAAAAAAATATAATCTACTGAGTTTTGAGAGTTTCACTGACCTCTGTTTTCTGAAATTAATTTTCAAATGTTTCCATAAATCAGCGCCAGAGCCACTTGTTGGATTCATCCAAAGACAGGACAGCAGCAGAGCCACCAGGAGTTCTGTTAATAACTGTAAAATATCCCACCGCAGAACCACATTTGGACAAACAGCTTTCTCTATAAAGGGCAGTTATATCTGGAACACAATGCCAAATGAAATTAAAATAATAAAGGATTTTAAAACATTTACTACAAAGGTTAAAAACTGGCTGAAAAGTAAACAAGAATGTACTCATGTATGAAATGATTGTCTGCAGGGTGTCAGTGAAGAAGGGAAGGCAAATGTGTAACAGGCATTTTACTGTAACAGGCAAATGTGAATCAGGTTCTTATATTGTGTATTTATAATTTTGTTTGCATTGATGTATGTGGATATTGTTTTCATTTTGTTTTTTCTTCATCTTTTTATCTGTTTCTTTTCTCTAAAGCCCATCCAGGGACAAGAGTTGCAAATTAGCTTAATGCTATACACTCTCTGTGCAACACATCAGATTTTTTTTTTTTTTGTCTATGTTTAATGCACTGTCCCTGACAAATAAACAAATAAATAAAATACTAGCTTAGTTTTGCGGTTGTCCCCAGCTGTTAGCGTTTAGGTCAATCATCCTCGCTCCTGTTTCCCACAACTGTGCATCATTCGTTTCATTCCCCTTTGTCCTATTTAAGGGACGGCGGCTCGCTGTTCGGCTCAGCGTCCTTCAACATTGTCACTATTGTTTGCCTGGCATGTGTCCCACGCTTCTCTTCATTTTTCTTCAGACGTGAGTCCCACGTCTTCTCTGGCGTTTCCATGTGCCGTAGCTTCTGTGCTATTTGGGCCTTCTTATCATCCTGCCTGTATGTTTTTGCTCCTTTGTATATTTTTGTGTTTTTCATTAAACTTTTGCAAACTCACAGCTCCAGCATTTGGGTCTTCATTCCGCCCCTGCCTGGACGTTTGTGACAAAACTCCACTGCATTCTTCCTGATTGGATGACCAGGAAAGAATCTCTCAACCATGACCCAGTTCATCATTGATCTCACAGCAGTGCTGTCCAGTAGTAACGGCAAACTAACGTTGTCAAGCCTCACCGTGCACCATTTGTACACAGGTCCGTTGGAGTCCACTGCATGGATGGTGGTTGTTAGTGGTGCTTCAGCTGAACTGGCTGGCAGGCTTGTTATTAATCGTGTTGAGCGGCACACTTTGGTGAGATGGTTAAGCTTGCCGCACCATTGGCATTGCTGCCCCCTAGCTGGGCAGGAGTGTGCTGCCACAGTTACCGCACATTTGGTGTCTCATGATGTTCCATTGTCCCATGGTGTTCACCTTGGCATCCTCCAAAAAGGTCACAGTGTAACCAGGTTCTTCTGCCGGGGTAACTGCTTGTGCTAGCAGGGTTTGTTGTTGTGGGTCACCTTGCTGCGATGTTAGCTTATTGGCGGCCTCCCACTGAAATGCTAATGCCACCGCCTCGCCGGTGGCAGGTCATCCGGTGCCACCAGTAGCATCCAACACAGCCGCGGGTTACTGGTGTGTTCCGCTAGCTGGTCCTGCGCCATTTCACAGTCTAGTTGGCCAAACCTACACGTGCTCGCCAGACAGCGGAGGTCTGCGGCGCACTGCTGGGTTGCCTCTCCTGCTCCCTGTCGGCGCTGGTGGAACTTTATCCTCCTCACCAGCATACTTTCAGGTGTCGCAAAATGTCCGGCCAGCAGAGTGATGCACTCGTCATATGTGTCCACTTGTCCCAATGTACTAAACACCTGCTGCCCCTCGGTACCCAGGCTGTGAATCAAGAACGCCCGTAGCTGCATCTTACTGACTCTAGCTAGGTCCATAGCCCACATGTGCGTCCAGAATGAATCAAACCAGCGAGGCCACGGGATGGGTGACTCACCTGGGAACCCGAGGAACGGTGGTAGGGGTGCCAAGCATGCTTCCATGTCAATGTTTTAGAGGTTTCTCCTCATCACCACTGTTATGTCTGAAAATGAGGGTCAGCGGAGACAGTGGCTGTGCTGAATGGTGGCTTTATTAAAAGAAAGCTAGTAGCATGTGGAACATACAGAATGGCTAGTATGCTAGCTATACAGGAGTACAGGCTGGTGTTGTACTAGAGGCGGAGTGCCAAAAAGAGACCAGGCTGCCACCGTCAGTCCCCTATTATAGGCACGGTGTGATGACATCACCCACGCCTGCGCCATCACATCCGTGCTGCTTGTTGTTATTATGGGAATACATGAATGAATGAATTTTATTTTATTTGACATAACATAACATAACATAACATAACATGACATAACATAATATAACATAACATTTATTTTATTTTTATTTTATTTGACATAACACGTCTGTGTTGTAATAATTTTCAGGAGTGTAACTGTCTCTGAGAATACCTCTGATAGGTTATTGTCCATGAAAAACTGAAGCAGATCCACAGCACCACAACAGGATTTGAGTTCATCCCTGCTGTAGAGGAGGTTAAGCTCTGTCTTCAGCTTGCGTCCACTGAGCACTGGATATGCCTTCAAGGTGCAGCTCAGCGCAGCTGCAGGGAATGCCATGCAATATTCTTTAAACTGTTCCCCCTGAAGCAACGTGGCACTGAACAGGTGGTCTGAAAATACAAAGCTTTCCCTAGTGTGTCCTAGAATGGTCTCACAGACATACAGGGACAGACAGCTTTTTTTTAAAATGATGCTGAGAATAAATGGCTAAATTTATAGACCTACTGCCAGCAGCTAAGTTTTTAAAAGGGAAGCTAAAGTTATTCTTTTAAGTAAAAAAAAAATATGTTTTTTAACTAAAAAGTTATTTCAAGAGCCTTCACCTGGATCAACTGTGAAAATGTGAATACTATTGATTAAGACTACCCAATAAAACCTGCTGTGATATAAAGAAAAATCACATTATAATGGATTTCACATTTAACAGCTACTATGTATAACCACTAGATGGCAGGAGTGCATGAATGGACAGGCTACTATTGAAAAAATACTTAAATATGAGTATCTTCTGAAAAAGTTACTCAAGTAGTAAGAACTTTACTCTCACTGATTTTAGTGGTTTTTCTATTAAAAAATGTGGCTCATGTATTTTGTGGTTTTTCATTAATCTGTAACATTTTAGTCATAAATTTGAAACTTCCTTTTATAATTTTCTTCATGTTTCTGATTATTACCTTCTACAACTGCTTTGTGTTTACTTGAATTTTCAACTTGTCATTTTAAAAAAAAAAAAAAAATTATACATAATTTTGCAACTTTTTTATGTAAATTTAATTTACTCTCTTTATTCTGCTTACAGCCAGAGATAGCTGTGCTTGGAATGTAGACATTGTAATAATCATTATCATTCTGTATTTAAGTATTTTTTGTGAACTATTGTTATTTTTACCCAAGTTATTGATATAACACTAATTTTACTTTAGTACAATTTCTGGTTGCTATACTCACCTCTGCTTATATTTCAGTGAGGTTTACAGATTATACATGGTTAAATGATACATTTTACAGTTTGTATCTTCTCAAACCAAGGAGATTTGGTTCCTGTCAAACTAAACTAGAGCTCTTTTTGTGGCTTTGCTTGTGGTTTTGGTTTATATTGAAGAAATATGATTTCTGAATTCAAAATAAACATTTTGAGGAAAATAGTGCATCTGTTGCACTTATACTGTAGACGCAGCGAAACCTCTTCTTTAACTTTTGTTATTATTTTCTGTAGTTTTAAATTCCTCAGATCAACTTGTGATCTTTAATTTGAATTTTAGATTCACAATTCTAGCCGGTTTTGTCATAAACCCTCCCGTGAGCTTTTTCAGTGCACACGGCGAGGGGTGAAATAATGAGGATTTACGTGCTGGGGTTACACCACACACATTTATTAAAAACGGCAATACAGATGCACAGTTTCAACAATAGTTTCCAAACAAGCTTAAGGAGTCCTCAAGAATGCTCAATAGTCTACAAATGAGATTGACCAGGGAAAACACACACAGCTGATACTCACAGAACTGGAGTTGTCCGAGTAAGTCCAAACAAGCATCAAAAGAAACACAGTCCTTTAGCGACTTAGACTTTCGTACGGCGATTAACGACCGTATGTCAAGTGCAATGACCCAGCAATGCGTGACTGGAAAAAGGCTCCTTAAGTACACGCATTGCTGGGGATTGTAGATTGGAGGCACCTGGGTGAGGACTGGGAAAGATGATCAACTGGGCTGGGAACAGCTGATGGTAATCAATGAGGGGGTGCGGTCGGACCGGCAGACTTTCAGCAGTACACACAGTTGCCGGCACCAGAGCAGTGGCTATGGATACGGTCACGCATTGGAAATACATACTAAACATGCATACACAACAGCACCGAGACCCACAGAGAGATCAGGACCGAGCCGGGGGAAACCAAGCCGGCTCGGATCCTGACAGAGTCCCCCCTTTAAGGGGGGGATTCCCAGACACCCAAGGAAGCATCCCAGACACCCCCCTCCCCCAACAGGAACAAACAACATAAACCCGGGTGGGAGGTAGGGAGAACAGGAAAGTTGGGAACACAACACCCCACCCAGGGTCCACAATAGCAATCCTAAGTCCAAATACGTGGAGGCTCGGGGGGCCGCCCAGAGTCCCAGGCCCAGCAGGCAGTTCAGCGGACAGAGTCTGGTGGCCTGCCGAAATGCACAGGCCATCTGACCCAGAACCCCAGTCCTTCAGGCAGTCGGCCAGCACTGTAAAGCCAACAGGGCCGGCAGGATGAAGCAGGAGGTGGCCTGCCCACCGGGAGGCTCACAGGGGGGTGACCGGACTGTAGAGAGGGAACCCCCACGGTGGTGGACAGAGAGGAGAAGAGATCCACGGTGTCCTCAGGCAGATCCACAGCACCCTTGGTGGTCCCGGCTTGGGCCACAGCTGTGGACCCTGGCCGGAGCGACTCCGCTTCACCTGCAGTGGACCACGGCCGGAGCTTAGCTGCGCCCGTGGTGGTCTCCCCAACGGGGGAGGTCATGCTCCCCTTGGACCCTGGCGCTGATCCCTGATCCTCAGAGGCTTCTGGTGGGATCAGCTGCTCTCCGGCAACCCTATAAGGGGGCTCAGATCCCGGAGAAGGAGAAAGAGAGACTGGGTCAGGGTTGTCTGCAGTGGCAGAGCCCAGTGAGGCTGCCCCGGGGGCTACTGTGAGCTGCCCCGGGTCCTCCTCACCATGAGTTGGGCAGTGTGACATCGACATTGACATAATGGAGCACACTTGCCTGAACTCAGGCTCCACCGCTGTCCAGGACTCCGGCGATTTAGGGTGTGCAGGTTCCTCCAGTCCATTGGGTGCTGCACCACCGTCGACCTCCTCCGGGACCCCTGGGCCCGCGTCGTCATCTGTGGGAAATCCAGGTTGTGACAGCTCCTCTCCGGTGACCCTAGGAAGGAGTTTTAAGGGGATAGGAGAGGAGGAATGGTTAGGGTTGCCGGCAGTGGCAGAGCCCGGCAAGGGGAGTCCAGATGCAGCTGGCGGCCGCACCCCGCTCTCCTCCCCAAGAGCCAGATAAGATCCCTCCATCATTGACAAATGAGCCACCAGAGAGGTTACTCACCTGTGTTCAAACTCTACCATCGTCCAGGACTCCAACAATGCCGACGATGACGTTCTGGGTCCCATCAGCTGGAGGTCTGGTCCGGGGGATGACTCTGCTGTGGCAACCCCCGCCGCAGACGTGATGGTGGTAGCAGTTCTGGTGCTCCTGTGCGCCGTCTTCCACACCACCGGCTCCTCTGGCGTGGCGGCCGAAGATGGCCTTTCCACTGACCCAAGAGCTGGACCCTCCCAGGCCTCCGGTTCCTCTCCCCTCGAGCAACCTGGATCCGGCGCCGGCAAGCTCATGGGGGTACACAGAAAGGTTTGGGTGAGGTTGGGTATGGGGGCACAACATGCTGCTGGGGTCGAGCACTCAGGGGGCTGCTCACCCCAAGTCTCCTCGCCAGGAGGCAGGCAAAATTGTTCAGACATAAAAGTTAAATGACAAATAACTTGCCTGTCCTTCTGAAACGAGATGTCCTCAACGGCCTCTGAGACGTCTCCCCCCTCCGGGCGTTCCTCCTAGTGCAGCACCGGCAAAACCGGAGGCCTCCTCCGGCGGGGGCTCCTCCTCCTCTTCCTCCTGGATGGCTCAGGGACAAGATAGTCTGGGATGCGAAGCACCGCGCTGGACAGCGAGTCAGTCGTGCTGAGAAGCTCCGTATTCTCCGGAGAGGGAAGCGGAATGGTCATGAGGAGCTCGAGCGCTGGGGGACCCTGGTCTGACTCCTTCTCGACCCGGCAGCTGAGCGCGGCGAGCAGGTTCAACCAATCCTCGTCAGTCGGCAAACCCGGGGATTGAGCAGGCGCAGGGGTTGGAACCTTCACAGCCGGGGAAGCGCGTCCTTGGGCCTTCCTCTTGCGGCGCTCCTCCCTCTCACGATGCTCCTCCTCGACCCGGCAGTTGAGCGCGGCAAGCAGGTTCAACCACTCCTTGTCCATTGACATGCCAGAGGATTGAGCAGGCATCGGCCCGGGAGAAGAAGCAGGGGACCCCACCAGCGTGGCCGCAGGGAAACACCTCGGTGCCGGCTCTGGAGCAGGGTCCTCCAAAGCCGCTGGCTCCCCCACTGTCCGATGGCTCCAATCCCAGACCAACAGACGCTCAGAAGAAGATGGAGGAGACACAGAGAGGGTAGGAAAAGAGTTATAAACTACAGCTGCTGGAGGGAGCCCAGCGGACTGCTGAAACTGGGGCCCTTCCCCGGGAGACGGACAAGGTTTATTATTATCAAAATGAGTTGAATGAAAATACACTTGCCCGTCATACCAGTCTTTGATGTTTACTGCTGCAGCTGGCAGGCTGTCATCCCTCTCTCTGTCTACTACGGTGATTCGGCCCTCTTCAGCGGGTGGAGGAGGAGCCTTCTCCGTGGCTACGGAGGAGGGCGTTCCCGAGGCGGCCCAGGCAGGCCTCATGACAGCTGTTGGAGAGATGCCCCCCCCCTCCTGTGTCCCTTCGCGGGATGACGGATGACGCCGCGTCTGGGCGGCTGATGCTGATGGCAAAGCGGGTGAAAGAATGGCTGCAGGTTGTGGAGCGCGTTTCCGCTCAGGCTCCGCGAGAAACGCCGCTCTCCCCACACCAGGAAACATGTGTTGGAGTGTGTGGACTGAAGCAATTAGGTCTGCATACTGAGGGTAATCCCAGAGACCAGGATGCACTTCCAGAATTCCCTCCACTGTGTCCAGGCAGCTCCACTTTGCCTTGGGTCCGTGGGCTTTATGGGCCTCATCCATAAAGTCCTGGATAAAGGTCCCCGCCCATTCTTCCTCCGCTGTGGAATGCCTCACCACTGATTTCCTCCGGCCGGCATGGGAGCGGCGTACCGAAGGCATAGTGGGGCAAACCGGTAGGTGAAAAACGGTTCAAAAATAGAAAAAGAGCGATTTGTGGGTGTACCCGCTAAATCCTCTTTCGGGGCTGGGTCATTCTGTTATAAACCCTCCGGTGAGCTTTTCCAATGTGCATGGCGAGGGGTGAAACAATGAGGATTTACGTGCTGGAGTTACACCACACATATTTATTAAACACAGCGATAAGGATGTACAGTTTCAACAATAGTTTCCAAACAAGCTTAAGGAGTCCTCAAGGACGCTCAACAGTCTACAAATGAGATTGACTGGGGAAAATACACACAGCTGATACTCACAAAACTGGAGTTGTCTGAGTAAGTCCAAACAAGCATCAAAAGAAACAAGTCCTTTAGCGACTTAGACTTTCATACGGCGATGAAAAAGGCTCCTTTAGTACACGCATTGCTGGGGATTGTAGATTGGACGCACCTGGGCGAGGACCGGGAAAGATGATCAGTGGGGCTGGAAACAGCTGATGGTAATCAATGAGGGGGCGTGGTTGGACCGGCAGACTTTCAGCAGTACACACAGTTGCCAGCACCAGAGCAGTGGCTATGGATACGGTCACACGCTGGAAATACATACTAAACATGCATACACAACAGCACCGAGACCCACAGAGAGATCAGGACCGAGCCGGGGGAAACCAAGCCGGCTCGGATCCTGACAGGTTTTTCTTAACCATTGGAATGCCTCTCAATAATCTCTATCTGGAGGTGTTATAGTTTTTCTGAGTCTGTTTCTTGATTCTCTCTGGCTATACTTCTTTCTCCTATTTTTTCCTCACTTACATCTTTAACTTGCTTTACTTTTTTTTCTGCAACTCACTGGGCCCTATTACAGTGATCTAAAGCAGTGGTCCCCAACCTTTTTTGCACCACGGACCGGTTTAATGTCAGACAATATTTTCAGGGATCGACCGGCCTTTAAGGTGTGGCGGATAAATACAACAAAAGAACATGATACGACCAACATAAAAATGGTGGTATTTTCTAAATATAATAATAAACATGAACGTCCTCTTAACATCACAACAACAAACACTCTCTGGTCGCTATGGTAATGTTTAAACATGCCTTCAAAATAAGATACACCACAAACACAAATATAAAGTGCATGAAAAATGCAACTCACCACAACACTGAATCATCGGCAGCCCTGAGCTTGTTCCTCTGCAACAAGATGGTCCCATCTCGGGGTAATGGGAGACAATGACACCCGAAGTGTGTTGCTTATGTCCAGTCTACTTTGTAGTTTTGTTTTGGTTGCTGTCATTGCAGGATCAATTCTTCACCAACAGTGAATGGCTTTTTAGCCTTAGCAATACGATTAGTCGCCAAGTATGATGCTCTCAGTGCACTCGCATTTGTTGATGTGGTGGCCCTCATAAACTGCTTCTGTCCTTCTTGTTCACACTTTTTCTTTCAAAATACCCCAAAGGCTTGTCTTTTAATGCAGGGTGCTTGGTCTCCAAGTGGCGAAGCAGTTTTGAAGGCTTCATTGCCTCATTAGAGAGCCGGTCGCCACATATTATGCAGAGGGCTTGGTGCGTAGGAATCTCCTGTCGAGATAAATCTGTATTTTAAGTAGGACTCCTGGTATTGTCTGTTAAATGCAGCTTTCTTTTTCTTGGAAGTCGTAGGCTCTTCTTCTGACTCCTCACTGGGCCTTTTTCCCTTCGCAAAGAAACTTTCCAAAGACATTTGTTTTTTAATCATTTTGCTAGCTCGTGGTTTAGCAACGGCGATTTTCGAAGTGACTATATGGCCTGGAGCCAGTCTCCTAGTATCACAATATGTGGGCGGGAAGCGCCTACAATTCAATTCTTTTTTTTATTCAATAGTAGAAAATACACACAGTACACACAAATTACAAATATGCTAATAATACAAGTAAATACCTCCTAATTTGGTTATTTGGTTAAAAAAAAATATTAAAAAATGCATATATTTATTTATTTTCTATCAGGCGCGTCAGGGAGCCCTTTGGGTCTTTCGCTTCCTGACAGCTCGGCACTCGGGCACTCCGCAGCTCGGGTGTTTCACACACATCCACACTTCATTCATTCCCATTAACACGTTTTGGGGTTTTGTTCAATAAAATGCATGAAACCACTCCTGCCCTGGGTTTCTCATTCACTAATTCCCGGCCTTGAATGTTAGCGGTAATGTATCACGTCACCGAGACAAGCGTCTTGACGTGTGTCAAGAGTGAGCCATAGACGGATGTAATGGCGAGAATCTGGTAATTTTTCTAAATAAAACATCACTCAGACTCAGATAATAAATAAAACGGAAGTAATGCAAGTTATTTATTCTTTCTGTGCGGCCCGGTACCAAATGACCCACGGACCGGTACCAGTCCGCGGCCCGGGGGTTGGGGACCTCTGTTCTAACTGATTGATTCAATAAATTTTAGAGTTAAAATGACCACAAATTCAAGTTATTGTCATCTCTGTCACATATACATTAACTTCATCAGGTCCATGTCACCTCTGTCAGATTCATATTTTGATAATTTTTCATTATGATATTTATTATCTTGTGGAGGATTGCTGGTCATGTGAAAATATAATCTGTCTCCTACCATTATATTATGTTTTCAAATTTTAAAATCGTTTTAGTTGCTGTTGAAGTTATATGCAGTCCAATTAAAAAAACACAGATGAAATCCTTCATAATATAAAAATATATGCATGTTGGAAGTAACTTTCTTCTAGGTTCTGTCAGTCTCCGTAAAAACCTGACGTTGGTTTACTTTCTGTAGGTCTGGCATAATGTGCATAATGTGGAGGCATAATGTGAGGGAAAATTAATTTATGTTTTTGTTGTCTGATGGTGTTGACACAAAATAAGTGATGGAAAGGCAAAAAAATCACATTTTTTTAAAAAGAAAAAAGATTGGTGGGTGTATCAAAGCATAGTTAGGTAGCCTAGTCCTTGGTAGATTCATACATGTAGTGTAATCAGTGTTGCCAGGTTTCACGAGAGAAACAAGCAACCAGCTCTATGGAAACAAGCCCCCAAAAAGTCCAACAGGCAACCTACTACACTGTGTAAAAGAAAGGCTGCTTGATAACATATATCAGTAGATTTATTTTTGTTTGCAGTGAATTGACTGTAAACACAGTCAGCATTGAATAACGGAATTTTATAATATCTAATTAAAGGAAAATACATATGCATTCTGCATAAACAACAGCAAATTTATAGTAAACACAGTCAACATAAAAACTGAATTAAGTTTTTAAACTGATGAAAAGAAAAGACGTACATTTTGCATAAGTAACAGCACTAAACACGATTACAGTTTAGTGATCTGGGATGATGGGAGTTGTTGTCTGCTAGTTGTTTAAACAAAAGCTAAATATTACTCTGTTATTATGCAACAGCCAACAACTTTAAATACGTGGAAAGTTATCTTTCAGCATCATATGTGTAACTCATGGCAAAATTTGATTGGTATGAAAAGATAATTTTGCTTTTGCCATTCATTTAAATTGAGACTTTTTTTTTCGATTTAAGGTCCCATATGCACTAATCTGTAAAAAAAAAAAAAAAAAAAAAAAAAAAAAAAAACCTGGATATCTCATGGCCCATTAGTAGTACAGAGCCGAGTGGAGTCGGGCGGGCCCATTGATCTCTATAGAAACTGGATGGATCATTGGCCACCAGAAGTGAAGCCCCTAGCCGGCCACTTTTAACTCAATAACTTCACCAAAAATTAACAGGTTTTGAACTTCCTGGTGTGGAGGCACAGCTTATAATCTTGCGCAACCGGTGAACTATAGAAATCGAGTTGACATTATGTTTAGCGGCCATCGATTTGGATGTACTAGTGTTTTAGAAGTATTAATATGGTGGCCAGATGGCTTCACTTCTGGTGGCCAATGATCCGTCTAGTTTCTCTATAGAGACCTATAGAGAAGTTGTAGGGGGTAAAAGGGAACAATGTGGAGGTAAGGAACGAGTGTAGGACAACACAGATTCTTTATTGACCCTCTAACATAAATGCACAGCATATGGCCCCCAGCATTGCCGCTGGGGGCCAGTTCTGTAGAAGAGCCTAGGAGCCTAGCAGTCTGGAAGCCCCCCCAGTCTTCTGTGTTCTTTTATATAACTTTATTACCTCGCATTGAGACTGGGGCTGGCGCATAATGCATGGGTCTGAACAAAGGCAACGTGTGGCACGATTATCATAAGACATGTTACCTTAATCACATACATTCGCCTCCCTGCGCTACATGCTACAGCATGGAGCAGCAGGGGGTGAAGGCGCCTCATAGTCTGGTCTAATTACCCTGCTGGGGGGCTGCCCCCTTCAGTCCATTGTTCAGCCCCTCTTCCTGGTTCTGGGTGCGAGAGAATGTCCACCTGCAGTGTCTAGTGTCACCACAAAGTAAAAAAACTTCATTATCGCGCTCATGTTTTGTGGGGAGCCGGGAGAGCGGTCATGAAAGCAAGCCCAACTAAACAACTACACGTTTAAAAACAAGCCCAAAAACCCACAGCCCGCGACTGACGAGATTTGCAAGCAACTTTACAAAATAACAAACCCAAAGTCATTTATAATAAGTGGACTTGGCAACTATGAGTGTAATTTATTTCAGCATCAATTTTATTATTTTTTTTTATCCCGTTTTGTCCCAAGTCCCAAGAATCAGTGAAAGGAGTGTGGATAGGAAAAAAATCTGAGACTCGATTGTGTATGAATGAAATAGACTGACTTCATTTCACTTTAGGACAACAAGGTGTCACTAATCACAAGTTTCAAAAACTTTAGTTCAGTATCTTTAAGTTTCAGATAAGTAATATTTACCATCACTGAAGTAGATGTCAAAAGTTTTAAACGTCTGCAAGTTCGATCTACTAAAGATGTAAACTCAGGATCATCATATTCAAACCTGCTGCCATAGACAATGGAGCTGATGATGTTGGAGACTGCATACGCCAGTGACTGAGCTGGATCAAAAGCTTCTCCTGAAGTCAAGGAAAAAGAAAAAAAAAAATCTAAAATGGCTGAACTTTAAATTTTCTTCTTTTGGCTGCTCCCTTTAGGGGTCGCCACAGCAGATCATCTGCCTCCATCTCACCCTATCGCTTGCATCTTCCTCTGTCACGTCAACTTTCTCCATGTCCTTCTTCATTACATCCATGAATCTTCACTGTGATCTTCCTCTCTTCCTTCTGCCTGGCAGCTCCATCTTGAATGTCCTTTGTCTAATATACTGTACATCAGTACTCTTAATGCAAACATTACATCCACAGTACTCTTTCTTGGCATGAAAACTGCACTGCTGCTCACTGATTGTCAACTCTCTTCTTACCCGAGTTCCAACAACTCTTTCTGATATCTTCATAGTGTGACTGATTAACTTTATATCTCTATAGTTACTTCTTTCTCGCTACATTCTCCCCTGCCACCACCTTGCAGTCTCTTATCTTCTGTGTGCACCTTCCTCCACCCTTGGAAGTCACCCTATGTTCCACTCTCTTCTTGAAATATGTGTTCACTACAGCCTTTTAGCAAAATCCACAATCATCTGTCCTTCCACATTTCTCTCCCTAACACCATACCTACCCAGCACCTCCTCATCACCTCTCTTTCCTTCACCTACATGCCCATCAAGGTCTTTAAATAACAATATAAAACAAATTGAAGGAATCATACCTTTGAATTTATGAAAAACTTCATTGAGGTGGTGAGATTCCTCAATAATCTTGTCCTCACATGCCTTCTTGCCCATTCCAAAGTCTCTCAGATTTGTCATGGCAAAGCGTCTCATCTCTTTCCAAGAATCACCATTTGACCACGTAATCCCTGAAAAGAAGTATTGAGCTGCAAATATGAGAGTTTCAATGAAAAACTAATAGACATTATTTTCTTACCTTTTCCTTCACTCAATTCATATATAATTTGTAGAATATCTCTGCCTCGAAATATCTCATCATAGTCAACAAGTGCCTCCTTCACTGTCTTGTATCCTGCCAGCATCACGACCTTTTGGGGTCCCAGATAGACAGTGAAGACTGATCCATATTTCTTGGCAAACTGGGCAGCAAAAATAGCACAGTGTATTTATGTTATAGCATAATATACATCGGAGGGAGTGAAAAAAGAAATTTTCTACCAAACTTGTCTGCATTAACTTCCCTAAACTTTCTCACCTCCAGAAAGGTAGCAGAAGGATTCTTCATGTCCAGCTGCAGCATGTTTCCAAGCAGGGGAAGAGGTGTGGGTCCTGGAGGCTCATTTCCACATTTTTTAGAATGGAAGGTTGAAGACAAGATGAAATAGAAAATCAATAAGATCAGCAGAGCTCCCATTAGGGAGGCAGACCCAATGGACTGGAGAAACATTTCAAAAAACTCCATGGCTTTAGGATAAACAGTGTCTTCTCTTTGGTTTGACGAAAAACACATATGGTGAGGATTTTAGTGGAACTGACTTTTTCTGGTTGACAATGGAGATAAGGTGTAGCCAGAGGTTGTGGAGCTAATGTTATTCATTTACAAATTGTAGTCTGCATCAATGATTCATCAGCATGCTGGCATTAAGGTCACTGTCTGGCTGAACTTTTGTGCAAAGTCCCCTGAAGCAGAAATTGTCCCAGATTTTTCAGAGGTGGATTTATGGGATCAGTATGAAAAGCCTATGCCATGTCTTTGACAAGTTATGACATTTACATGGCTTCTTGAGAGAAGTATGGGTGATCCCACTGCGGAGGCAAATTACTCATGAATAGACACACCTATACTTGTGAAGACCTAGAGTCGTTAACTCCACAGACATCAAATGAAGCTCTCACGAAGGCCGAAGGTAACATCACTACGCTGACCAACACGCTTTTCATGACACTACACCAGCCTCACTCAACATGATAAAATCTGACCGAGAAAAGCTGATAGCACATCCTAACCCCAGCACCAACAATGAATGGGACCAAACCTTACACAAAAACACCAAAATAATGAAATAAAATGAAAAGGAATGCATTTCAATGGGTCGCATGTATTTGTAAAAGTGTCCTGCTTGTTGACTTGATGTCACTTGGTCCTGTTAGATATGATTTAATGCTTTATTTAGGAGTTGTGTGTCTCATTAGTTACTACAAGAATGGCCATTTGTCATAAAATATTAAAAATGATTTAATGGATTTTTGGGCACACTTGGTGGGCTTTTGGTGTTCCATAAAAATGATTTAATTCACTATTTGGGCTTTTGGTGTCCTGCTTTGTCCCATTTGGTGCTGTTTATTATTCAGTCAAACTGAGCACCAATGAAAAATATTTTCCACAATCATATAAAGAGTTCAAAATAAAACAGCATAGATGCATACAGGAGAGAAATAGATTTTAAGTCACCAGTTGCTGTATCTTTACATGGATCTGGAAATCTTCATGTCATCAAATCCAGTTGTAATGATTGCAAAATGCAAGTCTAAGGCTAGCATTGCTAAGTGGGTTAGCTCCACTCATCCAAGTATCTAGAGTGCCGCATTGCTGCATCCTGACATGTTTAGAATGTCCATTTTAGGGGAAGGCCTTGGACCGTTTTTTATCCAAAGCTGGTGTTCAAAATGTAATTTCCTAAATTTGTTACAAATACACATACAAATATTTGTTATAAATACTGCAGGACATCCCATCCGTGTGTACCGGTAGTATTCAGCATGTTGAAATGCGCTGATGCGGTCTGCTTCTTTCAGCTGCTCCCTTTAGGGGTCTCCACTGCAGATCATCTGTCTCCATCTCACCCTATCCCTTGCATCTTCCTCTCTAACACCAGCCTTCTCCATGTCCTCCTTCACTACTGTACATCCATGAATCTTCTCTGTGGTCTTCCTCTTTTCCTCCTGCCTGGCAGCTCCATCTTCAACATCCTTTGTCCAATATATCCACTATCCCTCCTCTGCACATGTCCAAACCATCTCAGCCTTGACCCTTACTTTGTCTCCAAACTGCTCAACCTGAGCTGTCCCTCTGATATACTCATCATTTGTCCCTCCTAATCACTCCCAATGAGAATCTTAGCATCTCCAACTCTGCCACCTCCAGCACTGCCTCCTGTATTTTTGTCAGCACCACTGTCTCCAAACCATACATTGTAGCAGGTCTCACTACCCTCTTGCAAATTTCCCCTTTCACTCTAGCTGCTATCCTTCTGTCACAAATCATCCCTGACACTCATCACCACCCACTCTGCGTTCACATTGTCAAAAGACTGACTGTGATTGGATAACGCCTCGCCTCCTTCCTTCTTTCTTCTTCAATGAAATGAGATAGTGAATTTCCATAGAAACTCATATAAACTGATTTCTGATGGGCTAAATAATTTCAGAAAAGGATGCTTGCCTCCTTATATTTTACATAGCAACAAAAACAAACTAATTTCTGACTGGGTGATTAATGTTCTCACAGAGGAAAGCCCTTTTATTCCTCCTGTAGACTTCTGACAGGATTCTGACTGACATGATTCCAGAAACACCCAGAAGCAGACACAGGCTCAACAACAATAATGATCCTTTATTGAATGAGAGTGTAGGTTTGTGTGTGCCTATGGTGTTGTGAGAGTCAAGTGTAGCAGGAGCAGGAGCGTGAACAGCAGGACAGGTCTGGCAACCCTGGAGTGACAGCAGAGATAGAGAGGTAAGAGACTCTGGCTGACAGGTAATGACGTTAACAGAGCTTTTATAGTCTTACAGCAGCGAAGAGTTAATCTGGCTCCAAAGAGATGATTATCCAATACCGGTCCAGTGTTCCGCTGTGGTGCAGGTGCAGAATATTTACAGTGCAGCTTGGAGTGAAGGATGCGTGCTGTGTGCTCCAGCTCACCGTTAGTGAGAAGAGGGAAGCTGCTGAACACAGACGAGATCCGGTCCGCCGCCAGGAGGAAGGGAAGGTCCGCCTGGAGGGTGGTCCATCTGTGCACAGGGAACAAAGGGAAAATAGGCGGTTGCAGAGAAACATTCTGTAAAGCTTGCGTGGTGTTGGGGAGACGGAACTCCCGTGAGGCGAGAAGCAGTTGAGGAGCGAGGAAACTCATAGGGTAGTGGAGGAAGACTCTAGGTAGGAGTTCTTCCTGGGAAAGAGCGTAGATGTCTCCGTGCTGCCTTCTGGGCAGCGTTTCTTATAAAGGGTGCTTAATGAGGGGATGCAGGTGTTCCCGCAGCTGTAAAGGATAATCAGGGAAAAGGCACACACAGCGCGGATCACCCCCCCCCCACACACACACACACACACACACACACAGGACACCTCCCGGCAGCCATTCTAACCTGTCTGGGTGCGTCCGATGGAACTCCCTGATGATTTGAGAATCCAACACGAATGAAGGACACACCCAGGATTGCGCATCAGGTCCATACCCCTCCCAGTCCACCAGATATTGCAGACTGCGCCCTCTGCAGCAGACATCCAGGATGCGATTGACCTGGTGCGCAGGACCACCATCGATCATCACGGGCGGGGGTGGAGGTCTGGGTTGGGGACACAGCGGGCTGGACTCGAACGGCTTAACCTGGGAGACATGGAAGGTAGAACAGATGCACATAGAGGCAGAAAGAGCCAGGCGCACAGCAACAGGGTTGATGATGTCCGTTATAGCAAAAGGGCCAATGAAACGCTGTGACAACTTCTTGGTCTCACCCTTCAGGTTGATGTTTTTAGTGGAGAGCCATACCTGCTGCCCCACACAGTAGAAGGGAGCCTCGGTCCTGTGGTGGTTGGTGATCACCGTATTGCAGGCCGCCGTGCATCGCAGAGCAGCCTTGGTGAACTTTCAGAGTTGCCGACAATGCCTGATGTGAGCCTGGACCGAGGGAACAGCGATCTCCTCCTCTTCTGGGAACACCGGGGTGTTGTAGCCTAAAGAAACCTCGAAAGGGGAGAGACCAGTGGCAGAAGAGACAGCAGTGTTATGCGCATACTCAACCCAAGGTTAAGTACGTACTCCAAGACGCCGGATTTGAGGCCGTGATTCACCTCAGGGCCGCCTCCAATTCCTGATTAGTGCGCTCACACTGGCCATCGCTTTGAGGCTGAAGACAAGCTCACCGTGGCCCCCATAGCCTTGCAGAAGGACCGCCAGACTTGAGAGACGAATTGGGGTCCACGATCTGACGCGACGTCTGCCAGGATGCCATGAAGCCAGACCATGTGCAAAACCAGCAGATCCGCCGTCTCCTTGGCTGCTGGCAGCTTCTGTAAAGGGATAAAGTGAGCTGCCGTGGAGAACCTGTCCACAATGGTAAGGATAATAGTGTGGCCTGTAGAGGGGGGCAGACCAGTTACAAAATCCAGCGCGACGTGGGACCAGGGTCGGATGGGGATGGGGAGGGGATGCAACAGGCCCGCTGGTGAAGAAGAGGATGACTTACAGGTCGCACACTGAGGGCAGGCACAGATGAATTCACCCACATCCTTCCGCAGGGAGGGCCCCAGAAAGACCTTTGTAATTGGGCCACAGTGCATGCTACCCCAGGATGGCACATAATCCTAGAGGACTACAGCCAGTCAATCACCTCCCCCCGGACAGCAGAGGACACGTACGTCCATCCCGCTGGCCCTCCACCAGGGTCGGGCTCCGTCTCCTGCGCTCTCCTAACCTTCTCCCTAATGTCCCAGGACAGCATGCCCACGATGCAGAAAGGAGGAAAAATAGGCTGCGGTGTCGTCTCAGCAACCTCAAGTGAAAACTGTCTAGAGAGCGCGTCTGGCTTGGTATTCTTCGAACCCGGGCTGTAGGTGATGGTGAAGTTGAACCTCCCGAAAAACAGGGACCAGGGAGCTTGTCTGGCGTTCAACCGTTTAGCAGTCGGGAGGTACTCCAGGTTCTTATGATCCGTCCAGATGACAAATGGCAGTGAAGCGTCCTCCAGCCAATCACACCACTCCTCCAAGGCCAACTTCATGGATAGCAGCTCCCTGTCCCCCACATCATAGTTCTTCTCAGCAGGAGACAGCCGGCGGGAGAAGAACGCGCAGGGGCGGACCCTGTCATCAATGGGGGAGCGCTGAGAGAGCACCGCCCCCTCCCTGAAATCCGAGGCATCCACTTCCACCAAACACTGCAGAGCAGGGTCAACCTGGGCCAGAATGGGGGAAGGGGGGTGAACTCAGCCTTAAGCTTAGAAAATGCCGCCCCTGCCTCCTCAGTCCAGTGGAACGGCACCTTCATGGAGGTCAGGCGGGTGAGAGGTAAAGCAATAATGCCGTAGTTTTTGACGAAATGGCGATAGAAGTTAGCAAAGCACAAAAACTGTTGGAGTTGTTTGCAGGAAGAGGGAACAGGCCACTCCACCACTGCCTTTACCTTTTCTGGATCAACAATGGTCTTCTTATGCGAGATCAAAAATCCCAGGAACGTGGTGGAAGAGACATGGAACTCACACTTCTCGGCCTTGACATACAGCTGGTTCTCCAGTAGGCGCTGCAGGACCCGTCTGACATGGATACGGTGTTCCTCCAGAGAATGAGAGAAGATCAGGATATCATTAAGATAAACAAACAAATGCATCCAGAAAATCCCTCAGCACATCATTATTAAGCTTCTGGAAAACGGCAGGAGCATTGATTAACCCAAAAGGCATAACTAAATACTCAAAATGGCTACTAGGGGTGCGAAAACCAGTCTTCCACTCACCCCCCTCCTTGATGCGGACCAGGTGATAAGCGTTCCGCAGATCTAATTTGGTAAACACCCTGGCTCCCTGGAGGGAATCAAAAGCCGTATTGATAAGGGGAAGAGTGTACTTGTTGAGCTCCCTAAAATCAATGCATGGCCTGAGTGAACCGTCTTTCTTACCCACAAAGAAAAATCCCGCTCCCACCGCCGAGGAGGATGGCCTGATGATACCTGAACTCAGGGACTCCTTGATGTATTTATCCATGGCCTCAAGTTCCGAGGCAGAGAGGCTGTAGAGCCGACTCAAAGGCAAGGGAGCCCCCGGCAGGAGATTGATGGCATAATCGTATGGGCAGTGGGGGGGGGGAAGTGACAGGGCTTTGGCCTTGTTGAACACCGCCGCCAGGTCGTGGTACTCCGTGGGCACAGACGAGACATCGGGTGGAGGCGAATCCTGAGAACCGAGGGAAATGGAGGGAGAACAAGCAGCAGATTGCAGGCATGCACCCAGACAAAATGTACTCTATGATAAAATTCTGCCCGTACGCCAATCAATAGAAGATTGTGTAAGCTTAACCACGGGAATCCCAAGATGACAGGGGAGGTGGAATGAAGCACAAAAAATCTCATGTGCTCACGATGATTACTTGAGACCAGCACAGAGACGGGAGCAGTCTGCTTGGTGACGATGGCGAGGGGCATCTTGGAGAGAGTGATCAGCTTGAGAGGCCTCTCCAGGTTGTGGCATGGAAGCCCCAGCCGGGTTGCCAGACCCTCCGAAATAAAGCTTTACTCCACCCCAGAGTCAATGAGAGCATGTGAGGATATTTTAGTGCATGCGTGTTGAAAATGAATGGGTAACATAAGGCGTGTAAAGGTCTTAATGCTGCCACTGTCCGTTAGCCCCCCTACAGTGACTAACGGACTCCCCCTTTTACCCGATTGGGACAGGACGCAACGCTTGCAACGCTCCCACATTATTTAATTTTGTCTTCCAATTTTTTCCACATTGCTCAAATTATCTGCACTACTTATTTTACTGAAAATTCTAACTAAATGTTCTGCCTTTTCATTGTCATCTACTATCAAACTGTCCCCATTCTCCATAAATGGATAATTTAGCTCCTTCCTTATACCCAGCATCCTTTTAATTGTTCCCCATACCTTCTCCAAGGGTGTACTTCTTCCCAATGAATCACAATATTTCCTCCAAAACTCTTTTTTGGTCTGTTCAATTATTCTCCATACTTTAGCCTGCTCCCGTTTATAATTAATCAAGTTATCCATATTCAATACATTTTTTAATACTTTAAAAGCTTTATTCCATCTCTTAATTTCTTCAGAACACTCTGGAGTCCACCAAGAAACTAATTTTTTCCTTTTTCCCCTACCTCTTCGTGGGATGGTTTCCTTCGCTGCTTTCATAATAGCTGTTGTGATTCCCGCATTCATCTCTTCCACTGTCTGATTTGGATTTACTTCCTCCAATTTCCTCTCACTTAAAATTGTAAATTTTCCCCAATCTGCCTTTTCAAATGCCCACCTCTTGTCTATGTCATTTCCAACTCCAATATCAACCACTATTGGGTAGTGATCACCCTCCACCTGCACCTGCCAGCCAAGCTTTGTGAAATCAAAGTGAGATCTGCACGGTGGCGCAGTGGTTAGCACTGCGGCAGCACAGTTTACCCTTGGCCGGGGGATTGTGGGGATCGTGGGATCGTGGGTTCGATCCCAGCCCCCGACCAACAGTGATCTGTGTGGAGTTTGCATGTTCTCCCCGTGTTGCGTGGGTTTACTCCGGGATTTCTCCGGTTTCCTCCCACATGCCAAAAACATGCATGTTAGGTTAATTGGCTGTTCTAAATTGTCCCTAGATATCTGTTTCCTATAGGCCCTTAGAATAGAGGGTTAGTATTAATGAAAGCGCTTTGAGTGGTCTTTGTGACTAGAAAAGCGCTATATAAGTGCAGGTTAGTTAGTTAGTTAGTTAGATCAATGGCTGATTCTCTCCCCCTCGCCAAATTCACCCTAGTGCCCGAACCATCATTCAAGCACACCAACTCCTTGTCCTCCATTATCTCTTCTATAACCTCTCCGTTAGTGTCGTCATGCTCCCCCCATAATGTACTATGTGCATTAAAATCCCCACACCAGACCACTCTCCCCCTCCAGTCCTGAAGAATTGATTTCAACTCGATTTTAACTAACTGCTTACATGGATTGTAGAAATTGATTATTATCATACTGCCTTCTTTAGTCCATATCTCAATGACAATTACTTCCAGCTCTTGTACTGTAATCAGTGGCCTATATTTAACCCCTAGTCTAACAAAAACTGTACAACCCCCACCACCCCCATACTTCCTATCCTTACATATTCCAGAATATCCCTTAATAATGAAATCTAGTGATGGCTTAAGCCATGTTTCCTGTACACAAATAATATCTGGTTTTGTTTCCAATTTCTGAATAAATCCTTTAAATTCCTGCCCATTTGCAATCAGACTCCTTGCGTTCCACTGGAGGAGGATTGTCATGAATTAACCTGTTGGCTCCCCTCTACAGCTCCCTCCCCTTGACTCAGTTCTGCATGAATCTTTTCCCAGGATAGATCCTTGGTATTAAAGAATTTTGCTGCCACTTTCACAATGATCTTTATCTTTTCAGTTTTAGTCTTAGCCTGCTCTGAGCAGTTGATGACACAAGCTAGAAAAAGAACAAGCTTATCTGTTGTGATATTAGTCTGACAATTTTGTGGTTTTACGTTCTTGTTTTTGGCCATGCTTTCTACTTTTTCCTGTTGGTTCACAACCTTTGCTGCTTCTGTGTATGTCAACTTCCTCTCTACTCTTGCTTGCTGAATTTCTACTGTCTGTTTTCTCACTATACACCCTCCATATGCTACTGTGTGATTCCCTCCACAATTACAGCATTTAATTATGCTGTCACTTCCACATTCTCCATAACTGTGCTCGCCACCACATCTTCCACACCTCTGTTTTCCTTTGCACACACTAGCAATATGTCCATATCTCTGGCATTTAAAACACCTGAGAGGAGGGGGGATATAAGCCCTAACAGGAAAACTTTGGTATTCAATAAACACTTTTTCTGGCAGGGCCTTGTCTTTAAATTCCAGCATCACAGATGGACTAGCCAACTTTTCCCCATTCCTGATTGCTTGTAGGCGTCTAATCCCCACAACTGTTCCTCCTTTAATCATTGTTTACAGTTCTTCTAAGTTTCCTCCAGTGGAATTCCAGATATTACCCCCACCCCCCCGACACCATCAAACCCAGTGACTTCTTTCTTCTCTGCAATTTCTTTCTTGCACACTCTCTGCAGCTAAAGGGCTTTGTTCCTTTGTTCTGCATTTTTACATTTCACAAGGAGATTTCCATCTCTTAATGCTTTGGCCATTTCTATGTCTCCAATTGCACTTCTTAATCAATTAGTTAGAACTAGTGGGCTCAAAGATGCAACTTCATGCGCTGGTTTAAACCTCAAGATAATTTTAAATTCTTCTGCCACGATTTTCCTCCTCACCTCGCATCTTTCCTCGTCACCTGACAGCTTCCGCTTGCCAGTCTGCTTCACATTTCCTTCACTCTTGTCATCACTCGCCGCTCACGGGCATCCACCTCAGCTGCGCGCACACCTGCATCTCGTTAGTGCGCAGCTACTTATTCCATCTCGCCCTGAGCTTCGGCCTGGAGCCGTCTGTCTCCCTGCGTACTCAAGCCTTCAGCAGCTTCCTTCCCTCCAGGCCTGCTGACCCTTCATCGTGACACGTAAGCTGTCAGTTATTGTCTCACCTCTTTTCCTGTCAGCCTTCCCCTGTGCACAGGTGGATCTCCCGGCGGCGGACACTCTCTCCCTCGTCTCGCCGCTCCTCTGCCTCGCCGCTTCTCCCCGGACGCACAGCAGGACACTGTCTCCCAGGCTCGGAACTTTGCCAACGCCAGCCACCATAGTTACTACAAGTAAGCACATAACCTTGTCATTCTCCTGTGTGGTTGCCCAGCTAACTCCTGTTCTCCTCTCGCTCAGCGCTGGGATCATCCGCCCCTCCTCGTCCCCTCTTGGCGCGGGTTTCTTCTTCGTGGCAAAGAAGGATGGATCCCTACGCCCCTGCATCGACTTCAGAGCGCTGAACGACATCACCATCAAGGATCGCTATACATTGCCGCTCATGGACACCGCCTTCCACTCCCTCCAGGGGGCGACCTGGTTCACCAAATTAGACCTCCGCAGCGCGTACCATCTCGTGAGGATCCGGGAGGGAGACGAATCGAAGACAGCCTTTAGGACGCCCAGCGGCCATTTCGAGTATCTTGTGATGCCGTTCGGGCTCACCAACGCACCTGCCGTTTTCCAGCGTCTCATCAACGACGTTCTTCGGGACTTCCTGGGAGTCTTCATCTTTGTATATCTAGATGGCATACTCATCTTCTCCATGTCCAGGTCCATGTGAGGCGGGTTCTGCAACGGCTGCTGGACAATCGCCTGTACATCAAAGCGGAGAAGTGCGAGTTCTACGCCCAGACCAACTCCTTCCTGGGGTTTGTGATCTCACACAACCAGATACTCCCCGACCCCGCTAAGGTCAAAGCGGTGGTCGAGTGGCCCACGCCTACCTCCAGGAAGCAGGCGCAGCAGTTTATTGGGTTCGCTAACTTCTACCGGCACTTCATCCCGAACTTCGGCGCCATTGTCACCCCCCTAACCCGCCTCACGTCATCAAAGGTGCCCTTTCAGTGGTCCGAGGAAGCGGCTGCCGCCTTCAAGACTCTCCAGGCGGAATTCTCGTCCTCCCGGGTCCTGACCCAGGTCGACCCCGCGCTGCAGTGTCTTGTGGAGGTCGACGCATCTGACATGGGGGTGGGGGCGGTGCTCTCTCAGCACTCGCCAGTGGATGGAGTCAAGCGGCCCTGCGCCTTCTTCTCCCGGCGATTATCGGCGGCAGAGCGCAATTATGACATCGGCGACAGGGAGCTCCTCGCTGTCAAGCTCGCGCTCCAGGAGTGGCGTCACTGGTTGGAGGGGGCAGCCCAGCCTTTTGTGGTCTGGACGGATCACAAGAATCTCGAGTATTTGAGATCAGCAAGACGCCTGAATGCCCACCAGGCGCGCTGGTCTCTATTTTTTGCTCGCTTTCAATTTACCATTACGTACCGTCCAGGCTCAAAGAATGGGCTGCCCAACGCATTATTCAGGCAGTTCGCCCCTGAGGATCCGGAGGAGTCCGAACACACCATCCTTCCCAGCTCGTGCGTCGTGGGAGCAGTTTCCTGATCCATCAAGTACAAGATTCTGAGGGCTCAGGAGACAGAGCCGGATCCTGGCGGGGGGCCAGAGGGGAGGCTCTTTGTTCCTTCGGTGGTTAGAGGAGAGGTGATTCACTGGGCCCATACCTCCAAACTCGCCTGCCACCCTGGTATCACTCGCCTGGTGAGTCTGCTGCAGCGCTCGTTTTGGTGGCCGGGTCTCCAAAAGGACACCACCAATTATGTCCGGGCTTGCCCCCAGTGCGCCACCGGCAAGTCCCAGAACTCTCCACCTGCGGGTCTACTCCAGCCCCTGCCGGTCCCGGACAGGCCCTGGTCACACATCGCCCTAGACTTCGTCACCGGTCTCCCTGTCTCCAACACCTTCGACACAGTCCTGACTATTGTGGATCGATTTTCTAAGGCTGCCCATTTTGTGCCTCTTCAGGGTCTCCCTTCGGCACGTGAAACGGCTGATCTCCTTGTACAACACGTTGTCAGGCTGCATGGGATCCCGCTGGATGTGGTGTCGAACCGGGAACCGCAGTTTGTCTCCCAGGTTTGGAGGTGCTTCTGCAACGCTTTGGGGGCCACGGTCAGTCTCTCTTCTGGTCACCATCCCCAGTCTAATGGGCAATGCGAGCGCACGAATCAGGAGTTGGAGGCCGCTCTGCGTTGCATGACCTCCTCCAATCCATCATCCTGGAGCACCTACCTGACCTGGGTGGAATACGCCCACAACTCGGCACGGTCCTCTGCCACTGGTGTGTCGCCCTTCGAAGCGTCCTTGGAATATGACCCCCCTTGTTTCCCGAGCAGGAGGGTGAGTTGGCAGTCCCATCGATCCAGGCACACATGAGGCGCTGCCGGAGTGTGTGGACCAAAACAAGGAACGCGCTTTTACGCACGGCGGCGCACAACAGTTCCACCGCTAATCGCCACAGAAGGCCAGCTCCCGACTACCAGGTGGGTCAACGGGTTTGGCTCTCCTCCCAGGATATCAACCTCAAGGGCCGAGAAGAGGAAGCTGGCACCGTGATATCTAGGTCCCTTTGTGATTTCTAAGATTGTCAACCCGGTGGCTGTGCATTTGGCCCTCCCCCCCTCCCTACATGTGTGTCCCACTTTCCACGTATCGAAGATCAAACCTGTTCTTTCCAATCCACTTTGCCCCCCTCCTAGGTCACCTCCCGCTCCTAGGATGATCGACGGCGACCCGGCGTGGGGTGTTACTGCCATCTTGGACTCCCGGTGCCGAGGTCATGGGCTGCAATACCTGGTGGATTGGGAAGGTCATGGACCAGAGTGGAGATCCTGGGTGCACTCTTCGTGGGTGTTGGATCAAGACCTCATCGCGGCGTTTCACCGGACGCACCCAGGTAAGCCAGCGCCAGGAGGCGCTGGTGGGGGGGGAGTACTGTCATCACTCGCCGCTCACGGGCATCCACCTCAGCTGCGCGCACACCTGCATCTCGTTAGTGCGCAGCTACTTATTCCATCTCGCCCTGAGCTTCGGCCTGGAGCTGTCTGTCTCCCTGCGTACTCAAGCCTTCAGCAGCTTCCTTCCCTCCAGGCCTGCTGACCCTTCATCATGACACGTAAGCTGTCAGTTATTGTCTCACCTGTTTTCCTGTCAGCCTTCCCCTGTGCACAGGTGGATCTCCGGACGGCGGACATTCTCTCCCTCACCTCGCCACTCCTCTGCCTCGTCGCTTCTTCCCGGACACACAGCAGGACACTGTCTCCCAGGCTCGGAACTTTGCCAACACCAGCCACCATAGTTACTACAAGTAAGCACGTAACCTTGTCATTCTCCTGTGTGGTTGCCCAGCTAACTCCTGTTCTCCTCTCGCTCATAGGGTTGCCTGGCTGCACGGCGTACTGCTCTGTCCTGACCTGCATTCTCCACCCACAATACATCCTTATCTCTCACACACGCATCGATACACGTTACATTGATTACCAATAAAGCTTTCAAATCTGCCTGAGCCTGCGTGCGTGTTTCCTGGGCTGAATAATATGTCAGTACGGCTCCAGCAAAGTGGCCCAGCGGACAGCGGGCTCGCACGCCGCTTTTCCACCCTCGAGGCTCGGGTGGATATGTTAGCCCACCAGCAACAGGTAATCCTTAATCAATTAACCACAATTACTAACCGGTTAGACCGTTTGGATCCCCCGCGGGCCTTCCCCCCGGGTCCTTTCGGTGCCTCGGCTCCAGTCGCTTCCCCGACTGGCCAGCCTAGCTCGGGAACGCCAACCCGTCTCACACCCATTCCAACCCCCGCTTGCTTCAACGGGAAACTCGGTGGAGCGAGGGGGTTTATCCTGCAGTGTGAGTCAGTGTTCCTGCGCGTTCCTGGGGATTTTCCCTCAGACCATAGCCAAATCGGGTACATGGCTAATCTCCTAGAGGGGCAAGCGTTAGCTTGGGCTTACGCCGTGATGACGAAGCCCAGCTACGCAAACCTCTCTTATGACCGGTTCGTGCGGGACTTTTTAGAGGTCTTTGACCACTCACGTCATGACAGCGTCCTTGCTGATCGGCTTCTTAGTCTCCAACAGGGAAACCGGTCAGCGGCGGAACACGCTGTCAACTTCCGAGTGGCAGCGGAGGAGGTGGGCTGGGGAGAGGCTTCTCTCTGCAGTATCTTCCTCCATAGCCTCAGTTCTGGTCTGAGGGATGAGCAAGCCAGTCAGGATCTCCCAGGGCAGCTTTCCGAGCTGATCTCGCTCACCATTAGCCTAGACAATAGGCCACGTGAGCGAGCCGCGGAGCGGAAGTCTGTCAGCCGCTCGCGCGGAGCTTTCGCCCGCTCTGCTCAGGCTCACCCCCTGGTGTTACCTGCTCCAGAGTCTGCCGATGAGCCAGAGGCCATGGTGATCAGGCGCACTAGGCTCCCTCTTGCAGAGAGACAACGCTGGCGGGAACGGGGTCTCTGCATGTATTGCGGAGATGACCAGCATCCCGTGGAGCTGTGCCTGGTTAAGCCAAACGGGGAGGTCCACGAGTCACTGTAGGGGGCCTCGCGGACCCTAACCGGCCAAATCCCCTATCATCATGCACACTGCCCATACGGTTCTGCCACAACTCCACCGGACATTTCACACACGCACTGGTGGATTCCGGGGCAGAGCAGAGTTTCATCTCTAGAAGCCTGGCAACTCGTTTGGGCATACCCTGCCAACCGCTGTCTACCCCCCTTAACTTGGTCACTCTCTCTCGCTCTCCTCTGGGACCAGTGACGCATAGCACAAAGCCAGTCCCCATCATCATCTCCAGCAACCACCGAGAGGATCTGACCCTTTATGTCTTGCCCTCCTCGTCATCCTGGGTTACCCCTGGCTGCAGCTGCATAACCCTGTCCTGGATTGGAGAACCGGCAGTGTCCTGTCCTGGAGCACCTTTTGCCTGGGCACCTGCCTCCAGTCGGCGGCTTGTGCTCCGTCCTCCCCCCCGCCGGCGCCGGTCTCTGAGCCCCCGGACCTGACCCTGGTGCCGCAGGAGTTCCACGACTTGGGGGTAGCGTTCAGTAAGTCCACAGCCTTGTCCCTTCCCCCTCACCGGCCATATGACTGCGCGATTAACCTCCGTCCAGGGGCCCCCTTGCCATCTGACCGCCTGTACAGTCTCTCAGCACCAGAACGCGAGGCGATGGACACCTATATCAAGGAGTCACTCAGTGCTGGGATCATCCACCCCTCCTCGTCACCGCTTGGTGCAGGTTTCTTCTTTGTGGCAAAGAAGGATGGGTCTCTACTCCCCTGCATCGACTTCAGAGCGCTGAACGACATCACCATCAAGGATCGCTATACATTGCCGTCATGGACACCGCCTTCCACTCCCTCCAGGGGGCGACCTGGTTCACCAAACTAGACCTCCGCAGCGCGTACCATCTCGTGAGGATCCAGGAGGGAGACGAATGGAAGACGGCCTTTAGGACGCCCAGCGGCTATTTCGAGTATCTTGTGATGCCGTTCGGGCTCACCAACGCACCTGCCGTTTTCCAGCGTCTCATCAACGACGTTCTCCGGGACTTCCTGGGAGTCTTCGTCTTTGTATATCTAGATGACATACTCATCTTCTCCAAATCACGGGAGGAGCACCAGGTCCATGTGAGGTGGGTTCTGCAACGGCTGCTGGACAATCGCCTGTACATCAAAGCGGAGAAGTGCGAGTTCTACGCCCGGACCACCTCCTTCCTGGGGTTCGTGATCTCACACAACCAGATACTCCCCGACCCCGCTAAGGTCAAAGCGGTGGTCAGATGTTATGCAGATGACACACAATTATACCTGTCAATGAAGCCAGATGATACTAATCAATTAGCCAAGTTAGAAGCCTGTCTTAAGGAAATCAAAGCTTGGATGACTTGTAATTTCCTGCTATTAAATTCAGATAAGACTGAAGTCATTCTTGTTGGTCCAAAAAACCTTAGAAATTCCTTTCCAAATCAAACTTTCAGTTTGGATGCAGTTACTCTTTCTCTTAATAGCTCTGTGAGGAACCTTGGAGTTATTTTTGATCAGGATTTGTCCTTCAATTCACATATTAAATTTGTTTCTAAGACTGCCTTCTATCATTTGCGTAATATTGCCAAGATTAGGAGCATCTTGTCTCAGAGTGATGCTGAGAAGCTGATCCACGCTTTTGTTAGCTCGAGATTAGATTATTGTAATTCTTTATTATCAGGCTGTCCTAAAACATCTTTAAAAAGTCTTCAGCTGATCCAAAATGCTGCAGCAAGAGTTTTAACAGGTACTAGAAAGAGAGATCATATCTCTCCGGTTCTGGCCTCCCTTCATTGGCTTCCCATAGAGTTTAGAATTAAGTTTAAAATCCTTCTTCTTACTTACAAAGCTCTAAACAATCAGGCTCCTTTTTATTTAAAAGATCTGATACTACCGTATCATCCTCACAGAGCACTACGCTCCCAAAATGCAGGATTACTTGTAATACCTAGAATCTCCAAAAGTACAATGGGAGGCAGAGCCTTCAGTTATCAAGCTCCTCTCCTGTGGAATCAGCTGCCAATCTGGATTCGGGAGTCAGACTCGATCTCTGTTTTTAAGAATAGGGCTAAAACCTACCTTTTTGATATAGCCTACAATTAGGGAGGGATCATGTGTTTCTGAACCCTCCCTTAGTTATGCTGCTAATAGGTTTAGTCAGCCGGGGGACCTCCAGTAATGCACTGGGCCTCACTCCTTTCCTCACTCTCTATGAAATATTTTTTTTTTTTTTGCTGGTCATTAACATTTGTTTGTTCTCTCCCATAGATTGAGTCCCCATCGTGCTGTTTGCTCTCTACATGTCTGTTCTTTTCTTCTTCTCTATCCCCTCACCCCCCAGCCAGTCGCAGCAGATGACTGCCCCTCCCTGAGCCTGGTTCTGCTGGAGGTTTCTTACTGTTAAAAGGGAGTTTTTCCTCTCCACCGTCGCCAAGTGCTTGCTCACAGGGGATCGCCTGATTGCTGGGGTCTTTCTGCAACTGTGGGGGTCCCCCCTACAGTTGATAGTGCTATGAGATGACTGTTGTTGTGAAATGGCGCTATATAAATAAAGTTGAATTGAATTGAATTGAATTGGTTGAGTGGCCTACGCCTACCTCCAGGAAACAGGTGCAGCAGTTTATTGGGTTCGCTAACTTCTACCGGCACTTCATCCCGAACTTCGGCGCCATTGTCACCCCCCTGACCCGCCTCACATCATCGAAGGTGCCCTTTCAGTGGTCCGAGGAAGCGGCTGCCGCCTTCAAGACTCTCCAGGCGGAATTCTCGTCCTCCCGGGTCCTGACCCAGGTCGACCCCGCGCTGCAGTGTCTTGTAGAGGTCGACGCATCTGACACGGGGGTGGGGGCGGGGCTCTTTCAGCGCTCGCCAGTGGATGGAGTGAAGCGGCCCTG
The DNA here is from genome assembly GCA_020510985.1 of Pholidichthys leucotaenia. NCBI lineage: Eukaryota > Metazoa > Chordata > Actinopteri > Cichliformes > Pholidichthyidae > Pholidichthys > Pholidichthys leucotaenia. Next base: position 261,006,942 of record CM035842.1, on the reverse strand, counting down.
CGCCTTCTTCTCCCGGCAATTATCGGCGGCAGAGCGCAATTATGACGTCGGCGACAGGGAGCTCCTCGTTGTCAAGCTCGCGCTCCAGGAGTGGCGTCACTGGTTGGAGGGGGCAGCCCAGCCTTTTGTGGTCTGGACGGATCACAAGAATCTCGAGTATTTGAGGTCAGCAAGACGCCCGAATGCCCGCCAGGTGCGCTGGTCTCTATTTTTTGCTCACTTTCAATTTACCATCACGTACCGTCCAGGTTCGAAGAATGGGTTGCCCGACGCATTATCCAGGCAGTTCGCCCCTGAGGATCCGGAGGAGTCCGAACACACCATCCTTCCCAGCTTGTGCGTCATGGGAGCAGTTTCCTGGTCCATCAAGGACAAGATTCTGAGGGCTCAGGAGACGGAGACGGATCCTGGCGGGGGGCCAGAGGGGAGGATCTTTGTTCCTTTGGCGGTTAGAGGAGAGGTGATTCACTGGGCCCATACCTCCAAACTCGCCTGCCACCCTGGTATCACTCGCCTGGTGAGTCTGCTGCAGCGTTCGTTTTGGTGGCCGGGTCCCCAAAAGGACGCCACCAATTATGTCCGGGCTTGCCCCCAGTGCGCCACCGGCAAGTCCCAGAACTCTCCACTTGCGGGTCTACTCCAGCCCCTGCCGGTCCCGGACAGGCCCTGGTCACACATCGCCCTAGACTTCATCACTGGTCTCCCTGTCTCCAACACCTTCGACACAGTCCTGACTATTGTGGATCGATTTTCTAAGGCCGCCCATTTTGTGCCTCTTCAGGGTCTTCCTTCGGCACGTGAAAGGGCTGATCTCCTTGTTCAACACGTTGTCAGGCTGCATGGGATCCCTCTGGACATGGTGTCGGACCGGGGCCCGCAGTTTGTCTCCCAGGTTTGGAGGTGCTTCTGCAACGCTTTGGGGGCCACGGTCAGTCTCTCTTCTGGTCACCATCCCCAGTCTAATGGGCAATGCGAGCGCACGAATCAGGAGTTGGAGGCCGCTCTGCGTTGCGTGACCTCCTCCAATCCATCATCCTGGAGCACCTACCTGACCTGGGTGGAATACGCCCACAACTCGGCACGGTCCTCTGCCACTGGTGTGTCGCCCTTCGAAGCGTCCTTGGCATATGACCCCCCCTTGTTTCCCGAGCAGGAGGGTGAGTTGGCAGGCCCATCGATCCAGGCGCACGTGAGGCGCTGCCGGAGTGTGTGGACCAAAACAAGGAACGCGCTTTTACGCACGGCGGCGCACAACAGTTCCACCGCTAATCGCCACAGAAGGCCAGCTCCCGACTACCAGGTGGGTCAACGGGTTTGGCTCTCCTCCCAGGATATCAACCTCAAGGCCGAGAAGAGGAAGCTGGCGCCGTGATATCTAGGTCCCTTTGTGATTTCTAAGATTGTCAACCCGGTGGCTGTGCGTTTGGCCCTCCCCCCCTCCCTACGTGTGTGTCCCACTTTCCACGTATCGAAGATCAAACCTGTTCTTTCCAATCCACTTTGCCCCCCTCCTAGGTCACCTCCCACTCCTAGGATGATCGACGGTGACCCGGCGTGGGGTGTTACTGCCATCTTGGACTCCCGGCGCCGAGGTCATGGGCTGCAATACCTGGTGGATTGGGAAGGTTATGGACCAGAGTGGAGATCCTGGGTGCGCTCTTCGTGGGTGTTGGATCAAGACCTCATCGCGGAGTTTCACCGGACGCACCCAGGTAAGCCAGCGCCAGGAGGCGCTGGTGGGGGGGGAGTACTGTCATCACTCGCCGCTCACGGGCATCCACCTCAGCTGCGCGCACACCTGCATCTCATTAGTGCGCAGCTACTTATTCCATCTCGCCCTGAGCTTCGGCCTGGAGCCGTCTGTCTCCCTGCGTACTCAAGCCTTCAGCAGCTTCCTTCCCTCCAGGCCTGCTGACCCTTCATCGTGACACGTAAGCTGTCAGTTATTGTCTCACCTCTTTTCCTGTCAGCCTTCCCCTGTGCACAGGTGGATCTCCTGGCGGCGGACACTCTCTCCCTCGCCTCGCCGCTCCTCTGCCTCGCCACTTCTCCCCGGACGCACAGCAGGACGCTGTCTCCCAGGCTCGGAACTTTGCCAACGCCAGCCACCATAGTTACTAGAAGTAAGCACATAACCTTGTCATTCTCCTGTGTGGTTGCCCAGCTAACTCCTGTTCTCCTCTCGCTCATAGGGTTGCCTGGCTGCATGGCGTACTGCTCTGTCCTGACCTGCATTCTCCACCCACAATACATCCTTATCTCTCACACACGCATCGATACACGTTACATTGATTACCAATAAAGCTTTCAAATCTGCCTGAGCCTGCGTGCGTGTTTCCTGGGCCGAATAATATGTCAACTCTTGCCCTTTCCAACTTTATTCTTCCTGCACCTACTCCCTTCTGAATTCCATCCAGTCTCCATATCATCATCATCAGTCAAAACCCCACTACTACTCACCATTCTGAATCAGTCACAAACCAGATTATGCTAATACCACCTTCTGTCAACTCGTCTTTCCACTGCACTTCTTCTTTGAATCAACTGCAAAAAACGCGCTGTGAAATTCCTCAGTGAGTCAGTTGATGAAAAGCTGTCGCGATGGAAAAGTTTCCTCAGCCCCCCCGACCAACCCTCCACTTTCACCCCCTGACAATCTCTTTCCTCTGGCACACCCAACAAATACTCCAGAAGCTAACGAGGAAAGAGATTGCCCCACAGCCGACAGCAAAGCTGATACTCCGGCTAGAAAAGCCTCCGTGCTGCCTTCTGGGCAGCGTTCTTTATAAAGGGTGCTTAATGAGGGGATGCAGGTGTTCCCGCAACTGTGAAGGATAATTAGGCCAAAGGCACACACAGCACAGATCACCACGCTGACTAGATGTTACACAATAATATACATACACTACCGTTCAAAAGTTTGGGGTCACCCAGACAATTACTTTCTGTTTTCCATGAAAAGTCACACTTATTTACCACCATGAGTTGTAAAATGAATAGAAAATATAGTCAAGACATTGACAAGGTTAGAAATAATGATTTGTATTTGAAATAATAATTTTTTCCAGATACTCAACCTGCTCAAAGGAAGGTCAGTTTCATAGCTTCTCTAACCAGCTAAACTCTTTTCAGCTGTGCTAACATGATTGCACAAGGGTTTTCTAATCATCCATTAGCCTTCTGACACAATGAGCAAACACATTGTACCATTAGAACACTGGAGTGATAGTTGCTGGAAATGGGCCTCTATACACCTATGTAGATATTGCACCAAAAACCAGACATTTGCAGCTAGAATAGTAATTTACCACATTAGCAATGCATATTAGATATTAGAGTGTATTTCTGATTAGTTTAAAGTTATCTTCATTGAAAAAAACAGTGCTTTTCTTTCAAAAATAAGGAAATTTCTAAGTGACCCCAAACTTTTGAACGGTAGTGTATAAGATAAAATATATTTATTATCACAGTGTTTGAATCATTTCTTCGCTTTTTCTAAAATTTCTGAGGAAGCTCCACCTTACTTGTCTCCTCCTACGAGCCAGTACTGCATGAGAGTTGACTCCTGACCGTGAGTGAGAATCAGTTCTCACTTTTTCTCTTGTGCTGTTGTGGATCCCCCACTCTTAAAAACAAAAGCAGACTGCAGAGTGCTGCTAAAGTGTGCTGTAAAATGGCAAACACCACTGTATGCGACCTCCACTCGCTGTACAAGACTGGGATCCTGGAAAAGGCTCAAGTGATCATAGCTGACCCCAGCCACCTCTATTTTTGTCTTGCTCCTGTCAGGGCCGTAGGTACAGTCTGCCAAAATGTAGGACTAACAGACACAAAAATTGTTTTGTTCCTGCTGCTCTTAGCGTTTTGAATAAGTGCATATAACTTTTAACTGTGTGTAATTTTGTATGATTTATTTGTTTTATTGTTGTTTGTCATATTTGTACGTTGTTGCTGTTGACTGCACAACAAATTGCCCCTGGGGATAATAAAGTGTGTGTCCTCTGTTAAGTTCAGTCCTAAATGATCGGAGAGAGTGGGAGAGATCCCACAGCTTCTATCCCGGCCAGCTCCTGAACAAAGACAAAAGACAACAAGTTTGTCAAGTGCAAGGCCTTCCTGTCCTTTTGTGCAGGTTTGTGAGCTCGGCCATCAGTGGTGATGCTCTGTCAGTTCACAGGATGGCTAAAACTTGCTCGTCCTTTTCTACTGCAGGTAGCAGGGTGTGTCCTGGAGAGAGTCTGGCCAGGATGGAGCTCTTTTACTTCTTCGCCACCGTGCTGCAGCACTTCCATTTCACTCCTGCTCCAGTAGTGTTGTAGGAGGAGTCAGATCTGACTCCATTCCTGGGCATCGTTCTCACCCCTCTACCTCACAGAGTTTGTGCTGTTTTTCTCATGTGAGACAGAGGGGTTTTCTTATAAATCTGTGAGGAATTGTTAAACCAATTCAGAACTTTTGGCATTGATGTTTTTTTTCGGAAATTGTTGCAAAACATAAATTAACTTTCCTCCTTCTTTTTCTTTTTTTGTAGTATAGTTTATTTTGTCCATTTAAAATACATGTGTGGAAAGAGCACAAAGAATAAATGAAAAAAAGTTCTTACAATGTTGTGAAAAAGTCAAGTTCCTCTGCACCAAACACCCTCATCCATGTCTTTATGGACCTTGCTTTGTCCATTAGCTCTCATTCATTGGGCGGGGGTCCCAATACTCTTGGCAATATAGTATATGTATATGGAGTAATACTGAAAATTGAACACTGATGATTATATTTTTTAATAGCTATAAGATTAAAAAGTATGGTTTTAATGGGAGTTAATGGGAAAATGAATGGGACTTAATGGGTAGTAATTTTAAATCTGATGCTACACAAAAACAAATAATGCATGAAAGTCAATATTTTGGTGAATCTTTGACATATCCAAGCCTAATTTAAAAAAAAAAAAATCCCCCCAGCCCCCCAACATTTCTTATATGGAAAATAACTCATTTTGTGTGTTTTTTCTTTAAAAAATTAGCAACATGTAATCAAACAGGCATTTTTTTTTTGTATTTTGTATACTTTATTAATCCCAGAGGGAAATTCAAGGCATCCACTTGGATGGATGAGGCAGCCACGGTGTGGTGCCGATCCCTTCACTATTCACACGCATTCACACCTAGGGCTACTTTAGAGTCTCTAACTAACCGAACTTGCATGTTTTTGGCCTGAGGGAGGAAACCAGAGTACCCGGGGTAAACCCACGCAGACATGGGGAGAACATGCAAACTCCATACAGAAGGGTCACCAATGGTCAGGGGGTGGGAACGAACCCACGATGGTCAGGGATGGAATCGATCCCATGACCTTCTTACTGTGCTGCCACAGTGCTAACCACTCCACCACCAGCTGTGGTTTTAAAGGGTTAAAATCCTCATAATTACTCAATATTTGATAGTTTTGATCAGAACTGAAGATGATCAAAAGATTTAAGCCAAAAAAGCAGAAAAAATATAAATCTATACTGTTTTTATAATAGTTTTTAAGTGGACATTTTAGTCCTTAACGAGGGTAGTAAATTTTAAATCTGATGCTACATAAAAACTAATAATGCATCATAGTCAATATTTTGAATAATCTATAACATATCTAAGAGTGATTAAAAAAAATCACCCAGCCACACAACATTAATTTTATGGAAAATAACTCATGTTTTGTACTTTCTTCAAAAGTAACTGTCATGATCCTGAGCACAGGTGGGGGCCGGGCTCAGTCTCAGTGTAAGTTAAGTCTTTTTCTGTTTGTTTCTTTGTTTATTATGGTCTTGCCTAGTTATTGTGTGTCATTTTGCATTGATGGTATTATTTATAGTTTCTGGGGTCATGTTTTCTTATTCTTGTGGTGTTAGTGATAGAAAAGTTTCATATTTGTAATTTGCTTTGTAATTTGCTTTGTCTCAGAGTCTGTGTGAAAGTGCTAAAGATGCTGATGCAGCTGTATTGTGTTATCACTTTGTTTTAGTTCGCCTGTACTGTTCTGGTGTAACTGATGCTGAGAAAGTCTGACTAAAGAGATAATCTGTACACCAAGTTTTTCTCCTCCACCTCTTGGATAACGGAGAGGTTAAAGGACTGAGCGATGTATGTTTGAGTCAGAATGATGCTCGAGTAGGCTCTGAGACTGTTATTGTATTGTTCCCCACTGGCCAGTGTAATTAAATTTGCTGAACCTTTGATCCTGCCTGATTCTTGACTGAAGGTTAAAAAGAATTTTTCTAACATACTTGGTGCCCGAGCACAGGGACTCCAGATATCCCTCCTCTCCTTTTTCTGGTGTTTTTTGACTGAGACAGCTAGTGCAGGGCTGCAGAAGTATACCTTCCCCTCCTACTCCAGCGGGTCGGCTTTGCAGAAGTGAGGCACGGTCCAGAGACGCTGGGAGTGGACCGGATGGTGACGGAGCTGACCTACAGGCAGACTGAAGTGAGTAAATTTAATTATTAATGATTTTAATTATTAATGATTTTAAAAACGTTCATCCTGGTTAGAGTCCGTGGTCGGTCTGAAAATATGCATAAAGAGTTGAGAATTAAAAGTTAAGTGTTAGTTACTGTAGGTCCAACATGGGGCCAAGTCCGTCTGGTAAAGCTTGACGTTGCCCAGGTTAGAGTCTGTCAGTGAAATACATTTCTGCTGAGTAAGCAGGTACAACAGCGCGCAGGGGGATATCGCGGCAGGATACCCCGGAAAAAATGCAGCGCCAGGATACTGCAGAGTGATATTAACGGCTGAGAGAGACAGAGAGAGCGAAAAATAAAACAGACAAAAAAATAGAGAATATAAAGGTAGTAACAAGAAATAAGGTTGCCACAAAAGAGCTGAAGTCCGAAATTTTAAGAGCAAAACAGAATTACAAATCAGAATTGGAAAGCAAGATGGCAACAAAGAAACTTGGTTCAGCCTGGGCCAGTATGAAAACTATTGCAGGCCTTCAGAGCACAGAGCGGCAGTAATCGTGTGTTTTTAGATGGTTTTAATTCAGACACAGAGCTGGCTAATGCTCTTAATTGTTTTTATGGTCGCTTTGATTCCTCTGATTTTAGCACAGAAACCCAAGATTTGAAACAGAAACTCATAGACAATCAGCACTTTAATATTGAGGTGCAGGATATTAAAAGGGAGTTCTGTGCTGTAAAAGTGAACAAAAGTCAGGGCCCTGATAATATATGTGGGCGATTGGTAAAGTCCTGTGCACATGAACTGAGTCCTGTATTTCATTACATTTTCAATAAGTCCTTACAGACACAGCATGTGCCCAAGATCTGGAAAGATGCCGCGGTTGTTCCCGTTCCAAAATCCAGCTGTCCTAAAACGGTAAATGACTTTAGACCAGTTGCTTTGACTTCTATTTTAATGAAAATTTTTGAAAAACTGGTCAGATTTGAGGTCCTAAAGCAGACTGAACATGCATTGGATCCTTTGCAGTTTGCATATAGGCCTCACAAAGGAGTGGAGGACTCCACTGTCACTCTGTTTAACATGCTTTTTAAACATCTGGATTTTAATGGGACACACGCCAGGCTTTTATTTGTGGACTTTTCCTCCGCCTTTAATACAATCCAACCTCATATTTTAGTTGAAAGGCTCCTGCAACAATTTGATTTGAGCAATAATCTGGTGGGTTGGATTCTGGATTTCTTAACCAACAGGACACAGAGAGTAAGGGTCAATGGTACATTGTCTGACCTAAAGTGCTCTTCTACTGGCTCTCCTCGGGGGGGGGGGGGGGGTTGTGACCACTACTCTTCATCCTGTACACAAACATGTGTCAGAGCAGACATGACAACAAACACATTATAAAGTATGCTGATGATTCAGTTATTGTCAGTCTCCTCCAGGATGGTGAGAGTGGCCACGGCCCAGTAGTTGATGATTTTGTTCACTGGTGTGAGGATTCCTACCTGCAGCTGAATACGACAAAAACTAAAGATATGATTACTGACTTCAGGAGGAAAACTCCCAGGCACAAAGTCACCGTACTAAAAGGCCAGACCACTGAATGTGTACAATCCTACAAATATCTTGGGACGATTATTGATAGTAATTTAAACTTTGAAGAGAACTGTGAAAGGGTGTGCAAAAAGGGTCAGCAACATTTGCATTGTTTGAGGAAAATTGCACGCTTCCAAATTGACCGAACCATAATGACAATGTTTTATCAGGCTTTTATTGAATCTGTTATCCTTTTCTTTAATGTCATGGTTTGGTCAGATAAAACTGAAACAGAGGAAATCCTTGGATCAGGTAGTTAGATGGTCCGGTCGTTTGCTTGGTGAGTCACAGCTGAGCCTGATATCCTTGTACACCAGACAGGTACAGAGGATTGCTACCTTCATTTTAAATGATGACTCCCACCCTTTGCACTGCCACTTTCAGCTTCTTCCCTCAAGATAGAGGTTTGCTGTCCCAAAAAGTAAAACCCAGCACTACAAAAACAGCTTTGTTCCTGCTGCTGTCAAAAAGTTGAACAAGTTGTAACAATATATTGCACATAATTTAGTTACCTATTTATTAACTCCATTTTATATTTACTTATTTTTGTAAGATTTTTATTTGGGTTCTAAATCTTTTATTGGGTTTTAGACCTTTGAGTTTTTAACCTCTTTGACTAGTCTTTAACTTTATAATATGACCCTTCTCTCTTATCTCTGGTTTTTCTCTCATCTCTTTGTCTTTATATCCTGATTGATGGAGCCTTGAGTATTTTTATCGTGTTTATAGTCAGCTTCATGTGTGCCTGTGTTTGTGTTTATGTTGAATGTAATTGTGGTTTGTAAATATGGATGTCACCAGACTGCAAAACAAATCTACCTACGAGTACAAATAAAGTAACCCGAACCTGAACCTGAACCTGAAGCTGAACCTGATAACCTTTAAATAAAGATAAATACCGCTAATAAGGACACACCTTAACATGATAACAACAACCAAAATACCTTAAGGTATCATTCAAAATAAGTTTAAAATAAAATAAAACAACCTCTAACTATAATAAAATAAAATAAATACATTAAATAAATAACTGCAATTCGTTTGTCTGGTTGTTCACGTTTTTTTTTTGTGTGTGTGTGTGTGTTTTTAATTAATAATGTTTTAAACGGGTTACTTTGATGAAAAAAAAATGGGTAATTGTTATAGTAGATGGACAGACTGCGAGAATGCGGAAGTCAGGCAGCGTAGCAGGTGAAATTGTTTTTCTTGTTGTTGTGAAGCTCAAGATTATGTTAATGACATTTTTGTGTTGTCAGGCGATGGCAAATTTATGCATAGGAAAGACAGGAACAGTACACGGTTTTTAGCAAGTACAGTCCTCCAAACATGACTGTACTGGTTCAAACTTGTCCGGTTTTGCAGTGGTCACCCATGACACCATTTTACGGGCACAAAATCTCCAATCACATTATTCTGCACAAGCAGCTGAATTAGTTGCACTTCCTGAGGCTTGGAAATTAGGCCAAGGAAAAGCACTCACAGTGTAAACTGACAGCCAATATGCCTTCTCTACTATCCATCATTTTGCACAACAGTGGAAGAAAAGAGGCATGTGATCATGCCATCAACAGGAAAGCCAATCCAACACAAAGACCTCATCTTAAAACTACTAGACAGTGTAAAACTTCCCTCTGCATTAGCCATATGCAAATGTGCTGCACACACTAATGGTACAGATCCGGTTTCCGAGGGCAACAATTTTGCAGATCAAATAGTGAAGGCTGCTGCACAAGGTCATACAGGAAAGGACACATCATCATCTCTTCTCTTAACACTGACAGAGTGCTTATTACATGACATTCTCACTGAGGCACAGAAAACAGCACCACAGGCCGAAATTTATCGGTGGATCCAAAAGGGGGCGATCTTTAACAACACCTCCAACCTTTACAAATGCAGCAACAGTAAACCCATTTTACCACACAAACTGTTTCAGCAGGCCTCTACTCTGTTACATGGGGTTTCCCTTGTATCAGCAGGGGGTATGACCTCTATGCTGAACAGATCCTTCACTGCTTATGGGTTTAGCCAATTTGCTACTCAGTTTTGTAAAAAAAAATGCCTAATCTGTGCAGAAAACAATGCTCAAGGGAAACTTAAGGCCTGAAAAGGGCACTTTCCCTGCATCAACTTATCCTTTTCGAAACATTTGCATGGACTTCATTAAATTAGATAAATGTGAAGACAAACTGTATTGTTTGGCTATATGTGACATGTTTACCAAATGGACAGAAGCCTTCCCTTGCACTCATCCAAATGCTGTTACAGTGGGGAAAAAAAAACTGTTAGCAGAAATTGTGCCCAGATTCGGAATACCTGAGAAGATTTATTCAGATATTGGAACACATTTTGTAAATCAGATTATATCACACTTAGGCACAGCACTCAACATTAACTTGAAAAACCACTCAGCTTACCATCCACAATCTGCAGGATTAGTGGAATGCGCAAATAGGACCATTAAAGAAAGGCTTAGAAAAATAATGGCAGAAACAGAACAAAATTGGATATATTGCCTACCCCTAGTTCTGTTTTACATGAGAATAGTTCCCACCAAATGGGGGTTATCCCCATTTAAAATAATGTATGGCAAACCTTACCTATTCCCACCATTAAGGCCATTCAATTCAGGGGATGAGGAAGTGTGCTTAGCTGATTACATGCAAAGAATGTTGACTGACAGAGATATTCTTCATGCTGCTCTTCCCAGGAAGGACCACGGTGAAGCACCCACCGTCGCCAAACCAGGGGATCTGATCCTGATCAAAACCATCAAAAAGAAAAACTGGGCTGACGCTCCCTGGCAAGGACCACACAAGGTCATCCTGGGTACACCAACAGCCGTGAAAGTCGAAGGATGTGATTCTTGGGTGCATTTAACACATTGCAAACTTTACCCCATTCAAAACCCTCAGCAAGAGACTGTTTAACTGTTTTTCTCTTTAATCATTTCTTTTTTTTTCTCTCGGCGCCACACGAGTAGGCTGCCTTTTGCAACAGCGGCTCGATTCCGAGTCTTTTTCCCTTCCTCTCTCTTTTGATCCGTCTTTTTTTTTCACCCCACTTATATCACGGACACACAGATCGTCCTAAATGTCTCCTGAGCCGGTGGACGGAGCCACTGTTTATAGCAGGATACGATACAGCAGAGAAGAGCTGCTAGCATTCAACCGCCACCCGGTCCCATTGGTAAAACTCGACATACCGAGAGAACTGAGGCGAAAACGCCGCGGCTGCCGGGCTGGAGTAAGGCGGAGGACAAAAAATATAAGGTACAGACCCTCCCTTCCATCTGTTGTCATGGGAAATGTACGGTCGATACTGGGAAAGTTAGATGAGCTAGCGGCTATCTCCCGTTATGATAGCACATACTGGGAGTGCTCTCTCCTTTTGTTTACTGAGACGTGGCTAACTGAACTAGCAGCAGATGCTAACATTGAGCTGGAGGGTTTTCACATGATACGAGCTGACCGAACACCAGACAGTGGCAAGGCTAGGGGCGGTGGAGTGATAATGTATGTTAACAACAACTGGTGCAGACCGGGACATATCACTGTTAAACAACAACACTGCAGCAAAGACATTGAGTTGCTAGCTGTTAGCATGAGGCCTACATATCTCCCGAGAGAACACTCACACGTGATCTGCATTGTTGTTTATGCAAATCCGACGGCGAACGCTGGGACAGCACGTGACGTCATCCATTCAGTAACCAGCAGGCTGCAGACAGAACACCCAGATGCTCTTCTCCTCATCTCAGGCGATTTCAACCATGTTTCACTATCTCCCATTCTACCCACGTTCACCCAGTATGTCACATGCCACACTAGAGACAATAAAACACTGGATTTATTCTACGCAAACATTAAGGAGGCGTACACCTCATCACAACTCCCCCCACTCGGGAGATCGGATCACAACTTGGTTCATCTCCGGCCGGTGTACAAACCCCTAGTGCACAGACAACCTCCGGCCATGCACACTGTGGAGTTATGGTCTGAGGAGACAATGGACACTCTAAAGGGCTGTTTTGAAGCCACCGCCTGGAAGCAGCTCTGCGATCCACATGGTGAGGACATCGATGGCCTCATTCACACCTTCACGGGCTACCTCAGCTTCTGTGTGGACAAATCCGTTCCCACCAAGACCATACGGCATCACTCAAACAACAAACCCTGGATCAACCCTGAGATAAAAACACTTCTGAGAGAGAAGAAGAGGATCTTCAGGTCAGGGAACAGGGAGATGCTGAAGTCCGTACAGAGGGAGCTGAGGAGAAAGATCAGAGAAGGCAAGGACAGCTTCAGGAAGAAGATGGAGGACAAGCTGCAACAGAGCGACATCAGCGGGGTCTGGAGAAACCTCAAAACCATCTCGGGGCTCCAGAATACCTCCCCCCAGGCCACAGGGGGCAGGGAGTGGGCGAACAACCTGAATCTGTTTTTCAATAGATTTGACCAACCGCCCTCCCCCCTGACTGCACAACAACCACTGCTGCCTCTAAAGAAATCAAGTCCTGCTGCCCACTCCCCACTCCACCAACACCCCCCCACTCCCAACACACAGCCCCCCATCCTGACCCTGACCAGGACCCAGGTGAGGACGGAGCTGAGGAAGATCAAGGCGAGGAAGGCGCCGGGTCCGGACGGCATCAGCGCAAAGCTCCTCAAGTCCTGTGCAGACCAGCTGTGTGGGATTGTGACGTATATCTTCAACATGAGCCTGAAACTGGGGAGGGTACCACAGCTGTGGAAAACATCTTGTGTGGTACCTGTACCAAAAACTTCCCACCCCAAAGACCTGAACAGCTACAGACCGGTGGCCTTGACGTCCCACTTGATGAAGACTCTGGAGAGACTGCTCCTTGCTCACCTCCGCCCCCTGGTGGAACCAGCGATGGATCCACTCCAGTTCGCCTACCAGCATGGCATTGGGGTGGAGGATGCGGTGATCTTCCTCCTTCACCGTTCTCTGTCCCACCTGGAGAAGCCCGGGAATATGGTGAGGATCATGTTCTTTGACTTCTCCAGTGCTTTCAACACCATCCAACCGATGATCCTGAAGGACAAGCTGCTGCGCGCAGGGGTGGACCAGCACCTGTCATCATGGATCCTGGACTACCTCACGAACCGGCCTCAGTTTGTGAGAACCCGGGACTGTGTGTCCGACACGATCATCAGTAGCACGGGGGCCCCCCAGGGAACGGTGCTGGCTCCCTTCCTGTTCACTCTTTATACTGCGGACTTCTCACACAACACAACACACTGCCATCTACAGAAGTTCTCTGATGACTCTGCGATCGTTGGCCTCATTTCCAATGGAGATGAAGCTGAGTACAGAGGGCTTATCCAGGACTTCGTGGACTGGTGCCATCGGAACTGCCTCCAGATCAACGCGAGGAAAACTAAGGAGCTGGTGGTGGACTGCCGCAGGCATGGGCAGCCCCTCACAGTACCAGTAAATATACAGGGAACAGACATCGAGATGGTGACATCCTATAAGTACCTGGGTGTTCATCTGAACAATAAACTAGACTGGTCACACAATACTGATGCACTCTACAAGAAGGGACAGCGCAGGCTGTTCCTGCTGAGGAGACTCAGGTCTTTTGGTGTACAAGGGGCACTGCTGAAGTCATTCTATGACACGGTGGTGGCATCAGCCATCACTTTTGGAGTGGTCTGCTGGGGCAGTGGCATTACTGCAGCCGATAGGAAGAGACTGAACAAACTGATTAAGAAAGCTAGCTCTGTCCTGGGGCAGCGCCTTGATCCGATGGAGGAGATAGGAGAGAGAAGAACGGTGGCTAAACTGTCATCTCTGCTGGAGTCCGAGTTCCACCCTATGCAGGACATACTGAATGCACTGAGGAGCTCATTTAGCAGCAGACTACATCATCCCAGGTGCCCAACCGAGAGGTTTCGTAGGTCCTTCCTACCAACGGCTGTCAGACTGTACAACCTAAGCAGGGCTGCTCGCAGAGATAGCAAAAAGACGTAACAAACTAATAGTTTTTTGAATGCAAAAGATGCAATAGACTTACACAATGGTCCCCTCCGGCATACAACTAGGAACATACCGGTCGCTATGGAGGGTGAGAATATGTATGGGCACATAATCATACCATGTAGGATAACTAAGTAGACGGTTATGCTGTTTCATTCCATCTAGCAACAATGCTCTGCACTGTGTGTGTTATATATTTACATATTTATTCCATCTAGCTACAATGCTCAGCACTGGGTGTGTTTATATATTTATATATCTACATATTATTCCATCTAGCTACATTGCTCCGCACTGTGTGTGTTTATATACTTGCATATTTATTCCACCTAGCTGCAATGCTCCGTACTGTGGGTGTTTATATATTTACATATTTATTCCATCTAGCTACAATGCTCTGCACTGTGTGTTCATATATTCATATATTTATTCCATCCAGCTACAATGCTCTGCACTGTGTGTCTGTGTATATATATATATTTTATAGTAATATGTACATATGTATATTAGCTGCTCTTGCTTGCTTGTTTTTTTCTTGCCTTCTGATTGTTGCTCTGAGTGTTGCTATCCCTGTGCTGTTGCAATCCTGGAATTTCCCCTGTTGTGGGACTAATAAAGGCTTATCTTATCTTATCTTATCTTATCTTATACGAGTGTTTGGCTGATGGTTTGCCCCAGCAATGGTTTGTGTAGCAAAACAACTGTTGTTTATCATGGAGAGACAAAATGCAAGAGAGAGAAGGTTGGCAGCAGAAGGATGTGAACGGTACACCTGATTTTTCATCATCATCATCATCATCATCATCATCATCATCATCATCATCATCATCCTTGTGGTGACACTTTTGTTTTGGTTACTTTTAGGAACACCATTACCTATTTATCGCAGCGCTAGGTACGTTACTCATACCTGGTAGTCCTGGTAGTCCTTCCTGCCAGTCATGACTGGCTGGAAGGACCAGACTATGATGACCATGTTTATGCTGGTAATGTTTGGTGGAAATATGCTAACTACACAGTCAAAACAGCTAATCGTTCAAATTGTTGTGTGTGTTCTTTGCTCCTACTCTCAGCTGGCCAAATGTCTGTTACTGTTAAACCAATGGAACTGTCAGAAGCTGTTTGTTTCTTGCAAGAGGCTATGTATGGAACTAGTACAGCAAATATTAATTTGAATTACACCTGCCACATTGTCTATGACTCCACTGACCGGAGACACGATGATACCCCTTACCGGTGAAGGCAAGGTTAACCTCGCCAGGAAATTTTTCCATTTGTCTAAAAGGGTGTGGAAACATCTCTTTGGGCAGTTTAACATTTTCCAGGTGTGCAACAGTATATAGTACATCTCGCCCCTGTACTGCTACCTGCTGTACCGATGTGGTGGGCAAAAGCTTTCCTGAAGATCCTTATTGTCAGTCTAGAAGGCTGGAAGGCAATGTCACCCTGCAGGAGCTCTGTAGCACTGCAATTTGTGATTCTCTCAAGTACGGCACGCATATGGTGACAGGGGCAGGTGGCTGCGTGGCCATCGTGCCTACTCACACCTGCCCATGGACTTTGGAGGGGTGTGTGCCCCCGTGGTGGTGACTGACCATACCATCATACTGTCGGCAGGACAGGTGGGCAGGGTGAAGAGAGATGTCTCTTTTCCACCGCATGATCCCATTTGGGGCACAGATGTGCCGAAAGAGTTCAAGTTAGAAACTACTGGGCAGAAGGTATTTCATTCCCTGTTTCCTTGGGTGGGAGTGGCTAAGAGCACCTTATGGAATGAAAAAACTAATTATAGATTACAATCATTTGTGAATTTTTCTTTGTCTGCTTTTTCTGGTATAAATGAGGAGTTAACGGCTCTTAGACTTATGTTGACCCAAAATAGAATGGTTCTTGATCAAATAACTGCCGCCCGAGGGTGTGTGTGTGCAACTGTGGAGGATTATTGTTGTACTTTTATCCTTGAAAATGATGCGATAGGCTTGTCACCAGCCCGTAGACGCCTCCTCCTGGTGCAGACCTCCATTCCTCCCTGAGACATGGCCATACCGAATCAGATGGAGGAGAGTCACCGGGTCCAGATGCCACAAATCTCCTGCCATTACCCAGCTACAGGTCGCCTCTCAGTCCGCAGCTTCCTCTTCGCCGTGCCAAAAGGGTACCACTGCAGCTTCCACCTCTGGGTTTTCCTCGCCGGCTGTCTCATCAGCCCTCTCTTCCTGGGCCGTCACTCTTCCCTTCTCCACCATGGCATCTCCTCCTGAGGCTGAGATTCTGGTCGTCTCCTCCCCGGCTCCGCCCGCCGCCATTTCTGCAGGGGCGGCTCCTCAACGTTCCTCTGAGGGGCCCACAACAACTGTAGTCACAGAGAGGGCTGATTCTAGACCGGCTGTAGCAGAAGACATCGGGCCCCGGGAACACAGGCAAGTGTTTTTTTCCTTCTCCATCATTACCACATGAATTATCTTGCCTGATTCCCGGGGGTGAGGCTCAGTCATTGCAGTCCACTGAGTCCTCACCGCCTGCTGCAGCCATAAAGACTTCACCTGCTCTCTCTGTGTCTCCTCCTATGCCCCCTGAGTGTACGCCGGTTCCAGGATTAAGCCGCTGGATGGAGGAGGAGCCTGCGGTGCTGGAGAACCTGGTTCCAGCCTCGCAGCCATACTCTGGATGGAGGGAGAGCGATGCCTGCAATCCGGAGCCTGCACTGATGAGTGAGCGTCCTCGGGCTTTAGCTGTGCAGGATTCTGCACTAACAGTTAGCAGACCTCCTGTCACCATGCCGGGCGAGTGACCTGCGTGGGTCACATCGCTGGGGGATCCCGGGACTGCATTAACCATCATGCCTGCTGCTGAGGCCGCTACAGCAGAGTCCAAGCTAGACCTCCAGAAGGCTGGGCCAGAGACATCGTTGGCTGTATCGACGGAGTCCTGGACGGCAGTGCAGCTTGAGCTCAGGCAAGTACTCGCCTTTGTTTTTGTTGTTTCTGTGTTGGAGAGATCTTGCCTGGCTCTTGGTAGGAAGAGCTAGGTGCAGCTGTCAGCTGCACCTGAGCTCACCTCACCAGGCTCCACTGCCGCCGGTGACCCTGACCCCGTTTCTCTGCCTCTCTTGTCTGAGCCTTTCCCCAGGGTCACCAAGGATCATCCAGCAATGCCAGAGGTCTCTGTGGGTTTGGGCACACTGCCTGAGGTCTTCGTGGGTTCAGCTCTTCCCGCTGAGGTCGTCGTGGGTGCTCTGTCCCAGCCCAGGGCCTCTGAGGATGCAGCTCTGTCCCAGTCCAGGTCCACCGAGGATGCTGCTGCGTCCCAGGCTGGGTCCACCGAGGGTGCTGCTGCATCCCAGTCTGGGGCCACCGAGGGTGCTGCTATGCCTCAGTCCGGGGCCATCGAGGGTGCTGCTACGCCTCAGTCCAGGGCCACTGAGGGTGCTGCTACGCCTCAGTCCGGGGCCACCGAGGGTGCTGCTGCGTCCCAGGCTGGGTCCACCGAGGGTGCTGCTGCATCCCAGTCTGGGGCCACCGAGGGTGCTGCTATGCCTCAGTCCGGGGCCATCGAGGGTGCTGCTACGCCTCAGTCCAGGGCCACCGAGGGTGCTGCTATGCCTCAGTCCGGGGCCACCGAGAGTGCTGCTACTCCCCAGTCCAGGGCCACCGAGGGTGCTGCTACTGCCCAGTCCAGAGCCACCGAGGGTGCTGCACCACTGTGGTTCCTTCTCTGCCATTCCCTTTGTTGGGTGCCCATCTCCTGGCTTCGGGGGTCCGCGGTAAGCATGGATTCCTACTGCCGCCTCCAGGGGAAGGTGTATGGTGCTCCGCGACCCATTGGCCCAGCGATGCTGGGAGACCACCCGACAAACTCGCTGGGTTGCTTGAGTGGCTTCTGAGTTCTGGAAGGCCACCCGACGAACTCTCGCCTCCATTTTTGTGACTCGGATGACCTGGTAGGCCGCCTGACCTTTTCCACCTGATTGTCGAGTGGAACGGGGACTCTGGAAGGCCTCCAGAACTGTTCCCTTGTTTACCCAGTATTGCTTAGTCTTCTTAATACCTTATTTTGTCAGTGCTGTGGGTCATGTGTGTTTTGGGTTGGTTTTTTTTGTTTTTGTGTCTCTCCCTCCAGGCCTGGATCCCCCCCCCCCTTCCTGGGGTCAGTTTTTGAGGTTATTCCTGTCAGGGGGGAGTGTACTTTCATCCCTTTGATGTTATGGTGGGGTGTCTTGGATTCACCCCTTAAGGGAGGGGCACTGTCATGATGCCAAGCGCGGGTCAGTGCCGTGCTCGGGTGTCTTGGTTGCTACTCTTTTTAAGTATGTGTATTTGTTCTTGATTTTCGTCTATTATGGTTTGTACTTTTATTTTGACAACTCCATTTGTCACTTCCTCCTGTCAAATCTTTTCTTGGGTTGTCACAGCTGTTTAGTGTCTTTAATTACTTTCTCACTCATGCATCCACACCAGATTCACATTTTGGTTTTCTCCCCTATTATTATTTAAGCTTGCTTGCGGAGTTCATTCCTCGCTGCGACCTCGCATTGTGCAGACAGAAATCCCACCCCCCCCCCAGTCTGATTCCTGTTTTATTCTCGGCTTAGCAGAGTTGGGGGTAGTTACTCAAAAAAGTAATCCATTACCAATTACTAGTTACTTTTTAAAAATGTAATCTCTTACTTTACTTAATTACTCATTATCAAAAGTAATCAATTACAGATTACTCCTGGATTACTTTCAGAGAGCGTCAGTGAAATGTAAGTTATAAGTTAAACTGTATATGCCCAAAGTACACATTTTTATAGCCTATACTAACAAATAAGACAAAGAAAACGCTTTTTTTTTTCACTACCTGAATTCTTATAACATAAGGCAATCAAGGATATGATATATTAAAATATTTTTATAGTAAAGACAATTACTAGATCCTCAATTCAGATTTAATCTTCATATAAAGAAAATTTCAAAAACAGTAAAAAAAAATCTGAACTGCTTTAAATTAATTAGATATTACATACCATACGAAGCAGCTGTACTGTATATGCATTCTATGGTTTTTTCTCATATATCATACTGTTTGACAGTCTGGGCTCAAGCAGCCCCTTCCACAATAAGACATATAGGTTCATTATATAATCAAACTCTAAAAATCTTGGACAAAAAGCCCATTAGGTGGCATCACTGTTATATTTTAAAAAAATACAATCTATTGAGTTTTGAGAGTTTCATTGACCTCTGTTTTCTGAAATTAATTTTCAAATGTTTCCATAAATCAGCGCCCGAGCCACTTGCTGGTTTCATCCAAAGACAGGACAGCAGCAGAGCCACCAGGAGTTCTGTTAACAATAACTGTAAAATATTCCACCGCAGAACCACATTTGGACAAACAGCTTTCTCTATAAAGGGCAGTCACATCTGGAACACAATGCCAAATGAAATTAAAATAATAACGGACTTTAAAACATTCACTAAAAAGGTTAAAAACTGGCTGAAAAATAAACAAGAATGTACCCATGTATGAAATGATTGTCTGCAGGGTGAGAGTGAATGAAGGTGTTTTATGAAAATATTTAGACAGGTTCGTGAGAAGTCGGCACATAGAAAAGAATGTACACTGAGACAAAGTATTCACACTGAGACACGGCTGCTAGAATAAAACTGTATCTCTTTATTCCCCACAGACCATATCTCCATACACAAAAGAGAAATCATTGCATGTCACACATTTCCTTCACACACACAAGGATCAATGCATTTCATGTCATTTCACAAGCTCTTACCGTTTGATACAGGTGACCGGGAGCCCACGGCCAGGAAGAGCGGGATTTCTCAGCCGGACGTTTTTGCGCAAGAAAACTCACGGCAGACTCAACGTATTGAGGGAAAACCCCTGTTTTTAAAGGAAGGCTAGGTACAGAACAGAGTGGCCATCTCTGCTCCGAGCAAGCCCCCCCCTCCCATCATAGAATTGCGTGGGGAACAGGAAGGGCCAATTTCTGTTCCCAGGCAATTCCCAAAACATACAGGAACACCTGCTACATTTCTCCCAATACACATATAAGGAATAAAGGTCACGCCTTCGTTTCATAAGCATGCAACAGTGATTTAAGGAGTGAGAAACTTGCTGTGCTAAGGAAAACTTGCTGTGTCTAAGAACAGGTCATACTGTCCAGGTCATGGTGTGCCTTAAGATAAAGAGAACTGGATTCATGGGAAGAGAACTGGATTGTTAAAACATATTAAAAACAACTGAGAAACAAATCAGGGCACACATTAAAAACACATTTATATTACATTCCACCCTTTGACCTTATTTGTGATCAGTTGTTAAGTTGGTGAAGATAATTGCTTTCTTCCCCAACTAAGTGCCTTCTTCCCCAACTGAAAAACAAATCAGGGCACACATTAAAAATATTTATATCACATTTTCCACCCTTTGACCTTATTTGTTCTATCAGTTGGTGAAGAACATTGGGTAATTACTTTCTTCTTGGGGAATACTTTCATCCTCGTAAGGTATTCCAATATCATTGTGGTGATTTAATTCCACCCAATTAATGTCCCAAATGCATGTTACAACATGCCATAATAACTCATTTCTTGTGGTAAAATGTCTGGTGTACCAATTCCATTCATTACTCGGACCTACAGCATAACTATAACATATCCAGTGACCAGGGGGTTCAGCACTCACCTCTACTTTGCAAGATGTGGTACCATATCCTCCATCTCGAAAGATAACTTTTATTTTCATTTTGCCAGAGAATTATATATTCTTCTGCTTAAAACCTGTTTTACTCTTCTAATATAGCAGAAAGCACTGAAATTGCATAGTGTTAAGACACATAGAACAGCAACTAATATAGCTAGGGGAGGCACCAGTGTTGTGCGAGCAGTGACTGACACGCCTGAGAATATATCCCACCAGTGATGAGCAGAAGCTTGCTCTATCTGATGGGCTGCATGCAATACCTTTCCTTGGGCCACCACAGTGGATATCACTGCAGCACGCACATTAGACATATGATCACCAATGAGCTGTTGTATCTCCGTGGATCCATTCAGTGCGCCTCTGAATCGATCCAGGGACACCTGCCATGGAACTTCCAGCACCCGCCATTGCAGGGCGGTCAGGTGGGCCTCACTAGAGAAGTTGGTAAGACGATATGTCCGATTATGCCATTGCCACATGTGAACACCATGCAGACACCCAGTGAAAGGTACCCTAGGCAACATTGGATGGGAGTTTAAAGTGGCTACACATAGAGTATGGGGCCCTATTTGCCACATCATGTCACAAGGTTTTTCTATTCTCCATTCACATAGTGCCTCTGTCATGGTTAAGCATGGTTCAGTATATATTGCTCGACTTAGGCATGCATATCCTTGGTCAGTCAAATCACATTCTGATAAATCATAGGTGTTATTCTGCCCTGGAGCAAACCATCCCCCTTTTAATTGAATAAACCAAAATGCTGTAGCAGTAATTACTGGTAACACGTGATATTTGCACACATCAACAGCTTCTGTAACATTTAATTGAGTCCATTGCCCGCTACACATCGTGCTATTGCAGATGGTTTTTTCAGGATGCGGAATTAACCACCATTCTTCAGTGATGTTCCACACGTCTCGCCATTGTCGAGCGTGATTGGTAGTGACAATGCGAGTAAAACGTTCCAACTGCATGCGGATATCCAAAACTTGAATGTTGCACACAGTCCAATTGAAAGCGCGAGTGATGTTTGTCATCAATTCACTCGTAGCATTCCACATGGTCAAATCCCAAGTCAAACGTTTTTGAAACAGATTGGCGGCCTCCATTTGAGGCCCCACCACCGTAGGCATCCAAAATCCAACTTGTTGAATGCCTAAAGACGTTTGATGTCCAGTATCTGCCAACATTGATCTGGTTACCTCATTGTTAATGGTGTTGGAGATTCCCAAAACTGTGCCAAATCCTCCCAGCAACGTGTCATACCATGCTCTCTTCTTTCTTTTCGAACATTTGGGAATGGGTGGTATCTTTACCATCCAATTGACGGTGATATGGCTGATTTGTGTGGCTACTGTTGTACATGTCGACAGTATGGGTGCCAGATTCGTCGGGGATGTATGCTTTGGGTTTTTGTCGACCACCAGAATAAGGTACACAAAGGGGATGCGTCGACCCTTTATGACTGTTCCATTCATCAAATACACTTTCTTATCTCCTGTTATGTTGATGGATAGCTTTGTACCATTTAAGGTAGTGTCACATTTCAGTAAGTCATTAACCACTTTGGCCACACATATGGTTACATTGGCAGTCAAGTTAACTATACACCCCTTCTCCACCGCAGACACATTATATTGGTATTTGACACATTTGGGGCATATGTAAATAGGACAGTGGCTGGTTAAGTTCAGTATCTTGCACTTTTGGTTTGATAAACAATAGAAACCGTCTTGACTCCGATTGGCACCGACCCGACTCTCCTTCCAGCTCAGCGAGACAGGTTGGTCCACCTCAAACATTTCTTGGCCTGGTGTGGCGTGGATCTGGATCCAGCAACCGGCGATACTCATCCACACGATCACAACGAGGGCAGGGCGGCACATGTCCCAGCAGACGACATAGCCATGTCCTCGGTGCTTGTGGGGGTGTTGAAGAAGACCCATGACGTTGCGGGTGCCCAATCACCAGTCTCCCCCCGAACATTCCTGCAAAGCAAGCACATACTTAGGAGAGGAGAAAGCACAGAATTAGTTCTCCCTTAGATAACATTTTGATACTAGTACATTTATCCAGGTTTCCTCTCCTGGATACAAAATGGGCACCACCTGATCCGTCCCTTGAGCTATGATCTCAGCCGGGCGGGGAGGACCATTTTCTTGCCTCACCCATACTTTGGCCCCAGATTTATCTGTGGAACCAAAGCCTTTTTCGCCTCTTTGCGTCATCACAGCCGGCTTAGCAATCTCTTCAGGGTCAGTCATTAGACATGGTATAATGACCAATTGGGCCACTTCATCCCCCTTATTCAGGGTTATGGGCTCTGATCCCAGTACATAGCACACCACCCCCAGTTCTCCTTGATAATCACTGTCAATCACACCTGCTAGAGTCGTTAAACCTTTCAGGGATAATCCAGACTTTGGCAATATGTGACCATACATTCCATTCGGACATTTCAACCCTAGTCCGGTTTTTACCACAGTGGGTGTTCCTGGTACTAAGGTGAGAGTTTCCATAGCTCTTAGATCTAATCCAGCCGAGCCTTTCGTCGCTCGCACTGGTAGTGTTGCCTCTGGGTTAATTTTCCACATCTCAATAATTTGTCCTTCAGAGTGTTCAAGATTGACAGTGATCATTCGATTCAGTGGTGTTGTACCAGGTGCAATGGGTCTATTGTTTAGCTGTTTCAGCGCTTGTGGTAAGCGTTTTTTCCACCCTTCCAAACTATTGTTTGTCCCTCCTTTTCTCAAGGTGGTTTTCAACAACCCATTCATTCTCTCAATTAAACCCGCAGCTTGGGGATGATATGGAACGTGATAAATCCACAGTATCTGCTGCTGGCTAATATATATTTTAACTGTTGACCAGTATCACTTAATCTTATCCTACACTTTATTACATGTATAGTTTATTTCTCTTATCTTATCATGTTTAATGTTGCAGCATTGTACCGAGACAAATTCCTAGTTTGTGTACTACATGAACAATGGCAATAAACCTGATTCTGATTCTGATTCTGATTCTGAAATCCATTCCACATGATTGTGTTTGGCCCAATCTTTCACCAGGTTTCCGGTGAAATGGGTCTCATTGTCAGTTTGAATCTGTACAGGTAGCCCATAGAACCTTTCAATTAGGTCCAAACAGGCCAGTGTGGCCTTCTGATTAGCCACTTTGGCTGGGTGTGCTACTACCACACCCGAAAATGTATCCACAGCCGTGCATACATATTTACACCGTTGTGACTCTGGAAGAGGACCAATAAAATCCATTTGGCAGATTTGTCCTGGGCTCTTTCCCCTTTGTATATGTCCAGTGAGGTGTTGTGGGACACCTCTTCTGTGATGCTGACAGGCCTCACACTGTTCAATGGCTGTCTTTACATCATCAGTTTTTAAATCAATGCCTCTATCCCTGGCCCATTGGGTGGTAGCTTGAATTCCCCAATGTCCACTCTTTTCATGGGCCCACCGGGCCAAATCCGCAGTGGATTGCCTTTCCGCTGACATTGCTCTGACCACTCCATCAATATAACGGTTGTGGAGGGCTTCTGAGTCCATATTTTGAGTATGGGCATCAACATGGGTGACATGGATAGTGACCCCTTGGACCTTTTGCCAGATTTCCTCCCACAACTCTTTACCCCACACCTCTTTCTTTTGAATCCGCCACTGATTGGACTGCCATGTAGGCATCCATGTGGTTAACCCATTAACCACTGACCAGGAGTCAGAGTAGATATATGCTCCTGACACACTCGCATGTTGTATCACCATGTGTACGGCCTTCAACTCGGCCCATTGGCTGCTTTTTCCCTCACCCATTTCTTCCAAAATTTGCCCCAGATGAGGGTTGAAAGCCCCAGCTTTCCACCTTCATTTTCCCGCTACCCACTGAGAAGAGCCATCCACAAACCACGCCCTGCTTTTCTGCTCTTCTGTAAGTTCATCATAGCGGGGCCCTGTTAACACAGGCGACTCCTGCAGCTGTTCAACTTCAAAACAAGACTCATCTGCCTCTGGGACATCAGCAACCTGTTCATGCAAGACCGAAACTCCTTTTTGTCCAGATTTCACTCTTTCAGACACGTACCATTTCCACTTAATGATGCTACTCTCCTGGGCGGTACCTATCCGATGTGTGGTGGGGTTACTCATTACCCACGTCAGAATAGGTATCAATGGCCTCATGATCACCTCATGCCCTGCAGTTAATGCCTCTGTCTCCACCAAACTCCAATAACACGCCAATAGTTGTTTTTCAAAAGGCGTGTAACAAATTCCTGCACTCGGCAGCTTCCTTGACCAGAAACCCAAAGGTTTCCGTTGTTTGCCTTGTTTTTGCCATAAGCTCCAATTTGCATAATTATTCCGAGCTGACACCTGCAACTCAACTGGACCAGATTGCAGTTTTCCTAATGATAGAGCTTGCTGTATGGCCTCTTTGGCCATGTCAAAAGCCACTTGCTGTTTTTCTGTCCACTCAAACTGCTCTTTTTTCCTTGTCACTTGATATAAAGGCTGCAAAATTTGCCCTAAATGAGGAATGTGACTCCTCCAATATCCAAACAGCCCAATAAACCGCTGCACATCCTTTTTGGTGTGCGGAGTGGCAAAAGCCATTATCTTTTCTCGGGCTTTATCTGTGATTTCCCTTTCTCCCTTATTCCAGCAGATTCCCAGAAATTTCACCCTCTGGGAGAGCTTCTGCTTTGTTCCAAATCCATTAAAAACTGGATCAAACTGTCCTCTTTGTTCACTGTTGATTCCTATTGTTTCTTTATATTTCCTTTATGCAACTCAGCATCTCCCAAGTCTTGTGAGGCAGGCAGCCCCGCCTCTTGCATTCTTCACTTGCCAGCAAAGAAAATTCACCTTCTGTTTTTTTCTAAAGGCCAAACTTTGCCTCTCCCCCGCCCCTCAGGCAAAAGGAGAGAGGGAGGGAGAGAGAACTTCCCGCGCCCGCCCCCTTTGGGAGAGCGAGGAACACAGAGAGAGAGAGAGAGAGAGAGAGAGAGAGAGAGAGAGAGAAAAAGGAAAAGGAGGTTTATTTTTTTACATGTAGCGCTGCTCGCCTCTCCCCTTGCCGATGGGAGAGAAAGAACGGCTACTCACACAACACCGCACCTGCTGCTGAATTCCGCTTAGCGGAGCTTTTGGAGCAACTTCAATACCCCGTAGACACGCAGACATCACCGAAGGGGACCTGTCCCCTACCAAATCTGCCCATGGCGCTAATCTGCCACCTCCATCAGCTAAACACACACCAACCTGCTTCCATAAGCCATCCCAGCCTGGGATAACGGCACAATTACCAACACAATCACCAGCACAACAGCTGGGAGAGGCCCCAGCTACACTCTGTTTAATTTTTTCCTTAAACATGACTTTCCTATGCACAGCTCCTCTTTAACCTCTGTTATTTTCTTCGAATCCTGTTCGTGATGCCAAAATGTTTTATGAAAATATTTAGACAGGTTCGTGAGAAGTCGGCACATAGAAAAGAATGTACACTGAGACAAAGTATTCACACTGAGACACGGCTGCTAGAATAAAACTGTATCTCTTTATTCCCCACAGACCATATCTCCATACACAAAAGAGAAATCATTGCATGTCACACATTTCCTTCACACACAAGGATCAATGCATTTCATGTCATTTCACAAGTTCTTACCGTTTGATACAGGTGACCGGGAGCCCACGGTCCGCAAGAAAGAGCGTGATTTCTCTTAGCCGGACGTTTTTGCGCAAGAAAACTCACGGCAGACTCAACGTATTGAGGGAAAACCCCTGTTTTTAAAGGAAGGCTAGGTACAGAACAGAGTGGCCATCTCTGCTTCGAGCAAGCCCCCCCTCCCATCATAGAATTGCGTGGGGAACAGGAAGGGCCAATTTCTGTTCCCAGGCAATTCCCAAAACATACAGGAACACCTGCTACATTTCTCTCAATACACATATAAGGAATAAAGGTCACGCCTTCGTTTCATAAGCATGCAACAGTGATTTAAGGAGTGAGAAACTTGCTGTGCTAAGGAAAACAGTTTCTAGAAACAGGTCATATTGTCCAGGTCATGGTGTGCCTTAAGATAAAGAGAACTGGATTCATGGGACTGGATTGTTAAAACATATTAAAAACAACTGAGAAACAAATCAGGGCACACATTAAAAACACATTTATATTACAGAAGGGAAGGAAGGAATGTGTTTGTTTATAGTGAGCGACGAAGGGAGGGAGGCCCGAAATAGGCAAATGTGAGTCAGGTTGTTATATTGTGTATTTATAATATTTATAGTCTTTATAATATTTATAATATTTATAATTGTGTATTTATAATGTATTTATAATCATTTTTGCATTGATGTATGTGGTTATTGTTTATTCTGTTTTCATTTTTTCTTTTCCTTTCCTTTTTTCTTTTTACTTGTTTCTCCTTTCTAAAGCCCATCCAGGGACAAGAGTTGCAAATTAGCTAATAGCTATACACTCTTTGTGCAACACATCAGACTGATTGTCATTTGATTAATTGTCTATGTTTATTGCACTGTCCCTGTCAAATAAACAAATAATATAATATAATATAATTATACATATGCTTTCTTGCTTTTTTCAGGACTCATGGTGTCGGCGATTGAACGCATTGTTGAAGTACCATAATTGAAACAAAGATAGAATTAATTACCGAAACTTAGTCAAAAATATGATGCCTAAGAGCTCTCAGATCCGTATTCTCTTTTATTTATTTCCTATCCTTTTTGCCATAGACTTCAAATTTTTTTTTATTATGAGACTAGTGAAGACTAAGCTTATATGTGATAAAATCCATTAACTATTTTATTCATATTTTAATTAGATAATAACAATATTGTGATAAACATTAACTTTTATATTGTAGATACATTCTTTTATAAGCTTATACCAAACTCATTTATATACATGTAAAGGCCTATATTTATAGAAATGCGCTTTGTACAGTCAAGTTGCATGATGCTGTTGAAAAAATATTCTTTTTTCATGTATGATCATGTATTTCATATAACCAAGCTGTGCAAAGATTTTATGTAAGATATACATTGTATGTATTGTAATCGTAGTATTGTATCGTATTCAGTGAAAATAAACATTGATCTATATAAATATGTTGGTTTGTTTTTTGTTCCGGGTACGTTGATAATGCATTGACTTCTCATCAATAAAGGAATATCAATCATTTGCCAGCCCTTTCTTAGTTTTCCATCTCCTGAAAAAAGGCAGAATACATATTTATGCATCCTGGTTTAACTCACGTCTGCTCTTTTTTTCATGACAGTCCCCTCTGAAATAAAACATATTCTGCTTTTTTGTGGCGTTAAATGTGACACTGAAAAGTGCAGCCTACATTAGCACAAAAGTAGTAATTGCTTAAGGTGGCAGAAGTTAAATATTAATCATTACTGCCCTCAACGGGATTTGAACCAGGTCTGCTAAAGAGAGAATGCTCTTTAAATTAAGGTCTTAACCACTGAGATATATTTCATGTGTCTTGTGACGCAAAGAATAATTACTTTTTGGCAGTGTAGCTGTCCCGTTTTGCAAGTAGTTAAAAAGAAACACAAGTAACGCGATCTCTTTCGGATTAGTGAATGTAACGTAATGTACTTCCCAAATTTCTTTATCTGCTTCAGTGTATCCCACTTTATCTCCCTAAATTTTTCTTTAAATCCATTGATAAAATCCTTGTTTCATTTATACTGAATGGGGAGAAACCTAGAGCACCGCTAGAACTGTTACAGAGGCCTAAAATACAAGGTGGCTTAGCGCTACCAAATTTTTGTCATTATTATTGGGGCTCAAATGTTCAGAAAATCATGCATTGGCTTCACTCTCCTGATAGACTGGTGTCACTCTGAAGCTGCTTCTTGCACTTCAACATCTCTTAGAGCCTTGATTACCTCCAGTCTCCCCCTCTCTATTTCACAATATACTAATAATCCTATTATCATAAATACCTTTAAAATATGGTTTCAATTTAGACAGAACTTTAGGTTCAAAAATGTTCTTCATTTAAGTCCTACACACAATAATCACCTTTTACCCCAGCTAGATTAGACTCTGAATTTACTCTTTGGCAAAGACAAGGCATTTATAAATTTAAAGACATGTACATAAACTGGATTTTTGCAAGCTTTGATGACTTATCTTACAAATATGGCCTTCCTCGGTCCAGTTTATTTCAATATTTCCAAGTCCGCCATTTCCTTCAGCATCATGACCCCAACTTTCCATATATATCATCAAATTCTGGCTTAGTTGATCTGTTGGAAAATCCTTTCAACTCTAAAAAATTTATTTCAAGAATTAATAATTGTATAATTTCTTTTAAAAACACAGCCTTTTAAAAGATCAGGGCAGACTGGGTGAATAAATTGGGGGAGGACATGGAGGAGGACATGTGGAATAGTGCTCTACAAAGAGTGAATGACAGTACTTCTTGTGCCAAATTGAGCATAATACAATTCAAAATCTTGCATTGCATCTATCTATCTAAAGCAAGACTAGCTAAACTATATCCTAACACAGATGCAAGCTGTGACAGGTGTCAAAACACTCCTGCTGACTTAAGTCATATGTTCTGGTTATGTCCAGCCCTGACAACATACTGGTCTACAATTTTTAAAACATTGTCAGAGGCACTTTATATTGTTCTCCAACCCAATGCAGCAATGGTTATATTCAGTACCACAGATAGAAGACATTCTACAATGAGGAAAAGATATAAAAACATAATTGCTTTTGCAGCACTGCTTGCACAGAGAAGAACATTATTACATTGGAAATCAAAAAATCCACCTAATGTGTCTCTGTGGTTTAGTGACCTAATGCAATTAGTGACCTAATGCAGTCTGAGAAAATGAAATATACTCTCAGTGGGTCCAGGGACAAATTATTTTCTGTGGGATCCAGTGTTGACATACAGTATCTGAGAAAACTTGACATAAAATAAATTTAAAATGTAATGCAGCAGAGGCATGATAGTGTTTCGTTTCAAACTGGGAAGATATTTAATTAAGAAAATGTGACCCACAGCTGTACAAATGGTCGTTTAGTTTTAAAGGTCCCATTCACTGAAAAATTTAGTTTTAAAGATGCACTCCGGTGGATATAACTCACCTATAAAACAAATCTACATTGTCTAAAATGGTATTTTACGCCCTTTTTTTCTACAAAAAAACTTTCCATTGTCTGACAGTTTCATGTCAAAAATCTTTTTACTCCCCCTCCCCCCAAACGCCAGAATCGGTGAATACTAGGCCCAACCACATACCACAAGGCTAATAGTGGCTAGCACTACATTATGAGAATAAATCCTGTGATAAAAAGACTTAACCGGTTGAAGGACATGCCCAGTTGTATGCACAGTGGCCCACGATAATGACTGAAACTGCATCAGCGCAGTTTAATGGGGGAAAAAAACATCTTAATTTGGGTCAAGTTTTCAAAGTAGTTCATTAAAAAATGCTAACTAGTCCAGAGGATAACGTCAGTTAGGCCATTTGAGAAACAGTTGAGACATCTGAGAAATTTCCCTCTTGATATGTCTTCCATCCATCCATCCATCTTCTACCGCTTTTCCGGAGGTCCGGGTCGCGGAGGCAGCAGTTCAAGCAGAGAAGCCCAGACTTCCCTCTCCCCAGCCACCTGCTCCAGCTCTTCAGAGGGGATACCAAGGCGTTCCCAGACCAGCTGGGAGACATAGTCTCTCCACCGAGTCCTGGGTCTGCCCCGGGGTCTCCTCCCAGTGGGACGTGCCTGAAACACCTCAAGTGGGAGGCGTCCAGGAGGCATCCTAATCAGATGCCCATACCACCTCAACTGACTCCTTTCAATGTGGAGGAGCAGCGGTTCTACTCTGAGCCTCTCCCGGATGACTGAGCTCCTCACCCTATCTCTCAGGGTGAATCCAGCAATCCTACGGAGAAAGCTCATTTCAGCCACTTGTATCCGCGATCTCGTTCTTTCGGTCATTACCCAAAGCTCGTGACCATAGGTGAGAGTAGGAACGTAGATTGACTGGTAAATCGACAGCTTTGCCTTAGAACTAAGCTCCCTCTTCACCACAACAGACCGGTACAACGTCCGCATCACTGCAGATGCTGCTCCAATCCGTCTGTCGATCTCTCGCTCCATTTTCCCCTCACTCGTGAACAAGACCCCAAGATACTTAAACTCCTCCACTTGGGGCAGGAGCCTGTCCCCAACCCAGAGAGGACAATCCACCTTTTTCCGGCTGAGAACCATGGACTCGGACTTGGAGGTGCTGATTCTCATCCCAGCCGCTTCACACTCAGCGGCAAACCGTCCCAGCAAGAGCTGTAGGTCATTGCTGGATGAAGCCAACAGGACAACATCATCTGCAAACAACAGAGATGAGATCCTGTGGTCACCAAGCATGACACCCTCCATTCCCTGGCTGCGCCTAGAAATCCTGTCCATAAAAATTATGAACAGGATCGGTGACAAAGGGCAGCCCTGGCGGAGTCCAACTCTCACTGGGAATGACTCCGACCGAGTGTTGGCAATACGAACCAAACTCTCACAACGGTCGTACAGAGACCGAATAGCTCGTAACAACAAGCCCGATACCCCATACTCCCGAAGCACCCCCCACAAAAATCTACGAGGGACGCGGTCAAATGCCTTCTCCAAGTCCACAAAACACATGTAAACTGGTTGGGCAAACTCCCACGAACCCTCAAGAATTCTCGAGAGGGTAAAGAGCTGGTCCGATGTGCCACGGCCAGGACGAAAACCACATTGCTCCTCCTGAATCCGAGGTTCGACCAGCGGCCGGACTCTCCTCTCCAGTACCTTGGCATAGACCTCCCCAGGGAGGCTGAGGAGTGTGATCCCTCTAAAGTTGGAGCACACCCTCCGGTCCCCTTTTTTGAAGAGAGGAACCACCACCCCGGTTTGCCATGCCAAAGGCACTGCCCCCGACCTCCACGCAATGTTGCAGAGGCATGTCAAGGCGTGCAGAGGCGTTGATATGTCTTGTAAGTCATAAAAAACATGTTAAGAAAGTTAAGATTGTTAAGAAAAAAAAACTCGTTTTTTAGTGTCACTCTAACCTTCTGAAATGTGTTTGTTATGCAGTTATCAAACAAATATCAAAACCCTCACTTCTCTTAAGAAAACAGTCTTTATAACATTTTGTTTGTGAAGAGCTGGTGTAAGTCAGGGTTTGTTCCTCTTTGTCAAGAAAAGGTAAGCCACTGCTCTATTATCTAGCTGTATGCAAACACAGATGAGTGGGGAGCCCAGCCAAGGTGTCAGCTTCATCGCAAACAGTGCTACTAGGGAGTTAGCTTACCAAGCACTGATTATATTGTTATTTTCTTTAGATTTTAGTCACCCTAAAAGACATCACTGTTTCCACCTAGTTCACTAATCCACAGTCAATAATATATCTAGTGTGGCGCAGATATTGAGTTCATATCTCCCCACAAATATATGACTGTATTGGGGACTCCACGTCTGGTGGGACAAAAGAGGTCTGGACCTGCAGAGATCTACAGGAGATGACGAGTAGGTGTGAGTTTTGGCCTTTGTCTCGGAGAGGACGTCCCAGGAAGATTCCCGGACCATCGAGGGATAAGAGACAATAGTGAGACATGAAAGAGTGCATTGTGACTGAGACTATGTGCCATGTAATTATATGTTTGCTTAAGTAACATGTGACCGAGGGTTGTGGCTCCAGCAGAGTATAAGAATGTGGTATTTGATTGCTCAGTCTCTTTTCCTGCCTAGAGATTGATAGAGCATGTGTTCACTCAATAAAGTTGACTCTGAGAAATAAACTCAGCCTCATCCTTGAACGCATTCTCTACACTAGCATCATTCTGGCTTATTTTGTAATATTTTCACCATGATGCTACATCGAACGATTAGCATTAGCTTGGCTTGATTGTTGAACGGGAGAGGCTAACAGACAGGCTGCCTGGCGTTAACTTAACTGTTTGTCTGGTTGATTATGATCGTTATTCTTTATAAATTCTATTCACTCCCCCACTGGAGTCCTCATTCATCTAACACCACTTAACAATATTTTTAGTGGCTAGTTAGCATCAGTTAGCCGCCTTGGACTCACTTGCAAATGTTTCTGTGCTTATTGTACCCAGGGACTGGTCACATCCTGTCAACCACTTAAATCACACACCCCTGTCCACCAGTGACACTTAATTTCATTCATTCTTTAAGAAGAATTTACGTTAGTTGACTCAGGGTTGCTATCGTAGCTTGGAGCTAGCCAGCTAAGCTCAGAAACAGTGATGTAAGAGGGAAAGTGAACTTAACTGTGCCTCTTAGGCATTTAAAGAGACATGCACTGAAACGAGCTGTCACGACTCGCCGCTCATCATCTGCCTCAGCTGCGCGCACACCTGCGCCTCGTCAGCCACGGGCTATTTAGCCCACTCAGCCCAGTGCAGCGGTCTGGAGCTGTCTGTTCGCATCGGCACTTCTTCGCAGCTGGATCGTCTCCCTACGACAGCTAAGCTACGCTTTCACGTAAGCATCATCCTACCTTTTGCAAGAGTCCTCCCCTGTGCACAGGTGGATTCCTTGGCGGCAGATACCCCGTCATCGCCATCCTTCCCTCATCGTCGTCACTGGCTCAGCAGGACGCTCTCTCCCGGGCTTCTCCCTTGGCCAATGCCAGGCACCCGTCACCTACAAGTAAGCAGCAGTCTGCTCATTATACCTGTCTTGATGTGATGCCCTTTACCCTTGTCCTCTGCTCTCTCCATAAGGTTGCCTGGCTGTACGGTGTTCTGCTCTGTTTCCTGTGCATCGGCGTTCACCCTCATCACATATACATATCTCATACATTCACCCATTCACACCTGCTGAATAAAAGCTATTAAATCTTCTCTGAGCCTGCGTGCGTGTTTCCTGAGTCGGACATTATGTCAGTACGGCTCCAGCAGAGCGGCTCAGCAGACAGCAGGCTCGCACGCCGCTTTACCACCCTCGAGGCTCGGGTGGATTTAATAGCCCACCAACAGCAGGTGATTTTGAACCAATTGACTAACATCACTCACCGGTTAGACCGTGTGGACCCCCAGCAGGTGTTCCCCCCGGCTCATCAGCAGGGGCAGCTCCAGCCCCTTCCGTGGCTGGCCAGTCAGCCGCGGGAACGCCAACCCGACTCATGCCAATTCCAACCCCCGCCCGCTTTAGCGGTAAGCTCGGGGGAGCGCGGGGGTTTATCATGCAGTGCGAGTCGGTGTTTCTGCGCATTCCCGGAGATTTTCCCTCGGACCACAGCCGAATTGGCTATATAGGTAATCTCCTGGAGGGGCGAGCGCTAACTTGGGCTTACGCCGTCAAGGCGAAGCCCAGTTACGCGAACCTCTCCTACGGCCAGTTCGTGCAGAATTTTCTCGAGGTGTTTGACCATTCTCGGCGAGATATCGTCCTCGCTGACCGTCTCCTTGGCCTCCAACAGGGAAGCCGGTCGGCGGCAGATTACGCTATCGACTTCCGGGTCGCAGCGGAGGAGGTGGGCTGGGGTGAGGCGTCACTCTGTAGCATCTTCCTACGCAGCCTCAACTCCGGTCTGAGGGATGAGCTGGCCAGCCGAGACCTTCCGGAATGGCTGTTGGAGCTAATCTCCCTGGCAATTAGCTTGGATAACAGGCTGCGGGAGTGATCTGCCGAGCGGAAGTTAATCGGCCGCTCGCGCGGAGGTTCAGCCCGCACGCCTCAGGCTCGCCCCCTGGCGTTACCAGCCCCGGAGTCCTCTGAGGAGTCAGAGGCAATGGTAGTTGGCCGGTCAAGGCTCCCCCTAGCGGAGAAACAGCGCCGTCGGAAGCTGGGCCTCTGCATGTATTGCGGAGGCGATCAGCTTACCGTGGAGCATTGTCCGGAGAAGCCAAACGGATCAGTCCACGAGTCACTGTAGGGGGCCTCGCGGACTCTAACCGGTCAAATCCCCTCACAAGTTTGTCGCTGCCCATACGATTCTGTCATAATTCCACAGGGCACCTCACACACGCACTGGTGGACTCAGGAGCAGAGCAGAGCTTCATTTCTAAGAGCCTGGCAACCCAATTGGGCATCCCTTGCCACCCTCTGGCCGCTCCTCTCAGCCTGATCACCCTCTCCCGTGCGCCCCTTGGACAAGTGACTCATCGCACCCAGCCGGTCCCTGTAATAATCTCAGGTAACCACCGGGAGGATCTCACCTTGTATGTCCTATCATCTTCCGTGTCACCTGTCATCCTAGGCTACCCCTGGTTGCGCCTGCACAACCCAGTGCTGGATTGGCAAAAAGGAAGAATCGCCGCCTGGAGCTCCTTTTGTATGGGCACCTGCCTCCAGTCCACAGCCTGCGCCCCGTCCTCCCCTCCTCCGGCCTCAGACGCCGTGCCTCCGGACCTGACCCTGGTGCCCTCGGAGTTCCATGATCTGGGCCTCGTGTTCAGTAAATCCAGGGCGATGTCTCTCCCTTCTCACCGGCCCTACGACTGCGCCATCAACATCCGCCCGGGGGCGCCCTTGCCATCCGGATGCCTCTACAGCCTGTCAGCGCCGGAGCGGGAGGCCATGGACAGTTACATCAAGGAGTCGCTCAACGCAGGAATCATCCGCCCCTCTTCATCTCCGCTCGGCGCAGGGTTTTTCTTCATCTCGAAGAAGGATGGGTCACTCCGCCCCTGTATTGATTTTCGGGCCCTGAATGACATCACGGAGAAGGACTGCTACACCCTGCCATTAATGGACATAGCCTTCCACTCCCTCCAGGGGGCGACCTGGTTCACTAAGTTGGATCTCCGCAGTGCTTATCACCTCGTCCGGATCCGGGAGGGGGATGAGTGGAAGACGGCCTTTCGTATGCCTAGTGGTCACTTCAAGTACCTGGTAATGCCGTTTGGGCTGACCAACGCCCCTGCTGTGTTTCAACGCCTTATAAACGACGTCCTACGTGATTTCCTGGGCCTCTTCGTGTTTGTGTACCTGGATGATATTCTCATCTTCTCCAGGTCACGGGAGGAACACCAGGTCCACGTGAGGCGGGTCCTACAGCGGCTACTGGAGAACAGGCTGTATGTCAAGGCAGAAAAGTGCGGTTTTACGCCAAGACCACCTCCTTCCTAGGGTTCGTAATCTCGCACAACCAAGTCCTCCCCGACCCTGCGAAGGTTAAAGCGGTGGTCGAGTGGCCAACGCCGACCTCCAGAAAGCAGGTGCAGCAGTTTATTGGGTTTGTCAACTTTTATCGCCGCTTTGTGCCCAATTTCGGTGCCATTGTTGCCCCTTTGACCAGCCTCACTTCTCCCAAGAACCCCTTCCGGTGGACCGAAGAGGTTGCAGCGGCTTTTGAGGCATTGAAGACGGAGTTCTCCTCCTCCCGGGTCCTGACCCAGGTTGACCCCGCGCTGCAGTGCTTGGTAGAAGTCGACGCATCTGATACGGGAGTGGGGGTGGTGCTGTCCCAGCGATCACCCACCGATGGGGTCAAGCGACCCTGCGCCTTCTTCTCACGGCGCCTGTCTCCAGCTGAGCGCAACTACGACGTCGAGGACAGGGAGCTTCTCGCCATCAAGCTCGCACTGCAGGAGTGGCACCACTGGTTGGAGGGGGCTGCCAACCCGTTCATGGTGTTAACGGACCACAAGAACCTGGAATATCTAAGATCTGCCAGATGACTGAATGTCCGCCAGGCGCGCTGGTCCTTGATCTTCGCCCGGTTCCGTTTTACCATCACCTACCGTCCTGGTTCTAAGAACGGCCTGCCTGATGCCCTGTCCAGGCAGTTTGCCCCTGAGACCTCGGAGGAGCCGGGTCATACCATCTTGCCTAGCTCGTGTGTTGTGGGGGTGATTTCCTGGTCCATCAGGGACAAGATCCGGAGGGCGCAGGAGACCGAACCGGACCCTGGCGGCGGACCGGAAGGGAAGCTGTTTGTTCCATCGACTGTCCGGGGAGAGGTCATCCATTGGGTTCACACCTCCAAACTCGCCTGTCACCCTGGTGTCTCCCGGCTAGTGGATCTCCTCCAGCGTTCCTTTAGGTGGCCGGGTCTCCAGAAGGACCCCGTCAACTACGTCCGGGCGTGCCCTGTGTGTGCTACCGGCAAGTCAGGTAATTCCCCTCCTGCGGGTCTGCTCCAGCCCCTGCCGGTCCCAGGCAGGCCCTGGTCCCACATAGCCCTCGACTTCGTCACTGGCCTTCCGGTTTCTAACACATACGACGCTGTGCTGACCATCGTGGATCGGTTCTCCAAGGCTGCCCACTTCGTGCCTCTCTGGGGCCTCTCTGGGGCCTCCCTACGGCGCGGGAGACAGCGGACCTCCTTGTCCAGCACGTGGTCAGGCTGCACGGGATACCGGTGGACGTTGTCTCTGATCGGGGGCCCCAATTTGTCTCTGAGGTATGGAGGTGTTTCTGCAATGCTCTGAGGGCCACGGTAAGCCTCTCCTCCAGCCACCACCCGCAGTCCAATGGGCAGTGTGAGCGTGCCAACCAGGAGCTGGAAGCTGCCCTGCGCTGCGTCACCTCCTCCAACCCGTCGTCCTGGAGCGCACACCTGGCCTGGGTGGAGTATGCCCACAACACGGCACGGTCTTCTGCCACGGGGATGTCCCCCTTTAAGGCGTCCTTGGGGTATGACCCACCTTTGTTCCCGGAGCAGGAGGGCGAGCTGGCCGTTCCCTCCATCCAGGTGCATCTGAGACGCTGTCGGAGTCTGTGGACCAGAGCGCACGATGCGCTATTACGCACGGCGGCGCGCAACAGCTCCACGGCGAACCGCCACAGGAGACCGGCCCCTGCCTACCAGGTGGGCCAACGAGTCTGGTTATCCTCTCATGACATTAACCTCAAGGCTGAGAAGAGGAAGCTGGCCCCACTCTTCATTGGTCCTTTTACCATCTCAAAAATCATCAACCCGGTGGCTGTGCGTCTGGCCTCCCCCCCTCCCTCCGCATATGTCCCACCTTCCACATATCAAAGATCAAGCCCGTGGTCTCCAATCCTCTCTGTCCCCCACCCGCGGCGCCGCCCGTGCCTCTGATGATCGACGACCATCCGGCCTGGAGAGTTGCCTCCATCATGGACTCACGGCGCCAAGGTCGCGGGCTGCAGTACTTGGTGGACTGGGAGGGATTCGGTCCTGAGTGGAGGTCTTGGGTGCGCTCTTCCTTGGTGTTGGACAGGAGTCTCATCACGGAGTTCCACCGGGCGCACCCGGACAAACCAGTGCCAGGAGGCGCTGCTAGGGGGGGAGAACTGTCACGACTCGCCGCTCATCATCTGCCTCAGCTGCGCGCACACCTGCGCCTCGTCAGCCACGGGCTATTTAGCCCACTCAGCCCAGTGCAGCGGTCTGGAGCCGTCTGTTCGCATCGGCACTTCTTCGCAGCTGGATCGTCTCCCTACGACAGCTAAGCTACGCTTTCACGTAAGCATCATCCTACCTTTTGCAAGTCTCCTCCCCTGTGCACAGGTGGATTCCTTGGCGGCGGATATCCCGTCATCGCCATCCTTCCCTCATCGTCGTCACTGGCTCAGCAGGACGCTCTCTCCCGGGCTTCTCCCTTGGCCAACGCCAGGCACCCATCACCTACAAGTAAGCAGCAGTCTG
Organism: Pholidichthys leucotaenia; assembly: GCA_020510985.1. NCBI lineage: Eukaryota > Metazoa > Chordata > Actinopteri > Cichliformes > Pholidichthyidae > Pholidichthys > Pholidichthys leucotaenia. The sequence continues at coordinate 260,968,575 of CM035842.1, read as the reverse complement.
CTCATTATACCTGTCTTGGTGTGGTGCCCTTTACCCTTGTCCTCTGCTCTCTCCATAGGGTTGCCTGGCTGTACGGTGTTCTGCTCTGTTTCCTGTGCATCGGCATTCACCCTCATCACATATACATATCTCATACATTCACCCATTCACACCTGCTTGTTGAATAAAAGCTATTAAATCTTCTCTGAGCCTGCGTGCGTGTTTCCTGAGTCGGACATTATGTCACGAGCCTTCTGAGGAAGGTTGCAAAAGATCATTCACAATGATGCTGCAGTAATTAAATAATTAAAAGTAAAAGTATGTCACAGATATTTCATTAAGACCTGTGTGAGCTGTCAACATGTGGGAAAAGTGCAGTAAATCGGACCTTTAAGAGAATTCTTAGTTCATTTTTAACATCATTAGGGCATACTCTCAAAGCATTTTGATTTGTATGTTTTGTGTATTTGTAAATGCTCTAAAACAAATAAAAGGACAAGAAGTTCATTTCAGACAAATATTTTGTTAGATAAAATTGTTATTTAAGACCAGACTTTAAGACCAGAGAGAATATGTTGGACTTAGTGTACACAAACACAGATGCATATACACTACCGTTGAAAAGTTTGGGATCACCCAGACAATTATTTTGAGTTTTCCATGAAAAGTCACACTTATTTACCACCATGAGTTGTAAAATGAATAGAAAATATAGTCAAGACATTGACAAGGTTAGAAATAATGATTTGTATTTGAAATGATAATTTTTTTTCTTCAAACTTTGCTTTCATCAAAGAATCCTCCATTTGCAGCAATTACAGTATTGCAGACCTAACATGATTGCACAAGGGTTTTCTAATCATCCATTAGCTTTCTGACGCAATGAGCAAACACATTGTACCACTAGAACATTGGAGTGATAGTTGCTGGAAATGGGCCTCTATACACTGTAGCATCATCGTCTCCTCAAACCAAGACAGAAGATCACTTCTCTCCATTTTACAGGAATTTCACTTTATTCCTTCTACAGGAAAACCACTTTTCTGCATTCTACAGGAATATCACTGGCTTTCATCGTGACTATACTCATCCCGGCCTGACCCAAAGATGTTTTCCCAGGACCCCAATGTAAACAGTTGCCTCTTGCAGAGATTGTAAGGATCAGAATTTGCTTTTAAAGGCTCAAAGGAACATAAAACTCGGGAGACCAGACCTCCAACGTGAACACTGCATTTGGATAACATCCTCCTTTACAGGAAACCAATGCTCTTAAAAGGGTCATAAACGGCTTAATCAGACAGGTTTATAACCCCCGATGTTTTCCAGATTTTCTTCCAGATCCCATGGACCTAAAAGAAATCATCTACAGCTCAACAGTACCTCCTAGCGGATACCTACAAAATGTGTTTCAGTATGTAGGATGATTTTTTAATTTGTTCTAAACATTAAGTTTCTTTCAGCTTATCCTCTTCTCCCCTGGATCCTAAGGACACTGAAAATCATCCCTTTTTATCACCAACCATGGTTTACTGTACTACATTAAGCTTTGATCTAAATATGAATGCATGTATTATAATTATGTATAAGAAATGTTATGTTCATGAGTGTTATTCAAACAAATATAATATTAGAATAATGGTATAAATGCATGATCCCCAAATATTAGCCAAGTCATTTAATTTAGTTGGATTGTATATTGAGCACCTAATTTCATAAGAACTGACTAAGTGTTGACCTTTCTCTGCAATTTCATGGGATGGTGTCTTCGTTTGATTGACTGCTCTCAAACAAAGAAATGTTTTCACATTGGATAGCAGCCATTTCAAATTGCTTTTGATAAAGTCGATTGGTCAGTCTTGCGATCGACATCACAAGTTTATGACCAGGGGGGTCATTTTAAAAAAGTAGTTGAAGCTGCTCTGCAGTTAGAGAGATGGAGATTCAGAAAAAACACACAGATGTAAGTTAAGTTGCAGTTATGTAAGAGAGAACAAGAGAAGATCAAAGATGAAAGAAAAGTTAAGAAACACTTACACAGAGACAAGTTATGCAGTTAAGTTAAGTTAAAGTTAGAGAAGAAAAAGCAGACAAGAAAGAGACAGAATGAGATTAGATAAGTCGGGGAAGATTTTGTTCCACCGTTTCAAGGTCCTGTGTAGTTTTATTCTATCTAAATTGTTCTTTGTGAAGTTTGTCAAATCCTGCGTTAGTTTTTCTGGTTACTGAGGAGAAATCATCTTTTCTTTAGAGCTCGCTTTTTCAGAGAATCAAATTCTCAAACTTTTTCCTTCACCTCAGAAGCCATTGTTATCCTAGTAAATGTTTTTCTCATTTTTTTATGACTTTTCACGCCGTAAAAGTGGACCTTTAATTTTCCTAATTTAAAGTGAACAGAGACTGTTTTTTGGACCCTCTTTCCGGCCTCATATCTGCCTGACTGAGAAGTGGTTCCTTCAGTTTTTGGTCTATCCCGCTCCTAGAGACTTCACCGATTTGGCTGGACTCGTTCCAAGGATTTTCACGCCGCCCTGAGACAAACCATCCACGGCTGCCACTGTCTCCTTGAAGGTCCCCCAGCCGAGTTATCACTTCATGGCTGTGAGGAAGTATAACAGCAGCCGCTTCCTCCGACGTCCTAACTCCCAACTCGGCCGGTATCGACCCGCTGAAATGTGGACCTACAGCTGTTTTCGTAAGTGAAACTCCTACTTCTCCTATCTGCTGGGTTCAAAACGTGATGTCCGAACAATTAAATTACAATTGAATATAGCCCGTATTTCAGGGCTCAATTAGTCTCAGCCACAGGGTAAAGCTGTAAACTGAAGGAAAATTCTTAGTCATTTTTAAGTAACTGCCCTTAATTTTTGTAGATTAAGATAAGAGAAGATAAGCCTTTATTAGTCCCACAACGGGGAAATTCCAGGATTGCAACAGCACAGGGATAGCAACACTCAGAGCAACAATCAGAAGGCAAGAAAAAAAAAAGCAAGCAAGCAAGAGCAGCTAATATACATATGTACATATTACTATAAATATATACCGTATATACAGTATATATATATATATATATATATATATATATATATATATATATATATATACACACACAGACACACAGTGCAGAGCATTGTAGCTGGATGGGATAAATATATGAGTATATAAACACACAGTGCGGAGCATTGTAGCTAGATGGGATAAATATGTAGATATATAAACACACAGTGCGGAGCATTGTAGCTAGATGGAATGAATATATAGATATATAAATATAAACATAAACATAAACACACCCAGTGCGGAGCATTGTAGCTAGATGGAATAAATATGTAAATGTATAAACACACACAGTGCAGAGCATTGTTGCTAGATGGGATGAAACAGCACAACCGTCTACTTGGTTACCCTACATGGTATGATTATGTGCCCATACATATTCTCACCCTCCATAGCGACCGGTATTTTCCTAGTTGTATGCCGGAGGGGACCATTGTATAAGTCTATTGCATCTTTTGCATTCAAAAAACTATTAGGTTGTTACGTCTTTTTGCTATCTCTGCGAGCAGCCCTGCTTAGGTTGTACAGTCTGACAGCCGTTGGTAGGAAGGACCTGCGAAACCTCTCGGTTGTGCACCTGGGATGATGTAGTCTGCTGCTAAACGAGCTCCTCAGTGCATTCAGTATGTCCTTCATAGGGTGGAACTCGGACTCCAGCAGAGATGACAGTTTAGCCACCGTCCTTCTCTCTCCTATTTCCTCCACCGGGTCAAGGCGCTGCCCCAGGATGGAGCTAGCTTTCTTGATCAGTTTGTTCAGTCTCTTCCTATCGGCTGCAGTAATGCCACTGCCCCAGCAGACCACTCCAAAAGTGATGGCTGATGCCACCACCGTGTCATAGAATGTCTTCAGCAGCGCCCCTTGTACACCGAAAGACCTGAGTCTCCTCAGTAGGAACAGCCTGCGCTGTCCCTTCTTGTAGAGTGCATCAGTATTGTGTGACCAGTCTAGTTTATAATAATAATAATAATAATAATACATCAGTCTTATATAGTGCTTTTCTAAATACTCAAAGACGCTTTACAAAGCAGCATAGGGACAAACATATAGAGGACGAGTAAACAGACAAGGTAGGTACACATAGGTAGAAGAGGCAGTCAGTTTTTGTAGGTAGATTTGAAAAGATGGGTTTTGAGTTCACTTTTAAAAGAAGCAAGTGTGTTGGCAGACCGGATGTGAAGGGGCAAGGAATTCCAGAGGGTTGGTGCGGCAATGGCGAATGATCTATCACCCAGGGTGCGGAATTTTGTCTTGGTGATGGGGGTAAGAAGGTGAGCGTCAGCAGAGCGGAGGAGACGAGTGGGAGAATGACGAGACAGAAGGTCCGTTAGGTATGAGGGGGCGAGGTTATGAAGAGCTTTATAGGTGATGAGGAGGATCTTGAAGTTGATGCGCTGTTGAATGGGGAGCCAGTGGAGCTGATGGAGGAGAGGAGTGATGTGGTCTCTGGAGCGGGAGTGAGTAAGTAGGCGGGCGGCTGAGTTTTGGACATACTGTAGTTTTTGGAGGATGGTGGAAGGAAGTCCATACAGAATGCTGTTACAGTAATCAAGTCTGGAGGTGATGAAGGCATGGATGAGTATTTCAGCAGCAGAGGGTGAGAGGGTTGGATGGAGGCGTGCAATATTACGAAGATGAAAAAATGCTGTTTTGGTGATATGGTTGATGTGAGATTTGAAGGAGAGGGTGGGGTCCATGATAATGCCGAGGTTTCTGGCCAGGGGGGAGGGGGTGACTGAGTGACCATCGATTTGGAATGAAAAGTTCTGGGAAGAGGGTAAAAGAGATTTTGGTCCAAAAATGATGATTTCTGTTTTATTGCTGTTTAGCTTGAGAAAGTTGTTAGTCATCCAGGTTTTTATGTCTGTAAGGCAGTTGGTGATGGTGGAGAGAATGGCGGGGTTGATGGATTTAGAGGAGATGTACAGCTGGGTGTCGTCGGCGTAGCAGTGAAAGTGAAGACCATGTTGACGAATGATGTGACCAAGCGGAAGCATGTAGAGAGTGAAAGTTTGTTCAGATGAACACCCAGGTACTTGTAGGATGTCACCATCTCAATGTCTGTTCCCTGTATATTTACTGGTGCTGTGAGGGGTTGTCCTTGCCTGCGGCAGTCCACCACCAGCTCCTTAGTTTTCCTCGCGTTGATCTGGAGGCAGTTCCGATGGCACCAGTCCACGAAGTCCTGGATAAGCCCTCTGTACTCAGCTTCATCTCCATTGGAGATGAGGCCAACGATCGCAGAGTCATCAGAGAACTTCTGTAGATGGCAGTGTGTTGTGTTGTGTGAGAAGTCCGCAGTATAAAGAGTGAACAGGAAGGGAGCCAACACCGTTCCCTGGGGGCCCCCCGTGCTACCGATGATCGTGTCGGACACACAGTCCCGGGTTGTCACAAACTGAGGCCGGTTCGTGAGGTAGTCCAGGATCCATGATGACAGGTGCTGGTCCACCCCTGCGCGCAGCAGCTTGTCCTTCAGGATCATCGGTTGGATGGTGTTGAAAGCACTGGAGAAGTCAAAGAACATGATCCTCACCACATTCCCGTGCTTCTCCAGGTGGGACAGAGAACGGTGAAGGAGGAAGATCACCGCATCCTCCATCCCAATGCCATGCTTGTAGGCGAACTGGAGTGGATCCATCACTGGTTCCACCAGGGGGCGGAGGTGAGCAAGGAGCAGTCTCTCCAGGGTCTTCATCAAGTGGGACGTCAAGGCCACCGGTCTGTAGCTGTTCAGGTCTTTGGGGTGGGAAGTTTTTGGTACAGGTACCACACAAGATGTTTTCCACAGCTGTGGTACCCTCCCCAGCTTCAGGCTCAGGTTGAAGATGTACGTCACAATCCCACACAGCTGGTCTGCACAGGACTTGAGGAGCTTTGCGCTGATGCCGTCCGGTCCCGACGCCTTCCTCGCCTTGATCTTCCTCAGCTCCGTCCTCACCTGGGTCCTGGTCAGGGTCAGGATGGGGGGCTGTGTGTTGGGAGTGGGGGGTGTTGGTGGAGTGGGGAGTGGGCAGCAGGACTTGATGTCTTTAGAGGCAGCAGTGGTTGTTGTGCAGTCAGGGGGGAGGGCGGTTGGTCAAACCTATTGAAAAACAGATTCAGATTGTTCGCCCACTCCCTGCCCCCCGTGGCCTGGGGGGAGGTATTCTGGAGCCCAGAGATGGTTTTGAGGTTTCTCCAGACCCCGCTGATGTCGTTCTGTTGCAGCTTGTCCTCCATCTTCCTCCTGAAGCTGTCCTTGCCTTCTCTGATCTTTCTCCTCAGCTCCCTCTGTACGGACTTCAGCATCTCCCTGTTCCCCGACCTGAAGATCCTCTTCTTCTCTCTCAGAAGTGTTTTTATCTCAGGGTTGATCCAGGGTTTGTTGTTTGAGCAACACCGTATGGTCTTGGTGGGAACGGATTTGTCCACACAGAAGCTGAGGTAGTCCGTGAAGGTGTGAGTGAGGCCATCAATGTCCTCACCATGTGGATCGCAGAGCTGTTTCCAGGCGGTGGCTTTAAAACAGCCCTTTAGAGTGTCCATTGCCTCCTCAGATTAATTCAGAAGTCATTTTTTGATAATTAGCTTATGAATTTTCCCCATAAAATTGCGTTGTTTTGTTAGACATTTCAGCCTTCATTTACCGTTGAAACATAAGTCTGGTTCCTACTTGGTTCTACAGAGGTGTAACACTGGATTTTATGTTCAGGAATCCAATAACAGTGGATGTGATATCTTACGCTGTTATCATTTGAATCTGTTTATCCATCATTTGAATGCCATGCCATGTAACCTGAATGAGTTTAATAAAAGGGTGAGTGAGGGTGAGTTTTCCTTTCGCATATATATGTTTCCTAATCAGGGCAGGAAAAGAACTCACTGAAACGTTGAGACTGATTCATTAAGTAATTGAAGGTACAAAATTAATTAAAATTAAAGTTAATATTATTGTCCATTGTGACTGGTGCCCCTTTTACGAGTGCTTTTATTTAATTTAGTGGGTGCAGAAGTGACGGTTTAACTCCACCCCCTTTCACGCCCACTATTAAATAAAATAAATAATTCCTGTACCTTATGACAAATATTTTATTATATAATCCCATTACAACACCTATCTAGATATTGCACCAAAAACCAGACATTTGCAGCTAGAATAGTCATTTACCACATTAGCAATGTATAGAGTGTATTTCTGATTAGTTTAAAGTTATCTTCATTGAAAAAAAGTGCTTTTTATTCAAAAATAAGGAAATTTCTAAGTGACCCCAAACTTTTGAACGGTAGTGTAAGGCTATACCCCGCCCCCACCTCGGCCTTTCTGACCACATATCCGTGATGCTGGTGCCTGTCTACAAACCTTTATTGAAGCGCAGCAGGCCAGCAGTGAAACAAATCAGGATTTGGCCAGAGAGTGCAACCTCTGCACTGAAAGACTGTTTTCTGCACACAAACTGGGAGGTTTTCAAAATAGCAGCCTCCCAGGAAGACAAGACAGATGTGGAGAAGTATGCTGAAATGGTCAACAGCTACATCGCGAAGTGCACAGAGGATGATGAGATGAGATGAGATGAGATTCAACTTTATTGTCATTACACATGTATGAATACAAGGTAACGAAACGTGACTTGGCATTTGGGCATGCTCTGCAGAGCGCATCCAAGGCCGGGGCAGCCGCTAGGCGCCAGTCATAGTTGGGATAAAGAAAGAAAAAGGGGGGAGATATGGGATGACACAGTAGGTGAGAGAAAAAAACATGTTTATCAGAATAGCGCTCAGTGAGTGAGCGGAATTATGATTGCAAGAAAAAAAAACCTCAATGCACATTTAGCAGACAACAATTCAACCACAAAAAACCAAAAGTCAGAGAGGATCAGTGAATGGATGGGTGTAATTCAGTATATGTGAATCAGTGTGTTCGTGTATGTTGAATGCAGGTGGGTGTTTATCAGTTACTGGAGGCAGCAAAATCTCTCCCAGCCGAGATGTTATGTCTTAGTGTCTGAAACTCGGAAGCATGTCCTTGAGGCATGGCAGATGGAAATTTCCTGAGCCAGTCACATGTCCTTGAGAGTTCAGATGCAGCACACCAGAATGTTTATGAAGAGAAGCACAATCTTCTGTTTTGTCTTAATCCAGGAGGAAAATAGTCAACAGGGTGCCGAATTCAAGGTCTGATAGACACAGATCACTCAGAGCATAGAATTTTTCATCTCTTGCAATCCTGTGTTCATAATTTCCATACATAGGCTTTAAATCCATTCTTTGGAGGGCACCAAAACGACTCCAGATGTTTCCCTTCTAAACATGGGTAAACATGTCCGGTAGAGTCCATCCCTCTACAGTGCATGCCAGATGGTAATTTCCATGTTAGTCATTGCCGTTAGTTAGTGCTCTCCCCCGTCTGGTCGAATTGTTGAAGAAGCAGCTACGCCGGGACCGCTTTTGATTAGCTCTTCCAGTTAAATTTTCGATACACCAGGAAAACTCCAGAGCCAATCAGCAGAAAATCCTGTGATCGTGAAGCCAAACCAGATAGATGTTTCCACATCATCAGTCGAATCATGCAGACACATGTGTTCCAATCCATGGGTCTCTCCATAGGGGCTCCCCCTGGCCTGAATTTATGTAAAATGTTGTTAATTTTATTAAAGCCGCTCACCAAATCCATTTTTTTCGTTTGGCTCAAGATTCAGCCAGAAGAACAGCGACGCAGACAAGACAGCAAGCTGGGATTCTCAGTTAGGGAGGGAAGGAGGGTGAAAGAGGGAGCAGAAGAAAAAGCGACTGTTCTCTCTGAAGGGCAGAAGGGAAAAATTGGATGTCAAAAGGATGTCAAAAGGATGTCACTACAGTGAAGACCATCACTATGCGGGGTAACCATAAGCCCTGGATGACTGCAGAGGTGCGCTCGCTGCTTACAGCCAGAGATGCAGCCTTCAGAGCGGAGGACAGGATCGCTCTCCGCTCAGCCAGGTCTGCGCTCTCAAAGGGAATTAAGGCGGCGAAGCACGCCTATGCAGAGAAAATCCAGGGACACCTCTGTGACACTAGGAACACCAAGCAGTTGTGGCAGGGAGTTCGGACACTGACGGGCTATAAGTCTAGGCAGGGGGTCGATGATGACGACGCTTCGCGTCCAGACAGGCTCAATGACTTCTTTGCACGTTTTGAAGCATCTAACCTGACAACCAGATGGAGGGCTGGCCCACCCCCACCATCGGTCGGACCAGCTTTTACCATCAACACAGCAGACACACGGAGGACCTTAACCAGAGTCAACCCACGTAAAGCTGCAGGTCCGGACAACATCCCGGGACGTGTACTCCAAGACTGAGCGAGCAAGTTGGCGGATGTCCTGACTGACATTTATAACATCTCCCTGAGTCAGGACATTGTTCCCAGATGCTTCAAGACCTCTATCATCGTACCGGTGGCAAAGAAACAAGTTGTGTCCTGTTTGAATGACTATCGTCCTGTTGCACTGACACCAATTGTGATGAAGTGTTTTGAACGGCTTGTCAAACCACACATTACAGCCTGCTCCCTGCATCACACAACCCGCTCCAGTTTGCATATCGTTCAAACCGCTCCACGGAGGATGCTATAGTCACCACCCTACACTCTGTCATCACCCACCAGGATGAGAAAGACACCTACGCCAGACTCCTGTACATTGATTTCAGTTCAGCATTCAACACCATTATTCCCCAGAGACTGATGGAGAAATTACTCCTTCTTGGTCTGAACACCGCCACATGTCTCTGGATCCTGGATTTCCTGACTGAGAGACCTCAGTCTGTCAGGGTTGGAAACAACATCTCCAACTCTGTCACGCTGAGCACCGGATCCCCTCAAGGCTGCATACTCAGTCCACTGTTGTTTACACTTCTAACACATGACTGTGTATCCAGACACGATGGGAGCCAGATTATTAAGTTTACAGACGACACCACAGTGGTGGGACTTATTCAGAGGGATGAGGAATCAATGTACAGGGAAGAAGTGAGAGACCTGGAGGGCTGGTGCAGGGAGACCAATCTGGTGCTCAACGTGGACAAAACGAAGGAGATGATTATCAACTTCCGGCGGTCAGAGCCTGAACACGTCCCCCTCAGCATCGGCGGCCATTTAGTGGAGAGAGTGGAGAACATCAAGTTCCTCGGAGTGCAGATCTCGCAGGACCTGACCTGGAGCAAGAACTCCTTGGGGATCAGGAAGCGGGCTCAGCAGAGACTGCACTTCTTGAGGAAACTCAAACAGGCCTCTCTCCCCATCTGCATCCTCAGGACCTTCTACAGAGGTGTGGTGGAGAGTGTTCTGACGTACTGCATTGCTACATGGTACTCCAGCTGCAGTATGTCAGACAAAAAAGCCCTGCAGAGGATAGTCAAGGGAGCTGAGAGGATAATTGGAGTCTCTCTCCCCTCTGTCCAAGAACTTTTTCAGAACCGTTGTAGGAGCAGGGCACTGAACATTGTCAAGGACCGTTCTCACCCTCTGCATAAACACTTTGAACTTCTGCCATCTGGTAAACGATTCCGGAGCATCAGAGGCAGAACCACCAGACTGATCAACAGCTTCCTTCCACAAGCTGTCAGGATGCTGAACAGTTGACCCGGAATTTCTCATACACACTACTGCACCTACAGACATTATGTATATTATTTGTATATTATAGTTAGTTAGTTTTTCCCAAGTATGTCTCAGGGATGTGTGAATGGATGGGGTGGGGTGGGGGGGTGAAGATATGTGTGAGTGTGTCTTATATCATGCTGCTTCTATTTATATGGATGCCGAGAGAAACGCAATTTCATCTTGCCTGCACTACAGTTGTATGTACAGCAATATGACAATAAAGTTTGATTTGATTTGATTTTGATTGATTTGATATATTTGGGAGACAAAATGATAATCTTTACTTAAATTTGCATGAATTATATTTTTCAAAGTTCATCCCTGTAAATATCTCCTTTATGTAGTTTGATGCCATTCGTGACAAATGGTTGATGATTTTACTGGTGATGCCCCTCAGTCTCTAGGCGATAACTTGCTGATTGACGGAATGAAACTCTGGAGCAAAAGCTCTAAAGCCAGGCACATACAGTATGTGGGGTACTTAACCTCTGACACTGACATTAAGGTGAAGGACACTAAAATTCAAACCCACCTGAGATTTTTTTTTTTTTAGCTAAACCAGGTATAATTTGAAAAGGCTAGGTTTCCAGTGATCGGGTCCACAAGGCTTTGGATGAAACTGACCTCCCACACGGACCTTTCGTACTGTTCTAATTCATCTGAAATTTTAAATCAGCTCTGCTTTCAGTCTCTCTTTTGATAGCTTAAAGAAACTGTGTTGGACTGACTTGTGATGATATTGCATTGTGGAAATTTGACAGTCTTCTATATCATGAGTACTGAAGTAAAGACTCATTGTACAAGAACTATCGCTTGGATTTATTATCTGTGCAGAGAGGAGAGTCAACATTCAGGCTAGCAGCAGTTTGAGAGTGAAGCTCAAACTCAAGCTTGTGTCTCTGGCTTAACAAACACACTATGAAGAACATTCTGTACTGTGGCCTCATGACTTGTGCTAATTCTTGCAACTCATCACTTTTAATTGGTCAGAAGTAGTCAGAGCGACTTCTCTGTTCTGTAAGGAGTACAGATAGTGAGCTCCAGTTCACACATCGCACCAATATGATGACACAATCAAGCAAAAAAATTATTGAAAATAAATTTTCATCTTTTTTCTTGTAGATTCACAACTTTTTCCTCAAAAATTTAACTTTTTTCTCATAAATTGTCAACTTTTTTACATAAATTATAAATTATAAAATTAATCATCTTTTCTTCTTAAATTTTCTGCTTTTTGATAAATTTTCGTCTTTTAATTCTCAGAAATTTGAAACTTTTTTCTTGTATATCTGCCACTTTTTCTCATAAATTTGCAGTTATATCCTGTAAATTTTCAATTTTTTTCTTGTACATTTGCAACTTTTTACTCAAAAATTTGTGACTTTTTTCTTAAATTTCCATTTTTTTTCTAAATTTTCATCCTTTTTCTCATAAATTTGCATGTTTTCTCTAAATTTTCAACTTTTTTTCTTATACATTTGCAACTTTTTCCTCAATTAGTAACTTTTTTCTCATAAATTTTCAACTTTTTTCTTCTAAATTTTCAACTTTTTTTTGGTTAAGGTTCATCGTTTTTCTTATTGCAACTTTTTTGTATAAATTTGTAACTTTTTTCTGGTAAATTTGCATCGTTGCTCTCATAAATTTGCAGCTTTTTTCTTGAAAAAATTTCTAATTTTTCTAGTAAATTTGCAACGCTCATCTGGATGCTGGTTATATGATTATTCTGTGTAATAAAATTGTAATTTATGACTTTTAAAAATTAATTGACATCTTTTATCATGTTTTTGTAGCTAGTTTACATTGACACATTTGTACCTCATGCTAAATTGGTGAATACTCCCTCCATGTCCTTTGTTCAAAAATAATAAATCACCTACTGCATAAGCATAACTATTTCCATAACAGTGTAAAATGTCAGTGCAAGGCTATGGCAATGTCAAAAATACTGACAGAAGGAGAGGTTTGGAGTGCAGTGCTGTGAAAAAGTGCCCCCCCCCCTTCTTATATTTTTGCTGGTTTGTCACACTTAAATGTTTCATATCAAAAAAATTTTAATACAAGACAAAGAAAACCTGAATAAATTAAAAACTGTGTTTTTCAACTTATGATTTAATTTATTAGTGGTGGGCCTGATCAGTGATAGTGATGAGACAGCTTACAGGGAGGAGGTTCAGAGGCTGACAGACTGGCGTGTAGTAAACAACCTGATTTTGAACACCAACAAGAGAAAGAACAAAGAGAAGAAAGAAAAAAAATGATCACCATCCACTGGAAATGAATGGGAAAAGTTGAGAGGGTGTCAACTTCCATTTCAGAGGACCCGACATGGACACAACACAAACTCTCGTCCTCTTTATTTGTTATGGCCTAGAGCCGGTCCATATCAAACTGAGGGCTCGTCTAAACAAATTATGCACGCGTTTTTTTTTTTCTTTTCTGCAGTTTGTTAATAATAATAATAATGCATCAGATTTTTATAGGGATTTTTAATAGGCACTCAAAGAAAAAGTATGTACTAGTTTCATGCTGTGTAATTAGTTGTTTCAATTAAATTGTTTTGCAACATTTGATGCAAATATTTTTGCTTAGGCTGCTTGTTTTTTCCATTGTTTTTATTTTTTTGGGGGGGTGTAAACTGTACGTTTTGAGATCAAAGCTTAAAATTCCGGTAATCCTGTCCGCAGTATTTGATTGCGCATTATTTTTGTTTGTTTTTTTCCTTTGGTAATTTTTAAGTGCTCTTTGTGGGTTCCTGATTACCAGTGTGTAATTGGCATCACCGGTCTGGGGATTCCCCTTCTTTATTCAGTGGCTTTGTTGTGTCTGGAAATAACTCACTAAGATCGGACGTGAGCCAAACACACACTTAATTTACAGCACACTCAACTATATACAGATGGGTGGCACCGCCCCACGCCATGGCCAGTTCACCACGTGATGACGTCACCTACAGTGAACCACCACATCCAAACATCACATTTACACCCCCCCCTTCCCAAAAAACCCCAAAGAACTATGTACAGCTAACTGGGCATCTGAGTAGACCACCGCTATGCCCACGTGACCTAGTGGGTTATTCTGCCACTGTCGTCGGTCACGTCCTAACTATATATACAGTACAAGAGTCCAGATTTCAAAAGTTGGTCATAAAGTCCTTTAGTTGGCAAGATTTCTGGCGGACGCAGACTGAGCAGTGCTCGGGCTGTGTCTTTGTAGCAGGCTCCGGTGGATGTTCTTCGGAGGACATGGGCCCTGTGTCGCGGAAGTCTCAGCCCCGTCCCGTCATGTCTGCAGTTGTTTCCTGATCTGGAGACGAAGTTGGTGACACTTTCCTGAGGCGGCTGGCATGCCACCGTGACCCATTAGTGAGCTCAAAGGTGGCTGGGCCCAACTGCGCTGTGATCTGCATCGGCGTTGTCCAAATTGACTGCAGTTTGTAGGCGCAGTTGGGGTGCAGGATCCAGACCCAAGCCAGCACTGCGAGCCCAGGTCTTTTTGCCCGGTATATCCTGTAAAATCGTTGCTTCATGCATTGCTGTTGTTTGACCACCCTCCCCCTAGGTGAGGGCCTTTCTGTCAGGGTAGCATCTGATAGGGGGCGGAGTTGGTCAAGGGGAAGGCATATCTCACGTCCTAGCATTAGTATGGTTGGGGAGCTGCCTGTCATGATGTGAGGCATCATTCTGTAATGTAGCAGGGTGCTCTGTAGTGCAGCCAAAAACAGGAGCCCAACTGCCAGGTGTGCCTCAAGATCGTTCTTGAGGGTCTGGTTGAATCCCCCCCCCCCGCCCCCATTCGCCTGAGGGTGCTAGAAGGAGGTTTTTATGTGTTTGATGCCCCTTTCTCTCACGAAGGCCTCAACACCCACTGAGCTGAATTGCGGTCCTTTGTCCATTGTGATTGCATCTGGCACGCCCCAGCGGGCAAAGAGGGAGGTGAGGAAATCGGTGACTACATCAGTGGTGACTGAGTCAGTGGGTAACACCTTGGGCCATTTTGAATGAAGGTCGTAGGCCACTAGTAGAAAACGTTGATGTACAGGGGCGCTGTGCAGTTTGCCGCATATGTCCAATTGGACCTGCTTCTACGGGGCCAGTGGGTATGGCAGTGGCTGCAAGGGCAGGGGCGGTGGCACTCCAGTTTTTCCACTGGCCAGGAAAGGCACACAGTCTTTCACCATGATCTCTACGTCTCTGTTGATGCCTGGCTACCAGACCGAGCCTCTACACCGTTGTTTGACTCTGACGACACCAAGGTGGCCCTTGTGTACCATGATCAGGATGCGGACTTTTAGTGCTTCTGGAATCACCGTGCAGTGCCCTCTTGCCATGCAGACATCATTCCAGCATGACAGATCGTCTCTGACTCTGTAGAATAGTGCCAGTTCTCCCGGTATCTTGGTAGGCCAGCCCTCGCGGGTAAAGGTGCCCAGCTGGGTCAGTGTTGAATCCTGTTCTGACGCCGCCTGGAGCTCTTGTTGGGAGACCATGCAGCATGTGGATCAGCTCTGGCTTCAGGGGGTCTCGGTCGCCGTTTGGGGTGGGGTTCAGTGTGACCCGGGACAAAAGGTCCGTCACTATGTTTTTTTCTGCCCAATGTGAACTCGGTGGTAAATTCGTATGCTTGCAGTCTTTCTGTCCATCTGTAGATGCACAGAGGTTTGTGTCCCAACCTTGATGTGTCCAGCAGCACCGTGAGGGCCCTATGACCTGTCTGCAGTGTGAAGCGCCGTTCATACAGGTACATGTGCCAGTGTTCACATGCCCAAATGCATGCCAGTGCCTCCTTCTACCCCACTGAGTACTTACAGCAGTGGACAAAATTGTTGGTACCCCTCTGTTAATGAAAGAAAAACCCACAATGGTCACAGAAATAACTTGAATCTGACAAAAGTGGTAATAAATAAAAATTCTATGAAAATTAACCAATGAAAATCAGACAATGCTTTTGAATTGTGGTTCAACAGAATTACTTTTAAAAACAAACTCATGAAACAGGCCTGGGCAAAAATGATGGTACCCCTAGAAAAGATTGAAAATAATGTGACCATAGGGACATGCTCAACCAAGATGTGTGCTCTAATTAACATCACAGGTGTCTACAAACTTGTAATCAGTCAGTCGGCCTATTTAAAGGGTGACAAGTAGTCACTGTGCTGTTTGGTGACATCAGGTTCAGGTTCAGGTTACTTTATTTGTACCTGTAGGTAGATTTGATATGAACAACCAAGAAAAGTATGTGCATATCTGTCTGTGGGGTGGATTTGTGGAACAGTCTGGAGCCGGAACTGAAACTATGTACAAACAGAAATCAATTCAAAAAGAGGTACAAACATTATTTGCTGAAAGGATATATGTTAGAAGGGTAGTATTTATATGTACGATTCACTATGCTCACTCTGGGACACTATGGAATGGTGGGTGGGACAGCACTGTGTATATCTGTGTTGTTTGAGGCTGGTTTTGATGTAATGACATCAATGTATGCTAGGATGGATGGGTGTTAATGTTGATATGTACAAAATACAGTTAATTGTTTACTTGGGGTCTTAAATGTGGTAATTTGTATATAATTCACATGGGTGTATTTATGGAAAAGAGGAGATGAATTAATAAGTGTTCACTTCTTCCTTCTCCCTTTCGAACACTGTATACTGTGCCTTTATTGCATTTGTCATTTGTTTTGTTTTTGTTATACTTTTTTGTTCGAAATAAAGTATCTATCTATCTATCTATCTATCTATGTTTTGCAGTCTGGTGACATCCATATTTACAAGCCACAATTACATTCAACATAGACACAAACACAGGCACACATGAAGCTGACTATAAACATGATAAAAATACTCAAGGCTCCATCAATCAGGGTATAAAGACAAAGAGATGAGAGAAAAACCAGAGGTAAGAGAGAAGGGTCATATTAAAAAGTTAAAAACTAGTCAAAGAGGTTAAAAACTCAAAGGTCTAAAACCCAATAAAATATTTAGAACCCAAATAACATCCTACAAAAATAAGTAAATATAAAATGGAGTTAATAAATAGGTACCTAAATTATGTGCAATATATTGTTACAACTTGTTCAACTCTCTGGCAGCAGCAGGAACAAAGCTGTTTTTGTAGCGCTGGGTTTTACTTTTTGGGACAGCAAACCTCCGTCTTGTGGGAAGAAGCTGAAAGTTGCACACTAAACATGGACCAGAGGAAACAAAGGAGAGAGTTGTCTCAGGAGATTAGAAAGAAAAGTGGACAAACAATTTTGTCCACATGTGTATGCTCAGCCGAAGTGAATGACCTCAAGGCAAACGCCAGCTGCGTTTTCAATTAGCTGATAGCAGCAGAACATGCCAGAGTCCACACCCAGGGTGCATCCTGCTTCAGGAGGGTGCGCAGTGGCTCTATGGTCTCTGAATAGCGGGCAATGAAGCACCCATAAAAGTTTGCCACGCCTAAAAAGGATGTGAGTTGTGCGGGACATGATGATTTGGGTTGCTGCAGTACCGTCTCAACGTTTGAGTGCAGGGGGCTCAGGCCCTCAGAGGTCAGGCGGAACCCCACGAACTCGATGACCGATGTCCTGAAGATGCACTTCTCCTCGTTGGGTGTTAGGCCGTGTTTTACTAGCACCTCTATTACCCTATTGAGCTAGGCGTCATGGTAAAATGGTAAATGGTAAATGGCGTTCACTTATATAGCGGCTTTTCTCATCTCTGGATGACCAAAGCGCTTTTCAGATCCTGCTATCCACCCATTCATGCACACATTCACACACTGATGGCGGCAGAGCTGTCATGGGAAGCTGGTGTCGTGCTGTGCACCACAATATCATCCAGGTACACCACTACTCCTGGGAGGCCGACGAAGATGGTAGCCATGATCTTTTGGAAACAGCTCGGGGTGGAGCTGAGGCCGAAGGGCATGTGCTTGCACCCTTAAAATGAGCAGCCAAAAACACGTCCATCTACTTTTGTAGCAACTTTATTTTTTATAAAAATGTCCTCAATTCAGCAGAAGCAAAGTTTGTTTCTCTTTCTTCTCCGTTTTTTTTTTTTTTACATACACACACACTCTGTTCTTGCTGCTGGTGTGTCTCTTAAAGGGAAAGTGTTCACTTCTTAAAGGATAAGTGTAATACAAAATATGCAGACAGAACTAGTCACATCCTGCAAAAATATTATTACACTTCTTAGAGGCAAAATTTTTAACTAGACATATGAACAAAAAACAAGGAATATATAAAAACATATAACTAGTGAAGTTATATGTAGTGAAGTTATAGTGAAGTTATAGGTACACCCGCTACACATGCGGGTGTACCTGAACACTCCCATGTGGGTGATGAAAGCTGTTAGGTTGCAGCTATCAGGATGGAGGGGAACCTGCAGGTAGCCTTGGCAGAGGTCCAGTTTGGAAAAAACTTTCAAACCGTTGGGATCACCACCTTGTTCACCATTCGGAGGTCAATGCATGGTTGTAGGCTGCCCGACTTCTTCTTTGCCATGACCAGGTTGGAGATCCAGGGAGATGCGTTGACCCGTTCAGTGATTCCGGCGACCAAGAGTTTCTGCAGCTCCGCCATGACATCACCCCACAGTGCGAGAGGGAGTTGGCAGAGAGGCTGAATTTTTGGTGACACCATTGGATCAATGAACAGGACCACCTTAACTTGTCATTAGGCCCTGAGAGGATTTGTAGCCCCCCCCCCCCCAGCCCCCAACAGAATCTCAGTTTAGAAATATGTAATAGCTATGTTTTTAATAATGGATTACATTTCTATAGCACTTTTCATGACACCCAAAGACACTTTACAATGAGTCCATTATTCATTCATCCCACAGACAATGATAGTGGTAAGCTATCTCTGTAGCCACAGCTGCCCTGGGGCAGACTGATGAAAATAGGGCTGCCGATCAATGCCAACGGCCTCTCCGACCACCATCAAACAATTATTCACGTTCATACACTAGTGTCATGAACCATGAACACACTGGAAGCAAGGTGGGTAAAGTGTCTTGCCCACCGACACAACAGCAAGGTGGGTGGGGGGGTGGAATTCGAATCGCCAACCCTCCGGTTATTGGGCGACCTGCTCTACCTCTTGAGCCACTACAGCCTCATTTTTGTTTCTCTTTGAGAAATAATACAACTTTAAACTAGGAAACACAATTACACTGCAAAAAAGTCAAATATAAGTAAAATTAAATACATTAAGGCTGTTTATGCTTGATTTTTTTTGTCTGACATTATTCTTGTTGTGCAGTTTATATGCAAGAAAATTTTACATGCTTTCAGATAGTTTTAACCTGTTCTACGCAATTTAATAAGTCACAATTTCTTGCTCCGTTGGCAGATAATTTTACTTAAAATAAGCAAAAAAATTCTGGCAATGGATAATTCTAGTTAAAATTAGAAAAAAATATCTCAACAAAGTAGGATTAAATAGCTTAACACAAGTAAAAACTATCATAAAGCAAGTAAAATCTTACAGAAAACTGCACAACAAAAAGAAATTCTTGTCAAAATTATCTTGTGAGAGAAAAACAAGCATAAAGCCTTGATTTAGGATATTTTATCTTACTAAGATTTATATTTTTACAGTGTGACAAATACTGCCTTCAGCATAGACCTAGTTCTCTCTCTCTCTCTCTCTCTCTCTCTCTCTCTCTCTCTCTCTCTCTCTCTCTACCATGGACTACAAAGAACATGTCTAAAGGTGCCTTCAGACCAAATGCGAACGGGCAGCACAAATCCATACAAAGTCAATGGGAAGGGACAAGTACATGCAAAATCTCACTGTTGCGCGTTCACGTCGAAGAAATATGCTAGCTTTGAGATTCTGCCGTCACCGGAGTAAAAGTATCACCATTGGAGAGTAAACTAGTTAAGTTTGAAAAGGAGACTGCCACTCACCTGGAAACAGGGGGACCAGGAGCTCTTCAGCTAAATTGGGATGTCGGAGTTTTATTTACCCACGGATTCCTGCCACGGATGTGCTAACAAGGCTAGCAAGCTAGCAACAGAAACACTCATCATCTTGTAAAGTTTTGGAGACAGGAACAACTTTTTCAGGTGAGCTCCCCGTCAGATAATGTAAACCTAAAGCATGACATTATTTTGGGGATTTCCACAGTAGGTTGAAAACTGCTGCAGAAGACATAAAGGCAACTTGGCCTGTCTGCATCTCACTCAGAACGTGAATTCATGTCTATTCGTGTGTTTCAGCCTCACAGTCCTTGTATGTGCTCGCTGGGCCTAGGGAGTGAAACACACGCTGCCCCTCGGTCCCAGGACTGTGGATTAGCATCCCTTTTACCTCTCGTTGATAGCGTTGTTCAGCCCGGCAGCATTGATAAAGGTTTTGAATCCTTCGAGCCAGCGGGGCCAAGTGATCGGTGGCTCACCTGGAAGGGCAAGGAACAGCTGCACGGGTTGTATCGTAGTAGGTTTTACCCTCATCTCCATTGTTGTGTCTGGAAATAACTTGCCGAGAGTGGGTTTGAGCTGAACACACACTTTATTTACAGCACACGCAACTATATACGGATGGGTGGCGTTGCCCCACACCACTGCCAGTTTGCCACGTGATGACGTCACCTACGGTGAGCCACTATGTCCAAACATCACAGACCTGTTTCACCTTAATTGAGGTTTGGTGGATATGCATTAGTGTAATTTTGTTTAAAATGTTTTTGTCCGGTGTTGCAGCTGGAGAGGTTTTTTTTCTTGTTTTTTTGCTTTTGCATATCTAGACTCTTGTTTTTCCTGCTGTTGGTGGTGCATGGACAAATTGACACCCTATTTACCTTTCATTACTGAGAGTTTTTTTCTTTAATCGACAGTAAGGAAAAGGTACCCGTCAGAATTTTGTGGGATACAGGCGCCTTCAATTCATTTATTTTGGCCTCAATTTTGCCTTTTTCAGAGGACTCGTCTTTTATTCCAGTAATGGGGATGGGTCTGAATATTATGAATGTACCTCTGCATAAAATCATGCTGTTGTGGGCCTCAGGTTATTTCACACCTTAGACAGAGACAATGAATACACATGGGAGAACAGTGAGAGTGGGGGTTGAATGAAGTGTGGAGTCTGTTCTGTGCTCGTGATGCGACGAGTCATTCTGTTCTGTGCTCGTGAGATGTGAGTGTGCAATAAATCATTTGAAATGAATCTGCCTGTGATTTCACACACTCCACACTGGTGACCCAAGACGTATTATGGAACACGAGGCAAGATCCCCGGAGCCGGCCCGGTCAGGAAGCTACAGCGAGGCGGCAGCCATCCCACAGACAGCCCGGACTGGAACCTCCAGCCACGAGTGTGCGGTTGCAGTCAAGCTACCTGATTTCTGGCAGCACAACCCGCGCTCTTGGTTCCACCTCACCGAGGCCCAGTTCACCCTCCGGGGAGTAACGGCAGATGACACCAGATTCTACCATGTGGTCGCGGCACTCGACGCCCGCACAGCTCAACAGGTAGCAAGCCTGCTCGATCAGCCACCAGCCAGTAACAGATACGAGGCGCTCAAGGCTGCGCTCATCCAGCGCTACACGCTCTCGGACTGTGAGAGAGCGGAGAGGCTCCTGACGCAGACCGAGCTAGGAGATGGTTCAGCCGTAGACCTGATGGAGAAGATGCTGGCGTTAAGGGGCACGGACGACGAGCACTTTCTGTTTGCCCACCTCTTGCTCCGGAACCTTCCGACAGTAGCGAGAGCGGTTTTGGCCAATTCGCCGTGGCTGGCCGCGCGAGACTACCGTGCGCTAGCCCAGGAGGCAGACTGGATCATCATCACCACCAGGGCGATCACAGTCAATGCGGTGGCGACGGAGCCCAGCGAGACGACCACAGGAGGCGAGGAGCCACCGACGGTAGCAGCAGCGGGGGCCAAGGAGCGCCAGAGAGACACGCTCTGTTCCTACCACTGCCGCTTCGGACAGAACGCACGCAGATGTGCGCCACCGTGCCAATTCCAGCGCTCGGGAAAACACCAAGGCCGGGGGTCGGTAGCAGCAGCGACCCTCGGTGAAGAGAACAAGCTGCTCTACCTAACGGACGCACGCTCGGGAAGGCGTTTCCTCGTGGACACCGGAGCACAGAAGAGCTTCATCCGGCCGACCTACGCTGACCGGCTGGCAGGATCTAGCGGCCCCGGGATGTTGGCAGCAAACGGCTGGGATATTAAGACCTTTGGTGAGAGGACTCTGCTCTTATCTCTACACGGCCGTACATATGAGTGGACTTTTGTCATAGCAGCACTGAATTACCATATACTGGGGGCTGATTTTCTGTGTGCACATGGTTTACTGGTTGATGTTGCTAACAGGCGCCTGGTTAATGCACTATCCTTTGACTCTCTCCCCTGTATAGCTCGAGTGACCCAGCCAACAGCACAAGCCAACGTCACAGCTACAGGCGGTAAGTTCCACACACTGCTCACTCAGTTCCCAGCACTCACGGTCCCAACGTTTTCCGCGGTCATCGCTAAACACGGGGTGGAGCACTTTATCACCACCCCCGGGCCGCCTGTTTTTGCAAGACCTCGGCGCTTGGACGCAGCTAAACTGGCCATAGCACGCGAGGAGTTCGCCAACCTGGAGAGGTTGGGCATCATCAGGCGCTCGAACAGCCCATGGGCTTCCCCGCTACACATGGTCCCTAAGGCTGCGGGATCGTGGCGACCGTGCGGTGATTTCCGCAGGTTGAACAACGCCACGGCCCACGACCGCTACCCGATTCCCCACATACAGGATTTTTCCGTTCACCTCGCCGGGGCACGCATTTTTTCCAAAATAGACCTGGTCCGCGGTTACCACCAAGTCCCAGTGCGCGCGGAGGACGTACCCAAAACAGCGGTAATAACTCCGTTCGGTCTATTCGAGTTCCTGCGCATGCCATTCAGGTTAAAAGGAGCGGCACAGACGTTCCAGCGCATGATGGATGCAGTGCTGCGCAATCTCCCGTTCGTGTTCGTCTACCTGGACAATATCCTGGTAGCCAGCGCGTCCGAAGACGAACACGAAACCCACCTCACGATGGTTTTCCGGAGGTTGGAGGAGCACGGGTTAATAATCAACCCGGCGAAATGCCAGTTCGGCATAACGGAGATTGATTTTTTGGGGCACCGCGTCTCTCCAGAAGGAGCGATCCCGCTGCCCGACAAAGTGCGCGCCGTGGCAGATTTTCCCCGGCCTCAAACGGTCAGGGCGCTGCAAGAATTTTTGGGAATGGTGAACTTTTATAACCATTTCCTTCCCCGCGCAGCGCAGCTCATGCAACCATTGTACGCCGCGCTCAAAAAACAGAAACCCGCGGATAGGGTCGAATGGACCCCGGAGCAAGAGCGGGCGTTCTCAGAAGTTAAAGCAGCCCTGGCAAACGCCGCACTGCTGGCGCATCCAGACCCGACGGCCTGCATAGCGCTCACCACCGACGCTTCAGACGTGGCCATAGGGGCTGTCGTGGAGCAGCGCGTCACCGGGGCTTGGCAGCCACTCACCTTTTTCAGCAGAACTTTGCGCGACAGCGAACGTAAATACAGCGCATTCAAAAGAGAGTTGCTGGCTCTCCAGCTGGCCATTCGCCACTTCCAGTTCTGGCTGGAAGGGCGCAGCTTCACCGCGTCCGTGGACCACAAGCCGCTAACATTCGTGATGGCCAAGGTTTCAGAACCGTGGTCGGGCCGGCAGCAGAGACAGCTGGCCGTGATCTCAGAGTTTACTACCGATATTCAGCATGTGTCGGGTAAACTGAATGTAGTGGCGGACTGCCTCTCGCACGCCGTGGTGGCCCCAGTCTGAGTGGGAATAGATTACGCAGCCATGGCCGCGGGGCAGATTAGCGATGCAGACGTGCGCGCGCTCCAGTCTGGACCAACAGGGTTAAGGCTGGAGAGCAGGGCGCTGCAAGACGGCAGCCCCCACCTAATCTGCGATGTCTCCACGGGTTGCCCGCGTCCCGTGGTCCCAGCCACGTGGCGCCGCCGCGTGTTTGAGTCGGTTCACACTCTGGCGCACCCAGGAGTGCGCGTGTCGGTCAAAATGGTGGGAGAGAAGTTTGTGTGGCCAAGCCTACGCAAACAAGTGAAAGAGTGGGCTGCAGCCTGCGTGGCGTGCCAACGAGCCAAAGTACACAGATACACGAAGGCTCCCTTGGAGCCGTTTCGTATTCCGGCTAAGAGGTTCGACCATGTTCACGTGGACCTCGTGGGCCTCCTCCCGCCATCACAGGGGTACACGCACCTCCTGACAATGGTGGACCGCACCACGCGCTGGCCAGAAGCGGTTCCGCTGGCGGCAACCACGTCCGCAGACGTAGCGCGCGCTTTTTTAACAGTATGGGTTGCGCGCTTTGGAGTCCCGTCGAACATTACGTCCGACAGGGGCCCCCAATTTGTTTCCGAA
Organism: Pholidichthys leucotaenia; assembly: GCA_020510985.1. NCBI lineage: Eukaryota > Metazoa > Chordata > Actinopteri > Cichliformes > Pholidichthyidae > Pholidichthys > Pholidichthys leucotaenia. The sequence continues at coordinate 260,944,522 of CM035842.1, read as the reverse complement.
CTCTGGTCTGCGATGGCCCGCAGCCTGGGTGTTACAATTCACCGCACAACTGCGTACAACCCACAGGCCAATGGGTTATGCGAGCGTTTTCATAGATCACTGAAAGCAGCACTCAGGGCTTCATTGAATGATGCAAATTGGGTAGACAGGCTGCCGTGGGCTTTATTGGGGTTGGCTCCGCGCCGAAAGAGGATCTAGAAGATTCCCCGGCAGAGCTTGTTTTTACGCAGCCACTACGGCTGCCCGGGGAATTTCTACCAGATAATCCCGCTCCAGACAGCTCCTCGTCTCAGCTTTTGCAGCGTAGCGCAAACACAGGCACGCTGCCGGGCCCTGCCCACCACAGTTTTCCACGTGTTTTTGTGCCTAAAACTTTGAAGAGCGCAGAGTTCGTGTTTGTCAGACACGATGCCCACCGCCCTCCATTGCGCCCACCCTATGATGGACCGTTCAGAGTGTTGGAAACAGGGGATAAGCATTTTTTGCTAGACTTGGGGGGTAGGAGGGAAAAAATTGGCATAGACAGACTCAAATCCGCTTTCGTTGTGGCGGACGAGCAAGTGCTATTGGCTAGGGCCCCTCGGCGTGGAAGACCCCCACGGAGAGCTCCCCAGGGAAACGATTCATCAGAGCAGCCACATGGGCAGAGTGAACCCCCCCCTCCCCTCTCCACGGCTCACCCGCAGTCAGAGACACTTCCAGCAGCCTCCCACCGGCACAGCAGCGCCACGGAGGTGATAAAACCCAGTTGCAGCAGATTTAGGAGGAGGCTGAAGCCGAAACAGCGTGTGGACTGATGTTCTATTGTTCTATCTAAGTTGCTGGGGGGGGGGGGCAGTGTGGGCCTCAGGTTATTTCACACCTTAGACAGAGACAATGAATACACATGGGAGAACAGTGGGAGTGGGGGTTGAATGAAGTGTGGAGTCTGTTCTGTGCTCGTGATGCGACGAGTCATTCTGTTCTGTGCTCGTGAGATGTGAGTGTGCAATAAATCATTTGAAATGAATCTGCCTGTGATTTCACACACTCCACACTGCATTCAAATTTGTTCCAGGGTGAGATCTCTGTTGGTGTGCACCCAGTTTTACCCATGGATGGCATTACACTGATTTTGGGTAATGGTGTTGCTGGAGATAAAGAATGGGAAGAGACGCCAACACCTCAATCATAGTTTGTGAGACTGTGGTGAGTAGTAAACCTGATAAAAATGAGATGGTGTTTCCTGATGTGTTCAAGGTGTGTACAGTGGGTGAGACTGAAGCTAAAGAAGGTTTTAGCAGAGGTGGTGAAGCTGATTTGGTGTTATCTGACTGTTATGTCTCTAATTAATGAGGAGGTGAGGTGACGTTTTATAGCTTTATTATGAACACACGACCAGGAACACAGGAGTCACTAACGCTAGCCTGAGAGCCACAGCGAAGAGACAAGATGGCTCCCGCTGTGGCCTCTTATACCCCAGGTGACACCACCCCCCGGAGGCGGGGCATCACCCCTCTATACTACAGGGCACCGCCTTATAAATATATATATACTATCCAACACACACACACCCCTTGAAAAATGCAGTCACACCAATTAGGCCCACCCAAAATGTACACCCGACTCACTCTCTAAACATAGAAATATACAGACCTATCCATTCATACCACACTGGCCCGGCGGACCACTCCTCCTTCAGAGTTAAACAGTCAGTAAATAAACAGGGCCACTCACCAAAATAAATTAATCTCAAAAGAAATATATACATTATAGACACTACAAGCAATAAAACTGTGTACATCACACAATGGCGGTCCCAAGACTCCACACTAAACACTTCAAAAGAAAGCAGGGCACATTAGCATTTCACACACTCCATTCAAACATTCACACCTCAGTGTAACCTCCTTCTAACACCCTCACACACACAGGCACTCCTCATGCACACACAACGGTGGTCATTCCTCACAATTCCCTTTTTTATATTTTCTTTTGTACATCCATTCAATAACAACCGTAATATATATAAATGTCAAAATCACCACACAACCCGACACACCGTTAGCGCCTAAAAGACACAGTTTCAACACGGGTCTCCCGTAGGCCCTTCTCTGGAGTGTCCGTCCCACGGTGTGCTTCCAGAGCGTCTCCGCCTCTTCTTAACCGGAGACGGGCTGCACTGGCGTGTCTTCCTTTCCGAATGCCACAGCTCGTACAGGTGCCATCTCAACCCATCTGTCAAGTCCAGGTAACCGTCGTCACCGGTCCATACCACATGCAGGCCCCCCTGGTCATCTCGCTGCTCCCTTGACCTGCGAACCCGTCCAAGCCGAGACTCAACCCTAGGGCGCACGTCATCACCCACACCCAGGGGAGTACTCACTGGCTTCCTTCTTCTACGGCATCGTGAACCGGTACCCACATGGCTCCTTAGCGTCCCACCGATCTGACTCGAGCCTTGTCCCTTGTTTTCATTCTGGGCACATCTAGGGTTCGTGCCATCTGGTCCTGCCCCGATCATTTTCATTTCTTTCATCGGAGTGGCATTGACAGCGCCCAGCTCAACAGTGGTACTCGGTCGGGTTTCGCTGCGCCTGCTCTCTGGATCCATCCACCCCCCACGGGTGTTAAACCATGCCATTTGGGTTCCCCATCCAAGGAACCACAGACACTGGCATGGAGTGCTCTCCGTGGCGGTGTACTCTGGTGCTGGTGACGGCCCTCTTCACCCGGACTGGGCTAGCCCAAGTCCCACACTTCTTTGCCACTTCCCACATAAAATGGCCAGTCCCACAGCCCACCACCTGACCACTCCTCCACGACACCACAGGCGACGGAGAAACCAAGCCCGTAAAACAAATCACAGCCCATTAAGTTGTTACCTTCACGGGCCACCATGAACTCGGCAGCACACATTGAGGCCGCCTTGTACCTCGCTGATAGCCACACCAAGCCCACAATGTCCAGGGGGTTGTTGCCATACCCGTAATAAGCAATGTCTGTCTCATTCACAGTGTAATGTGGGAAGAACTTTGTTACCGTCGCCAGATTTAAGATGGAGGTTGCCGACCCCGTGTCCACCATCAACGGGATTGGCACCCCGTCCAACACTATGTTGCACAGAATTCACCCATCTGTGTTGGGCGAGACCATGTGGACCACCGTGGGCGTCTTCTTAGCCAAAGCCCCCTTTTCCTGGTCTCCGTTCTTCCTTCTCAAAATTCCGACAAACACTGGCGAAGTGGTGGAACAGTCCACACCGTCCACAACACTTCCCCTTCGCTGCGCATTCCCTCGCTCTATAGCGGTGCCTGCTGGACCCACAGCCGTAACATCTCGGCGTCCCCGGGGTGGACCTAATCTTCACGATGGCTGCATACTCGTCATCACTGCTGTCGTCCAAGTCCAAAGCCAGTGCCTTCCACTGCTTATCGTTCCTGGGTAGGGCCTCCATGTCACAGAGATTCTTCATTATTCTTTCCGCTGCCTTGTGTTGTTGCACTAGCTCCATGGCTGCTACCAATGTTAGCTCACCAGCATGAGTTAGAAGACGGACCTTCGTGGAGGAATACGCCACGTGCTCAGCTAGCTGGTAACGAATCATCTCCTCCTCCGCCACAAACTGTTGAACTGATTCTCTGGGTCACTGGCATCACTGTCTGAACTATATGTGCCTCATAATGGTGTTTTCAGGGGCGCTAAAGTAGCCAGCCATGAGCCTCACGACGTCTCCAAATGTGTCACCTACTCCAAGCGTGCTCAGGATCCTTTGGCCCTCCATACCAAGGTTGTGGACCAAAATAGCCTTCGCCCGTAATTTGTCCAGGTCACCAAGGTCCAACGCTGTAAGATAGTTCTCGAAGGCAGCATACCATCTGGCCCATGGGACCAGCGGCTCACCCGGAGCCTCCAGAAATGGTCGAAATCCTAATCCTATTGGTCGAAATCCAATCCTAGCTGCCCTCTCCATGCCGTGCATCCTTGTCGCCAAATGTTATGTCTCTAATTAATGAGGAGTCAAGGTGACGTTTTATAGTTTTATTATAAACACAAGACCAGGAACACAGGAGTCACTAATGCTAGCCTGAGAGCCATAGCGAAGAGACAAGATGGCTCCCACTGTGGCCTCTAATACCCCAGGTGACACCACCCCCCGGAGGTGGGGCATCACCCCTCTATACTACAGGCCACCGCCATATAAATATATATATAATATACTATCCAACACTGACATTCCTTGGTCTGTTTCCCTCAGTGAGCTGGTGGAGGAACAGCCCTCTGATTCTTCATTAAGGGAGCTACTTGAGAAGATTCTGCCTGGTAATGAGGTGGAAAAAGCTGCCCAATGTTATTTCATTCAGGATGAAGTTTTGGCGAGGAAATGGATTCCTCGTGATAAATTGGGTTTATGTATGCCTATCTACCAAGTAGTGGTCCCTTCCAAATTTCGTGCTGTAGCTTTGCAGCCTTTTCATAAATTTGGACATCTAGGTGTCAGAGAAACTTTTAATTGGGTCCTTAAACATTTCTTTTTGCCCAATTTAAAGAAGGACATTGCTGCTTATATTAAATCATGCCACACTTGTCAAGTAACCATAAGCCAAATCAAATCTCAAAGCCATCTCATGGGTCCTATATCTGCAATAAGACAGCCCATTGAACACATCAGTGGTAGTGTCACTTCTTAGTTTCCATTTAGATCAGGTGCTACTTGTGTGTTGCCAGCAAGATATCAGGATCTAGTGTATCCAGTAGCATACCCATGGCATCATTTATGTCATTTCTGGTCCAGTGGTTACAGACCACAACCCCTCTACTTTCCTCAGTTCTCTGCAGTGTCCAAACCTACATCTAGTTTTATGGGATTTGTTTCTCCAATCCTATCGTTTGGATATTTGCCATATTAGAGGTTGAGACAATGTAGTGGCAGATGCATTTTCTTGTGCTCCCTGCCAATAAGTTTTTGTATTTTGTTTTTCCTGCTTAACTTCATGTATTCTTCTCAGGCCACTCACCAGACTCTCAAAATGCTTCAAGGATCCAGTTGCTGAGGATGGGAAAGTGAGCCTGGAGGGGTCTGTATGGAGTTAATAGCAGTATGAAAATTTAGTCCGTTTGCATGATTACAAGTAACATTGAATGGGGTTTAACTGTAAGATTTGTGATAGGGTGGTGCCAAAGTTCCCTTTGGGGACTCTGTCTTAATGGAGGGGGGTGTGACGGTTACCACCTCCCCTTTGGAGTTGGGATGTGCGCCTGTATGTCATCATTCTTTCAGGTGATCAGCTGATTGGTGGAGTGGCTGATTGGCAGCAGGTGTTGGTTGATGAGCGGCTCCATAAAAGAGGAGCTGTCAAGCCAGCTGGCAGGGCTGTCACCTGCGGGCGTTTGGGGCTGCGCTCCTCTCCTGGTCACACCTGACCCCTTTTGGACTCTTTTGTTGTTTTAGTTTATTTCATGTGTTTTGCACTTTTTGTAAATAAACACTTTTTCACTTTTAAGTTAATTCTTGTGCATCCTCTTTATTTGTTATGGCCTAGAGCTGGGTCATAGCACTACACTTCCTGAGAATTCTCAGGAAAGTCAACTTGCCCCAACATCTACTCATGTCTTTTTTATCACTGTTCTGTGCAGAGTGTCCCGGTGTGGTACCGCAGCAGCTCTTCAGCTGATAAGAAAGCCCTGGAAGGAACGATAAGGAAATCACAAACACACACATACCTGCCCTGGAAGACACTTTTACCTCCCACTGCATTCAGAAAGTTAAAAAAAAGGACCCTTTCATCCTGCTTATCATCTGCTCCAGCGCCTGCCCTCAGACAGGTGTTACTGGGCAGTAGAGTCAAAAACCACCAGACTTTTGAACAGTTTTTATACCAAAGCCATCACCACACTGAACAATAACTCAATAACTTACACAGAACTCATAATAAATTTTCTGGACTTGTTATAATTCACTCTGAGGGCAATAACTGCTTCAGTAGCTTATTTTATGTTTTACAGGATGTAGTGCCAATTGTGTGTTTGTGTGTCAGTGTGTGAGTGAGTCGTCAAGGGTGAGTATTGAGCTTGTTTTTATTACATTACTGCTACTTTAACAAGTTTGTAAGCTTCTCTGCATCAGACTCTAGACATGGTGGCCCATTTAAAAAGAAAAACTGGAGGGAAACTCCAGCAGGAAGCCGAAGAGGAGGCATCCTCGCTCCTCACTTCGGGATCCCATTCCTGTCCCCGTTCCAGGCCAGGAGTTTGCACCGCCCAGGGGTGATCCCCGAAGGAGTGAAACGTCAGTCGGAATTTCCCCGGAAAAGCTACAACTGAGAGCTGTTTCCATCCGGGACCAAGTGGCTGCTGCTCACTCTGCCGTTCACCCTACGCAGATTATAAAGCATGTGACGGCGGCAGTCAGGCCTTTTTTTTTTTTTTTTTTTTTTTTTTTTTTTTTTTTTTTTTTGTTACTTATTTGTACCCGTAGGTAGACTTGGTTTGCAGTCTGGTGACAAGCCACTGGCTGCTGGTCGCTGCGTGCGCGAGCGCCCTAAACCTACATGTTTTTGGTGTGCGGGAGGAAACCGGAGAAATCCCGGAGTAAACCCGCGCAACACGGGGAGAACATGCAAACTCCACACAGCTCACTGTTGGTCGGGGGCTGGGATCGAACCCACGATCTCATGATCCCCGCGATCCCCCAGCCGAGGGTAAAACTGTGCTGTCACAGTGCTAAACCACTGCGCCACCGTGCAGCCCTCCCCTTTGGAGAGGAATCTGGCATTAAGTGGCTATCCAGAGTACGCTGACCTGCTCGCTTCTGTTTCCACGCAGGAGCGGCGTTTCCCGAACCTCTCCTTCGCCTCGCCCTCTGCCGGTAACCATCATCATATGGCCAACAGCGAGCCTCAGCGAGAACCCCGTCCGGATCCTGTTCCAGGTTGTCAGAAAGACTCTACCTCTCAGTCAGCTGCCTCTTTGGCGTCTTGTCAGGAGGGAATTCCCATAGCCTCTCCCCCGGGTCATCTTTCCCTGCTGTTCCGTCAGCTCCTCGTGCCCGGATCACCTCGGCTGTCATCCCTTCCTCCTCGACGTCTTCCTCGGCTGCTGTGAGTGGGATGAGTCCTGTTCCGGCGAAGCCCGTCGTGGGTTCATTGCGGGCGGCTCCTCCTCGTCCTTCCAGGGAGCCCTCCGTCACCATCCGGCGGGGAAAGGAAGGAACGAAGTCCACTGCAGCGGGTTCTATTGGGCCTCTACGGATCAGGCAAGTAACTTTTCATTCTGTTCCCATATTGGATGAATTGCCTTGCTGATTCCTGGGGGCGGAGTTCGGGGTTCACAGTCCCTTGAACTCCCTCCACCTGCTGCAGTAATTAGTAATGGACCTGCTACCTTTTGTCACATCTCGCCGCTCATCAGCGGCGCCAGCTGCACGCACACCTGCGCCTCGTCAGCGGTGAGGGATTTAAGCCGCCTCGCCCTGGGCTTCGGCCTGAAGCCGTCTGTTCTCATCGGCTACTCTTACTGCAAGGAATCCCCTTCACCAAGCAAGATTGCAAGTAAGCATCCTTACCATCTTCTTCCAGTTATCCTCCCCTGTGCACAGGTGGATTTCCCGGCGGCGGACTATGCTCCCCAGCCATCTCCTTCTCGCTGCTGCTTCAGGTGCTCCGGGTTGCTGTCTACCGGGCTACGTCCTTGCAACGCCAGTCACCCGGCCGAACCAAGTAAGCTAGTAGCCATTATCTCATCTCCTGTGTTGGTGTGGTGCCCGTTACCCTTCTCCCTCTGCTTCTCCCATAGGGTTGTCTGGCTGTACGGTTTCCTGTCCCCGTGCCTGACGCAGACGCCACCACCAATACATTGCCATCTCACATACACGCACACATTCACACTTGTTTGTTAATAAAGCTATTAAATCTACCCTGAGCCTGCGTGCGTGTCTCCTGAGCCGTGCATTATGTCACCTTTGTGTCTCCTTCCCCTGAGCGTTCCTCGGCGCCAGGCCTACTCCGCCGGACGAGGAGGGAGCCTGTGGCCCTGGATAGCCTGGTTCCAGCCCCGCAGCCACGTCATGGGCAGAGGAGGAGAGCGGACTGCAGTTTGGAGCCTGCGCAAACGATGAAGCGTCCCCGGGTCTCCACGGAAGAGTGGTCCGAATCAGCAGGTCGAGGATCTCCTGCTGCCACGCCGTGCGGGTTGTCGGCATGGTTATCAGCGTTGGAGGGTCCTCAGGCTGTGGGATCCATCATGCCAGCTGCGGGGCCCGCCGTAACCGAGTGGGAGCCAGAGGATGTCCTTCTGCCTTCTGAACCCGGATCGTCGAAGTCCTGGATGGCGACAGAACTCGAGTGCAGGCAAGTGCTCTATTTTGCCTTCCTACTATATGTTCTAGAGCATTTTTGCCTGTCTCTCGGGGAGACGAGCCAGGTGCAGCCGTCCGCTGCATCCGAGCTCGTCTCGCTGGGCTCTGTCGCTACCAGTGATCCTGATCCCGGTTCTTCTTCTTCTCCTGAGCCTTCTCCCAGGATCACCGGTGCGGAGTCAATCCCGGTCGCTATGCTGGAGGTTCCAGGTTCGGGTTTGGAGGTCGTCCCTAGTGCTGCACCGACCCAGCCAGGGTCCATCGCGGGTGTGGCATTGACCCAATCGGGGTCCGACGTGGGTGCAACCGCGACCCAATCGGGGTCCATCGCAGGTGCTGCTCCGGCCCAATCGGGGTCCAACGTGGGTGCTGCTCTGGCCCAATCGGGGTCCGTCATGGGTGCAGCGCTGACCCGATCGGGGTCCAGCAGGGGCGCAGCGCCAGCTCGGTTCGAGGTCAGTGAGGGAGCTGCAGATCCTCTACTGTCTGATGCTGGACTGGTCCGTTTTCCTTTCCCCAAGCCTTCTCCACCTGGTGCCGTTGGGGTTCCCCGTATTCGGCTCGGCTCTCCCTCGCTATCTCCCTCTGCAGGGAAGCTGTTGTCATTTTCCCCCCTGCGGTCCTGGTGGCTGAGCGATGCGGGTCGGCCGCCTCTTTTTTGTCTGCTAACTGTGCATTGAGGGCTTTTTTTTTCTTGTAATCATAATATTGATCATATATGACCAGTATTCTGACAATCAATGGTTTTTTTGCTCCTTCCTATTGTATTATCCTTTCTTCCCTATGCATCCTGTACCCATCTGATGACAGGCGCGTTCACAGATGCTGCCGTGTCACCGGAAATGGAGGTCGTTTTCTGTGTCAAGTCAAATCCCTCGTATGTTATCAGTCATATCTGTTAATGTACTTGGCAATAAATCTTTTCTGAGTTCTGAGTTCTGAGTTCTGAAGAAATGCCTCGCCCGTTTGGCGTTCTGGGCCGGCCACCCGATGTACTGTGCTTCCTACTGGGCGACCTGGTTCGGCCGCCGGAGGTTCCGTCTCTCTGGGCCTGGGACTGGGGTAGACCGCCCAAACGCTCCTTTTTCCCCCTATTGGCTATCTGGACATTGGACGCAGGGAGACCACCAGAACTGTTTGTGTATCATTGGACTCTGCCTGCCATCATCCCCGTGTGTCTCTTGTTTCCTCTAAATATTAAGGTCACTTTGGTGTGTTGTCATTTGCCGTATTTTGATCTATGTATTCATCGCTGTTTAGCGTGTCTTTTTTTTCCTCTCCCCTCCCCTGTCTGAGGGATGATTTGTACCTGCCACATTGTATCTCATGGGCCTGTGTATTTTGGTTGTAGGCTTCCCCCTGTTATTTGCATTTTTTGTCTTATCTATGTACCATCTGTGCTTTATGGAGTATTGTGGGGGGGGGGGGTTTCTACCATGCTCTGTAATTGTTTCGTTTGTTCCCTGTCTCTCCCTTGTCACTCTCCGTTCCAGGTCCTCGTATTGGTGTTTGTCTTTTCTGGTTCTCACCCTCCAGGCCTTTCCCCTATCCTCCCACCCTGGGTGGGGTGGGGGTGGGGGGCTTGGGTGTCATACGGCGCCCGGAGTTCGCCACCTCGGGGGGAAGTACTGTCGTGGTTCGAGCGCCGATTTTGTCCACGCTCGGGCCATGCAGTATTTTCTTCCCAGCTGGTGTGTGTGTCCCCAATGGCTCTCCGAGCTCTTATTGTGACAGCGCTCGGAGGGGCTTCCTGCTGTCAGAGCTGAGCTCTCTGACAGCTGAGCTGCATTAGCGATTGTCTCATCAGCTGTCCCATCCTGAGCCCTATTTAAGGGATCAGCTGAGGGCTGAGCTTCGCTGCAGTCTCATCAGACATTCCTCGTCAGACATCGGCAGACATCCCGTCGTCCAGCCTCCGTGCTGATTTCTCCATTCCCTGTAAGTGTGTTCATTGTGAATCTGTTCCTCCTTGACTTAGCCTGTCTTATAGTGATAGTGTGTTTTAGCCCCCCGTGGCTCATTACTTTATCGTTATTCTTCCTTTAATAAACTGTGCAAACTCACCGGCTAGCCTATAGCATCTTATTGATGGCTCGTGAGGGCCATCCATGACAGCGCACTTGTTCGTCGAGCTGCATATCCACTCTTGTTTCCCCAAAGGTTTAACAGTACTGTTGCTTGTCCAGCTGGTGGCTGTGCTTTGGTGCCTTGCTGCTGCCTCAGTTAAGGCCCTGTCACACCTAGATGATTTAGGCAGTGTTTGCAAAACGTATGAAAAATTTGGACAATACGCTGGGGTACGTGAATTAGTTATGGCTCAGTTTTGTCTGTTACATAAGAGCAAGCTGGTATATGGCGTTGTTCACCAAGCTCCTCTGAAAATTTTCCAACGTATTCAGAGTATGGCTGGTATGTTCCGCATTAGCAGAGCAAATGGCATATTTGCAGCGTTGGTTCACAGGAAAAACCTGTGCAGAGCTCTCTGTGTGTGTCTCTCACATGCAGACACACACACACAGAGAGCTAAACACACAGGACCTGTCGGGGGGGGGGGGGTGTTACATTTAACTGAAGTCTTTACGATCATCTGTCCTGTGTTGTTCTGATAGACATGCCAAAATGTCAGAACACAGGAGGAGGAGAAGGATTCAATCAGCTGATCGCCTGAAGCACAGAGCGCAGCTGTTTGCTGTTGGCCACACTTCCCAGCAAAAGCACACTCCGTGTATTATCTTGTTTTTATTTTTTTCACTTTATTGAAAATAAAACTTTTTTACCGGCATCAGTTTGCATGCCCTTGAGCCAGGTTGTGGCAACTGTTTTCTGATGTTCCTGACGTGTCACATTTCTGTTTTAGGCAAGACTGACCTGACAGATTTGACAGCTCTGCCAGGTCGGTCACCCCCCCCCCCCCGCCCCGTGTTGTGAATGTTGGCAACACACTAAGCATTAGATGGTTTAAGTTACAATTACTGAATTATAAGTTAGGTGCTACGCCATAGCTAGTTGTAGCACCTAACACCAATACAAAGGAGTGACTCTGTCCCCGGTTTGTCTCACTGACCCAGAATCGGCCCAGTAGATGACGGCTGAGCCTCCCGCACAGATTCTTAGAATCTTGTGATTGGGGCTCGCCGGAAGAACTAACCAAGGCGAAAGCTGGACTGGAGCTGGATCGGACGCTCAACTATAGCGGCGGTAGGAGACAGGAACCAGTGGAGGAGCAGCCGGGGCCCCAGCTGGATAGGAGCTGGAACAGAGCTCAGTTACAGCGGTGGGGCTCAGCAGGGGAACTACTGAGGAAGACGGCGGTAGGTGGCGGGGCTCAGCGGAGGAGCTACCGGGACCCCAGCTGGACAGGAGCCAGATCGGAGATCAACTACAGCGGCGGTGGGACTCGGTGGAGGAGCTGATGGCACCCCGGCTGGATAGGAGCCAGATCAGGAGCTCAATTACAGCGGCGGTAAGCAGCAGGACTAGCAGTGGAGGGGGCTAGCTGAGGCCCTAGCTGGATTCAAGATCGGTTGGATCAGATACCGGCGACACCAGCAGAGATTGTTTTACTATCAACAGGTCAGTAAAAATGCCACCAAAGAAGGAAGAAATGGAAGAGATTAAAAAATCTCTGAACTTCTTGTCAGAAGAACTGACCAAAGTGGCCAATCAACAGCTTAAACTATTAGGGCCAATGGAGGAAGTCCAAGAATTGAAATTAACAATTAAGGAAAAAGACAAAAAAATTGGACTTGGAGCGACGCATCGAGGATCTTGAACAATATTCTCATATGGATGATCTAGTTATAAGTGGACTAGACATTAAATGTCAAACATATGCCAATGCTACAGCAGGAATGAGAGGTGAGGAGGCTCCCTTAAGTGAATCAATCTCCCTGGAAAACCAGGTGCTTCAGTTCCTTGAAAGCAGAAATCTAAAGGTTGAAGTAAATGCAATTTCAGCCTGTCATACTTTACCCAGAAAAGATAATAAAACAAAGAAATAAATTGTGATGCGCTTTGTGAACAGAAGGGTAAAGAATGACATACTGAGGCAGGCCAGAAAGCTACGGGGAACAGAAGTTTACCTAAATGAACATTTAACAAAGACTAATGCTGAAATAACACGGCAAGCATGGATGCTGAAAAGACAAAATAAGATACAGGCAACATGGACAAGAAACTGTAGAGTTTGGATCAAACTAAATGGAACACCTGAGGAAGCAAAGGCCATAATAATCAGAGATTTATTTTTTTTTCAGAGATCTCACTGACTTAAATAAATATAGATGAACACTGATTAAGAAAATTAAGAGACTATGATAATTCATATCCACACACACGGCAAGAATAGTTCTTTTGTGACATACCATGTTAATGTACTTTAAAAAAAAAAAAAAAAACAACTTATGACTGACTTTAGTAGACATCAGTTATCCCCAGTTGGAGGAAGTCATTTAAAACACAGAGTGAGGAAATTCAAACTCTGAAAATATGCCATTATGCTGAACATAAACTACAAGAGATAGAGAATGATATTGATCCTGATAACCACTTCTTCAATAATATTCATAATCATTGTGAATATTATACTGACAAGCAATTTAAAAGTCAAGTGCAATTAGATGGTAAACTATCAATAATACATTTCAACAGCAGAAGTCTTAACAAAAACTTTCCACAGATTCAGGACTTTTTAAAACAGCAAGATAGAAAATTTACAGCTGTCGCAGTCTCTGAAACCTGGCTTAATGAAGAGCAGGCTTCTCTGATGGCAATAGAGGGATATCAGATGTTTTATATTAATAGATCTCAAAAAAAAGGGGAGTGGTGTTGCACTGTATATTGATGACCTGTATAGGTGTAAACTTGTAAATGGAATGTCCTTTGCACTACCAGGGGTTCTGGAATGTGTTACTGCTGAGATTGACCAAGATAAAACAAAAAATCTAATTATAAGTTGTATATATTGAATGCCGGGAACTTGCATTGAGACATTCAGAGATAAATTAGTCGAGCTGTACAATAATATAACTAGAAAGAAAATGGTTGTAATCTGTGGAGATTTCAATATTGATTTACTAAATCCATTTCAACAAAATGTAATTACAGAGTTCATGAATTCTATGTACAGTATGAGTATATATCTCACAATAACACATCCCAGTAGAATCACAGTTCACACTGCTACACTTATTGATAACTTGTTTATTTTAATATTATTGATAAGAAAATAGAAAGTGGATTATTGATAAATGACATAAGTGATCATTTGCCAGTCTTTGCACTTATCCATGGCCACACGAGGGCCAATACAGAAAAAACTTTAAAATCTTTCAGATACAAATCACAAAGTTGCAATCAGTTCTTTTAAAGAAGACCTGCTGAAGCAAGACCGGACAAAAGTCTATGTATCAGATGTAAATGAAGCCTATGAGACATTTTTGAACATTGTAACCATTCTTTATGAAAAAAATTGTCCAATAGTAAAGAAAAAGCTTAAACAGAAATTTGTTGACAAGCCATGGTTAACCAAAGGATTACAAAAAGCATGTAAAAAGAAAAATTCATTATATAAAGCTTTTCTAAAGAAAAGGACAAAAGAAGCAGAGGAGCGGTATAAAACATACAAAAATAAGTTAACCTCTTGCACTCCGTTGTACCGCGGGCGGGCAAGTCTCTGCATCCTAGAGCACACGAGGGCGTTCTTGTGCGCCCTTGTGCACTCTAGGACGCATGATGGAGATGCTGATGATGTAGATGGTGATGGCATCCAAGCGCGCACTGAAAATAAAAGCTGCAGACACAGCCGCGAACAGATTAGTTCATCTGATTGACCTCTCATTCGACTAATAAGAGCCTTGAATTGGGTTTCTGAAACCTTGAAGAACCAATGACTGAAAACCTAGCAAGAAGGACCCACCTACCAAGGCTGTGAATGCAGTGAGCCAATTGAAGCAGAGAAGTTCGCAAGCTGTTTTTTTTAAGGCTGGGTGAAGAGAGACTGCTGCAGCAGATCGAAAAAGGACCCGCAGGAAGAACCCCACAGACCCAGCAGCACGGAGACCACCCACAAATGCAACCTGTGTGACAGGGAGTCCCATTCGCGCATCGGCATGTTCGGCCACAGGCGATGCTTATTTTGTTTTTGTTCCAGCAGAGTAGATGTTATGATTTCTTCCATGGTCATCATAGACCGAAGGAGGCTGACGACGAAGGCTGAGTGACACACACGCGTTCGCCAGTCTTTTTTTAATTACTGCTGTTATTTGTTTTGAAAAATCGTTCGCCAAAAACCGCGATCATGGAAGCACAAAACCGCAATAATGGAATTATGTTTTGATCGGGTCGCGAGACCAGAACCACGAGCGGACCAGCGTCGCGTTCATCTGACAGTGAGGAAGAGAAGTTCGCCAGGACACTGCTGTGAAGAGGTAAGGTGTTATAAGCTAAATTATTCTCTATCCCTGAAAATTGTAATCCAAAATGGCTTTTGACCGATTGGCAAATTACAACTGTGCAGCGCACGAAGTCTGAAGTTCGTGCGCCGCGGTACATGGTTCGTTCGTCGCGTCCAGACCGTGAACGCCGCCCCCCCCCCCGCAATTCTTCTGTAGCGAGGGGGGGGGGAAGCCGTGGTGACTGAGCTGCTGTCCCACATCGCCATATGAGGCTAATCCGTCATGTAGTGATGGCCGATGTCCATCCTCTGTAGCGAGGGGGGGGGGGGAACAACCTCCCACACACACACACAGAGACACAGCTGCTGTTGCTCCCAGACTGTGGAACTCCTTGCCTTTTGAACTTAGATCTGCACCTTCCATTGGTGTTTTTAAGAAGCAACTAAAGACCCACCTTTTTAGCCTGGCTTTTTAATTAACTATGTGCTGATTGTATTTTTATGTGCTTTTACTGTCTACTTCGGGGTTTTTTGTTTACTGTTTTATGTGCCTGTGTTTTTATTTTGTTTTTTACCATGTTAAGCACTTAGTGACTCTGTCTGTGAAAAGTGCTCTATAAATAAACTTATTATTATTATTATTATTAAACTGTGGTTTGATTCAAACAAATTAACGCTCAATTTAAGTAAGACAAAATTTATAGTTTTTAACAACCATCACAACAACTCAGTATCTAAACTCAGTGTAAATGGTGTAGAGATTGAAAGGGTATTCGAAACTAAATTTCTTGGAGTAATAATTGATAATAAACTGTGTGTCACATATTAATTACATTCAAGATAAAATATCTAAATCAATTGCAATACTACACAGAGTGAAATATTTGCTGAATCAACCCACACTATATACTTTGTATCATTCATTAATACTCCCTTACATGACATATTGTACTGAAGTGTGGGGAAATACATATAAAACAAACATATATCCAATCTTTATGTTTCAGAAGAGAGCTATTACAATAATAAACAAAGCTGCTTACAGGGAACCAACAAACCCACTTTTTCTTAAATTAAAAGCTCTCAAGCTGAAAGATTTGGTTGACTTTAAAACTGCAGTAATAATGTTTAAAGTGAAGAATCTATCACTGCCCGCAAATATCCAAAAGTTGTTCCAATTAAGGGAGAAACAATATCATTTCAGAGGAACATGTATATTTCAAAAACCTTCAGTGAGAACTACCACCAAGCAACACTGTGTCTCAGTGCAAGGAGTTAGATTGTGGAATGCTTTTGGACCTGAATTAAAATCATGTACAATGCTTGGACAATTTAAACAAAAACTAAAGGAAGAAATACTCCAAACATATATACAAGATGACCTGTAAAATCACATAAGGATTATCATATTCAGTCTGTGCTGTTGCTTAGATTTTTGTCACGTTTTGTCTTAGCTTTGTTCTGAATTGTAATCGCTCTTGCTTCTCTTTTGAATTCTTAGATGGCATATGAGTGAGCAATATAAGCTGTGGCTTCAGCCATCACCCATTTCGGATAACTTATGCTGAACTGTATAATCAGAGGAGTTATTGTTTAATTTGACCTTGTAAGATGTTTTTTTTTCTTTCCCCTTTGTTATATTATTCTGTTCCTTTCTTTTAATCTTTACTTTTAATCTATCCAAAATAAAGATTCATTTATTCATTCATTCATTCATATGTCCAAGTTATTATGGATATGTGATGCATACGGCCAAAAGTGAAAAGTTTCGGTGTATGCCAGTGTTTTAAACCAATTTTTATATGTTTGGCAAGTGCTGCCTAAATCATCATGGTGTGACGTACAGCTCCAGTTTGCAAACCCTGTCTGGCTCCAAGTATCTTGTTGCGTTACCAGCTGGTTTGAAATAAGGAAAAAGTCATCTTTTCCTTGGAGAAGAGCTAAGGCCCCCCTTTGCTTACCTTTTACCTAAAGACCACAGCTTTGAAGCCACATTCCACTGGTAAATTGACTCTCAAATCCCCTCACCGTGCCAAGAATGTTTGAAACCCCCTTATCGTAAATTTGATGGTGTCACGCCGCGCCGCTCATCAGCGGCGCCACCTGCTCGCACACCTGTTCATCGTCAGCGGCGAGGGATATAAGCCGCCTCGCCCTGAGCTTCGGCCTGAAGCCGTCAGACTTCATTCCCCTTCGACGTGAAGCTATCAACTCTTCAGCACGACGCTGTGTGGTAAGGAACCATTACCTCACCCTTTCCAGTCTGCTCCCCTGTGCACAGGTGGATTCCTCGGCGGCGGACAATCCCGTTCCCTCGTCGTTCCTCGCTGCTGCACCGAGCCCTGCAGGTGGCTGTCTCCCGGGTCCCGTCCTTGTTGTGCCAGTCATCTGTTCCTAGCAAGTAAGCTTCTCCCTCGCCTATTCTCCTCCTGTGTTGGTGTGTGCCCGTCACCCTGTGTCTCTGTGTTCTCTCCCATAGGGTTGCCGGCTGTACGGTCTCCTGCCTCTGTGCCTGAAGCAGACGCCGCCACCAACACATTAACATTTCGCAGACACTCATTCATTCACTCCTGTTGCCAATAAACTATTTGAACTACTTTGAGCCTGTGTGTGTGCGTCTCCTGAGCCGAACGTTATGTCAGATGGCGTATATTCCAACAAGACAGTTTTATGTTTTAATAGCTGTCTGACATTTACCAGACCTAGACTGCCTTTCGTTCTCTCCAAATTATAGAAGTCTAGCATTGCCCCCAAATGGACGAGTGAGGTATTGTCTCATCCTTGAATTAACCATAAATCCCACAGGAATTAATTTTTTTCTTGTCTTCAAGACTCATTTTTCAGAAGATACTTCTCAGGACACACTGGAAGATTAGTAGTGGGCTCTGACATACAATTCTGGTTTGAAATGTTTTATTAATCATTGATTTGAATGTACTGTATGTTTGAAAGTATGTTACATGAAACTTTATTCAATGCATGTTACTATTGTGATCCGAGTGCTGAGCTTATCCGTGCTCGAGTCACGCAGAATTCTCTCTTTTTTCTTTATATTTTCCTGCCCTGTTATTATTGGTTCTCCCGGGGCTTTTACTGTGACAGCGCCACAGCCGGACTTCCGGCTGTCAAGTCTAGCTGGCACTGTCACAGCTGATTATGATTTTGGTAATTATATTTCCTCCTCTCCTGTTTGGTTCTCTGCGTTTTGTCTTCAGTATTTAAGGGAGCAGCTGAGGCTCACTCCTCGCTGCGACCTACGTCGACCTTAACTGGAGTCCCTACGTCCGGCTTCAGTTTCCTTTTTGTGTTTGGCTCATCCTCGCTCGTCTATTGTATGTGTTTATTCTTTAGCGTCATGCTCCGCCCTCGCTATTCCCTGTTTTGGGTCTTTGTGTTCTTTATTTGTGTTATATGTTTAGTGTATATGTTTTGCCCCACATGGCTCATTATTTTGTGCTTTCTATAATAAACAAGCAAACTCTCTGTTGGCATCTGGCGCCTCATTTATGCCCTGAAAAGGGCAAACATGACAGTAGGTCGCAGCTGAGCGAGGTGCCAGCCGCAGTAAGTTTGTTTTTTGGGCTTGAGTTTTTTTCCCCTTTTCCGGGTGCCAGTTTTATTTGGAGAGAAGGCGTCATCTGAGATTGGGTATTGTATCGAGTATCTGATGGAGATTGATGACCTCTTGTCCAATGCTCGTCTGTTCACTCCCTCCGAAACTGCACACTGGTACCTGGACCTCATGCAAAAGGCTTTAAAGCGTTATCACCTGACCTCGTATCCAGAGGGCAGGGAGAGGTTGGCAGCGTTGACGGTTCTGCATCAGAGGAACTGGGAACCGATGGACAATCCGGCCAAGAAGCCTCCATCTCCTCCCCAGGAAACAGTCATTCCGACTGGCGGTCATTTGGTGCATAGGCACAAATGATGGTCAAGACCCATTTCCCAACCTGAAGGTGCAGGGAAACAACCCTTTTGTCCACTGGGAAAAACTCCAATATAGAGGCAACAAGGTGTGTGTGTGTGGGGGGGGGGGGGGGGTACAAGAATACCCACCCCTGCTCATCGCCTCTTGCCCGAGGTAACTCCAGAGAAGGCCAAGCTCCAGGAAACTGGTTCCGGAACCGGAGCTGTGTGTTGAGGTGAGGCCGACTATATCTAGCCGGTATCTCTCAACCTTATACACAAGCTCAGGCTCCTTCCCCACCAGAGAGGTGACATCCCACATCCCCAAAGCCAGTTTAGGAAGCCTGGGATCAGATCGCCAAGGTCTCCGCCTTTGACCACCACCTGATCCACATAGCTGGAAAAACAGCTATTATATTTAAACAGATACAGTATATTGTAGCTGCTTAAGCAAGTCCTTGCACTGGCGTTTTGCTAGCTAAGATCCTCTGTAGTGTGGGTGGAGGAGTTTAACCATCCAATCAAAAGACGTAAAAATGTCTCAGATTCCTTCTATGCGTACCCCTGAACGTACAGAAGACATCTGATTGGTTAAAGCAACAGGATAAGTTTAACAGTTAACCTTTTGAGTGTGTCTGTCGCCGAATTGCGACAAAACCCCTAGCGGTCAAGAGTGGTAAATATTTTTGTCAATAAAATAGCTCAGATTTCCAAGGCTATAGCTTGAAAGTGGTAAGAGATAATGGCTTACTGTCAATTAGAAAGATGTAAAATACGATCCAAAGTTTCAGATAGAAATAAATTTGCGCATCTAATTTACATAATGTCGCGGTACCTCTTTAAATTCCATAACTCAGTCAAAACTGGACTTTGGACATATTTACACAAAGAATGGTTCAGTCTTTTGACACCGTTTTTTGTACAGAGGTACCTCATCATCTTTTCTTCAAAGTATATGAACAAGAAATCAGTACAATATTAAAAAAAACAAAGAAATTCTTCACTTACCTGCAGCTAATGGGACTCGCTCGCTGCGTTTTCACTCATTGTGGTCGTTATTGTGTCCTGTCAGTCATTTACACTCTCTATCACATCTACAAAGTCTTATGATTATCCCACATAAATTTCGTTTGTATCCTGTGGCTACTTTCCGTGTACAAAGCCGACTAAATGATGGTGACGATGATCAATCGCAGCCATATTAGCTTTCTGAGCTAAAAGAAGGGAATACAGGAAAAGGAGAGGAGTTCTTCTTCTTTGGTGTATTACGTGTCATCCAATGAGTCCTCCAGTGGATGTCTGCCACCTTCTGAAACTGGCAGATCAATACAAATCAGTACAAATCCCAATGCAGCCAGCGATGTCAGTGAGTTGACTGGCACAGTGCCACGCTCTGCCACTAGAGGCACACAAATTCACACACTCAGAGGGTTAATTTAACCTACAGTGCCACACTGTTAATTGGTGATGGCCCAAGGCAGATTTGCCTGACCCTGGTGTTGTGCTCCAAATTAGAAAGGAGTCGAGGTGACGTTTTATGTTTGGTTTTTTTTTATTATTAAGAACGAGAACACAGGAAGACAGGAGACTCTAGTGCGAGCACAGGAGCCACAGCAAAAAGACAAGATGTCTCCCGCAGTTGGCTTATATATGCCAGGTGACGCCACCTCCCAGAGGCGGGGCATCACCCCTCTCTGGCCCAGGGCACCGCCATAATTATATATATATATATATATATATATATATATATATATATATATATATATATATATATATATATATACACTCACCGGCCACTTTATTAGGTACACCTGTCCAACTGCTCGTTAACACTTAATTTCTAATCAGCCAATCACATGGCGGCAACTCAGTGCATTTAGGCATGTAGACATGGTCAAGACAATCTCCTGCAGTTCAAACCGAGCATCAGTATGGGGAAGAAAGGTGATTTGAGTGACTTTGAACGTGGCATGGTTGTTGGTGCCAGAAGGGCTGGTCTGAGTATTTCAGAAACTGCTGATCTACTGGGATTTTCACGCACAACCATCTCTAGGGTTTACAGAGAATGGTCCGAAAAAGAAAAAATATCCAGTGAGCGGCAGTTCTGTGGCCGGAAATGCCTTGTTGATGCCAGAGGTCAGAGGAGAATGGCCAGACTGGTTCGAGCTGATAGAAAGGCAACAGTGACTCAAATAACCACCCGTTACAACCAAGGTAGGCAGAAGAGCATCTCTGAACGCACAGTACGTCGAACTTTGAGGCAGATGGGCTACAGCAGCAGAAGACCACGCCGGGTGCCACTCCTTTCAGCTAAGAACAGGAAACTGAGGCTACAATTTGCACAAGCTCATCGAAATTGGACAATAGAAGATTGGAAAAACGTTGCCTGGTCTGATGAGTCTCGATTTCTGCTGTGACATTCGGATGGTAGGGTCAGAATTTGGCGTCAACAACATGAAAGCATGGATCCATCCTGCCTTGTATCAATGGTTCAGGCTGGTGGTGGTGGTGTAATGGTGTGGGGAATATTTTCTTGGCACTCTTTGGGCCCCTTGGTACCAATTGAGCATCGTTGCAACGCTACAGCCTACCTGAGTATTGTTGCTGACCATGTCCATCCCTTTATGACCACAATGTACCCAACTTCTGATGGCTACTTTCAGCAGGATAATGCGCCATGTCATAAAGCTGGAATCATCTCAGACTGGTTTCTTGAACATGACAATGAGTTCACTGTACTCAAATGGCCTCCACAGTCACCAGATCTCAATCCAATAGAGCATCTTTGGGATGTGGTGGAACGGGAGATTCGCATCATGGATGTGCAGCCGACAAATCTGCGCCAACTGTGTGATGCCATCATGTCAATATGGACCAAACTCTCTGAGGAATGCTTCCAGCACCTTGTTGAATCTATGCCACGAAGAATTGAGGCAGTTCTGAAGGCAAAAGGGGGTCAAACCCCCTACACCCCCCCCCCCTTGAAAAATTGCAAGCACACTAATTGACCCACCTTAAAAAATTTATACCTGACTCACACACTAATACAAAGGCATTTACAGACCTAATCACTCACACACCACACAGGCCCAGCGGAGCACTCCGCTATGTAAAGTCATTGAACTTGAAAGGGCCACACACCAAAATAAATTAATCCCAAAATAAATGTACACACATTACAAGAATAAAATATACACAAATAAGAACAATGGCGGTACCCGACTCCTAACTCCACAATATGTACACAGAGACTCCTGATCAAACAGCAAAGCACACAACATAGGGCAAATCAGTTCAATCACACACACACTCCCTACTACTTTTCACACACAGGCGTTACTGTACCTCACACACACACACACAGAAATTATCCTCAATGCTACATAACATTCACAGCCTACAACGGTGGTCACAATCAAATTAAATTACTTTGCATTTTCTTTTAACTTTATATTTGCCTTTACTGTACACTTCCCTTTTTTTTAACATTAACCTTAACGAACACACTGAAAAGTACACTATAACGACACACCGTAAGCCCCAATAAAGTCTTAACCCGGGTCTCCTGTAGGCCCCCCTCTGGAGTGTCTGTCCGGCGAGCCACTCCCAGAGCGCCTCCGCTTCTTCAGTACCGGAGACGGGCTGCACTGGTGTTCCTTCCTTCCCGAACGCCGCAGCTTGTTCAAGTGCCGTCTTGACCCATCAGTCAATTTCAGGTACCCATCGTTGTCAGTCCTCACCACAGGCAGATCACCCTGTCCATCTCTCTGCTCCCTTGAACTGTGCACACGTCCTAGCCGAGGCTCGAAACCTAGGGCTCACACCATCGCCCTCACCCAGCGGAGTACTCACTGGCTTCCTTCTTCTTCTGCGTCGCGAACTGGTACCCATATGGCTCTTCAGCATTCCACTAGGCTTGCTTAAGCCTTGTCCCTTGTTTTCATTCTGGGCATGTCTAGGGTTCATGCCATCTGGTCTCACCCCAATCACTTTCATTTGTTGCACTGGCAGCGCCTGGCTCAACAGTAGTACTCGGCCAGCCACTGGAGGCACACTGCGCCTGCTTTCTGGAACCATCCGCCTTCACAGGGGCTAAACCATGCCGTTAGGGTCCTGCATCTCCAGGACTGCAAACACTGGCACGGAGTTCCCATCGTGTCGGCGTACTCTGGTGCTGGCAGCGTCCCTCTTCACCCGGACTGGGCCACCCTAACTCCCACGCTTCTTAGCTACTTCCTGAATAAAATGGCCAGTCTCACAGTCCACCACCTGACCACTCCTTCACTTCTCCTCAGGCGATGGAGAACCCAAGCCATCCATCCATCCATCCATCTTCTACCGCTTTTCCGGAGGTCCGGGTCGCGGAGGCAGCAGTTCAAGCAGAGAAGCCCAGACTTCCCTCTCCTCAGCCAACTGCTCCAGCTCTTCAGAGAGGATACCAAGGCGTTCCCAGACCAGCTGGGAGACATAGTCTCTCCACCGAGTCCTGGGTCTGCCCTGGGGTCTCCTCCCAGTGGGATGTGCCTGAAACACCTCAAGTGGGAGGCGTCCAGGAGGCATCCTAATTAGATGTCCATACCACCTCAACTGACTCCTTTCAATGTGGAGGAGCAGCGGTTCTACTCTGAGCCTCTCCCGGATGACTGAGCTCCTCACCCTATCTCTGAGGGTGAGTCCAGCAATCCTACGGAGAAAGCTCATTTCAGCCGCTTGTGTCCACGATCTTGTTCTTTCCGTCATTACCCAAAGCTCATGACCATAGGTGAGAGTAGGAACGTAGACTGACTGGTAAATCGACAGCTTTGCCTTAGAACCAAGCTCCCTCTTCACCACAACAGACCGGTACAACGTCCGCATCACTGCAGATGCTGCTCCAATCCGTCTGTCAATCTCTCACTCCATTTTCCCCTCACTCGTGAACAAGACCCCAAGATACTTAAATTCCTCCACTTGGGGCAGGAGACTGTCCCCAACCCAGAGAGGACAATCCACCTTTTTCCGGCTGAGGACCATGGCCTCGGACTTGGAGGTGCTGATTCTCATCCCAGCCGCTTCACACTCAGCAGCAAACCGTCCCAGCAAGAGCAGTAGGTCATTGCTGGATGAAGCCAGCAGGACAACATCATCTGCAAACAACAGAGATGAGATCCTGTGGTCACCAAGCATGACACCCTTCATTCCCTGGCTGCGCCTAGAAATCCTGTCCATAAAAATTATGAACAGGATCGGTGACAAAGGGCAGCCCTGGCGGAGTCCAACTCTCACTGGAAATGACTCCGACCGAGTGTTGGCAATACGAACCAAACTCTCACAACGGTCGTACAGAGACCGAAAAGCTTGTAACAACAAGCCCAATACCCCATACTCCCGAAGCAACCCCACAAAAAACCACGAGGGACGCGGTCAAATGCCTTCTCCAAGTCCACAAAACACATGTAAACTGGTTGGGCAAACTCCCACGAACCCTCAAGAATTCTCAAGAGGGTAAAGAGCTGGTCCGATGTGCCACGGCCAGGACGAAAACCACATTGCTCCTCCTGAATCCGAGGTACGACCAACGGCCGGACTCGCCTCTCCAGTACCTTGGCATAGACCTTCCCAGGGAGGCTGAGGAGTGTGATCCCTCTAAAGTTGGAGCACACCCTCCAGTCCCCTTTTTTGAAGAGAGGAACCACCACCCCGGTTTGCCATGCCAAAGGCACTGCCCCCGACCTCCACGCAATGTTGCAGAGGTGTGTCAACCATGACAGCCCTACAACATCCAGGGCCTTGAGGTACTCGGGGCGAATCTCATCCACCCCCGGGGCCCGGCCATCAAGGAGATTTTTAATCACCTTGGCGACCTCAGCCCCTGTGATAGGCAAGTCATCACCCTCATCCCCAAACCCTGCTTCCTCTGTGGAAGGCGTATCAGTGGGATTGAGGAGATCCTCGAAGTATTCCTTCCACCGCCCGACAATATCCCCAGTCGAAGTCAACAGTGCCCCATCTGCACCACACACAGTGTGAACAGGGAGCTGCTTTCCCCTCCTGAGCCGCCAGACAGTTTGCCAGAATCTCTTTGAGGCCGACCGAAAGTCTCGTTCCATGGCCTCACCGAACTCCTCCCATACCGGGGTTTTTGCTTCAGCAACCACCCGAGCTGCACTCCACTTGGCCTGCCGGTACACCGCAGCTGCTTTGGGAGTCCCACAAGCCAACCAAGCTTGATAGGACTCCTTCTTCAGCTTAATGGCCCCCCTCACCACTGGTGTCCACCACTTGGTTCGGGGGTTGCCACCACGAGATGCACTGACCACCTTGTGGCTGCAGCTCTGGGCTGCTGCTTCAACAACAGAGGTGGGGAACATGGCCCATTCAGACTCCATGTCTCCAGACTCCCTCGGAATGTGGTTGAAGTTCTTCCGGAGGTGGGAGTTGAAGACCTCCAGGACAGGGGCCTCAGCCAGACGTTCCCAGCACACCCTCACTATACGTTTGGGTCTACCAGCTCTGAATGGCTTCCTCCCCTGCCATCGGATCCAACTCACCACCAGGTGGTGATCAGTTGACAGCTCTGCACCTCTCTTTACCCGGGTGTCCAAGACATACGGTCGCAGGTCTGATGACACGATAACAAAATCGATCATCGCCCTGCAACCTAGGGTGTCCTGGTGCCAGGTGCACATATGGACACCCTTATGCTTGAACATGGTGTTTGTTATGGACAAACTGTGGTTAGCACAGAAGTCCAATAACTGAACACCACTCGGGTTCAGATCGGACAGGCCGTCCCCTCAGGGATCATCACCTTATCGTGGGGGGGGGGGGGGGGTTGCGTTCCCCAGTGATCCCAGGACCTATGATGTCCGGGGCAATTTGCCTCTGATAGGGTCACCCAAGACAAACTGGTCCTGGGTGAAGGGCCAGACTAAGAACGATCCAACAGACTCTCATGATAAATTCTATATCAAGGATTCAGTGTACCCCACCCGGTATGGGGTTACCGGGGCCCCACCCTGGAGCCAGGCCTGAGGGAGGGGCTCGAAGGCTAGCGTCTGGTGGCCGGGTTTCCACCCATGGGACCCGGCCGGGCTCAGCCCGAAGGAGTTACATGGGTCCACCCTCCAGTGGGCTCACCACCTGCAAGGAGGGATCATGGGGGTCCGGTGCTATGTGGATTAGGTGGCGGTCAAAGGCGGAGACCTTGGCGGACTAATCCCAAGCTTTCTAAACTGGCTTTTGGTACGTGGAATGTCACCTCTCTGGTGGGGAAGGAGCCTGAGCTGGTGTACCGGCTAGATATAGTCAGCCTCGCCTCAAGACACAGCTCCGGTTCTGGAACCAGTCTCCTGGAGATGGGCTGGAGCTTGGTCTTTTCGGGAGTTTCCCCGGGCGAGAGGCGACGAGCAGGGGTGGGTATTCTTGTATCCCCCCACCTTGCTGCCTCTATATTGGAGTTTTCCCCAGTGGATGAAAGGGTTGCTTCCCTGCGCCTTCGGGTTGGGAAACGGGTCCTGACCATCATTTGTGCCTATGCACCAAATGATGTTTCAGAGTACCCACCCTTTTTGGAGTCTGTGACTGGGGTGCTGGAGGGTGCTCCTCTTGGATACTCCATTGTCCTACTGGGGGACTTCAATGAGCATGTGGGCAACGACAGTGAAACCTGGAGGGGGGTGATTGGGAGAACCCAAGCCCATAAAACAAATCACAGCCCATCAGACTGTTACCACTACAGGCCACCATGAACTCAGCTGCACACATAGAGGCCATCTTGTACCTCACTGACAGCCACACCGAGCCCACAATGTCCAGGGGGTTGCTACCATACTAGTAACAGGCAATGTTTGTCTTACTCATGGTGTAATAGGGGAAGAACTTCTTTACCATTGAAAGGGTTATGAAAAGTTAGAGTGCCTTAACAATAATTCTGTAGGTAATCTCCCATTATGCTCTACACAGATTCTATACATATTCTGCTTGCATGCCTATGAACAAATATGTGATGCTAAACTCTGGTAAACAGGAATTAGGCAAAGTTGTAGAATTCTCCTCTCTCTCTCTCTCTCTCCTGTCCCATCAACGCGTATCACCGTCTCAGGTGTTCCACCTTTCATCACTGACGAGCAGTTGGCGACGGAGCTCCGCAGATTTGGGAAGTTTGCGGGCCCGTTTAGAACTGTGACTTTGGGATGCAAGGATACCAAGTTAAAACATGTGAGATCACTCAGGCGACAGGTATTCATGTTTCTAGATCCGCCCACTCAAACTCTGGAAGTGTCCTTCCGGGTCAAACACGGGGACGGCTCCTATATGGTGTATGCGAGCTCAGGACAGATGAAGTGTTTTGAATGTGGAGACGTGGGCCATAAACGGTTCGCTTGCCTGCACAGGCAGCGGGCTGGGTGCTCTGATGGAGCCACGGCTGGAGCCGGCGGTGCAGCTTCCACTCACGCCGCTGCTGCAGACGGCATTGCAGGGGCTTCCGCTGCGGCTGAGCCCGGCGGGAGCGGAGAGAAGTGGGAGAACTTGCACAATTGGTGGCTGACTAAATACTTTTTTACCCCACTGTAGCCATCCATGGAAAACCATGTATCCATGGATACCTGACCTTAACATAGAATATCTCTCCCAAATTAAAACCATAAGCATTGTCTCTTAACTGGGTAACCACAGCACAAAAGGCGGTACACACTGACGCCCAGAAATCTCCTATATGACCAATCTTAACATTAACAAACGAGGGGATGAGGAAAATTTGAAACAAATTCCAAATTGGTTATGGTAAAAGGATAACTAGATGTTGATCTAATAAAAGGAGCAGAGTATGACACTATAGGCCATATATTCAGAAGCTCAGAAAGGTGTTAACAAATGCAATTTTCCACAATGGTTGTCATCAGCAAGACTTGCACATCTTATGCCTCATAGAGACCAATTGCTGGGTCGAGCGGAAGACTGAAGACCCCAAGATGGAGGATGATGACAATACTTATTTTACCGAGGAATTTACCAATTAATTCATTAAAAATCCTTCAATGTGATTTTCTGGATTTTTTTTTCTTATTTTGTCTCTCATAGTTGAAGTATACCTATGATGAAAATTGGAGACCTCTCTCATCTTTTAAGTGGGAGAACTTGCACAATTGGTGGCTGACTAAATACTTTTTTACCCCACTGTAGGTCTCATCATCTAGCTCATTCATCATAACACACTCACTGCTGAACATATAGGTCCCATTACCCAACACACTCATCACAACACAACCACTGCTTGCAGATTTCACATAGTCCACAATCACAAACTCAAGGCTACTGGGAGATAACTTACAACAGCACATGGATAACTACAGATGTAGTGAAAAAGGATAAAACGGTACAGGCTCCAGCCATTGTGATGGCAAACTCCTCTGGCCATTATTGGTCCTGCCTCGGCCGAGCCCTTTGTATCGCACTCGATTAAAGGTG
Source organism: Pholidichthys leucotaenia (assembly GCA_020510985.1). Lineage (NCBI taxonomy): Eukaryota > Metazoa > Chordata > Actinopteri > Cichliformes > Pholidichthyidae > Pholidichthys > Pholidichthys leucotaenia. The sequence continues at coordinate 260,916,437 of CM035842.1, read as the reverse complement.
TAGGGTACAGGGAAGATGCATGCTGGAGGGCACCAGACCATCACGACGTGTGCCTGCGACGTAGAAAAAGTTGTAGGGCGAGTGACTGTTCAACTTCAGTCCCTAGAAGATGAATGGACTAGTAACCAAGCACATCCACTGCACCTCCAGCATCCAGGGTGGAGCCAGGAGCTCGAGCTTTACCAACACCAGCATCTCCACCTCTGTCCAGCAACAGCAGGGTAGCATCCCTGGGACAGCATCACTGAACTGTTCACCGGCTGGACTGGATGTTACATACCCTCTGCTGCACCCACCAGACTGTCCTATAGACCTCATGGGACAAGATGTGCCTCTGAGAGCGTGGACACACAGTTGTTTCGAATGGTACGGTGTGTGTAATCGAGATGGGACTGTGCTCCACAGCTGCGGATACAGGAAGCAGACACAGAGGAAGGTCAAACCTCTGTCGCAACCGTGGGATGACGGCAGCCGAATGATACAAGCCCTGGCAAGGGTCAACTGGTGGATAAAGGTTTTGTGGGCTTCATGGATTGACCCTGTTCGGCCCTATGACCCCCACATGGTCCACTCCACTGGACAAAGAACTATGATCAGGAGGAGACCTCGGTGGGGGTACAGGACTTGGTGACAGTTCATCTCTTAGACATCGCTGCACTGCGCTAGGGTGTCCACAAGGGGGGAGGCAAGAGTAGCAGAACCAATGGTGCAAGCCTCTTGGGTTGACACACAATGTAGGGACTTGCCATATTCACCATCTGTTAATTGCTAGCGTCTCTCACACCATGCATGGTTGACATGATAAAATCATGTCAAAGGGGGGAGTGAAAGGGTTATGAAAAGAGTGCTATAACAATAATTCTGTAGGTAATCTCCCATTATGCTCTACACAGATTCTATACATATTCTGCTTGCATGCTTATGAACAAATATGGGATGCTAAACTCTGGTAAACAGGAATTAGGCAAAGCTGTAGAATTCTCCTCTCTCTCTGTTGTGTTCTGTGGGACAGGGGGATGAGTTATGTTTGCACTTTTGAGATGTGACACACTTGAGGGCATGATATTGGTGTTCTTACATTTTTGAATTGTACAATAAAGCCATTTTTTAAAACTCATCTCTCTCTCTCTCTCTCTCTCTCTCTCTCTCTCTCTCTCTCTCTCTCTCTCTCTCTCTCTCCTTTTTAGTCAGGTCTTTACATTAGATACACGCCCAGACCCAACACTCACGCACGCTGTTGATAGCACATTCTAGAAAAATAGTGATGTGCACAGAGGATGGCCTGTTCATGTCAAGGTTAGATTGGCCAATCAGACAGTAACGTATAAGCCCATCCTATTGTACGGGGTTGCCCAACCCGAGAAAATAAATGTAAGTTGCACCCAGAAGTCGGGATCAGTCTGACGACATTCCCGAGGGGACAGCATCAAACTGATCCAGCGCTGCTTGTGTTACTTGTGACCTCCAAATAAATGTTACATCTTTAAATTGAAGAAATCTCTGACTTGTTCTTGGATCTTTGAATGAAAGAATTGGGTATTTTTCTAACACCGTAGCCAGATTCAAGATGGAGACTGTCGACCCTGTGTCCACCAAAATCGGGATTGGCATCCCGTCTAACAGTACGTTGCAAAGGATACATCCATCAGTGTTGGGCGAGACAGTGTGGACCACTGTAGGTGTCTTCTTAGCTGGGGTACTTTTCCCAGGTCTCCGTTCCTCCTCAAAATTATGGCAAACCCTAGCGAAGTGGTGGAACAAGCCACACCGTCCACAGCGCTTGCCCCTCGCTGCACACTCCCTCGCTCTATAGCGGTGCCTACTGGATCCACAGTCGTAGCATCTCGGCGTCCCTGGGGTGGACCTAATTTTCACGATGGCCGCGTATTCGTCTTCACTGCCATCGTCCGAATCCAAGGCTAGTACCTTCCACTGTTTGTCGTTCCTGTGCGGGTCCTCCGTGTCACCAAGATTCTTTGTTAGCCTTTCCGCTGCCTCGTGTTGTTATGATAGCTCCATGGCTGCTAGCAGTGTTAGCTCACCAGTGTGGGTTAGCAGGCGGACTCTCGCCCAGGAATAGGTCACATGTTCCGCTAGCTGGTTGCGGACCAACTCTTCCTCCAAAGCCCCAAACCTGCACTCACCCGCCAGCTGCCGAAGGTCTGCCACAAACTGCTGAACCAACTCTCCGGGCCGCTGGTGCTGCTGCCTGAACTGTATGCACCGCATTATGGTGTTCTCAGGGGTGCAGAAGTAGCCAGCCATGAGCCTCATGACATTGCCAAATGAGTCACCTCCTCCAAGTGTGCTCAGGATCCTCTGGCCTTCCATACCGAGGTTATGGGCCAGAATAGCCCTTGCACACAATTTTATAGGTCGCCGAGGTACAGCGCTGTAAGATAGTTCTCACAGGCCGCATACCATCTGGCCCATGGGACCAACAGCTCACCCGGAGCCTGCAAAAATGGACGAAATGCAGTAGCAGCCCTCTCCATCTCCATATATCCTCGTCGCCAAATGTTGTGTCCCAAATTAGAAAGGAGTTGAGGTGACGTTTTATGTTTTTTTATTAAGAACGAGAACACAGGAAGACAGGAGACTCTAGCCTGAGCACAGGAGCCACATCAAAGAGACAAGATGTCTCCCGCAGTTGGCTTATATGTATATCCCAGGTGACACCACCTCCCAGAGGTGGGGAATCACCCCTCTCCAGCCCAGGGCACCACCATAATTATATATATATATATATATATATATATATATATATACACACTACTGTTCAAAAGTTTGGGGTCATCCATGCAATTATATTGTGTTTTCCATGAAAAGTCACACTTATTTACCACCATGAGTTGTAAAATGAATAGAAAATATAGTCAAGACATTGACAAGGTTAGAAATAATGATTTGTATTCGAAATAATATTTTTTTCCAGATACTCAACCTGCTCAAAGGAAGGTCAGTTTTATAGCTTCTCTAACCAGCTAAACTGTTTTCAGTTGTGCTAACATGATTGCACAAGGGTTTTCTAATCATCCATTAGCCTTCTGATGCAATGAGCAAACACATTGTACCATTAGAACACTGGAGTGATAGTTGCTGGAAATGGGCCTCTATACACCTATGTAGATATTGCACCAAAAACCAGACATTTGCAGCTAGAATAGTCATTTACCACATTAGCAATGTACAGTATATTAGATATTAGAGTGTATTTCTGATTAGTTTAAAGTTATCTTCATTGAAAAAAACAGTGCTTTTCTTTCAAAAATAAGGAAATTTCTAAGTGACCCCAAAGTTTTGACCAGTAGTGTATATATATGTAAATATATGATCCTACACCTGGCAACACAGATGACTGAAATATGATTGGACTGTGGTGATCTGCTCTGCGTGCCTGCTGTCCTAATTGCCTCCACAGCTGCACACACACCTGACCCACTCATCAAGCAGCCTTCTTAAGCAGCGCTGTCCTTTGGTCTGCATGGAGATGTCAACGCTCCTTCGGACTGAAGTCATCGCCACACCTGGAATCTCTTCCTCCTGCTATTTGGGAGTTCCTCCTCCTGCATCATTACCTGCTCCGTCAGGCTTTCTGTGAGCTCACTCTCCCCAATGTCAAGTAAGCCATCAGGTTTCCAAACCTCTCTTCTCCTCTCCTTTCCCCTGTGCACAGGAGGAGATCTCTGGATGGACCTCCACCTCCTGGCAGTGGACTGGGACCTCCACCTGCACACTGCATACTCACCGGATACTCACCTGTACAACCTCACCTACACCTTCGGTGACGGCACAGACTTATTACAGACAGTGGTGGGCGAACGGAACAACCTGGGAGTTCTTCTGCGCTTCAGCTGCTCACCCGACTAGTAAGACTGTACATAACTTGTTTATCCAACCAGCCTGCAGTGAACTCATACATCTATTATCTCCTAGGGTTGCCAGTTTGGTCCATGCTCTGCTCGCCCCGCTGCTCACATCCACACTCTCACGCTTGCACACATTCACTCAATCCTTCAGTAAAGGATAATTGTATTTATTCTGAGTCAGAGTCTGTTTCTGGGTTTTCCAAACATGTCATGGACAAAAAAAAAACTAACATGCTTTACTGCTTTACACTACTGGAAGAAGTGCAACCAAGAGAAAAGCTACAAAATGAAGAGAATAGACTATTGGGAATAATTTAATACATCCTCATAGATGTAGCTTCATCTCACTTTGGCTCATCAATAAAATTATTCTTAGCTCAAAGACATTGTTTCACCCAGGAAAAGGACAGTCAAGAACTGCTCTTTCATCCCAGGACCACAGCTGAACTAACATTCCTTTGTTAAACCAGTCTCCGGAATCCCTCCTAATGCATTTCCTCTTGAACATTTTATGGGCCAATAAAACTTAGACAAAGAACAGACCTTTGTGGAATGCCATATGGCTTACAAAATATCCACAGCTCAACATTGCCCTCTAGTGGCAGCTCTGGGACATGCTGGATTTAACCAGAGAACTTTTTGACTACAATTCTTGTTACAAGACTCAATTTTCAACATTCTCTTTATCAGGACACCATGGAAAAGCAAATGGACTCTTGATGTTTGACGTGGACAATCAATAATGGGTTTGAAATACAGTATATCAATCCTTGATTTTAAATATGTTCATGTTAAAATGTTTAAATGAATGTTTATTCTTGCATGTTAATTTAAAAGCACTAGTTATAAAGTTGCATGAGCCACTGAAGTAGGTTAGATTTTATACATAAGTGTATAGATGAATATTCAGTGTTAAGATGTGTTTATCAGATTTGCCAAAACATCTCTCAAACCATGTGACTGACCGCGGCCAATCCCCGGAAGCCCGTTAAGTTATCCACAGATAAAAAGGAAGAGACACCCTCTTTTCAGGCTCTTTCCTCTTTTCTTTCTTCTTCTCCTGCTCTTCACTTCATGGCAGATGACTTCAGAGCATTTTTAGGAGAACAAAGACTTCACAGCCCGAACAAAGGAGCCTTCTCCCACGTGTTTTTTTTTTTTCTTTCTACGATCTCCTCAGAGCAGAGGACATGTTTGTGTAAACTTCTATGTATTTTAATGTTTTTCTTTAAACGTCTAGGAATTAATCCTTTTCTTTCCTGAGCTCAAATCCTAATTTAAAACTTCGAGGAGACAATGACGCAGAAGGATCTTCACCAATCTGGGTCACGTGAGCTGCATTCTTTATCCATCTGCTGAATAAAACATCTGAGATTTGAGAATAATTCAGTATCTGATCAGATGCAAAATTAAAGAGCAATTAACATAACTCTTCTTTCCTTAAAATTCCGTTTTCATTTTCTTAAGAGAAATCCAGAATTTTCCATATAATTGGTTTAATTTTCCCCATAAATTTGCGTTCAGTTTTCATAATCCTTTAACTTCAAACTGATCTAAATTCAGCTTACATTTTCACCCTGGAGTTCCAGATTATATCAAGCTTTATTAAACTCTCTCACACATTTTCCTAGAAACACAAGCAACAAAAGAGTAACAGATCTCAGGCACCTCTGTTCTTATATCCTCTCCCTAGATCAGCCTTCTGTCTGCTGCATTAACATCAAAGCCTTTGTATTCCCATTCTCTTTGAAACTGTTTACATTAACACCCCAACCCCCCTGCATGAACACACAAACCCCCTATTACGATTGTCTTCTGTCTGAGTGTTAATACTACTGAGGTGGATTCCCACAGGGTAATCATTTTTCAAAGTATTTTCAAAGTATATAGTTGTATTGACTTACACTAAACACCTGCTTGCAACGATAGGGTGCAGTTCTCGGCACGCGAGCAATTCTCGGCATAGTTGTATTGACTTTGACAGTATGGGATGCAATTCTCGGCAACCAAGCAATTCTCGGCATCACACCGGTTGGTGGCTGTAAATGCATTTTGGGTGGCTCCGTCTAGTTCCCTCTGGATTTTCTCATCAGCCAAAGGTACAGAAAAGTCTGCTGGACCACAGAGTTGATTTCTGTGAAGCCATTCTATCGTTGTTGTTTATACTGACACTTGCTTGCTGGCTCACGGACGAATCTTTGCAAATTGTGGCTGGAGATTCTGTTGAAGATCTCGCTCTCATGACGTTACACCCTGACCAATCAGTGGCCTGCAGTCTGTTGGCATCACATTTTCAGCTCGACTTAGTTCGCTTGGAACCTGAATCAGATGGGTATGAAAAAAGTACCTGGAAGCTGGTACCAGGTACTCATGGAAAAGCCTACAAAGCGCGCCGAGTTGAAGTGAGTAGGGCCAAACCGGTAGTAGTGGAAAAGGACTATAACACTCACTGAGCTTTCCTATGGGGTCTTTACCTGGCCTGACTCAGAAGGCCTTGGACTCTGTGTCTGCATGGGGACAGGACTTCTCTCTGATCATAAATAGAGCTTAGACCATGGATATCGTTATTTGTGCAAGAAGACAGACTCATATTCCCTCTCCTCCACTGCCAATGGTCTCTGGTCATAGCATCAGTAGAGTCTCTACATTTAAACTATTTGGAGACGGTGTTTCAATGCAGCGAAGCCGTTATTCCAAATGACACAACCTCACCTCGAGCGCCTCAAAAAGACATTTATTACATTTGCCATTATCACCAAAAGAGGCAGAGGTGTAGCTAAACATCTGACATAGAGAGCACACCAGAGGAGAAGGGGAAGGACAGCTAGTAGTCATAGCTAGTGGCTAACCCAAAGCTAACACAAACACCAACGAAAGGTGAACAGAAGGCTAAAGAGAGTGATTAGGTGACAATGAGTGCGCACACAGGTGCAAGAGGCTTGTTAAACAGAAGTGAGAGTTGACGGTAGATGGAAAAAAGCGATTAAAATACAATTAAAGGCAATAATCCTCAGGAGAGTGAGGAGAGCTATCCACAAACCACACTGACAGCCAGCAATACAGGAAGTGATGATACTTTACTGTTGTGTATGAGAATGTGTGTGTATGTGAAGCCGTGCCCACCCACTGGATGACGCCAGGCAGGCACGGCCCACTCTGTATATAAACCCCTGTTCTGTAATAAAGTTGAGAGAGTTTTATGCTGCATGAAGACTGACTCCGACTCCATTATTTATAGACATAACAATGGCGATGAGGAGACAAATGGAAGCGTGCTGGCTACCTCCGCCACTGCTGCCTTTCTGGAACGTGCTGGAGAGCCGGTGAACCTGTGGCCGAAATGGAAGGCTGAGTTCAAGGATTACATTAGGGGCGCTGGGCCTGCATGGGCTGGACGGGGAGACGGCGGTGGGCACTCCTGGCCCACAACCTTGGCGCAGAGGGCCGGAGAATCCTCAGTGCTCTGGGTGTAACGGAGTGTTATGAGGGTGCTGTCGAGTGACTGGGTGAATACTTTGAAGAGCATACATGGTCCGTGAAGCTGCAGGTGCTGGAAATAATGGCGCCAGGAGCGTCTGAGCTAGTTAGCCTCAGGAAGCTAACGGCCCATTCTAAGTCTATGGACAGGCTAGCTGAGGAGCTAACTTCGCGCTAAAACCTGGCAGCGAATGGCAAGCTGGACCTCGAGGCAGAACTGGGACCACGAGTAGTCATTGAAGACAGCTAGCCAGTCATGAAGCTCAACTTGGCACAGGACCATGGTGCTGATGGGTTGGACGGCGCAGTGTGCAAGAACAGCGGAGAGGGAGTGCAACAGGAGTCAGCCCCACTGCTAGAAGCTAAGCAGCGGGAGAGCCGGACCATGCAGACTGAGGAAAGGGCAGAGAATGGCAGGCGTGGAGACAACGCAGCGGAATGCCTGGGTCGAGGGCATTGGGAGCAGCAACAAGGTGCCCAAGTAGGACAGTGGGACCGATGGGAGTGACGCTGAGAGCCCAGAGGCAGAACAGCCGCAGCCGGGTATGGTGATGGCACAGCAGGGTGCCTGGTACGTGAGTGCTGGATGCAGCAGCAAGGTGCCTGGGTCGGAGAAGGACATTGGCGAGGGCGTGGTGGTGAACACCGGGAGTGAGCAGCAGCAGCCATGCGCCATGGAGGTCTGGCAGTGCATCAGTGCCGGAGCTCCATGCGCCTTGGACGAGGGCGCTGGGCGATATGTTGAGGTGCCCGAGGTGGCGAACGCCGCTGCCAAGCGAGCTTCAGTTCTTCCTGAAGTGCGGCCACTGGAGGCCGGAGGGTATGGAGCCATGACAGCGGTGCATAAGGCAGTCGGGAGCGGCTCGTCGGACACGGAGAGGCGGCACACCGAACAGAGGCACAGCGGGCCTAGAGGGAAAATGCGCCAAATGGCAGGTAAAGACATTTTCACCAGGGATAGGAGGGGGGCTTCGACCCTGGGGGCAGACAGCGGCTAAGGGTACAGATGCCGTGGGGCTGCCCAGGTCCTCCGTGGCTGTGTGGAAGATGGTGGCTGCCCAGAGACATTGGGGTTACCTGAATAATCCTTCTTGTGTAAATATTTGTGTATATATATATATATATATATATATATATATATACTGTATATATATATATATATATATATGTGAATATGTTTTTTGTTTATATTGATTGCTGGTGTGTATGTGAGTGAGTGTGAATAGTATGGGATTATTTATATTTTCAAGAGACAAGGTCCATTTTAGTTGTTCTTTGTGTGAATATGATAGGTTGTTTTAGTACAATATATTATTCCCCATGTTCTTAGTGCGTGATTCGGGTTCTAAATTTGGGAGGTTTTCAGTGGTGTGTGTGGCTTTGCATTTTTCTAAAGGGGGAAAATGTTGTGTATGAGAATGTGTGTGTGTGAAGCCGTGCCCACCCACTGGATGATGCCAGGCGGGCATGGCCCACTCTGTATACAAACCCCTGTTCTGTAATAAAGTTGCAAGAGTTCAATGCTGCATGAAGACTGACTCCGACTCCATTATTTATAGACATAACAGTTACCACAGCAAGTTCACCAGGAACAAGCAGGATCACCCGCCCACTGACCTCTGACCCTGTCCCCTGACCTCGTAAGTTCATTGATCTTTGTACCTACTCCTCACCCTGTACTTTGACCATCTGGATCCTCCTACTGATCTTTGAACATGTGTAATTTACATACTGGAGGGTGATAGCTCTTTGAGTCGCTAGCTTCAATCTGACCATGGAAAAGAGCAGAGCTGTTGAAATGAAGAAGACCTCGTTGGCAAATCTTCTATAGACATCCCTATCCTACGGTTGTTTGCTTCTACAATGTTAATCATCCATCTCCTTGATGGTTTTCAGTTTGTCTAGTTCATTGCATACTATCCTCCAGGCCTATGTGGTGTTTAATGTGACATAATGATTGGACCCAGGGGACAGAAGACAGACTCGAGTTGTACAATTAACCTTTTATTCACCCAAGTGGGACGTGTGAATGTGTGTATGTGTGGTAGTGTGATGTGCAGGGCTTGTCCTGGAGCTGAGCAGGTCTCGCTGCTGCCTGGCAACCCTAGAGAGACAGAGGCAGAGGAATTAGTACTGCACCGCAGCGGGGGATGTAACAAAGACTGCTGCTTACTTGCAGATGGTGAAGCTGTGCTTCTGCTTGTCCAGCGATCGACTGCCAGGAGGGGAGCATGCTGCTCGGCGTCGTGAGGCGGAAGAAAGACTCCGGTGCCGGGGAGGAGCTGAGCCGCCTCCGGGGAGAGATAATCCGCCGCCTGAAGGATCCACCTGTGCACAGGGGAGAATATCTTGGCAAGGTAAGAGCGTTGAATGCTTACGTGGCAAGGCGTGACGAGCTTGGTCAGGCGTAGAGTCAGACTGTGACTGCGAACGCGGGACGTGCCTCCGTGATGATGACAGACGGCTCCGTGCTGAGTCGCTGGCAGGTCTAGCTCTTATAGTCCGCAGGGAATTAGAGACAGGTGCGCACGCAGCCGGGACTGATGATGGCCCCGCAGCCACCATGACATAACGCCTTCAAAATACTTATTTTTTGTGTGCACATAAAGCTCAACAACCAGCCTACTTTGACGTGAAGAAAAACTAGTTTGGAAGGCCCGTTTAAGTGTTTTATAGTATTTTCCAGTAGCACTGTGTCTTGAAAGCTTTTCTATCTATCATCTGTATGATAACTGTAAAGCACACATACCCTGAGGTCTAAGTTGTCACGCTCATATTTATTAAAGTTTTTAATGTCTTTTTCCTTTTTATCTAACATATGAGAAACCAAATTATGAATTTACAGACTGGAAATGAATAGTTATTTGTATTACTAGTGTCACTGGTGTACGGTGACTTAAATTTAGTGTTTTCTACTGAAGAGTTTTCCAACCAGACAGCGCACAGGAAGTAACAGTTTTTAAAATTTTATTACAAAAATATATGTGTGGGGCAGCACGGTGGCAGAGTGGTTAGCACTGCAGCAGCACAACAACTCACCCTTGACCAGGGGATCCCAGGTTCAATCCCAGCCCCCGACCAACAGTGATCTGTGTGGAGTTTGCATGTTCTCCCCATATCTGTGTGGGTTTACTAAGGGATTTCTCTAGTTTCCTCCCACATGCCAAAAACATGCAAGTTAGGTTAAGTGGCATCAACTGGGGATTCTAAATTGTCCTTAGGTATGGATGTGAGAGTGAATGGTTGTCTGTCACTCTGTGTTGGCCCTGTGATGGACTGGCGATCTGTCCAGGGTGTACCCTGCTTCTCGCCCAAAGATACTGGGATAGGCTCCAACCCCCCACGACCCGAAAAGGATTAAGCGGAAGAAGATGGATGGATGGATGGAAATACTGTATATGTGTGCATAAAAACAAAAAACAGACAAACAAGCAAAAAAAAACAACAAAAACAAATGGGCCACCTAAATTCACAGTTACCAAGGGTCCAATGCCAAAGAATCCAGAGTTAACCAGGGTCCAACGAAAGTCCCAGTTAACCAGTCCAATTTCCTCAGCTGTAGTGGGAGGGAAGAGCTTGAGCCTTTGATGCCTCCAACTGACAGAAATTAAAATACAACAAATCCACAGATTTCTGATCAATAAGCAGTGTTTATAGAGTCCAAACAAATGTGAGTTTAAACATTCATGGAGGAACAATCCATAATTCAAAAAAACAAACTAAAAGCACACACATACTGCAAGTGAGAACAAAGTAACCACGAAAGAATTAGCTTCTCCTAAATAGACGTTCAGTTCAAATAGCTACTCTAGAGGCTACCATTTCTTGGATTTGATCACAGCTTTTATGGAATCCACTATTGTATCATTAAATAACAGGAAATAGGAACGGGACTTAACTCAAGGAGGGGTGAAGCATCTCTGTACTGCTGTCCCTTCCCTTGTCACTCTCTTGGCTCCACTCCCTTTCCCTCCTCTTCTCCTGGATAAGCAGACCTGGCAAAGTAGTCGTTTGAGCCCAACACTTCCATTTGATGCCTGGCCTTCGTGTCTTCACGTCAGCACTTCATTACCACTATGGGGCCGCCCGTTTTCGCATGACCTCGGTGCCTGGACGCAGCTAAACTTGTCATAGCGTGTGAGGAGTTTGCCAACTTGGAAAAGTTGGGCATCATCAGGCGCTCAAACAGCCCATGGGCATCCCCACTACATATGGTCCCTAAGGCCGAGGGATCGTGGCGACCGTGTGGAGATTTCCGCAGATTAAACAACGCCACAGCGCACGACCACTACCTCATCCCTCATATTCAGGATTTTTCCGTTCACCTCACTGGGGCATGCATTTTTTCCAAGATAGACCTGGTCCGTGGTTACCACCAGGTCCCGGTGCACGCTGAGGACATACCTAAAATGGTAGTAACAACCCTGTTTGGTCTGTTTGAGTTTTTACGCATGCCTTTCAGGCTAAAAGGCGCGGCGCAGACATTCCAATGCATGATGGATGCGGTGTTGTGCGATCTGCCATTTGTGTTTGTTTACCTGGACGACATCCTGGTGGCCAGCACATTCGAGGACAAACACGTAGCCCACCTCAGGACAGTTTTCCAGAGGTTGGAGGAGCACAGATTAATAATCAGCCCGGCGAAGTGCCAGTTCGGGGTGATGGGGATCGATTTTTTTGGGCCACCGCATCTCACCAGAGGGCGCGATACCCTTGCCGAACAAGATACGCACCGTGGCAAATTTTGACCAGCCTCAGATGATCAGGGTGCTGCAGGAGTTTTTGGGGATGGTTAACTTCTACAATCGTTTCCACCCCCACGCAGCCCAGCTCATGCAGCCGTTGTACGCCGCGCTTAAGAAACGGAAGCCAGTGGACAGAGTCAACTGGACTCCTGAGCGAGAGCAGGCATTTTCTGAGGTTAAAAACAGCTCTGGCGAACGCCACACTACTGGCGCACCCGGACCCAGCAAACTAGGATAGCGCTCACTACCGACGCATCAGACGTGGCCATAGGGGCCATCGTGTGGAGCAGTGCGGTCACCGGTTCTTGGAAGCCGCTCGCCTTTTTAAGCAGTCTTTGTGCGACAATGACCGTAAATACAGCGAGTTACTGGCTCTCCACCTGGCCATACGCCCACTTCCAGTTCTGGCTGGAAGGGCACATCTTTACTGCGTTCATGGACCACAAGTCACTTACGTACGCGATGGCCAAGTTTCGGAACCATGGTCGGCCCGGCAGCAGAGACAGCTGGCCGCCATCTCAGAGTTTACAAATGACATTCGACATGTGGCCGGTAAACTCAACGTGGTGGCTGACTGCCTCTCACGCGTATTAGTGGCCCCAGTCTACGTGGGGATAGATTACAACAGCCATGGCGCTGCATAGATCAGTAATGTGGACGTTTGCGCGCTCCAGTCTGGACCAACAGGATTAAGGCTGGAGAGCAGAGTGCTGCAACATGGGGCCGGCCCCCCAATCTGTGACGTCTCTACAGGCCGCCCGCGACCAGTGGTCCCACGCTCTTGGCACCGCCGCGTTTTTGAGTCGGATTCACTCCCTGGCGCACCCAGGAATGCGCGCGTCAGTCAAAATGGTGGGAGCAAAGTTCGTCTGGCCGAGTCTGAGCAAAACAGGTGAAAGAGTGGGCCAACAGCCTGCGTAGCGTGCCAGCGAGCCAAGGTGCACAGGCACATGAAGGCCCCTTTGGAGCCGTTCCCTATCCAGGCTTAAGAGGTTTGACCACGTTCACGTGGACCTCGTGGGCCCCCTCCCGCTTTTGCAGGGGTTCTCACACCTCCTGACAGTGGTGGACCACACCACGCGCTGGCCCGAAGCAGTCCCGCTAGCTTCCACCGTGTTTGAAGATGTGGCACGCGTTTTTTTGACAACATGGGTGGCCTCGTTTCAGCGCTCCTCGGACATCACGTCCGATCGGGGCCCGCAGTTTGTTCCTGACATCTGGTCCACCATGGCCCGAGCCTGGGCATCTCAATTCATCGCACGCCCGCGTACAACCCACAGGCCAATGGGTTTATGCAAGCGTTTCCATAGGTCACTTAAAGCAGTGCTCAGAGCTACGCTTACGGATGCAATTGGGTGGACCGGTTGCCGTGGGTTCTATTAGGTTGCGTTCCGCACCGAAGGAGGATTGGCAGTCTCCCAGCAGAGCTGGTTTTTTCCCAGCCGCTGCAGCTCCCCAGGGAATTTTTGCCGGATAACCCCACGCCGAACACCAATCCATCCCCGCGTTCAAGACATAGCACCGAGGCAGGGACGCTACCCGGCCCGGCCCACCACTGTTTTCCATGCACTTTTGTGCCAAAAACCTTGAAGGACGCATTGTTTGTATTTGTCAGGCACAATGCCCACCGACCCCCATTGCGCCGCCTTACGATGGCCAGTTCAGAGTGCTGGAACCCTGAGACAAACATTTTGTGTTAGACTTCGGAGGTCGCCGAGAGACAATCTGTATAGACAGGCTTAAGCCCGCCTTTGTATTAGCAGACAAGCAGGTGGTGTTGGCCCGAGCTCCTCGGCGCGGAAGACCCCCACAGAGAACTCCCCAGGTAAATGAATCGTCAGATCAGTCACACGAGCATGCTGAAGGTGTTTCCCCCCTCCCATTGTCCCCCCACAGACGGACACACCCCCAGGAACCCCCCACCGGCACAGCAGCACCTTGGAGCCGAAGACCCCCCGTTACAGCAGCTATGGACGGAGGCTGAAGCCCAAAGGAACCCATTCAGTAGTTACTCAGCAGTTTTCCCTCAGACTGAAGTGGCAGGTCAAAGGTGGGGAGTGTGGGGAGTGATATGTTAATGCAGCACCCCAGGTAGCAGAGAAGTGTTAGTGCTGTGATATAAAAGAGAGTGCCTGCAACCTGGTGGGAAGTTTTCTGATTCTGGCGAATGTGACAGAGAATGGAATAAAGTTTCATCTGCTCGGAAAAGTTCAGCCTGGTCATTCTTTCCACAGTACATATATAATAGCTTTCAAAACATGGTTATAAGATGGCTTAATAATAATTTAAAAAAGAATTTAAAAAGTCATAAAATAGATGGTGTATAAAAATATTTAAAAGTGACTTTTTAGAAGAGATCATTTCTATATTTATGAGGACAGAAAGGAATGGTTCTTTGAGATTTCATCATAACAGTGTGAAGCTAAATTTGACCGAAATCTGCTGTGATGGGTGTGGATCAGGTTTTAACCAGAAAAAGAGTCCGTCTGGGGTTCACAAAGTTAATATTTAAGCACAGAATAAATGTTGCAAAAGCAAAGGTGTCATGAATTGCCCTTCTGGGCAGAGAGCCAAGACCCATGCGCTGAACTGTGAGTTTGTGACATTTATTGAAAAAGCAACAAACAAAGTCCAACACAGTGTGCTTAACACACGCACACACACACACAAAAAAAAAAAAAAACACACAAACAAGAGAGCAGATTTACTGATACAGCACACCAGAGCTCTGGTGGAGACGAGGAGAACTCAAACAACACTGCGGCAATAAGAAATGAAAACGACTTCCCTTAAATAGGATCACAAACAATTTACATAAGTAATGGTAGGTGTGGGTCACATGAGCAGGCAGGAGAAAACAATGATACAGAACTGGACCAGCTGGGCACAATGAGAGGAGAGGCTGACAGTTGACAGGGGCAACGCCCACACAAAGCACAAAACCCAGAAACACCCTTGACAGCTGTCAATCCAACAGAAAAGATCTAAAGAAAAAAATATCTACAAATGCAGACTGAAACATAACTGTAAATTAATACAAAATAAAAAGTGTAACAAAAACATAAACAGGAAAATGGCAAACAGTACAAGAATACAGAAACCCAAAAGCACAAAATACAGCAAATATATAAATATAAAGAAAAGGCCATGAGACTGAGCCAGCTGGAAACCTCCTGTGCTCAGTTCATGACAGAAAGTAGACCAAAAATCGTGTTTATTTTAAAGTTAATAGTATACCAGTATACCATACCATACCACTTTAATATTTGAGCACTTTAAAAAAGAACAACATGGCTGACCAAAGTGATGTACAATTACAGAGGCAGGGAAAAAAACAGGAATTAAATTAATCATTAAAAGATAAGATAAGATAAGATAAGATAAGATAAGATAAGATAAGCCTTTATCAGAATCAGAATCAGAATCAGAATTCTGATTCTGATAAGATAAGATAAGCCTTTATTAGTCCCACAATGGGGAAATTCCAAGGATTGCAACAGCACAGGGGATAGCAACACTCAGAGCAACAATCAGAAGGCAAGAGAAAAAACAAGAGCAGCGAGTATACATATGTACATATAAATATAAATATATACAGTTAGGGTCCAAAAATATTTGGACAGTGACACAAGTTTTGTTATTTTAGCCGTTTACCGAAAACATATTCAAGATACAATTATATAATCAATATGGGCTTAAAGTGCAGACTCTCAGCTGTAATTTGAGAGTATTCACATCCAAATTGGAGCAAGGGTTAGGAATTACAGCTCTTTAATAAGTAGCTGCCTCTTTTTCAAGGGACCAAAAGTAATTGGACAATTGACTCAGAAGGCTGCAAAAAAAAATAACAAGGCTGCATGGGCTCTTCCCTCGTTAACCTGTCATCAATTAAGCAATTAAAAGGTCTGAAGTTGATTCCAGGTGTGGCGTTTGCATTTGGAAGCTGTTGCTGTGAACATACAACATGCGGTCAAAGGAGCTCTCAATGGAGGTGAAACAGACCATCCTGAGGCTGAAAAAAAAGAAGAAATCCATCAGAGAGATAGCAGAAATGTTAAGAGTGGCCGAATCAACAGTCTGGTACATTCTGAGAAAAAAAGAGTGCACTGGTGAGCTTTGGAACTCAAAAGGCCTGGACGTCCACGAAAGACAACAGTGGGTGGATGATCACAGAATCCTTTCCATGGTGAAGAACAGCCCTTCACAACATCCACTCAAGTGAAGAACACTCTCCAGGAAGTAGGTGTATCAGTATCTAAGCCTACCATAAAGAGAAGACTTCATGAGAGTAAATACAAAGGATTCACCACAAGGTGAAAACCATGAATCAGCCTCAAAAATAGAAAGGCCAGAATTGACTGCCAAAAAAACACCTGAAGAAGCCAGCCCAGTTCTGGAACAGCATTCTTTGGACAGATGAGACTAAGATCAACCTGTACCAGAATGATGGAAGAAGAAAGTTTGGAGAAGAATTGGAACAGCTCATGATCCAAAGCACTACATCTTCTGTAAAACATGGTGGAGGCAGTGTGATGGCATGGGCATGCATGGCTTCCAATGGCACCGGGTCACTTGTGTTTATTAATGATGTGACATAAGACAGAAGCAGCCGAAGAATTCTGAGTGTATAGGGATATACTTTCTGCTCAGATTCAGCCAAATGCAGCAAAGTTGATTGGACGGCGCTTCACCAATGATCCAAAACATACTGCAAAAGCAATCCAGGAGTTTCTTAAAGCAACAAAGTAGAATATTCTGCAATGGCCGAGTCAATCACCAGATCTCAACCCAATCGAGCATGCATTTCACTTGCTCAAGACAAAACTTAAAGCAGAAAGACCCACAAACAAGCAACAACTGAAGACAGCTGCAGTAAAGGCCTGGCAAAGCATCACAAAGGAGGAAACCCAGCGTTTGGTGATGTCCATGGGTTCCAGACTTCAGGCAGTCATTGCCTGCAAAGGATTCTCAACAAAATATTGAAAAGTAACATTTTACTTAGGGTTAGGTTTATTTGTCCAATTACTTTTGAGCCCCTGAAATGAGGAGCGTTTGTATAAAAATAGCTACAATTCCTACATGTTTAAAAAACTGTAGGAACAAACTGCGGGCCCCGATCGGACGTGATGTCTGAAGGAGCGCTGAAACGTGCCACCCATGTTGTCAAAAAAACGCGTGCCACATCTGCGGACACGGTGGAAGCTAGCGGGACTGCTTCGGGCCAGCGCGTGGTGTGGTCCACCACTGTCAGGAGGTGTGAGAACCCCTGCAAAAGCGGGAGGGGGGCCCACCGAGGTCCCACGTGAACGTGGTCAAACCCTCTTAGGCCGGGGATAGGGAACGGCTCCAAAGGGGCCTTCCATGTGCCTGTGCACCTTGGCTCGTTGGCACGCTACGCAGGCTGTGGCCCACTCTTTCACCTGTTTGCTCAGGCTCGGCCAGACGAACTTTGCAGAGCTGGTTTTTTCCCAGCCGCTGCAGCTCCCCAGGGAATTTTTGCCGGATAAACCCCACGCCGAACACCAATCCATCCCCGCGTTCAAGACATAGCACCGAGGCAGGGACGCTACCCCGGCCCGGCCCACCACTGTTTCCATGCACTTTTGTGCCAAAAACCCTTGAAGGACGCGTTGTTTGTATTTGTCAGGCACGATGCCCACCAGACCCCATTGCGCCCGCCTTACGATGGCCAGTTCAGAGTGCTGGAACCCTGAGACAAACATTTTGTGTTAGACTTGGGAGGTCGCCGGGAGACAATCTGTATAGACAGGCTTAAGCCCGCCTTTGTATTAGCAGACGAGCAGGTGGTGTTGGCCCGAGCTCCTCGGCGCGGAAGACCCCCACAGAGAACTCCCCAGGTAAATGAATCGTCAGATCAGTCACACGAGCATGCTGAAGGGTGTTTCCCCCCTCCCATTGTCCCCCCACAGACGGACACACCCCCAGGAAACCCCCCCACCGGCACAGCAGCACCTTGGAGCCGAAGACCCCCCGTTACAGCAGCTATGGACGGAGGCTGAAGCCCAAAGGAACCCACTCAGTAGTTACTCAGTAGTTTTTCCCTCAGACTGAAGTGGCAGGTCAAAGGTGGGGAGTGTGGGGAGTGATATGTTAATGCAGCACCCCAGGTAGCAGAGAAGTGTTAGTGCTGTGATATAAAGAGAGTGCCTGCAACCTGGTGGGAAGTTTTCTGATTCTGGCGAATGTGACAGAGAATGGAATAAAGTTTCATCTGCTCGGAAAAGTTCAGCCTGGTCATTCTTTCCACAGTACATATATAATAGCTTTCAAAACAAGGTTATAAGATGGCTTAATAATAATTTAAAAAAGAATTTAAAAAGTCATAAAATAGATGGTGTATAAAAATATTTAAAAGTGACTTTTTAGAAGAGATCATTTCTATATTTATGAGGACAGAAAGGAATGGTTCTTTGAGATTTCATCATAACAGTATGAAGCTAAATTTGACCAAAATCTGCTGTGATGGGTGTGGATCAGGTTTTAACCAGAAAAAGAGTCTGTCTGGGGTTCACAAAGTTAATATTTAAGCACAGAATAAATGTTGCAAAAGCAAAGGTGTCATGAATTGCCCTTCTGGGCAGAAAGCCAAGACCCACGCGCTGAACTGTGAGTTTTTGACATTTATTGAAAAAGCAACAAACAAAGTCCAACACAGTGTGCTTAACACACGCACACACACACAAAAAAAAAAAAAAACCACACAAA
The DNA here is from genome assembly GCA_020510985.1 of Pholidichthys leucotaenia. Taxonomy (NCBI): domain Eukaryota; kingdom Metazoa; phylum Chordata; class Actinopteri; order Cichliformes; family Pholidichthyidae; genus Pholidichthys; species Pholidichthys leucotaenia. The sequence continues at coordinate 260,897,620 of CM035842.1, read as the reverse complement.
CAAGAGAGCAGATTTACTGATACAGCACACCAGAGCTCTGGTGGAGACGAGGAGAACTCAAACAAGACTGCGGCAATAAGAAATGAAAACGACTTCCCTTAAATAGGATCACAAACAATTTACATAAGTAATGGTAGGTGTGGGTCACATGAGCAGGCAGGAGAAAACAATGATACAGAATTGGACCAGCTGGGGACAATGAGAGGAGAGGCTGAAGCTGACAGCTGACAGGGGCGATGTCCACACAAAGCACAAAACCTGGACATGTCCTTGACAGCTGTCAACACAACAGAAAAGAGCTAAAGAATAAAATATCAACAAATGCAGACTGAAATGTAACTGTAAATTAATACAAATAAAAGTGCAACAAAACTAAAGCATAAACAGGAAAATGACAAACAGTACAAGAAACAGAAACCCCAAAAGCACAAAATACAGCAAATATATAAATATAAAGAAAAGGCCATGAGACTAAGCAAGGCAGAAACCTCCTGTGCTCAGTTCATGACAGAGCCCCCCTCTCAAGGGGTGGATACAAGACATCCCAGGGTAACATCAACAGAAAAAGAAAGACCTCTGCCCCCACCCAATAGGAGCACAACATTAACCCACCCCGGGTGGGTGGTGGGGGTAACGGCTAGGGAGCGGAACGAAACAAAATCCCGCTCAGGACCCACACCAGAGAAAAACCCAACCACCTAGGCCCCCTAAGACCAAAGAGCTGGGCAGTTCTGATGGTTGGCCGAAGTCCCAGGCCTGGCGGACGGTGAGGTGGTAGAGTCAGGTGGTCTGCTGGAGAATAAGGAATCCACCCAACCCAACGGCACAGTCTGTCAGGTGGTCGGCCCTGAGTTCTTTAAACAACCGCCACAAAGAGGGTGGTCCAGGAGATGAGTCGCTCAACTGGGATGACCAGAGGTGAAGGGAATTAGCGAATTATAGGGGAACCTTGACGACGTCAGGAAGAGGAGGGGACACCACAACGGCATCAGGCAGAGGAGAGGGAACCACGATGGCATCTGGTCGAGGAGACGGAACCACGACAGCATTCTAGCAGTGGAGGGGGGACCCATGATGGCCATCTGGCAGAGGAGGGGGAACCACAACGGCAATCGCGCAGAGGAGGGGGGACCACGATGGCGTCAAGCAGAAGAGGGGGGACCACGATGGTGTCAAGCAGAGGACGGGGGAACCACGACACCCCTCAGAGTGGCCTGTCTGCACCATCGGTGGTCTCAGACTGGGACATTGCAGCACCCATGGTGGCTCTGGGCTGGAGCGGCAGCTTGCACCCATGGAGGTCAGGCTGGGCCATAGCTACACCTATGTGTGAGGCCGGCACTGGGCATAGCTGCAGCCACGGTGGCCCCCAGGCTGGAGCATATGGCCCACGGTGAGCCCACGATGCAGCACAGCAACCAAATTGGTTTTAGGCTGGGGCGCAGCACCCACGACAGTCCCCGACTAGGACACAGCACCCACGGAGACTTGGACTGAGGAGGAGCTGCACCTACGGATTTCCCAGGCTGGGACCGAGCACCCACGACAACCTCAGCCAATGGGGAAGCAGCACCCTCAGAAGTCCTGGGCTGGGACAGAGCACCCGCAAAGACCTCATCTGGAGGGGAAGCAGCACCCATGGAGGTCCCGGGCTGAGACGGAGCACCTACGACAACCTCAGCCAACAGAGAAGCAGCACCCTTGGAGGTCCCAGGCTGGGACGAAGCACCCACGACGACCTCAGAGGGAGGAGTTGGACCTATGGTGATCTCGGGCGGTGAGCCGGAACCCACAGAGTCTTCTGGCTGAGCTGGACAATCCTCTGTGACCCTGGGGGAAATCTCAGGCAAGAGAGACAGAGAAACAGGGTCACGGTCACCGGCAAGCAGTAGAGCCCCGGCGAGGTGAGCTCAGGTGCAGCTGACAGCTGCCACTTGGCTTCCCCACTAAGAGCCCCGAAAAGATCTCTCCAAAACTGAAACAATGAAAACAAAGGAGAGCACTTGCCTGGGCTCGAGCTCCACCCCCGTCCAGGGACTCCGTCGATCCAGATGATGGTTCTTCGGGCCCGGTCCTCTAGAGATCCAACTCCGGCTCTGCTGCAGCAGGCCCGCAGCAGGCATGGTGGTCAATACAGCCTGGGACACTCCAGTGAGGAGACCCCACAAAGGTGGCTCGCCCTTCGTGGTGACAGGATGTCGACTTCCTGCTGGCTCTCGATCCTACTCAGCTGAGGCCCGGGGATGCTCAATCATCGGTGCAGACGTCAGTCTCGGTACCAGTGCTCTCCCCTCCAACCCAACAGTGGCTGCGGGGCTTGGACTAGGTCATCTAGGCGCATCTTCTGGCGGCTCGATCCCTGTAGCCCAGGGGTGTCCAACCATGTGCCATGGAGAGCCCAAGACCCTGCAGGTATTTACCTCCAACCAGTGTCTTCAACAGCAGATTTCTGTGAACTTCTTCCCACTGATTGCTGATAAGGTGAAAACACCTGCTGAAGAGACTGGGTAGAAGAGAAAACCTGCAGGGTCTTGGCTCTCCATGGCACATGGTTGGACACCCCCTGCTGTAGCCAGTGGACACTCAGAGAGAAGAGAAGGAGACATGGAGAGGGCAGGTGAAAACTCAATGGCTGCAGCACATGGTGAGGGCTCAGGGGACTGTAAACACTGAGCCTTACTACCGGGAACAAGACAAGGCATATCATCATAAAATGTGGGAGAATGAAATGACACTTGCTTAGTGTTCCTGGGGCTCGATGCTTCCTGCCTGCAGCAGGTGTAGAGTCATCCCTCTATGGTGGATATGGGCCCCTCAGAGGAATAGTGGAAGAGCCCGCCCCTGCGGACACGGAGACGGGCGAAGCCAGAGGAGAAAACAAATGACATTTCAACAGCGGGGAGAGGTGTTGAGGCGAAGCAGGAAACAGCAGCTGCGGAGAGGGAAGAGGCTGACGATACAGCCGGAGAAGAAAAACACTGAGGGTGCACTGCTGAGGAGGCTTCTGTACTCAGTGAAGGGTAAGTTGCTGTCTGACAGGCCTGAGTGTTCCTCCGGCAGTCCGGGCAGGATGACGGTGATGTCATGGGGCCGATGGAGCAGGGAGCAGGAACAAGGCGAATTGTAGGTGGAGCAGGGCGTCTGCCACGGCGTGCGCTTCGGCGTCATCCCCGGACTTGCTGGAGGTGGTCCCCATCTCAGCCCGGGAAGGACCTGCCGGAGGACGGAGAGCGGAGCAACCAAGTCTGCGAATTGGGCATGCTTCCACAACCCCCGGATGTGCCTCGACAAATGGCAGCCGCCGAATCCACCTTTCCCAGATCTTCTTTTGGGCTACGGGATGTGAGGGCTTCATCCACAAATTCCTGGATAAACTCAGCAGCCCATTCCTCCTCCACACTCGGGAATCTGCTGCTAACCGCCCTTTTGATTGTCGGAAACCGACGGTGATGGGGACATGCCTGAGCTCCACAGAAACAGGTGACGTGAAAACCAAAAAAAACCAAAAATCCGCAAACTCACAGCAGCTGGGTCTCCTCTGGCCGAAGTCTTCTGTCATGAATTGCCGTTTGGAGCAGAGACGAAAAACCCACGTGCTAAACTGTGAGTTTGTGACATTTATTGAAAAAGCAACAAACATAAAGTCCAACACAGTGTGCTTAACACAAAAAAACACAAACAAGCAAGGCAAGGCTCTGGTGGAGATGAGGAGAACTCAAATAAGACTGCAGCAACAAGAAATGAAAATGACTGCCCTTAAATCGGGTCAAAAACAATTTACATAAGTAACGGTAGGTGTGGGTCACATGAGTGGGCAGGAGAAAACAATGATACAGAACTGGACCAGCTGGGGACAATGAGAGGAGAGGCTGACAGCTGACAGGGGCAACGCCACACACAAAGCACATAACCCCTGAAACGCCCTTGACAGCTGTCAACCCTACAGAAAAGATCTAAAGAAAAAAAATATCTACAAATGGCAAGCCTGAAACATAACTGTAATTAATACAAAATAAAAAGTGTATCAAAAACATAAACAAGGAAAATGGCAAACAGTACAAGAATACAGAAACCCAAAAAGCACAAAATACAGCAAAATATATAAATATAAAAAGGGCCATGAGACTGAGCCAGCTGGAAACCTCCTGTGCTCAGTTCATGACAGAAGGTAGACCAAAAAATCGTGTTTATTTTAAAGTTAATAGTATACCAGTATACCATACCATACCACTTTAATATGTTGAGCACTTTAAAAAAGAACAACATGGCTGACCAAAGTGATGTACAATACAGAGCCAGGGAGAAAAAACAGGAATTAAATTAATCATTAATAAGATAAGATAAGGGTAAGATAAGTATAAGATAAGATAAGATAAAATAGATAAGCCTTTATCAGAATCAGAATCAGAATCAGAATCAGAATTCTCGATTCTGATAGATAAGATAAGCCTTATTAGTCCCACAATGGGGAAATTCCAGGATTGCAACAGCACAGGGATAAAAACACTCAGAGCAACAATCAGAAGGCAAGAGAAAAACAAGAGCAGCGAGTATACATATGCACATATAAATATAAATATATACAGTTAGGTCCAAAAATATTTGGACAGTGACCACAAGTTTGTTATTTTAGCCGTTTACGAAAACATATTCAAGATACAATTATATAATCAATATGGCTTAAAGTGCAGACCTCAGCTGTAATTTGAGAGTATTCACATCCAAACTGTAGCAAGGGTTTTTAGGAAGTACAGCTCTTTAATAAGTAGCTGCCTCTTTTTCAAGGGACCTAAAAGTAATTGGACAATTGACTCAGAAGGCTGCAAAAAAAATAACAAGGCTGCATGGGCTCTTCCCTCGTATACACCTGTCATCAATTAAGCAATTAAAAGGTCATGAATTGATTCCAGGTGTGGCGTTTGCATTGGAAGCTGTGCGTGGAACATACAAGCATGCGGTCAAAGGAGCTCTCAATGGAGTGAAACAGACCATCCTGAGGCTGAAAAAAAAGAAGAAAATCCATTAGAGAGATAGCAGAAATGTTAAGAGTGGCCAAATCAACAGTCTGGTACATTCTGAGAAAAAAAGAGTGCACTGGTGAGCTTTCGGAACTCAAAAAGGCTGGACGTCCCACGAAAGACAACAGTGGTGGATGATCACAGAATCCTTTCTATGGTGAAGGAACAACCCCTTCACAACATCCCTCAAGTGAAGAACACTCTCCAGGAAGTAGGTGTATCAGGTATCTAAGTCTACCTTAAAAGAGAAGACTTTCATGGAGAGTAAATACAAAGGATTCACCACAAGGTGAAAACCATGAATCAGCCTCAAAAATAGAAAGGCCAGAAGTGACTGGCCAAAAAACACCTGAAGAAGCCAGCCCAGTTCTGGAACAGCATTCTTTGACAGATGAGACTAAGATCAACCTGTACCAGAAGATGGAAGAAGAAAGTTTGGAGAAGAATTGGAACAGCTCATGATCCAAAGCACTACATCTTCTGTAAAACATGGTGGAGGGCAGTGTGATGGCATGGGCATAGGCATGGCTTTCCAATGGCCACCGGTCACTTGTGTTTTATTAATGATGTGACAAAAGAACCAGAAGCAGCCGGATGAATTCTGAAGTGTATAGGATATACTTTCTGCTCAGATTCAGCCAAATGCAGCAAAGTTGATTGGACGGCGCTTCACCCAAATGATCCCAAAACATACTGCAAAAGCAATCCAGGGAGTTTTCTTAAAGCAACAAAGTAGAATATTCTGCAATGGCCAAGTCAATCACCAGATCTCAATCCAATCGAGCATGCATTTCACTTGCTCAAGACAAAACTTAAAGCAGAAAGACCCACAAACAAGCAACAACTGAAGACAGCTGCAGTAAAGGCCTGGCAAAGCATCACAAAGGAGGAAACCCAGCGTTTGGTGATGTCCATGGGTTCCAGACTTCAGGCAGTCATTGCCTGCAAAGGATTCTCAACAAAATATTGAAAAGTAACATTTTACTAGGGTTAGGTTTATTTGTCCAATTACTTTTGAGCCCCTGAAATGAGGAGCGTTTGTACAAAAATAGCTACAATTCCTACATGTTTAAAAAAACTGTAGGAACAAACTGCGGGCCCCGATCGGACGTGAATGTCTGAAGGAGCGCTGAAACGTGCCACCCATGTTGTCAAAAAAACGCGTGCCACATCTGCGGACACGGTGGAAGCTAGCGGGACTGCTTCGGGCCAGCGCGTGGTGTGGTCCACCACTGTCAGGAGGTGTGAGAACCCCTGCAAAAGCGGGAGGGGGCCCACGAGGTCCACGTGAACGTGGTCAAACCTCTTAGCCGGGATAGGGGAACGGCTCCAAAGGGGCCTTCATGTGCCTGTGCACCTTGGCTCGTTGGCACGCTACGCAGGCTGTGGCCCACTCTTTCACCTGTTTGCTCAGGCTCGGCCAGACGAACTTTGCAGAGCTGGTTTTTCCCAGCCGCTGCAGCTCCCCAGGGAATTTTGCCGGATAACCCAACGCCGAACACCAATCCATCCCCGCGTTCAAGACATAGCACCGAGGCAGGGACGCTACCCGGCCCGCCCACCACTGTTTTCCATGCCACTTTTGTGCCACAAAAACCTTGAAGGACGCGTTGTTTGTATTTGTCAGGCACGATGCCCACCAGACCCCATTGCGCCCGCCTTACGATGGCCAGTTCAGAGTGCTGGAACCCTGAGACAAACATTTTGTGTTAGACTTGGGAGGTCGCCGGGAGACAATCTGTATAGACAGGCTTAAGCCCGCCTTTGTATTAGCAGACGACAGGTGGTGTTGGCCCGAGCTCCTCGGCGCGGAAGACCCCCACAGAGAACTCCCCAGGTAAATGAATCGTCAGATCAGTCACACGAGCATGCTGAAGGTGTTTCCCCCCTCCCATTGTCCCCCCACAGACGGACACACCCCCAGGAACCCCCCACCGGCACAGCAGCACCTTGGAGCCGAAGACCCCCCGTTACAGCAGCTATGGACGGAGGCTGAAGCCCAAAGAAACCCACTCAGTAGTTACTCAGTAGTTTTCCCTCAGACTGAAGTGGCAGGTCAAAGGTGGGGAGTGTGGGGAGTGATATGTTAATGCAGCACCCCAGGTAGCAGAGAAGTGTTAGTGCTGTGATATAAAAGAGAGTGCCTGCAACCTGGTGGGAAGTTTTCTGATTCTGGCGAATGTGACAGAGAATGGAATAAAGTTTCATCTGCTCGGAAAAGTTCAGCCTGGTCATTCTTTCCACAGTACATATATAATAGCTTTCAAAATATGGTTATAAGATGGCTTAATAATAATTTCAAAAAGAATTAAAAAAGTCATAAAATAGATGGTGTATAAAAATATTTAAAAGTGACTTTTTAGAAGAGATCATTTCTATATTTATGAGGACAGAAAGGAATGGTTCTTTGAGATTTCATCATAACAGTATGAAGCTAAATTTGACCAAAATCTGCTGTGATGGGTGTGGATCAGGTTTTAACCAGAAAAAGAGTCCGTCTGGGGTTCACAAAGTTAATATTTAAGCACAGAATAAATGTTGCAAAACCAAAGGTGTCATGAATTGCCCTTCTGGGCAGAGAGCCAAGACCCACGCGCTGAACTGTGAGTTTGTGACATTTATTGAAAAAGCAACAAACAAAGTCCAACACAGTGTGCTTAACACACGCACACACACACAAAAAAAAAAAAACCACACAAACAAGAGAGCAGATTTACTGATACAGCACACCAGAGCTCTGGTGGAGACGAGGAGAACTCAAACAAGACTGCGGCAATAAAAAATGAAAACGACTTCCCTTAAATAGGATCACAAACAATTTACATAAGTAATGGTAGGTGTGGGTCACATGAGCAGGCAGGAGAAAACAATGATACAGAATTGGACCAGCTGGGGACAATGAGAGGAGAGGCTGAAGCTGACAGCTGACAGGGGCGATGTCCACACAAAGCACAAAACCTGGACATGTCCTTGACAGCTGTCAACACAACAGAAAAGAGCTAAAGAATAAAATATCAACAAATGCAGACTGAAATGTAACTGTAAATTAATACAAAATAAAAGTGCAACAAAACTAAAGCATAAACAGGAAAATGACAAACAGTACAAGAAAACAGAAACCCCAAAAGCACAAAATACAGCAAATATATAAATATAAAGAAAAGGCCATGAGACTAAGCAAGGCAGAAACCTCCTGTGCTCAGTTCATGACAGAGCCCCCCTCTCAAGGGGTGGATACAAGACATCCCAGGGTAACATCAACAGAAAAAGAAAGACCTCTGCCCCACCCAATAGGAGCACAACATTAACCCACCCCGGGTGGGTGGTGGGGGTAACCGGCTAGGAGGGAACGAAACAAAATCCCACTCAGGACCCACACCAGAGAAAAACCCAACCACCTAGGCCCCCTAGACCAAAGAGCTGGGCAGTTCCGATGGTTGGCCAAAGTCCCAGGCCTGGCGGACGGTGAGGTGGTAGGAGTCAGGTGGTCTGCTGGAGAATAAGAACCACCCAACCCAACGGCATAGTCTGTCAGGTGGTCGGCCTGAGTTCTTTAACAAGCCGCCACAAAGAGGGTGGTCCAGGAGATGATCGCTCAACTGGGAAGACCAGAGGTGAAGGGGATAGCGAATTAAGGGGAACCTTGACGACGTCAGGAAGAGGAGGGGACACCACAACGGCATCAGGCAGAGGAGAGGGAACCACGATGGCATCTGGTAGAGGAGACGGAACCACGACAGCATCTAGCAGTGGAGGGGGACCCATGATGGCATCTGGCAGAGGAGGGGGAACCACAACGGCATCTGGCAGAGGAAGGGGAACCACAACGGCATCGCGCAGAGGAGGGGGGACCACGATGGCGTCAAGCAGAAGAGGGGGGACCACGATGGTGTCAAGCAGAGGACGGGGGAACCACAACACCCTCAGAGTGGCCTGCTACACCATCGGTGGTCTCGGACTGGGACATTGCAGCACCCATGGTGGCTCTGGGCTGGAGCGGAGCTGCACCCATGGAGGCCGGGCTGGGCCATAGCTACACCTATGGTGAGCCCGGACTGGGCCATAGCTGCAGCCACGGTGGCCCCCAGGCTGGAGCATAATGCCCACGGTGAGCCCACGATGCAGCACAGCAACCAAATTGGTTTTAGGCTGGGGCGCAGCACCCACGACAGTCCCCGACTAGGACACAGCACCCACGGAGACTCGGACTGAGGAGGAGCTGCACCTATGGATTTCCCAGGCTGGGACAGAGCACCCGCGAAGACCTCATCTGGAGGGGAAACAGCACCCATGGAGGTCCCGGGCTGAGACGGAGCACCTGCGACAACCTCAGCCAACAGAGAAGCAGCACCCTTGGAGGTCCCATGCTGGGACGAAGCACCCACGACGACCTCAGAGAGAGGAGTTGGACCTATGGTGATCTCGGGCGGTGAGCCGGAACCCACAGAGTCTTCTGGCTGAGCTGGACAATCCTCTGTGACCCTGGGGGAAATCTCAGGCAAGAAAGACAGAGAAACAGGGTCAGGGTCACCGGCAGCAGTACAGCCCGGCGAGGTGAGCTCAGGTGCAGCTGACAGCTGCACTTGGCTGTCCCCACCAAGAGCCCGAAAAGATCTCTCCAAAACTGAAACAATGAAAACAAAGGAGAGCACTTGCCTGAGCTCGAGCTCCACCCCCGTCCAGTACTCCGTCGATCCAGATGATGGTTCTTCGGGCCCGGTCCTCTAGAGGTCCAACTCCGGCTCTGCTGCAGCAGGCCCTGCAGCAGGCATGGTGGTCAATACAGTCCTGGGACACTCCAGTGAGGAGACCCACAAAGGTGGCTCGCCCTTCGTGGTGACAGGATGTCGACTTCCTGTTGGCTCTCGATCCTACTCAGCTGAGGCCCGGGGATGCTCAATCATCGGTGCAGACGTCAGCTCGGTACCAGTGCTCTCCCTCCAACCCAACAGTGGCTGCGGGGCTTGGACTAGGTCATCTAGGCGCATCTTCTGGCGGCTCGATCCTGTAGCCGGTGGACACTCAGAGAGAAGAGAAGGAGACATGGAGAGGGCAGGTGAAAACTCAATGGCTGCAGCACATGGTGAGGGCTCAGGGGACTGTAAACACTGAGCCTTACTACCGGGAACAAGACAAGGCATATCATCATAAAATGTGGGAGAATGAAATGACACTTGCTTGTGTTCCTGGGGCTCGATGCTTCCTGCTGCAGCAGGTGTAGAGTCATCCCTCTATGGTGGATATGGGCCCCTCAGAGGATAGTGGAAGAGCCGCCCCTGCGGACACGGAGACGGGCGAAGCCGGAGAGAAAACAAATGACCTTTCAACAGCGGGAGAGAGTGTTGAGGAGAAGCAGGAAACAGCAGCTGCGGAGAGGGAAGAGGCTGACGATACAGCCGGAGGAGAAAAACACTGAGGGTGCACTGCTGAGGGAGGCTTCTGTCTCAGTGAAGGGTAAGTTGCTGTCTGACAGGCCTGAGTGTTCCTCCGGCAGTCCGGAGCAGGATGACGGTGATGTCATGGGGCCGATGGAGCAGGAGCAGGAACAGGCGAATTGTAGGTGGAGCAGGGCGTCTGCCGCGGCGTGCGCTTCGGCGTCATCCCCGGACTTGCTGGAGGTGGTCCCCATTTCAGCCCGGGGAAGGACTGCCGGAGGACAGAGAGCGGAGCCAACAAGTCTGCGAACTGGGCATGCTTCCACAACCCCGGATGTGCCTCGACAATGGCAGCCGCCGAATCCACCTTTTCCCAGATCTTCTTTGGGCTGCGGGAGGTGAGGGCTTCATCCACAAATTCCTGGATAAACTCAGCAGCACATTCCTCCTCCACACTCGGGAATCCTGCTGCTAACCGCCCTTTGATTGTCGGAAACCGACGTGATGGGGACATGATGAGCTCCACAGAAAACAGGTGAGTGAAAACCAAAAAAGAACCAAAAATCCGCAAACTCACAGCAGCTGGGTCTCCTCTGGCCGAAGTCTTCTGTCATGAATTGCCGTTTGGAGCAGAGACGAAAAACCCACGTGCTAAACTGTGAGTTTGTGACATTTATTGAAAAAGCAACAAACATAAAGTCCAACACAGTGTGCTTAACACAAAAAAACACAAACAAGCAAGGCAAGGCTCTGGTGGAGACGAGGAGAACTCAAATAAGACTGCAGCAACAAGAAATGAAATTGACCGCCCTTAAATCGGGTCAAAAACAATTTACATAAGTAACGGTAGGTGTGGGTCACATGAGTGGGCAGGAGAAAACAATGATACAGAACTGGACCAGCTGGGGACAATGAGAGGAGAGGCTGACAGCTGACAGGGGCAACGCCCACACAAAGCACAAAACCCGGAAACGCCCTTGACAGCTGTCAACCCAACAGAAAAGATCTAAAGAAAAAAATATCTACAAATGCAGACTGAAACATAACTGTAAATTAATACAAAATAAAAAGTGTAACAAAAACATAAACAGGAAAATGGCAAACAGTACAAGAATACAGAAACCCAAAAAGCACAAAATACAGCAAATATATAAATATAAAGAAAAGGCCATGAGACTGAGCCAGCTGGAAACCTCCTGTGCTCAGTTCATGACAGAAGGTAGACCAAAAATTGTGTTTATTTTAAAGTTAATAGTATACCAGTATACCATACCATACCACTTTAATATTTGAGCACTTTAAAAAAGAACAACATGGCTGACCAAAGTGATGTACAATTACAGAGCCAGGGAAAAAAACAGGAATTAAACTAATCATTAATAAGATAAGATAAGATAAGATAAGATAAGATAAGCCTTTATCAGAATCAGAATCAGAATCAGAATCAGAATTCTGATTCTGATAAGATAAGATAAGCCTTTATTAGTCCCACAATGGGGAAATTCCAGGATTGCAACAGCACAGGGATAGCAACACTCAGAGCAACAATCAGAAGGCAAGAGAAAAAACAAGAGCAGCGAGTATACATATGTACATATAAATATAAATATATACAGTTAGGTCCAAAAATATTTGGACAGTGACACAAGTTTTGTTATTTTAGCCGTTTACGAAAACATATTCAAGATACAATTATATAATCAATATGGGCTTAAAGTGCAGACTCTCAGCTGTAATTTGAGAGTATTCACATCCAAATTGGAGCAAGGGTTTAGGAATTACAGCTCTTTAATAAGTAGCTGCCTCTTTTTCAAGGGACCAAAAGTAATTGGACAATTGACTCAGAAGGCTGCAAAAAAAAATAACAAGGCTGCATGGGCTCTTCCCTCGTTAACCTGTCATCAATTAAGCAATTAAAAGGTCTGAAGTTGATTCCAGGTGTGGCGTTTGCATTTGGAAGCTGTTGCTGTGAACATACAACATGCGGTCAAAGGAGCTCTCAATGGAGGTGAAACAGACCATCCTGAGGCTGAAAAAAAAGAAGAAATCCATTAGAGAGATAGCAGAAATGTTAAGAGTGGCCAAATCAACAGTCTGGTACATTCTGAGAAAAAAAGAGTGCACTGGTGAGCTTTGGAACTCAAAAAGGCCTGGACGTCCACGAAAGACAACAGTGGTGGATGATCACAGAATCCTTTCCATGGTGAAGAACAGCCCTTCACAACATCCACTCAAGTGAAGAACACTCTCCAGGAAGTAGGTGTATCAGTATCTAAGTCTACCATAAAGAGAAGACTTCATGAGAGTAAATACAAAGGATTCACCACAAGGTGAAAACCATGAATCAGCCTCAAAAATAGAAAGGCCAGAATTGACTGCCAAAAAACACCTGAAGAAGCCAGCCCAGTTCTGGAACAGCATTCTTTGGACAGATGAGACTAAGATCAACCTGTACCAGAATGATGGGAAGAAGAAAGTTTGGAGAAGAATTGGAACAGCTCATGATCCAAAGCACTACATCTTCTGTAAAACATGGTGGAGGCAGTGTGATGGCATGGGCATGCATGGCTTCCAATGGCACCGGGTCACTTGTGTTTATTAATGATGTGACAAAAGACAGAAGCAGCCGGATGAATTCTGAAGTGTATAGGGATATACTTTCTGCTCAGTGTAGCATCATCGTCTACTCAAACCAAGACAGAAGATCACTTCTCTTCATTTTATAGGAATTTCACTTTATTCATTACACAGGAATATCACTTTTCTGCCTTTTCAGGAATATCACTGGCTTTTATGTCGACTCATGCAGGCTTCTTCCAGGCCTGACCAAAGATGCTTGCTTTCCCAGGACCCCAATGTAAACAGTTGCCTCTTGCAGAGATTGTAAGGATCAGAATTTGCTTTTAAAGGCTCAAAGGAACATAAAACTCAGGAGACCAGACCTCTCAACGTGAACACTGCATTTGATAACGTACCTTTTCACAGGAAACCAATGTTCTTAAAAGAGTCATAAACCACTTAATCTGACGGGTTTATAGCCGATGCTGTCCAGGTACCTTCGCCCAGATACTAAAGGAAATCATCTACAGCTCAACAGTACCTCCTAGCGGATACCTACGGAATGTGTTTTCAGTATGTAGGATGACTTTTAATTTGTTCTAAATATTAAGTTTCTTTCAGCTTATCCTCTGGATCCTAAGGACACTGAAAATCATCCCTCTTTTTTCACCAACCATGATTTGCTGCATGTTTTGCTGCATTTGGGATCTAAATGTGAATGCATGTATTATAATTATGTATAAGAAATGTTATATTCATGAGTGTTATTCAAACACATATTGGAGTAGTGATATAAATGCATGATCACCAAAATATTAGCCAAGTCATTATTTTAGTTAGATTTTATATTGAGCATGTATTGTATAAGAACTGACTGAGTGTTGATTTTCCCTCTGAAATTTCATGGAATGGTGTCTTCATTTGATTGGCTGCTCTCAAACAAAGAAGTGTTCTCACATTGGATAGCAGCCATTTCAAACTGCTTCTGAAAAAGTAGATTGGTCGGTCTTGCGACTGACATCATCAGTTTTACGACCCGGCGAGGTAACTTTAAAAGAGAGAAGTTAGATTTGAGTTTAGTCAGAGATCAGCAGAGTAAGAAAGAGTTAAGAAAAAGAAAAGTAGAAGTAGAGACAACAGGCAGGAAGATTAGAACAGCAAAGCGGTGATAAGATTAAGAATTAGAAACACAGAAAGAAGAAAGAAAGAGATTTTGAGAAGGATTAGGAACTAAATTAAGATTAAAGAAGCAGGATAGTAATCTAGATCTCAGAAGAAGATTTTATTCCACCGTTTCAAGGCCCTGTGAAGTTTTATTTTATTCTCTGTGTGTTTGTCAAGTCTTTCGTTATATTCTGGTCACTGAGGAGAAACCATTTTTCTTTAGAGCTCGTTCCTTTTAGAGAATCAAATTCTCAAATTTTTTTTCTTCACCTCAGAAGCCATTCTTATCCTAGTAAATGTTTTTCTAACATTTTTTTCATGACTTTTCACGCCATTAAAGTGGACCTTTAATTTGCCTAGTTTAAAGTGAACAGAGACTGAGAAGATTTTCCTTCAGTTTTTGGGTCGATCCCGCTACAAGAGACCTCAAAATTTGGATTCTTTTCCAAGGACTTTTCACGCCGCCCTGAGACAAACCACCCACGGCTGCAACTGTCTGCTTGAAGGGCCCCCAGCTGAGTTGTCACCTCCACGGCCGTGAGGATAGCAGCTGCTTCCTCCGACGTCCTAACTTCAAAACCCAGCGGTACCGACCCGCGGAAACTTGGACCTATGGCTGTGTGTGAGTGAAACTTTTATTTCTCCTATCTGCTGGGTTAAAACGTGATGTCCTAACAATTAAATTACAATTGAATATGGCCCGTATTTCAGGGCTCAGTTAGTCTCTCAGCCACAGGATAGGACTGTAAACTGAAGGAAAACTTTTAGTCATTTTTAAGTAACTGCCCTTAAAATTTTGGTAGATTAATTCAGGAGTCATTTTTAGATAATTAGCTTATGAATTTTCCCCATAAAATTGCGTTGTTTTGTTAAAACATTCCCGCCTCATTTACCGTTGAAACATAAGTCTAGTTCCTCCGTGGTTCTGCAGAGGTATAATGCTGGATTTTATGTTCAGGAACCCAATATCAGTTGATGTAATATATTACGCTGTTATCATCTGAATCTGTTTATTCATCATTTGAACGCCATGCCATGTAACCTGAATGATTTTAATAAAAGAGTGAATGAGAGCAGTTGAAGCGTTTTCCTTTCACATATACAGGTTTCCTAATCACAGCAGGACAAAAACTCACTGAAACTTTGAGACTGATTCATTAAGTAATTAAGGTACAAAATTAATTAAAATTAAAGTTAATATTATTGTCCGTTAGGACTGGTGCCCCTTTTACGAGTGCTTTTATTTAATTTAGCGGGTGTAGAAGTGACGGTTTAACTCCGCCCCCTTTCACACCCACTATTAAATAAAATAAATAATTCCTGTACCTTATGACAAATATTTTATAGGCACTTCACCCTACAGCTTAATGGTTCCCCGCTGTGAGGCCTCTGTAATTGGGAAACGTATATGCAAAAAGAAAATTCATTGAAATCATAATTTTTTTTTTCCCTGCAAATATTGATCCACTTTATTCAGGAGCCTGTGTGTTGTTGGGGAGAGGCTGTGTCTCCTCCTGCCTGTGTGTCTGCTGTGCTTGTTTACCTAACCTCCCGCTGAGGAGGCTGATGGCTGATAGCTGAAAAGGGGGGTGAGTGATTTACCCACTAAAGTCAAAAGTTTTTGATGCATGCAAAGTTTAAACAATATTATTATATGCTGGATTAAGAAACATAGAGGCCTAGAGCGACAGAAACGCGAAGAAAACCGTCCTGTCTCTCGCCAGTTTAACCTTCCGGTGATTATCCCGAAAGGAGTAATTAAACTGGCCAGTTCTGTAATTTAATTACCCAAGCGTGGTGACGTCAGATTAAGCTGGACGCGGTTTGATTTGGTCACTGGATAAACCGCTGGGAAAGTAGCGCTAAGCTATACCCGGAATTAAAGGGGTTACATTATTTGTGAAAGTTGGAGATTAAACTCTCATTTTGAAAAGCAAGGCGTGGCGTTGTTGCTGAGACTCGCGCCCGCATCACGTATCACGTGAACACGCACAGTCGCGCGCGTGACCGAAAGGCGTGCACGAAAAACTGCGCATGAGCAGAGTAAGCGTGCAGACACCATTTTGAAGGCGCAAAGAGGGAGTCACCCTAGCCGCCATTTTGAGTGAGACCGGTAGACCCGCCCAGAGCGACGTCACCAGTGTCTCCTCCCCCTGGGAGGGCAGAGACAACTGCCTCCATCGTGTGGTCAACTATAGGAGTTGCATTTCTTGCATGAATGCACACTCGGATTAAAGCAGAGCAAATCTATTAAGCTGATTTATAATCAAACAGAGCTTCCAAATTGACTTTAAATCAATCCGAATTATCCAGAACAACCTAAATTTAAACCCAAATCAAAGTTTTATCCCAAGAACCAAAAGGAAAAGGAAACTTGTGGGTTTGAAGTTTGTTCTCATTGGTGGAAGAGCTTTTGACTGCATATATACACAGTGAAAGAGCATAGAAGCATAGACTTTGTATTTACTCACATATGTTAACCACATATTTTAATCTTTTTAGTTAAAAGCATATATTCACACATCTTACGCTAAAAGTCTGCAAACTTTTGAAGCTATATATATGTGTTTTGTTTTAAAGATCACTTTGTGCAATTTCTTTCACAGGAAGCCATTCAACTTAGGGACTCAAATAAATGACAATGTTCATTTAAACTCAAGTTAATGTTAATCCTGTGCATGTTGGTAAAGGATTTAGTGATTTACTAAATATTTAACCAAAATTCTCCAAAATTAGGAAACCACATCCAGCAATCAACACTTGAAAGCTTTAGCTTATTTACAGTCAGTGTTGCTTTTGATTCATATTTCCTCCCCAGGAGAAGGAAAACATTTAACCAGCTCACTATTTCTCACCAGGATTTGAAATACGTCAAAAGGTGAAAACTTTGACTAGTCTGTAAAACATTTGTTTTTTTGTTCTCTTCTTCTCTTTTTAAATAATCATTAACTTTAATCCTAAGGAAGCCTTAGTGACAATACACAAAGACAATTCATTTGTTTCCTAACTTGTAAATATTAAAACACTGAAAGGCTTTAAATGAAGATAAGCTTTAACAAATAGAACAAAGCCAGTTCTAACTTTAAAACAAAGTGAAGACTTATACTGTAACCCTAAAGCCTTAAAGCATTTAACCTTTTCTATTTTTGTTGCGTTCTTTTTCTTTTGTAAATAAAATCATTACTTTCAAGTGAGATTCAACAAAAAATTCACAACCTAGTTGAGGACTATTCCAAAACTACACTTTGATAACTGAACTGAAAGAAGTCAATCGACACAAATTTTTTTTTTTTGCTTTTGTCTTGTGAAATACAAATCAAAATACAGTGTCAACAATAAACTAACACCTATTCCACATTTCTAAAGAATTCCAAAATATTGCTTTCCTTCTTACAAGCCTGGAAGTTGAAACAAACTCCAAAAAGAAGCTTGTAATTACCCTCACTGTAAAACGACACTCAAGGTTAACTCTTGACGCACAACTTTAGCTATAATCAACGAATTGCTTTCAAGCTAAGCGTTACACAAACGGTCAAACATGTCGAATCCACTTGACGAATGAAATGACCT